>CM030865.1:7435197-8035197 GCA_018105865.1 Metaphire vulgaris
TCAGTCAGCAGATACCTAATTTCTATGCCAAAATTACTGTTCTCGGGCCAGTTTTCTGTTATTCGAAATTGTACCGCGGGCCGGACAGAACCCTTTGGCGGACCGGTTTTCTGTGTTGTTTGAAATTGTCCCGCGGGCTAAAAAAACCCTTTGGCGGGCCGGATTTGGCCCGCGGGCCAGTGGTTGTGCACCCCTGCTGTAGACTTACCAAACTTATCATAATTTTTCCGACCAGAATTTGGTGACACAGAACTATTAGATTTTCTGGCATCAGGATAATTTGCTTTTACATTTGACTTTCCAAATGTATCCTCTGCAACATTCACTTTATGTTTTCTAAATCCTCCAAAAAATAAACCTTGATTGTTATGAAATCTATTTGAATTATCAAAATTATGCAAAACAGCATATTCATCTGTCCACCTAGCAGCTTCTGTTAAATTAGCAGGTTTCTTATCCAAAAACCATTGCCATAATCTGAAAATGCAAGCATTTCACAAATTGTTCAATTTTTAAAACTTCCAAAAGTTTATCCAGATTTTGCTCACACTTTTCACGTTGAATCCACCTTACAAAAGGTTTTTGCAATCTTAATGTAAAATAATAGGTCTCCTGAAAATCCTTATTTAAATTACGAAAACGTAATCTAAAGAATTCAGGCACTTTTTCAGTTAACAAAGCATTCTTGAAAACATCATAATTCTTAGAGTCAGCAACAGACAACTCTGAAAAAACATGTAGGGCTTTACCAGTCAACTGTGTATGCAATAAACGTGACCATTTCTCCTGAGAAACTTCATTTAATTTCATTGCTTTCTCAAAAGACAACACATAATTTTCAATATCCATTGCTGAGAATATTTATTTACATATTTTATAAGATTGGAATGTTTAAATGAATTATCACTCTGAGAATCATTAGACAATGATTCTGATAACATTTCTTTTTTGGAAAAGAAAGCTTTGAACTCAAATTCATGTCTTTTAGCATCCTCTCTCTCTCTCTCTTTCTTTCTCTCTCTCTCTCTCTCTCTCTCTCTCTCTCTCTCTCTCTCTCTCTCTCTTCAGCTTTCATTCTTCTTTGTTCAATCCTCTCTTCAACCAATTTCCCTTCCTCTCTTCAGCTGCCAATCTTCTCTCTTTGGCCAATCTCTCTACCCTCATTTCCTCTAGCTCCAATTGCTTAATTTTCAATTGAAGTTTCAAAACGCCTTTAACATTTCTTTTATCAGTTAAACTTTTACACAGACAATTCTGCATTGCTGGTTTAGTCCAGCCCTCAACATCGTGACCAAATTTAATCAACTCATATCTCAATTGTTCAATAGGCAAATCAAATACTAATTCAAAAGCTACTTTTACTGGGGTAGCCAATGTAGTAACAGGATCCAAAATAATTATTATGCAGAAAAATCAATTCACTTTAGTAAACAACAAATTTCAATTGCTCCAAGCAACAATTCACAATATGCCAAAGTACAGTTGACAATAATTGTCAAAGCAACAATTCACAGAACAAAATCACATTATTCCAATAAATTTGATCATCAATGTAAATAACACACACTGGTTGAACCAACAATTCACATCACAGTGACTTTATATTCTTTTCAACAACAGTCTGCTTCCAGCTTTCACTTTGAATTCCAAAGACACTTCAACAAATCTCAGGAATGCTTCCTGAGATCACAGCGCAGTGACCTTTTGAACCGCACTAAACAAACTCAGAAGCTCCAAACACAATTAAGTGATTAGAACCATGAAACAGCGCCAAATCAATGAACGCAAAAATCAACGCAATAACCCAGCACTACTACACAACTCTTGAATCGACACGACGACTGAGACACACGCGTCTGGATCAACAAATGAATCAGCGCCAGAGACACACACGTTTGGATCGACAAATGGATCAACATCACAGACATGCACGTTTGGATCGACAAATGGATCCACATCAGAGACATGCACGTTTGGATCGAATAATGGATCCACGTCAGAGACATGCAAAAATCAACGGCCTCCAGAACTCCCAGACGATCCCACAACGGCAAAACTAACAAGCTCTGCCAAAACACCTTTTCTCTCACGGAATGTACTTCACACAGATCCAACAAACACCTGTTCGAAATTTCCCCCTTCGATGGTAGGAAAATCCAAAAGTATGCCTTCCGAACGCAATTTTTCACCAAATATCGTGAGAAGTCCCTTAGCGGTAACCACGAGCCGGGTCGAGCCCCCAAATGTAGACGGCCTGCATCGCGATGTTGTGTAAAAAATGTAATAGATTTTTAATATTATATTTAATTCACACAAGGCTCATTCAAGACATAAAACCAGAAGAGAGCGACGCCCACTGCTCTCGCAGCCACCTAGCGATTCCAAGCACAAATAAGTAAGTACAAAATTAAGCAACAGATAGAAATTAATACACACATTAATAAGTAAGTACTAAAAGATCTGAAAACATCTAGGAAGTCTGTTGGGTGCGAAGAAGGCACCAGCCATCGGACCCATGGATTTCACTGCGGAGGAGTTTCACACTGTTATCGACGAGAAAGTTAACGACATTCGGAACCGAACGGCCGCTGAAGGTCCGGCGGAATACCACATCTTGGAAAGCCCTTCCTCCTTCGCGACGTTTTCGGTGCCGACGATTGCAGAGGTCATAGCGACCGTTAAGTCACTACCGAACAAACAGTGCTTATCGGATCCGTTGCCAACGTAGCTTCTGAAAGACGCTATCGACACTCTCGCCCCTTCCTGACGAAGCTTTTGGCTGCCTCGTTTGGAAGCGGGGAGTTCCCGCAACCGTGGAAACACGCGCTCATTCGACCGCACCTTAAGCGACCCGGCCTGGACCCGACGGAAGCGTCCAACTACCGACCAGTCGCCAACCTTCCGTTTGCGTCTAAGCTGCTCGAAAGGGTAGCTAACAAGCAACTCGTCGACTATTTGGTCCGAAACGGTCTACTGCCGAAGCATCAATCGGCGTATCGCGCCGGTCACTCTACGGAGACTGCTCTCCTACGGATTTTTAATGAACTGGTGGAAGTGATTTCGAGCGGTCGTCTTGCCCTACTCTGTCTCCTGGACCTCTCCGCGGCATTCGACACCGTGGACCACCAAATACTTATCTGTCGCCTTGAACTCTCCTACGGGATAACGGGGAGAGCCTTAAACTGGCTGAGTGACTACCTCACCGGGAGGTCACAGGCAGTCAGCTGGAACGGATCTATCTCTGCGCCGCGGAGGGCTCCCTTCGGGGTCCCACAGGGCTCTGCCCTCGGTCCTTTACTTTTCATCCTCTATGTCGGAGACTTGGGACGACTTGTAAGCCAGAGAGGGCTAACCTTCCATGCCTATGCAGATGATGGGCAGATAAGCTCCTCCTGCTTACCATTGGAGGTGGAGGCAATGCGGATACGGGTCCAGGACTGTATTAAGGAGATCATGAAATGGACTGCCGTGAACCGACTTGCACTCAATCCGGGCAAGACTGAGATCCTATGGGTTAGCTCTCCGAGGAGGAATCATCTCATTGATCGGAAACCGCTCATGATAGGAGACGTCGAAATCGTCCCTTCCAAGGAGGTGCATCTGCTCGGAGTCCTCCTGGACGAATCACTTTCATTCGTGGGCCACCTGAGTAACGTGACGGCACGGGCGTGCTACTCGGAGCTACAGAAAATCCGAGAAATTCGATGCTACATCCAAAAGGCAACGGCGATTCTCCTCGCACATGCACTCATTGTCACCAGGCTGGACTATTGTAATGGTCTCCTGTTGGGTCTACCGGACAGCCAACTCAAACGGATGCAGGCCGTCCTCAACACTACAGCAAAGACGATCTTCGGATGTGAATAGGGTTGCCAGATCTCCCGTATTTTACGGGAGGCTCCCGTATTTCAGCCCCAGTCTCCCGTCTCCCGGACGGATGCCACGCGGGAGACTAAATTTCCCGTATTTGGCTAGGTCGATAGACTTAATTGAGACACAGTTTAAAATCGAAACAATAATACATTTTATGGCGTGATAAAACGTCAAATAAAAGTAATTAGTACAGTTTAGTATAATATCAAACAAGATAATAGAGGCTCTGAGGCAGGCAGCAATGCCCCTCTGCTTCTTACTTACCTTAACGGCAGGAATAGGAACTTAGGACTCGTTAGGAGCAGTGGCGGGGCCACGGGGGGCTGGGGGTTGTGGGGGTTTGAACCCCCCACTTGCCATTGAGCCACCCGTGAGATTCGTGCAAAATTGCAGAGACATTTTTGGTGAGGTGGGGGGTAGGGGGATGATTGAGGATCGGTTCTACTAGTCTAAGTATCAAGCGTTCCCTATATATCTACAGGATGGCGTTGCGGGCTTAAACGTTTGTTTGTTCACAAGAATCGTACATTGGATATTGAAAAGCTCATAAACACCTTTGCTGAACGACTGGATAGGCGAGCAAAGTTCTATTAAATGTAGTGTTATATATTTGAGACCAGAAGCAATTGGGCAACCCGTCAAATGCGCGACCGATATTTGCGCGCCGACTTTTGCGCGCCGACATTTGCACGATATTACGTTAGTTGGTATTATTGGGGTTTGGGTTAGAGTAAAGGTTTGACTTTGGGTTATGATTAAGACTACAGTTACTAAAGCACGGATGACTTATACTGTAATTTATGGCACAATTCGAGCTTCCTCGAAATACGCGCTAATGTCGGCGCGCAAATGTCGGTCACGCAAATGTCGGTGAACCAGCAATTGTACAAGACCTATAACTGAACCATGATTGATAGTATTGGATGTCTGTTAATTGCTATGGCTTAACTAGCCTACTGCTTTTTAACTAGTAACAGTGGTTTGAAGTTTTAATCAGCAATTTATTTGCCTGCTGTCTACTTTTTGTCGCCTTTTGCCACTTGCGAGTTGTGACACTAAATAGATTTACAGCGATTTAAAACAAGATTTCAAGATTTGATTGAGCAGTAGCATCTGCCACGTGACTCGTACTCTTAATAGCATTGACACTAGAATGGGTCAAAGACAAGTAATTTTTTACTTAACACGCACAAATTGAAGCAGAATAATTTGAAATTGACTTAAGCATAAGAAATTACAGACATGGAACCTATTGATGCCAGGCCTGTGATTTTGTGTCCAACATGCTCTAAAACACACGTACGAGCATCTACGATTTCGAAAATTTTTCCAGGGGAGAAACCCCCGGGCCCCCATTCCAAGGGGGGCCGCGCTAGACGCGGCCGGGAAGGGAAGTGTCTAACGCGAGGGAATAGGAGAAAGCAGTGGTATTTCTAAGATTATCAATTTGAGGGTTATTTTAGGGTTATCTCTAACCCTAACCCTAGGGTTAACCCTAACTCCCCACTCTCAAACGTCTGCGTGCCGCCCCTGGTTAGGAGGTCTATGATAATAATATTATTAGCCTATAACTTGTTTGTAATATTGATTCACTACATACAGATGATGCAGTGCATTTGAACAGTGTTGTATACTGCTTTATATGCTCTATAGCAGTGACGCAGTGAGGGGAGGAGGGTTGGGGGGTTAAACCCCCTTGGCTGTCACAAAAAGATTTTTTCATTGTTTCGCGCATTTTTATTCTCGGATTGCGGATTTGTGGATCAATCCCCTCCCGTGGGGTTGCCGAAGTAAAAATATTCTTAACAACAGTACGAATTCAAGAAATTGAAGAAATAATGTAGTTAATTAAGGCGTTGACCTTTTTGCTTGCCAACACTAACGAAGAAAAGGAAAAAAACAAGGTGTCGGTGTGAGCGGACGAATTTTTTTTGCTTGTCAAGATTTACGCCACTGCTCTATAGTACTGTTGTGTAGTATATAGCTCTAGCCATAATAATTCACAATGAACTAGACCATGGAGTGGGCGCATTGATCGCGGTAACAATCTCCCGTATTTTGACTTTGGATATCTGGCAACCCTAGATGTAAATGGCATGATCATGTAACACCATATCTCCAGGACAAACTCCATTGGCTCAGGGTGCCGGAACGCATTGTTTTTAAGCGATGTTATTATTATTATTATTATTATTATTATTATTATTATTATTACAACGTACTGATTAATGTGGTAACTCGTCCTAAAAGAACTGCGTGAGCACATACAAAAACACAAGAAATCACAAGTAGCTCCTGCGGAATAGCCAGGTTTTAAGTTTCTCTTTGAAGGTGTTGAGAGAAGGAGAGAGCTGCACAAATGTAGGCAGACAGTTCCACGCTCTCGACGTGGCCTCAGGGAATGCACGGTCACCGACAGTTCAAAGGCGCATCTTTGGGACGACCAGTGAGGTGGAACGGGCAGATCTCAGGCGTTGCCGACCTTCCAAGTTAGCTACTCGTACAAGTTCAGTCGCCAGGCATGCAGGGCCGACACTGTTTAGGCATCGGTAGGCTAATAACGCGAGCTTGAAGTGGATTCTTTCTGGTGCTGATAGCCAGTGCAAATCACGAAGCAATGGAGTTACGTGTTCACCTGGAGGAATATGGCAGATCATACGAGCAGCAGCGTTCAGAACAGACTGAAGATGGTTGAGAAGGTATTTCCGTATTCCGGCGAGAGTAGCATTGCCATAATCTAATTTGGTCAATACCAGAGTGGAGACCAGTGTTCTGAGTGCAGTGGCTGACACTGAGCGACAAATAATTCTAATCAGCCTGAGGGCATTGAAGCATCCAGCCACAGTCTTTGAAACGTGTGTCTGCATTGATACGGTGCTATCCAGGAATATCCTGAGGTTCCGTACCGACGACACCGGTGCTGCACATCAATTCCATCGATACGTATGCAGGTAGACGGTATCAAATGTTTCTGCCTTTCAGCAGCCAACCAAAGGACCTCGGTCTTAGCAGCATTGAGCTGTAACCGATGCGACTTCAGCCACTTGGACAACTCTGTCAAGCACAGCATGATTCTCTGCTGGAGCAGTTCGGTTGTCGCAGGGGAACAGCTCCCGTATACCTGTGTATCGTCTGCACAGAGGTGAGCATGCAATCCAAACCGCTGAACGATGCTCACTATGTCAGCAATGTAGAGCGAGCACGAAAAGAATAGGTCCCAGGACGGACCCCTGTGGAACCCTGCGCAATACCTGGCTCAACGGCGTAGCAGAGTTGGCACAGCGTACGTGCTGCGTGCGATTCGATACGTAGGAAGCGAACCACTGGAGCACTGGGCCGCCCACTCCGAACGAAGCTTCCATCTTACCCAGCAGCGTGCCATGGTCCACTGTGTCAAAGGCGGCAGTAAGATCCAACAGCACGATGACCGCCACATCCACCCTATCGAGCGCGCGGAGATTGTCAGATGTAACTTTCAACACAGCGGTTTCAGTAGAGTGGTAGGCGCAGTATGCAGACTGTAGATCGGGAAGCAGATTGGATGTTGTCAGGTAGCGGATGAGTTGATGAGAAACGAGCCGCTCGAGATGTTGTGTGACCTACCGGGCTCTCCATGATCCCACATGTCCGGAATATACTTCCGCTCTACTACGGGCCTCACAGATGACGGATGAGCGCCGACAACTTCGCTCCAGTACTCGATTACTGTTGTATGTCCCTCCTCCGCTCAAGACTGCAAAGCTAGGCGAAAGATCCATCAGTCGAGGGAACCCGCACCTCTGGAACTCTCTCCCTGAATATGTCACCAAGGCCACCTCCTATGAAGTTTTCTCTAAGAACCTCAAGACGCACTTATTTACTTTATCGTATGCGTGTTGATGTAAAGCGCTCTTGTTTTTGACTGTTAGCCATGCTACTGCGCTGCATAAATTGTCCGGGATAGAATAGAATAGAATCAAAGAGAATCAAATTCTGATCCAAGAGAGGATCTCACAACAAGGACGTACTCCTTTTGCCAGACGTCTTGTAACCCTATAGTGCTACTGATTAAATTATGAAAAAAATTAACTGTTCAAAATTATGGGAAATAATTTGGTAGTTTAATATATCTATAAGTTAAAATGGAATGTAATTCTTTTATGCAGGATCATGATGGAATAATTGAACGCTGGAAGCGAAAGGATATGGACAACCTTCTGGAGCTTCATAACAAGACTCCTGTATGGAATGATGGTAAAGTAAAGTAAAGTAAAATCTCGTAAACTTCTACAGCGCCCCGGAAAGCAGCACAGCAGTAGCTGCTTATTCTTATGCACTTAATCTTTCTTGAAATAGCTATAGCCAGGGTGGTTTGTCGGCCGGGCAAAAATCAGTGTATCTGTGAGGCGGCGGGTCAGGTTGTTATTGCTATGGAGGAAATGACTTTTCGAATAGGAAGGTTTTAAGTTTAGACCTAAAGGTTTGAGGAGACAGTGAAGGAATTAAAGGAAATGAGGATTCGGAGCTTATTGTTTGACCATGTCGTAGGCTGCGGAGGGAGGCTGGAATTGAGTTCCAAAGTTCTGGTGCGGCGTATGAGAAAGCGCGGTTGCAGATTTTGAGTGATGACTGATTTAACAGGCGTGAAATAGGGATGTGCGGGTATACCCGTACCCGCGGGTATACCCTACCCGTACCCGTACCCGCGGGTACGGGTAGTGTATGGTACACATTTTACGGGTACGGGTCGGGTACGGGTACAGCGCTACGGGTACGGGTATAGCTTCTACGGGTACGGGTATACCCGTTTTACCCGAAAAGTTATATTTTCATTTCTCACTACTATAGCAAATTAGCAATGCAGTATTAGAAAAATAATATTGAGTAAAGCGTATTAGTATAACTTGTACACCGCGTTCAGTTTGTCAGACAGCATGCATTTTACTTACTGAAAACATAAAGGAAATACAGATGACGTAATCTGACATCATCAGTAATAAATCTATAATGGCGTCCTCTGACTCCTCCAAGAACTCTCCGACCGAGAAAGTTCTTCTGGTAAAGTTTTGTGGTTTAACTTGAGCTCTAATGCCTGCTCATAGATAAATGATATCTACTAAATATTTTAAACAAGCCCATTCATGTCGGCTTAGGCTAGCTGACTGATTATCCTGATTCCTAAGTACTAGATCTGTCCTAATCTAAACATGCGTGCTATTTACAATGAATAGTTATCCCAATTTCGTAGCCCCTATTTCACTGTTGCCTCTCTATAGTCTCTAGGAACGGATACGGGTTCACGGGTCCATGTACAGGTCCTTGTAGTACTTGTACCCGTAAACGCACCCGCGGGTACGGGTCCAAAATTCCAAATCCAAAAACTCCATATTCCAACCAAAGTCAGTTACGGGTACGGGTACGGGTACACAGCTTACGGGTACGGGTCGGGTAGGGTATAGCGCTAGCGGGTACGGGTAGGGTAGGGTAAAAAAGTTTTTCCACGGGTACGGGTACGGGTAGGGTATGCATTTTGCTGTACCCGCACATCTCTAGCGTGAAAGTGTGAGATGAGATGATGATCGTGTAGGTCGGGGAGGCTGAGGCGTTAAGAGTTTACGAGGGTAAACCGGTTTTGACGAATGAAGTGAACTGTAAGTAATCGTATGGTATGTATAGAATTCTTGAGACAATACTTGAAGCATTAAGCAGTTCCATTGAGAGAAAGGGAGAGGGAGAGAAAGGCCGAGTGAGAGTATCAGGTTCATTATGTGGCACTATCATTATACCAGTAATCTAGTAATCTCATCTAGTTTGCTTTTTATGTTCTTCCAATTGCTATCTGTTAATTTTCTTGATCTTCAGTAACATTTTGGTGAATAAAGCATATGAACAGTGATACAACTCTATACTCACTCATTTAAGATGGCTTTAAATCATTAATGTTTGAACTGCACCATTGTCATGCATCGTCAATGTTGAGATCTTCTTCAACATTTTTCTTAGTGTGGTTTCATGTCTACAACCGGATAAGTGGTGCGTACTCTCATGACCTTCTTATGTCATGTCATTTAGCCATTCATCTCTGCCTGATGGTAGGCTGCATGGGTTGGTAATGTGTGACCAGTATCATCTCTGTTTTTGCGTCCCTTGTCAACCTTTTTCTCATTTTCTCTCGACCAGTCTCATCATCATACCGGCTTCTAGTTGTCATGATTTAGTCCCATGATGTGTCCAAAGTAACACAGTTTTTGAGACTTAATGTGATTTAGAAACCATACGGAAAGACAAGGAGGACAAAGTAACCAAATGGTTTGTGGATATGGAAGAATATAATCAGAAAGGAAACACAAGGAACTTATTTAAGACAGTAAAACAATTTACACAGTCTTTCAGGATAAAGCATTATGCAATACGATCTTCAGATGGCACGTTCATGACAAGCAAAGAAAATATAACAGAGCAGTGGAAAGAATACTGTGAAACAATGTATGCTGATCTTGACCATGATATGAAGATCTTTGTAAATGAGAAGGAACCAGCAGCAAAAAGAGGTGAAATCACTAGCTCTATAGGATTCATTGCAGACCGGAAAGCACCAGGACCAGATGATATGGTGCATCTTCTATACAGCAGTATCTGGGAAACAGGAGAATGGCCATTGGAATGGACTCAGGCCACTTTCATTCCATTACCAAAGAAGGTGACTTAACTAGATGAGAGAACTATTGAACCATTGCACTAGTCTTGCACGCCCGTAAAATATTCATGAAAATAATTCTATATAGAATTCAGGCAAAGACAAAAAGTGAGATTGCATAAGAGCATGCAGGCTTTCGACTGGGTAGAGGTACAAGAGACCAAATCATGAATCTCCACATCTTAATGTGCAAGGCAAAAGAATACACTTAACCACTATACCTCTTGTTTCATAGACTTTGCCAAAGCTTTCAATACTGTTATACATGAGCAACTGTGGTGGACAATGCTGGACATAGGATATCCTAGCCACCTGGTCTCATTGCATGCTAATTTGTGCAAAAACCAATCAGCACAAGTAAAGGTGGCAAACTCAATCACAGAGTGGTTTTGAGTCCTGAAAGGAATACAACAGGAATGCATCTTGTCCCCATATTTGTTCAACATTGTTGCAGAGATGGCAATGAGGAATGCTCTAGAGGGCTACAAGGGAGGATACAGGATTTGTGGCAAAAGAATTAACAATCTGAGGTATGCTGATGACAATAATGTACTTATACTAATAGCAACAGCAGAGGAGGAATTGCAAGAATTGCTGGAGAGATAAGTTGTTGCCAGTAGTGAATACGGTCTACGATTGAACTCAAACAAGACAAAGATCATGGCATCAAATCAAATGGTAATTCAGCATATATATATGTATATATATATATATATATATATCTGTAGAAGGAGAACAAATAGAAGAAGTCAAGGAATTTCCATCTCTGGGATTTAGAATTACAGATGATGCTAACTATGTAACTGAAATCAGAAGAAGATTGGGCCTGGGAATGACAATACTGCGGAAACTAAAAAAAATCTGGAATAATAAAAAAACTTCAGCATCCCAATTAAAGTACGACTGCTACATGCCTCGGTTTGGCTGGTTGCCACTTATGGATGCGAGGCATGGACGGTGAAGAAGGAAAGATGAAGAGAGAAGAATAGAAGCTTTTTGCGAGGCATGGACGGTGAAGAAGGAAAGATGAAGAGAGAAGAATAGAAGCTTTTTAAATGAAATGCCTTCAAAAATATTGTGCATCACATATCTAGAAAGAAGAACAAAAAATAATAACATTGTTATTGGGGCCTGTCATTGATCTTGGAGGGGGTCAAAAGTTTTTGACGTAATTATATGGGAGGGGTAACTGAAAGTTGACAGTTGTTGACAAGGGAGGAGGGGTCAAAAATTGCCCAAAAATTGTTGACATAATTAATGGACAGCCCCATATTAGATATTCAGGAATACCATAGACAAGACTATTACAGTAGTCAACAGAAGAGACTACTGAGATGATAACACACTGTAAGGCGGCGGAGGTGGAAAGTGCTTTCCTGACTTGCCGAAGCTGACGGAGCTTGTACATGGAAAGTGAAGTAGCCTATTCAGTGTAACCCAGAGGAGTCGTATCTTGTTGACTGGCGCAATCGCTCCTCCGGCGACTTGGAATGGGGACCGGTCGATCAGATGTAGCCTCCAAAGGGTGGTGAACCAGATAAATTTCGTCTTTCCTGGATTTAGGATCAGTCTATTCTGCAGCATCCAGTTTCCTTTGATGCTTGTATGTCCTTGGGATCCGTAGCTAGATAGACCCGATAGTCATCAGCGTATGTGTGATGGAGTAGGCCATGAGCCTCAATCAGCTTTCCAACATCTGCAATGTAAAGTGTGAAAAGCAGAGGACCGAGGACTCAGCCTTGTGGGACCCCGCTGATCAGCATCCTGGAATTGGATGTCAATCAATCAATCAATCAAATTTATTTTTCTCAACATTTCAAGAGTAGACAGCTTAACTATAGTATAAACCATGAATAACTGTATATTTGAACAGAAATATGTTGAATAATTTTTAACATCAAATTTGTGCAAATAACAAAAAAGTAATAATCTAGTAATAATAATTAATTGATGAGAATATAAGGTAAATCTAGGTCTTATAGGAAGAAAATATAATATATATATATATATATATATATATATATATATATGTTTATATAGTCAATACTATAATTCGCAGACATATAAAGTACAGAAATCAGTCGAGAAAAAAAGGGTTGGCCTAAGGGATTTGCATCCCGTAAAGTTGGCCAACCTCAAAGTTTGTAATTACATGACATATAAAAGTCTTTAAATGATGGAAATTAGGAGTTATTTAGGGATCAAGGAGGAAGTGATTTAGTTTATTGGATGAAAGTAACCACAGAAAGTACATATAGTCATATTGATTGTATAAAAAGGAGTTAGTACATATAATGTATATTAAAGTTATTTAGTGATCACAATTGAGAATTTATATCAATATTTAAAAAATTTTAGCCAAGAGAAAGCTAGGTTTGCCATTTTAAAAGAAATATTTTTAAGTTAGTTTTAAATGAGGTTAATTGGTTTAAAATTTTTAGATCAGGAGGGAGGCTATTCCAAATTCTAGGTCCAGAAAATTTGTTAGTAAATAATCTGGCATTAGTAGATGCATATTGAAGATAGATATTGTTACTATTTCTGAGATTGGGTTTACATTTAATGTTTAGAGTATCAAAGAATTTGTTTACATAGAAAATATTGGGTAAAAAGTTGTATAGAAATAGTTACATAGAAAATATTGGGTAAAAAATGTGGTCCGATTTAAAGCCACAAACTGGCGGCGGTCACTTAGGTAGCTACAAAACCAAGCTAAGGCAGGGCCTACTGTGCTGTAGGTTTTTTCCAGCCTAGACAACATGCCAATAGGATCTTTCATGCCTCTTGTTCTCCGGAATAAAACTGATTGCCTCTCAGATGGTTTATAGCAGAGGTGCACAACCCGTGGCCCGCGGGCCGGATCCGGCCCGCCAAAGGTTTTTATCCGGCTCGCCAAAGGTTTTTATCCGGCCTGCAGGACAATTTCGAACAACGCAAGAAACAGACCCTTCACTAAAATTTTCTGTAGAAACTATAGATCATGATCATTTTGTTAATAGACTACAATCCATGGACTATTAATATTCATTGGACTATTAAAAATGATGCGAAATCTAACAACCGGACACGTTGGTAATGGTAGGTGGGCGATAATAAACGCCTTAAAATGTTCTTTGAACACATGCTTCTCTTGAAATTATAATACCGGATATCTATTTCTACGATTACTTAAGATATATAGGCCCGATGTGAAAAAGTGCAAAGTAGGTTTCAATAAACGACAGTTTAATGATGAATGTAGACATCAGTATTTCATGGGCTTGCTTAACAGTAAATTAATGTGTTTGATCTGTCGCAAATCAGCCAGCGTCAATGAAGAATACATGTGTAGGTACCATTATGAAACAAAACGTTCTGATACTTAAGCTTATAATGACTTGCAACATGAGTTGAGAATTAAACAAATTGAGCAATCAAAAATGATTCCGTCGGTCGAGCAAAGTATTTCCACCAAGTAGGCTGACATGAATCTAAGTGTTTCACACGGGCCAACTACAAAGTGGTCCAGATAATTGCCAAGTCTTCAAGGCCTTTCTCAGATGGCAAATTTGTTTCGTGAATATCTCTTAAACATCTGCACAGAAATCAGTGGCGGCCGGTGGGTGTAAGAAGTGGGGGTTGCAATGTTAGTGAGAAAAATTGCACCCTTAAAATTAGGTTGGGATACTTCAGTTCCAATGTGATCCTATTATGGGGATAGTGATTGTTTGCCGCAGTCGGTCTGATTGTAATAATCCAATTTGAATGTTCTCGAATATGTCCGTTGGGCGCATGTGACATCTTGTCTCAGAGTTCGTGTTAGATCTGGCAACGGTTGGCCTAACCTTTTTATTTCGCGTTTCTCTTCGGCCGAACATAAAGAGCGATTTTTGTACTAGACATTCAACCGAATTCATTTTCTTAATTTCCCGCTACAGATTGACTTCCTCTGCCCTCTGTTCAGTCGTCTTGGCTTCATACAGTAAAGGACAGATCCAACACTTCCCCCACATTCAGCCAGTGTATCGGGAGCCCTGCTGAATCTCGGCGAGTGTGTGCAGAGCCAGCTATTTATAGTTCAGACCCAGTTGCAACTGACGAGCGACACAAGCCACGCCCACTTCTGCCATGCAAAATGCGTCCTGTAATGCTCCATTACGGCCTCTGTAGTATATACGCAGCATGGCAATTCTACTTGTGTCGCAGTCCATCTGCAACCGGACCACAAATAGCTGAGTATAGCTCACAGCACACTGCAGCCACTGAAGTGCAGTCAAACACTCGAACCTATTCATTTACCTGATCGGAAATAATTGTCTTTCTGTACCAAACAAAATTCCATATGAAATTATTATTGCTATTGACAAATTGTGCAGCGAAAAATTGGGGGTTGAGCTGGGGGTTGTGCAACCCAGCGACATGGTCACCGGCCACCACTGACAGAAATATGTCCTGGAAAAGAACATGTTCAGCAAAGTTCTGATGTCATGGTTTGGGAGTATATATCTTGTGTGAGCACTGAGCAGACTCTCGATCATGAGCCTGAATGAGACTAATTTGCGACCAAGCTTAACTTCCACTTTGAATGTTGCAACAACTGAACTAGAGCCAGACATTGAGAAATTAATTAAAAGCATTCAGTCATATCCATCACATTAGATTAGAATTATTAGATCATTAGATTCATTCATATCTTCACAGACTGCACAATGATACGTTGATACGAAAATAAGTAAAATAAGTAAATATTGGTTTTCATTTCATATTGACTCACTTTGGTACAGTTGTATGAGTAGTTCAATTACATATAAGACCTATATTAACGTAATTTTAGGTTACTATTATACAACATGCATTTTGTTTGTTCGGCCCGCGAACTATGTGAGAACATTGAATTTGGCCCTTGGCCTCAAAAGTTTGTGCACCTCTGGTTTATAGCCTCTACTTTTGTCTGTATTCGTTTCTTCAGCACCTGTACAATGATTTTTGATGTATGGCATATTAGACTGATTCTCAAAAGTCCTTACAGTTCTTGCATTTGAGTTCTTTTCATAGAAAGGTATCATTATTGTTTCATTGAAGTCTTTGTGCCATTCCCCAATTTTATTAATCTCTTGGCTTAACTCTACTAATTCTTCTGTTGCTCCTTCTGACATTTAAGCATCTCCACAGATATTTGACCAATTCCTACAGCTTTGTTGTTTTTTGGTTTTTGTATTGTCTTCACAGTTTTTTCCTTTAATAGTTCGGGTTTTGTCTTTCATTGCTTTGTCTTCCATTAGAAATGTGTGGGTACAGCAAAATGCCTACCCTACCCGTACCCGGGCAAAAACTTTTTTGCCCTACCCTACCCGTACCCGCTAGCGCTATACCCGTACCCGACCCGTACCCGAAAGCTGTGTACCCTACCCTACCCGTACCCGACATTGGTTGAAATTTGGAACATTTCACACTGATATTCAATCCTGCTACATTTTAAATATTGCATTCAGCACATGTAAGATTTAGGCTGCATCTTACTTCTTCGTCCCACCCTGTACTGCATCAGTTATACTACAGTAATTGCAGTCACACCCTTCGCTTTGTCATCCAGGGCAGCTCGGCTAGGGGCTACTGGCTACCATCAATTACGGTTGAAAGTATATACCACCCAATCACCTATATAATATCGATTTACATTGTACTATATTGATTGGGCGCCGGGGGAGGCGGTATAGGATTCTGTATTTTTATTCACCCATCATGATGAAATATCCGAGCTGCCCTGGACGAAATTGGGATAACTAATTCATTGTAAGTAGCAGGCATGTTTAGATTAAGACAGATTTAGGACTTAGGAATCAGGGTAATCCACTTGGCAAATAGTAGGCCTGGGTTCTCTCTGGGTTCTGGACTACTGGTTGGTAACATTGTGTAATACAACTAGTCAGCTAGCCTAAGCATACATGAATGTCGGACATGGATTAGAACTTCTAGAAGACTCGATGGGCTTGTTTAAAATATTTAGTAGATATAGTTTAGCTATGAGCAGGCATTAGAGCTGAAGTTAAACAACAAAACGATTTACCAAAGGAACTTTCTCACTGGAGGAGTCAGAGGACGCCATTAAAATTATAGATTTATTATTATACACTACTTTACTGATGATGTCAGATGACGTCATCTGCATTTCCTTTATGCTTTCAGTAAGTAAAATGCATGCTGTCTGACAAACTGAACGCGATATACAAGTTACAATAATACTGTACACTTTACTCAATAATATTTTTTCTATGACTGCATTGCTAATTTGCTATAGTAGTGAGAAATGAAAATATAATTTATTTTCGGGTAAAAACGGGTATACCCGTACCCGTAGCGCTATACCTGTACCCATAGAGCTATACCCGTACCCGACCCGTACCCGAAAAAATGTGTACCTGACCCGTACCCGAAAAAATGTGTACCCTACCTGACCCGTACCCGCGGGTACGGGTAGGGTATACCCGCGGGTACGGCTATACCCACACATCCCTATCTTCCATATCTCGTTATGGTTCTATTAGAATTTCTTCAGGTCTTCCCTCTTCTTTATTGTATATTTCGTTAATATAATTATTACCTCTATCATATCATGACTTCCTTGTTATTCATTAGTAGAATGCCTTCGCTATCATTCCTTCACACTGGCCTTAACCAAGCCCATGCACTATAGAAATTGTCTCTTAATAATAGGGCTGTACTGGATTTCGGCTCCGGCTCCAGCAAATCCGGAATCCGGCCAATTTTACAAATCCAGCTCCGGTCCAATTTTGCCGAATTTAAGCCGGATTTGTGTTGCCCAGTCAAGTGAATTTTCTGTACATGTTTTTATGAGGCCACGATTTAAATTAATAAATTATGAGTATATGTCATGATTGTCATCATCAGTGCTTTTTTTCTAGGAAAAAAGGTTTGGGAACCCATATCACATTTTTTTAGCGTAAGAAATTATAATCGATATTAATGCATGCATTTGTCGAATGTAGAATCCGACCCATGTCAATACCGTTCAGCTCTTGTAAATCAATGTCCATTTCAAAATTATTAAATGACTGATTTGCTTTCGCAACTTTGTATGCCGTGCGGAAAATTTTAGCCGTCACTGTTTTTTCACGTGTCAAAGATTTCAAAACAACGCTTTCAAGCTTCTCTTTCTCTGCTTCTGCTACTATCTTTAGAGCAGTTTGATGTCCAGCCGATTCCTTGTGAAGAAAAATTTTCTTTTGGAGTGACATCTGCTGTATTTTTTTATCTTCTCCATAACAAGAAACTTCACCATCAGTCCATTCTCTAGATATTTTCATGCCCATCTTGGCTTCTGTGCCTAATGTGCCTACTTTACGGCAAACTGTACAACCAAGCTTCTTTCGTCTGACGAGCCACTCATTTTTGGAACAAAACTCTGTTTTTGCTCTAATGTCCAGCAGCTTGGCAGGTCATTGTCGGAGTCTATTTCTACATTGCCTACTGATACTGGTGTTTGTACATCGTCAGCAGGTTCTGCTTCTAATTTTATCATAAGATCCGTAATCAAGCACTGGTTGGAAAAAAGCTGGAGATCTTCTTCATTTCAAAGCTGTTTTGTCCGTTTTTATAGGCCTACTTTAAAAGTTAAAACGATTACATCAAAAATCGTATAATATAACTTTTATTATTATATTTTATATAATATAAGTAACTAAGTCCGTACTCTATTACCAATCGGAAGCAATGATCGGAAACACCTTGGAAACACGCCGTTACCATAGATATAATTGGAATAACAGCACTTGGTAAGTTAGTATATATTTATATAGCTTGTTGTTTTTCAAATATAATTTACGACGTTCCCGTGCTCTCCCATTGAAAAATACTAATAAATAAAAATTTATAAAATACAATTATAAAAACCACATTATTATTATTATTATTATGGTCTCAATATATATAATGTAACAATCTGTGTAGTTATTCTACTACTACTGCAGCGCTTTCATGTTGAACAGCGTCTTCGCGTCCTAAGGCTGAACCGACTTGACAGCAGAAGTCTTGCTGTCCTTCGTGTCCTGAGAGCCCTTTGCTTTCTTAGGCGCTGCTGCCTGTCTCTTCGTGACAGCTTTCGTTGATGTCTTTGGAGCAATGCTGGGTGGAGCAGCTGCCCGCTTCCTCAGACTCCTTCCCTCCGACAGATCAATGTCAACAAATGCAGCTTTGGCTTCAGCTACCGTTCTTTCCGCCAGTGACTGAGGCTTCTTCTTTGAAGCTGCAGGTGGTTTTTTCGAGTGCTTTGTTGTCTTCCCAGCCTCTTTGCGGGTCAGTTGTAAGTGGAGAGTATGCTCGTATTGAACGGTGCAGCGGTCCTTGATGTCGCAGAGTGGAGGATACGGATCGACGATTTCCGGATCCCACAGATTCTTCAGCACCATCAGAAACTTGGTCTGATCCAGACGATCGAGCCACCGACGGCAGAACGCAAGCGTGCGAAATGCTTGTCGATCACTCCGAGAAGCTGCATCGATTTCGTCACTCGGGTCGGAACATGACCGGCTTCATAGTTTTTCATGTAATGAGACGTCTCCTTGACGACGTGAACGTGAGCCTTTCCGGTGCTTCCGAAGGTCTCGATGGCAAGGAACTCGCCTTCCTCCGCCCTGGTCGTGTCACCTCCCTTGACGATCGGAACCGTCTTACCGACTTGGATCCTGAACGGCGCGATCGAGTGATCTCTCAGGTTATGTATGCCCTTCACTGGGTACATCTTTCCGTTCAATTCAGCCTCATAGGATTCTATGACTTCCCGGATGGCCTCTCCGACGTCGCTGATACGCACGTCGATCCTGCGCTCACGGATCCTTGTGTTTGTCGCATCCTTCATCGCGGCAAGAAGCGGATCGTATCGTGAATCGAATGCCACCGTAAAAGCGCAATCAATGACTCGGCCGTTGAAGTGGATTCCAAAGTCGACCTTCATCAAATCGTCATGCTGGAATATCGTCATATCACCGTTGTTAGGAGTGTATTGCGCGGCACAATTGTTAATGGAAACGTCCGTCAGGAAGGCCAAACCGCACGGAGACCGTCTTCTTTTATCAGCTTTCGGGTGATGCCTTCCAGAGTCTCGCAGAGATCAATCAGCTTCGGTCCTGGATTAAAAATCGTCTGTATGTACTTTCTCGTCTGTCTGCGAGACTCTGCAGCTATCCTGACCTCCTTGTACGTGTCGTTCTGAACTCGATTGCGAGCTCTTGCCTCTTCCGACGTGAATATATCTTTAGCCATGTTGCTGTCGGCGCCGACGTCATGCTCCTGTATTGCTCCAACCGGACCTCCATCAGGCAACAGGTCGATAATTGGTATGGACGGTGGAACAGTTTGCTCTGGTTTTCCCGCTTTTGGCGTTTTCTTCCGATTCATTTTCTTCTTGATATTTTTTCCAAAGCGAGACTTTTCGTCTTTTTCATCTTCAGTCCATTCCTCAGTAGCTTCAGATTTTTCAGGTGGAGATTCATTCTCTGTCTCATTCGGCATTTCTGGCTCATTTACCCCAGCTATGTCGTTTTCATTCTCGTAGAGAACTTGCTCTGCTTTGGTGGCGTTCTTGCTTTTGTATTCCTCCTGGTTTTTCTTCTTCTGTCGAGCGGTTTTGTCGTCGACGATGAACAGTTCGCTCGCCTCCTCATTCAACTCTTCGATTTCGACGTCGTTCGTCTCGACGTCGTTCGTCTCGACGTCGTTCGTCTCGGCGTCGGTCATAATCTTGAACGAATGCAGCTCTGGCAGGTTTTTGGTTTTTCGATGAAAAGGTTCCTTTAAAAGCTACGTTATTGAATCGCTGTGTGCAGGCTGAGAGACGCTGGAATAAGTAGAATGCCTCTCTCGGATCTCCTGTAACGCAAGCAATTCGACGACCAATTTCGGCGATGAACTCGCTGCCTTCTGCGTTGAGTGGTCCCATAGTTTCAAATGCAATCGGAATAAATTTGTATGAGACGGGAAGGCCGGAGTATTTGTGATGCTTGCGTGTTGCTGCATTTTCCGCTGCGGCCCGAGAGAGTTTGAGGTCAGATGCAAGTAAGATTTGGCGCAGGTGTGGACAGATGTGACGTCCCATGCCACATATTTGCCACTGGCCCAAGGAATGAGAGTGGCTCCATCTGGTCTCTTTCCATCGGATCGAAGGAGACCCAGCGGTTCTTTTCGTGCTCGGGACACCGGCTTTTTGAAGAGCCTGCCAAATGATGTCGTTCAATGTGCAATGTCTGATAGAACGGCCGGCGGACAGTCTGCAGACAAAGCCGTGTTGTCCGCGTGGATCGACGATTTCTCCGCACTGACATTTATGTGGCGCACAGATATTAAGACCTAGTCGGAGACCAACCGCCACTCTAATAGCTCCGTTGTCCAGAAATAGGCCGCAGGAAGCTAATGGTAAGGCGTGCAGCCAATCTCCCGCATGTGGGGCAGCGACTGCGTAAGCCTGGCTCGGTTGAAAGGATCAGTGTAGCTGTCCCAGATTTGTTTGCGTGTTGATTCTATTGCGGGTCCTTCCCACGCTTTTTGTGATGTTGGTAGAGATTCAATAATTGAGGAGGGTGCTTTGATCTGGATGATCAGCTGCGATATGAGTGGATCCTGCGTGTCTAATGGCCCGAGGATGGCCGACCCGTGACGTTCAGTTGACGCGGCTGAAGCTAGGTAAGCATAAGGAGCCAGCGTCGACACCGCACGAAATCCAAGTCCACCCTCGCGGATTGGTAGAGTTGCCTGGAGCCACTGCGTATTATCCAAGTCTACATTCAAGATATTCTGAATACCGGTGCGCATGATTTTATCAATAACTTCGAGAAGCGGGTGTTCGCTGCACGGAGAGCATCTTAACAGATGGGTAAGTTTAGGTGCTCCAAATGATGATCTGAGGAGAATAATCGCATGTTGTGTAGGAAGACAGCAGAGTCGCTTAATTGCATCTTCGAGTGTAGCGCATTGTTTTCTGAGCGATTCATCGAGTGCCGCTCCTTTGAAAAGTGGTGCACCGAGTAATTCCAAAGAGCCAAACTCGACGCGACTGAAATCGCTGAAAGAGTCGCTGACAACAGAAGATTCACCATAGATTTCGCACTTGCGTCGGTTGAGGCTGATCCCCAAGCTAGCCTCGAGTTCGATGATTTTGCTAAGATCGTTCATTACTGCTTCCTGTGACCCTCCGAGCGTCAGGTCGTCTAGATATCCAATCTTCAACTGCGAATTATAAAATTATAATAAAATAATTATAATTATAAAAAGATTATTAAACGATTCTTGCAGATCGAAATAAACGAATCTGACAAAAAAAGGTATGGGAACGCCGTTCCCACGCGTTCCCACTGAAAAAAAGCCCTGGTCATCATTGTCATGTCTATACTCTATAGTAAATTAGTAATGAACTGATGTAGTACGTTATTAGTTATTACTTATTTAAGTTATTTTATTTGTCTTTTTAAATTGTAAATCCAGCTCCGGCTCCAGCCGGATTTCACTTCATAAATCTGGCCAAATCCGGCTCCGGCCGGATTTCAAAAATTTGCATCCGGTACAGCCCTACTTAATAATAATAATAATAATAATAATAATAATAATAATAATAATAATAATAATAGTAATAATAATAATAATAACAACAACAACAACAACAACATTGCAATATAAAAATTGTCTCTATAATAATTCTTCTTCAAATTCTTCTTTAGGTGCTGTGTATTTCTACATTAGCGACCATGGATTTCCCCTTTGATCGATCTTGACAGCCTCTTATTAATTCGGTGTTGTTCTTTACTCCCTGAATTCCTTCTCGTAAGCAGTATACATAGGTGTTTCTCTGCCTTCCTCTTGCTCTTTTCTGCTCCACTTTTCCGTTTATTGCCAAATGCTCCAGGCCTTCCTTCCTCATTATGTGTCCAAAGAAGGAAACTGCCTTTTTGATGGTTACCATCAGACTTCTTTTTATTCCAATTTCATTTAAGATCTCTTCATTGGTTTTCTTTTCCATCCATGAAATCTTCTGAATACTTCCTAAAAACCACATTTCTGTGGCTTCCAATTTCTTCTGCATGGCCTTGGATATAGTCCATGTCTCTGCTCCATACAAGAGGACTGACCAAACGTAGCTTCTGAGCACTCTTAATCGTGTCTCGTAAGAGATATGCCTATTTGTAAGTATTATTTTGAGTTCCCAGAATGCTGCCTTGGCCATTCCTATTCTTGATGTTATGTCTTTCTTACATTTCCTGTCACTGGTAATCATGCTGCCAAAGTATTTGAACTGTGCCACTTGTTTGATTACATCATTGCCATTTAGTCTTATACTGCATGTGGGTGTTACTTTGCTCTTGGTAATCACCATGCAGAAAGTCTATTTTATATTAATTTTTTAATTTTCCTTTCACTTTCTAATGCTAATTTAGTTAGAAGTTCCTGCAGGTTTTCCTCTGAATCAGTTATTAAAGTGGCATCATCTGCAAACCTAAGGTTATTTTCTATAATAATAATAATAATAATAATAATAATAATAATAATAATAATAATAATTTTTGGATGATAGTTTGCCAATTATACAGCAATCTTGGTTCAAGCACAGTCATATTTCTATGCAAGGTCTCTATCTGGAAACATTGCCGATACAATAGTCTTGCATTATCTGTTGGAGACAATGTTATATTACGTTCAACAAGAAATGATGTGAATAACATTTCTGAACATGAAACTTCCAGAGATCGGTCACTTTCCATAAATCTCCACTTACTGATGGTTACAGTTTTGTGGCAGCCCTTGCATGTTTGTCTGTCCAACTGTGTTTTCGTATCTCATCCCTTCCTTCATATGCAGCATTTGTATCAGCATTTGTAGTTGTATAATGCAGAGGGTGGGACCAAAGAAGAAAAATTACCAAAGAAGAAAATTTTGTTAGTTCAACAGTTATGGACAAATGGAAAAGTCTGGACAAAGAGGCAGTAATATTTGAAACAATAAACAGATTCAAAAATTATCTGGGAGACTGGGTTATTGAATATAGAGTCACTACAGTGGTTTTCACACAGGCTGACAGCCTCCTAAACCTCTTTAAATCACATTATCATCATTATCTATTATATCATTATCTATTTCAGGAGTCATACCTTTTATAAAGCGCCTTTGTCTTTGGCCCGCTATGTTTACGGCGCTATTTAAATAGTCCAGTACATACATACATACATATATCAATAAAAATGTAAATGTTCATTCCTACAAAATCACTAATCTACGAAAGTTTTTCACTAATTGCTTTGAAATTTTTAAACAAACTTACATTTGAATACATGGGTGTTTTTGCATTAAAAACATTATTTTTTTTACAAACTGTGCCTTAAAAACATGATTTTTAAAAACATTGCTATCTGTTGGATGACTGCTGAATTGATTTTATGTTTTAAAAACATGATTGAATTCCTTTAGTAGTTGACACCAAGCTGTGTCAATTTATATCCGTTTTAATTAAAAACAGTCTCAACCATTGTTGGAGGTCGCAAAGGCACCTCCAACTATAAAAATAGGGGTATTTCTTGGAGGTCCTGAAGGGACTTCCTCCAACCACATTTGGAGGTGCCAAAGGCACCTCCAACTGTTAAAATAGGGGGTCCCGAAGGGACCTCCAACCACTGTTGGAGGCGCCAAAGGCATCTCCAACAATTAAAATAGGGGATATTTCTTAGAGGTCCCTTTGGGACCTCCATCCACATTTAGCATTAAAATGGAGGGGATATTTGTTGGAGGTGCCAAAGTCGAATTGTAATATGTTGTCAATATTTTGTTATGTGTGTCGATTGATCTGCATTCAAATTTAAATATGCCATTTGTTAATTCAAGGAAATCTACAACTGCTTCATCGATTTCCAAAAGGCATTTGACACCATAGATCAAACAATAACCTGGGCTGTACTCAAGTCATACAGAGTGGACCAAAATTTGGTTAGACTGTTAAAAGACATCAGCAATAACTCAAGATCAGCAGTGCAAATCTGTGGAGAACTTGGAGAATGGTTTAAAACAAGCAGAGGGACAAGACAAGGAGATAACATATCACCTATGGTTTTCATCACAGACCTGGAAAGAGCAATGGACAAAATCAAAGAACATGTAAAAGGCATAACAGTTCAGGGATTCTTATTGAACAACCTTAGGTTTGCTGATGATATTGACATCCTAGAGGGAAATGAAGATCTGGAAGACACGATACAGACACTGAGCAATGAAGCTAAGTGCTATGGACTGTCGATAAACACTGAGAAGACAAAGACAATGGTGTTTGGCTACAAAGAGATAGGAAGAAAAATTAAAGTAAATGGAATAGAAGTTGAGAACGTAGAAAACTTCACCTATCTTTGAAGCAATATGACGCATGACTTAGACTGCAGACAAGAGGTCACAAGAAGAGCAGCAAGGGCTCTAGATCAACTGACGGCAATGGACAAGATCTGGAAAAGCAAAGCAATAAGCACTGAAACAAAAAAGAAAATACTCGAAACCTGTATCTTCAGCAGCTTTTTATATGGATGCGAAACATGGACCATCACCAAAGACTTGGAAAGAAAAATACTAGCCTTTGAAAGAAAATGTTATAGAAAATTACTAAGAATCAGATGGGTCGAAAAATCACAAATGAAGAACTATACAGGAGAACAGTACGCGACAACTGGGTACCACCGATTGGGCCCCGGACAACTAGGCCCGGCATTTGGGTAACGGGACATTTGGGTAACGGGACATCTGGGTACTGGACATCTCGGCCTCGCACCATCGAACTGGACTTAATAATAACTGAGGGTTCGTTGTATAACTTTGAACGGTCTTCTTTAAGTCCTGTCATCGGCTACAAATTGAGTACAAATTCTTAATGGGAAGTGCTATTTCTTTGATTGTAAATGCAAAGTATAGTTACTACGGGCTTATATGGACTTAAGAAGAACTGAGACTTTGCTGTATCCCTGTAGTAGTGAATAACTGCTGGAAGTCTTCTTCAAGCCCTGTCATCGGCTACAAATTGAGCACAATTCTTTGAACTCGCAGGCATTTATTATGTTAAACCATAAAAAAGTATACAAGAATAGTCGTTGCCTATTCTGATTTTGATAGCACAGCCAGAAGCACCATTCTTTCTTTCTCTATTGTACGGGGCCGAGGTGTCCAGGGCCCAGATGTCCTGTTACCTAAATGTCCCGTTACCTAAATGCCGGGCCCAGTTGTCCGGGGCCCACTCGGCGGTACCCAGTTGTCCTGATCTGACAGGAGAATTCAGCCTAAACAAACCATGCTGGAAAGAGTAAAACAAAGAAATTCCATCTTTTTGGACAAATATGCAGAATGAAAGAGGACAGAAAGATCAAAGTCCTAATGTTTGGAATAATGGAGGGTGCCAATAAGAGAGGGAAACCACACAAGGAATGGTGTGATGATATTGAAGAATGGTGTGGAAGCAGTTTACAGGATCTTAGCCACAGAGCAATAGACAGAAAAGAAAGGCAGAAAACTGTGGAGATGGCATTATACACCAACGGGCGATGAGCCCACGGTTAATGATGAGGATGATGATTTGTTAATTGGCAGTGGAGTTGAGATTTTCGAATGATCTGTGTTTTAATTGCGTGCTTATCCAAATCATACCTCACAGAAGATCAAACTTAGGTCGTCGTACTCACGGAGTGAAAGCAGTGCAAAGAGTAATTGCATATAAAACTGAGGAACAATGGGGCTCAGGGTCAATCTTTAGAATTGTGTGGCTTAGATCTAGAAATGGATGGACATTGGACAACATATTACAAACGTGTGTTTTCTCTTTCCTTTCTTTTCCATGTAACCAGACTCCGCCACATCAATGCATGGCCACCACAGCAATGTGTGGCTGGGTACAGCTATTTATTATTTTTTTAAATTAATATTATTAATATTATTATTAATAATAGAACAAGTACCAAAATTCGTATACCTAGGATCAGTACTGACAGAAGATGGACTAAGCGAAGAAGACATAATAAGGAGAATTGGACTAACAAGTGCAGCATTTGGAAAGCTTCAGAATATATGGAAAGACAAATAAATATCATTGAAAACAAAACTAAAGCTATATAATACACTGATCAAACCAATACTATTATATGGATCAGAATGCTGGACCATAAAGAAGAAAGACGAATGAAGATTAATGACTGCAGAAATGAACTGGTAAGAGGAATAGCAGGAGTCAGCAGAAGACAAAGAATAAGAAATGAAATGATCAGAGAAAAGACAGAGCAAAAAGAAACAATAATTGAATCAATACAGAAACGAAGACTGAAATGGTTTGGTCATGTGGAAAGAATGAAGGAAGGAAGAATACCAAAGAAAGCACTATACAACTATGTTGAAGGGAAAAGGAGAAAAGGAAGACCAAGAAAAACATGGATAGAAAACTTAAAAGAGGATGCAGAAGAAATGCAAATGAACTTAATCCAATTGACCAGAGCAGCAAGAGACAGACAGAAGTGGAAGGAACTCATTCAGACCCATTGTCCAACCCAATAGGGAAAGACGGAAGGAAAGATAGAAAGAAGAAGAATATTATTAATATTATTAATATTACTATTATGACAGACCATGCAAAATGCATTGTATTTACAATACATGATTTTGAAGTACATTCAAATTCTTCTACGTAATCAGCCTTAAATTTCTACTCATCCTTTACTGCTTTCGCTTTTTTATTATTTCAACTATCCATGCCCACCATGGTTATGAAATGCTTGCTTCATTGCAGCATAGAGTTACACATTTCTACACTTCTATTTCTACAGTCGAATATATTCTATGGGGATATATCATTGTTAACACCATGATATTTATGAATTTAGATCATTTCCTACTGTAGTTTTCCAGTTTTATATAATTTTAAGTGCCGATTGTTTGTTTTATAAATTTATTTTTTAAAACTTACTATACCCGCAAAAACCTTGAGTCTTCCACCCAAATTTTAACAGTTGGAGGTGATCCTTGGTGAGTTGCCCATTCATGTTTCTTAAGCAATTCACATTCTAATTTCAACCACTTTCTATTATGTTGTTGTATGTTTTAGATACTCAGTCATATGTTTTGAACTTTCATGGTCGAGTAACTCAGGCATCAGTGAAAAACTTTCAGATTGTTCACGACAATGATGGTGAGTTTAAAGTGCAGAATTTTGTTCGTTTTTCTAACTGGTCAAATATTTACTTATACAGTAGCAGTATATTAACTGATAAATGAAGTCCTGAAACAATGGAGGCAATATATTGAATAATTATATAGCAAAGTTTGAATCATTATGAAACTTTACATTTCATCTTTAAGCTTTTATCCAGGTCAGGTCTTCGTCCTCCAGCTGTATCCAGCTATCGAATTCTCCATGACATCTCTCCAAAGTTCTCTGTCCTTCGCTATTTCTTCCAAAGTCATTCGGTGTCTCCCGTCAGTTTTTCCGTTGAGATTCAGTCCTGCCACGTGTAGATCCTCTTCCAATCCGTCCACCCATCGTCTTTTCAGTCTTTCTTTAGACCTTCTCCCCTCTGGCTTGTAGTTGAAAATCCATTTTGGTTTCTTATTTCATCCATTCTGAGTACCGGTACGTGTCCGGTCCATTTCATTCTTCTCTTTCTGATGACTTCCATGATGCTCAGTTGCAGTGTTCTCTGTCTAACTTCTTCATTTGTTATAAGTTCTTAGTATCCAATCCTTAATATTCTTCTGAGCCATTTTGTTTCTTTTGCTGTTATATTTTTATCCAATTCTTTTTTTATGGTCCAAGATTCACATCCAAATATCAGTATTGGTATTACACAAGTGTTGAGAATTCTTAGTTTTGTTTTCATCCCAATGCCATGTCTTTTGAAAATTTTGATATGTAGCCTGTTGAATGTAGACGTCATGTGGTGGCATTCTAAGTCCACAAGCCCCGCCTCTCATCCAATAGGCAAACACTAACTAGTATGCTGAACTATAGTCACTTAATCTATATCACTTAATCCATACACTCGTCCCTATGTCGATAGATACAGACGTAGTGCTAAAGACTCAACCATTGCTTGGACATTGCTAGAATACATATCTACTTATATATTTCATACATGTTGTCTTAGCTGATACATAGCAAGCTAAATCAGATTACTTCACAAAGTTAATTGCTGAAAATTCATAAAATCCAAGAACACTATGGAAATCTTTGAATCAGGTTCTGCATAGAAACACATCAGCTAGTTTACCTAGTAATGTAGAATCATCATCTCTTGCAGCAGCATTCCTTGATTTTTTGGAGATAAAATTGCCAGAGTGACGAAGTCTTTCTCTGATTCTGGATCTGACGATCTATCCTTACCCGACCACCTTGTGCCTACTCTTGACACTTTTGCTCCTGCAACCATTGATGAAGTTCGGTCGGTTATTTTTGCTTCATCAAATAAACAGTGTCTTTTGAATGCAGTTCCTACTTCTCTTTTGAAACAATGCTTTGATGTACTTGGACATTTACTCACCTCCTTAGTAAACCTATCTTTGTCGGAAGGGACTTTCCCTCCATCTTTTACACAAGCTATTGTTAAGCCGCTTCTCAAGAAAGCATCTCTCGATGTGGAGAACTTAAACAATTATAGGCCAATTTCTAATCTACATTTCATATCGAAATTTCTTGAACGTATAGTTGCACGAAGGTTGGAGAACCATCTCTCGTTAAATTCTCTTTATACACCTCTTCAATCGGCCTATCATAAGCTTCATTCCACAGAAACAGCTCTTCTTACTGTTCAAAATAGCATCATAACCACTATGGATCAGGGTAAAGTCACTGCTCTTGTCCTCCTGGATCTCACCGCTGCATTTGACACGGTGAACCACTCGATACTCATTCACCGGCTCGAAAACTGGTTTGATATTACTGGTGTTGCACTAAATTGGTTCAAATCTTATCTTCAAAATCGTACGCAATCTGTGTGTCAAGAACTGCATGTCAGAATCTAGAAAGCTTGATTGCGGTGTC
The DNA here is from genome assembly GCA_018105865.1 of Metaphire vulgaris. NCBI lineage: Eukaryota > Metazoa > Annelida > Clitellata > Crassiclitellata > Megascolecidae > Metaphire > Metaphire vulgaris. Next base: position 7,464,774 of record CM030865.1, read on the forward strand.
CTACAAGGCTCTGTTCTAGGACCTCTTCTTTTTACACTCTACACTGCCCCTCTCAGTCACCTTCTCACCATGCAAAATGCTGCTTATCATTTGTACGCAGATGATACCCAAATTTTCTTGAGTTTCGACCAACCATCTACCTTACCATCCCTGGAACGTCTGTCAAGCATTCTGGCTTCTGTACACACTTGGATGAATAAAAACAAACTCCTCCTAAATCCAGGAAAAACCCAATTTCTACTGGTAGGAACACCACCTCAGCTTAAGAAGATTGACTTGTCATCAACATGTCTTTCTTTTGGCACTTCACTGATTCATCCCTCTCAGTCTGCTCGAAATCTTGGAGTTATTTTTGATAATCACCTCTCATTCTCAGAACACATTGACTTCGTCTGCCGTTCTGCTCACTATAACATACGAGATGTAAGGAGGATTAGACACTTCATCCTTTCCTCTGCACTTATTCCTCTGGCCAACGCTTTGGTATCGAGTCATCTCGACTATTGCAACTCACTGTATACTGGGATTTCAAAATCTGACTTAAACCGCCTGCAAAGGATTCAAAATTCATTAGCCAGGGCTATCACTGGAACTGCCAAATATGAGCACATTACACCAATCCTAGAATCACTTCATTGGCTACCTGTCAAACAAAAATTGAATTCAAGATAAGTCTCATTGTGCATAAGACGCTCCACACAAATCAGCCAATGTATCTCCGATCGTTACTGACTGCTCAAGACAACCAGCACTCAATGAGGTCATCTGATGCTACTACTCTTTACATACCCTATGGCAGGACTACTACTGGAAAACGTGCTTTTTCTGTGACCGGACCCAGACTTTGGAATTCTCTGCCGGTACAGGTCCGCCAAACTGATTGTCTTACTACCTTCAGGTCTAGACTTAAAACACATCTATTCCTGACGGCATATCCGCCTTAACCTGGAATCTGGAAGTATGGACTGGCCTTTGGATTACAACCTCGATTCACCATATACAATGATTCACGACTACAATTATTCACTGAAGCGACCATTGACTGGTGCAGATGTACTACTACAATGGCGCTAAAGAAGTCTACTACTACTACTACTACTACTATAGCAATAGTATAATATAAGACACCACGACACATGGTGTCAGAAGTTAGTTAAGTCTGTGGAACTATCTACCTCCATCTGTGCAACTCTCTCCATCGCTCAACACATTAAAAGAGAAACTTAAAACCTGGCTATTCCGAAGGAGCTACTCGTGATTTCTTGTGTAATTCTTGTGTGATTCTTTGTAATGTGTTCACACAGTTTTTATAGGACAAGTTACCACAATAATCAGTACGTTGTAATAATAATAATAATAATAATAATAATAATAATAATAATAATAATAATAATAATAATAAGTAGATTAAGAATGTAGATCTTAACAGCTTTGAACACTGTACGGCGTCGAAATGTCTTTTGCATCGAACATTCAAATTCCAGAGGCACTGAACCTGGATGCAACTGATCTAGTGAGTGAATGGAAGCATTTCACACAACAATGGCTGGACTATTCGAAAGCGGCCGGAATCGACCACGAAGACAAGGCTCAACAGGCTGCGATTCTGCTGTTTTCTGGGAACAGACGCTTTCTGTTTCTACATGGAGATGAACTTGACTGATGTCCAGCATCAGAGCCCAAGCGCTCTTTTAGAAGCTTTCAAACGTCACTGCATTGATGACGCCAGCGAAGAGATGGAGGAGCTGCCCCATGAATTCCCGCCGAGAACGCGCACGGAAAGCAGCCATAATGATGACCACTGTCACAACGACCGCGAGCCGAAACAGCGCCGGAATCATCTAGAAGAGATGGAGGCGCCCCGAGAATTTCCGCCGCGAAGGTGAGCGCGAAGTGACCGACACTGTCTGCAGAATGACGACAGCGCTTGAACCATTCAGCGAAGAATTTCCAACTATGAGGTATGTCGATTGTCGACGTTACGCAAATCATATTGTAATGCTATTTGCCGTGAGAAAGTATCAACCGAGAGCAATTGCATTGAGAAATTAAATTCTGAAGCAGACAATTCTGAAGATTTTTGCAGTTTATTCTATGGAAATACAAGATTATTTGAAGGTGCAAATGCAGACGATGATGACAAGGAAGATTAAATTTTAACTGCAGTTGTGGAATTATTCAAAGATGACACTGAATTTGAGAATGAAGAATGCTTGAGATTGATGCTCAACAAAGAATCAACGACAAATGTCGGAAGCGAATCTATGTTTGAGGGAACAGACAATCCTGAAGCATACATTTTTGAGAAATTTTGCAATTAATTCTGTGGAAATGAGAGATTATTATTCGATAAAAATGAAGCTACTGACAATATTGCGAACAATTTTGAAGCTGCAGACGATTTGGCAGTGGCGTAACGTGGGGGGGGGGCAGGGGGCACTTTGTTGACAGCCCCGGGGCCCGGGCTGGGGGGGCCCCCGAAGAGGGGTCTAAGCTAGGGTTAGGTTAGGGTTAACCCTAAATTCTTAACCCTAGAAATGATGTGCTGACAAGCTTTTTTTTTTTGCTCGTCAGGATGAAATAGGAGGTGATGACGTTTTTTTTTTTTTTTTTTGCTCGTCAGCTCGAAACTGTGGGGCCCCCATGACAAAGATGGCCCCCAAAAGTCACGCTACGCCACTGCAATTTGGCGAATGATTTTCAAGATGAAATTGCGAATAATTCTGACAATGGAGATGAGGATGACGACGATGATGAGTTTGAAATATTCATTGCGATCCATATACAGCGTAGAATAGGAGAAAACCGCTGTACTAGCGATTTTGAAGCAGACTTGCACAGTGGTGTAGCGAGGGGCAGAGGGGGTAAAGCGCCCCAGGCGGCACTTGCCCTGAGGCGGCATTTTCGAGATTTCCTTTAACAAATTTTAATTATTAGGTTTTTTTGCTTGTCAGACTTTTTAGACTCGATAACTTATTTATTTTTTTGCTTGTCAGACTTTTTTAGGGACTTGATAACGTTGTTTTTTTTGGCTTGTCAGAATTTTTTTAAGACTTGATTGGTAAGGTTTTTACCAGGAAATTTTGAAATTTTTGAGGCGGCATTTTTTCTCACCCCGGGTGGCACTTTGCCTCGCTACGCCACTGGACTTGCATTCCTGCTCACTGATGGACCCGATTACCGCCGTCTCACTGACCAAGGCCATTGACCCTGAGGGTGTGATAGAGAAAGACATGGAAGGGACGATTCGAATTCCGCCCTCCCCACTCCGACCGACAGTTGATAATCAGAGCCTAGCCAAGCTATTGGTGGATTCACACCCCATCCCCGAACTGATTGAAGCAGCAGCAGAAGGACAAGGAGCAGACGATGAAGAAATAATGAGAAAACAGGCGATTTTGCGAACTATGAAAATTCATTTGAAGGAATGATTGGACTATTTGAGAATGACTCTGCGAATAATATTGAGAATGAACAAAAATACGAAATTTTCATTGCCATTCCTTTGAAAGGTTGTAGGCCCAATGAAAGAATTCCGTTCGACTAGCAACAACGAAGAAACAGATCTACGTTTCTTCCCGATGATATGCGTTCGAGAACCTTTGACCCTCGGGGCATCGAGAGCATTCTTACCATCGAAGAGATCAAGTCACAGATGGCCTCTGATCAGATGACCGCCTCTGCATTCCAGACGATCGAATACCCCTCCGCACTGCAGCTGATGACACCTGCAGTTGAACACTGTAATTATTCACGCATGAAGAATTCCTTGGATTCTGCAAAGGAAGAGATAGTGGAGACCGACTTTCCCCCGCTTTTGACATCTGTATTCGAGAAAGGCCTACCCAAAAGAACTCAACTCCAAACGACATCTGCCGAGGCCGAACTGAGAGTGGAAATTGCCTCTCCTCTCCCACCGTTGCCAGAAATTAAAGACGTGCCCGACATGACCTTTATTGTTGACCCCTCCGCCGAGTGGAAGTTCATTTTCAAAGGCGTTTATACGGACAAGCTGATGCTGGCTCAATACGATTTCAAGAGGACAGAAAGAAGACGCAATTTACTGAGAAACGATCGACTACCCCTCCGAGAAGAGCCAAGCAGACAGCAGATCAAATTCAAGCAGAAACATATGTGGTGGAAAAGAAAAAGACAGGGACTGAGACAGAGACTGAGACAGTCAGCCGAAGAAACATCTTTTCCAGCCTCAACCATTGGAAGCCGACGACAGACATGACACCCATCGCCCGAAGGCACAAATTAACTGAGCAGACCTTTAGATCTGACTAGAAGCAGAATAACAATTAATCCTATTGAGACTTTGCAATAGAAAACTCCAAGCGAACTTTAAATATAGAAAGCACTGACATTGCAGGCTTGCATTTTTCTGTGGACTTTTAGAATCTAGGTTTTCATTTTGTTTTTAGACTTGCAGCTTTGAAAAGTAAAAAAGGGAAGAATCACGTGGTGGCTGGTGGCATTCTAAGTCCACAAGCCCTGCCTCCCATCCAATAGGTTGAATAGGCAAACACTAACTAGGACGCTGAACAGTATAGCTTAATCTATACACTCGTTGTCCGTACGTCGATAGATACAGACGTAGCGTTAAAGACTCAACCATTGCTTGGACGTTGCTAGAATACATATCTTCTTATATATTTCAAACGTGTTGTCTTAGCTGATACATAGCAATAGTATAATATAAGACACAATGCCACAGTAGATCCTGCCATTGCTATTCTTCTTTTGACCTCCAAGTCCGAGCCTCCCTCTCCTTTCAATTCTCTTCCCAAGTAAACGAATTTCTTCACCATTTCAATTTCTTTTCTATTATGTGTTACTATTGGCCAATCTCCCACTTTCTTTGTAATTACCATTAATTTTGTTTTATAAGTGTTTATTTGTAATCCAAATTTTCCACTCTCTGCTATAATTAGGCCAATGTTAATTCTACAATCCTTGAAAGGCATTCTGCTTTAGACGTGTATCATCAGCATATTTTGCATCATCTATATTTCCTGGCTTTAGAGGATGTTCCCAACTCACTTGTATTTTCGATCCATCTCATGATGTAATCTAATATACAGAAATGTCTAAGAGTATTGGTGATAGAACACATCCTTGTCTAAATCCTGTTTTGATTTAGCACCACTCAGTTTCTTCTCCGTCAATTCTGATACATGATTTTAATATACATATGGAACGCGAGAATGATACTGCGAGACTGAAGTTCACTAGTGCTGTTACGGTTAACCGAACCGAACCGAAACCGCGGTTTTTCGGTCAAAACCGAACCGAACCGAAACCGAGGTTTTGACCATGCAAATTGGACGGTTTTAACCCTAGGTTAGGGTTAACGCTAACCCTAACCCTAGGTTATATAGGGCTAGCGTTAACCCTAACCTAGGGTTAAAACCCTAGGTTAGGGTTAGGGTGTTACTATGTGTTACTAACCCTAACTGTAAGGTTAGCATTAGGTTAACCCTAACCATATGACCTCTTTTTCCAATGCATTAAATTCATTTAATGCATTTCAATGCAGTTCAATCAATTCACAGCTTTTAAGCGCTAAAATAACGAGTGTTGTTCTTCTGTCATATCTATGTCTCTATGATGAGTCAGAGTCTGACGTCATTATTGAAACCAGTAAAAACAATTTTAAAATGGCTGCATTAGTAGTGTCGCGTAGTGCCAGTTTAGTGTGGAATTTCTTTACAGTCAGCGTAGAGGCTAACGGAGCGGGTTCAAGCCCTGTTAGTGCCCCTAGTTGCTTTCACACATGCAGTAATGCCTCCTAAGCCACTTTAAATCATGCCGAGTTTAAAATTAGGCCTATTGGCAATTGCATTAACTTAAAAGAGAAGGTGACTTAATTAAAGGGGCCGTCCATAAATGACGTCATGCGAATTTGTCGCTTTGTTGACCCCCTACATCACGCGACGTCACAAAACGTCGGACCCCTCTAAAATATGACGTCACAATGGGCCGACCCCCATTTTCAAAAATCGCGTAACGTCATTTTATTTTTTATTTCGTATTAAAGTCCTCAAAAAAGGCCATCCTTGTATTTGTTCCTCTCGAAAAAACCCTGACAAGCAAAAAGAGGTCATAGTTGTATCATTTTTCCTCTCCAAAATCCCTGCAAGCAAAAAGAGGTCATATGGTTAGGGTTAACCCTAACCCTAACCTAGGGTTAAAAATCCGAACCGAACCGAAACCGCAGTTTTTCGGTCAAAACCAAACCGAAACCAACCGAGACTGCACGAGGTGAAACCGTAACAGCACTAAAGTTCGCTCAAATCCTCAAGGACTGACTTCCACCAGATGGTTCGTGATCCGACTCATAACCGCAGTGGCTTACTCGACCTGGTACTCTCGTCCTCGCCTGACCTGGTCGAGGAGGTGTCGGTGCTAGAGACTGGTATGTCTAACCATAAAGTAATTTCCTGGTTGATTCCTTCTGCTGCACATAGTCCAGTCTACAAGAAAATCATTGCCAGGAGATGGAAACGACTTAGTGTCGACAAATTTGTAAAGATTGAGGAGTCCCCCCTCACCCAGCCACTGGACCCGGCCCTCACGCCGACGGAGCTCGCGGACATTTACCACACAGAGATCACTCGCATTCTAGACGAGTTAATTCCGTTGACCGAGATGTTTTTCAGGCCACGCGAACAAAGACCGTTTTTTGATGTAGAATGCAGGAAGGCGCGGCAGGAAACTAGAAGAAAAGAACGGTTGTTTCGTCGGTTGCGAGGCTCAGATCGAGAGCGAACCACATGGAAGGACTGGATGACGTCATTAAAGGCTAGCAAGCGCACTGTAAGGAGGAAGGGCAGGCAATATTGGCAGACCGCCCTGTCATCAGCTGGAAACGACTCGAAGCAGACCTGGAGACACCTGGAATCGCTACTCGGTAATAGAGGTACGACTCCAGAACAGTCTTTACATTTCACTGCTGAGGATTTCCATCAACATCTTGACAATAAAATTGCTGTTGTCAGAGATAAGACTAAAAGGTCTGCACAGCCAGGATACGAGGCTTATTCAAAGACTGCGCTCGAATCATTCTCGATTCCTACTACCGCTGAGGCAATTGCGATGGTGAAAGCCATGCCTACCAAACATTGCCTTTCAAACCCTCTACCTACCTGGCTCCTGAAAGATGTGATTGCGACGCTGGCACCGTTCATCACCGAATTGTTTACTCGGTCTCTTGGCAGTGCTGAATTTCCGGCTTCATGGAGGAAAGCATTAGTCTACCCACATCTGAAGCGATCTGGCCTTGACGGCTCAGACGTCAATAACTATCGACCGGTGACGAACTTGACTTTCCTATATAAGCTACTGGAGAGGGTAGTGAACGGGCAGTTGATAGCATACCTGAAGATCAACGATCTTGCCTGGTGAACAATCTGCCTACAGAAGAGGATATTCAACTGAGATGGCTGTTCTTTGCATCGTTAATAATATCATCGATTCGACTGTGGATGGAAGAATGTCGCTACTGTGTCTCTTAGACCTCTCAGCGGCATTCGACACCGTGGATCATGTTATTCTACTCCGCCATCTGGAATCCTCTTATGGTCTAAAAGGAACAGTCCTCGAGTAGCTATGCAGCTATCTGGTAGAGAGGTACCAGACCGTCCAATGGGGAGACCAGGAGTCAAATCCACGCCCAGTAGCCTGAGGGGTACCTCAAGGGTCAGTACTGGGTCCGCTGTTATTTATTCTATATGTTGGAGATCTCGGTTGCATCATTGGCTCGTACGGATTAAATGCACACATGTATGCAGATGATGTACACATTTTAAGCTCGAGCGAACTGCACGATGTGCAACGTCTACGCGCGGATCTGGTGGAATGTGGGGAGGCGATTCAACGATGGGCCGAATCGGCTGTCTCTCAACATGAACAAGACAGAAATCATCACGTTCACTCCCCCAAGACGCCACCACTTTATTAGTCATGAGCCACTCCAGATTGGGGATGTCGATGTCATTTCGAAACCTGAAGTTCGCCTCCTGGGTGCGCTTCTGGATGAGCATCTATCCTTCAGCGGCCACCTAGATCATAGACAACCTTGCCTAGATCTAGTGGTCAGGAATTGCTTCTACCAACTAAGAAGGATCAAACTAATTTGCATATAATTATCTGCCGACTTCTGATGTTATCAAGCTAGTCCGAGCACTGGTCCTGACTCGGGCTGACTATTGTAATGGAGTACTGTACGGCCTTCCAGCCAATCAACTGCATAGGCTGCAATCGGTTCTTAACGTGTCATCAGCCAGGCTTATTTACAGATTAAAGTGGAGAGAACATGTCACGCCACTGCTTCGTGACCGTCTACACTGGCTGAAAGTTCTGCCACTGATACTATACAAACGCTGCTGGCTGACGTTTAGGGCCTTGCATGACTTGACCTGCTGGTGCATAGGGCAGGGTCGGGGACAGGTCGATCGAACCTAAGATCCGACCAAGGAATAAGTCTCGTGGTGCCCCCCCCAGCTAAGACTGCTAAGTTTGGGGACAGATCCCTTTCAAGGGGTAATCCCATAGTGTGGAATTCCCTCCTGGTAGATGTCAGGTCAGAAATCTCCCCTGACCGTTTTGCTCAAAAACTGTAAACACATCTTTTTAGTACATCTTATGGAACTTTTCTGTAAAATGCTCTCGTCTACTGCCTGAGCTTTAAGATAGCGCTATATAAGTTGTCACCCTAATAATAATAATAATAATAATAATAATAATAATAATAATAACATGCTAAAACTGTGCTGTATAAATTTTCAATTAGTCTGATTATTTTGGCATGAATGCCATATTTCCCCAGGAGTTTCTATGCCCCTTCTCTCCAGATAGAGTCATAACCGTGGGCAAAATCGATGAAGCACATGACCAAATCTTCATTAAATTCTTCTTTTTTTTCAATGAGTTGTCAAAGGACGAAGGTTTGGTCGGAACATCCTCTACCCATCCTGAATCCACAATGGTTTTCCTGAGAGTTTCATCCACTGTATTCTTTATTCTGTTTAACATGACTCTGGTGAAAACTTTCCCTGGTACACTTAAGAGGCTCATTCCTCTGGCATTGCATTCTTTTCTGTCTCCTTTCTTGTGTATTGGTATTATAATTGCTTTTCTTCAGTCGAATCGTGTTTTCTCGGTTTTCCATACTGCTCTTATGACTCGATGTAGCCATTTGATTGTATACACACCAGTGTTTTGGAGCATTTCTGCTATGAAATTGCAGAGTCCTGGGGCTTTGTTTTTCCTTATCTGTTTCACTGCCCTTTCTATCTCTATCATTGTGACATCATCGTCTTCTTCACATAACTCATCCTCTATTTTACATCTATCCTCTGATTGATCTATTTCAATAAAAGTTTCTTCGTGCCTCGTTAAGGGTCTTCTCGGTTTAGTAGTTCCTCAAAATGTTGTTCCCATCTGGCCATGATCCTTTCCATCTCTGTTAATATTTCTCCATTTCTATCTTTAACTGGTTCAATGTTTATTATCTCTGTGATTGTGCCTCCACTGAGTTTGTTGACATTTGCAGAGTTTTTTTGCCATCTTGGTATCTCCTCTTTAATAAGCATCTTCCATCTCATTTGCCGTCTCTTCCAACATGTTATTCTTATCTATTGTTAATATTTTCTTTAGCTGTTTTCTTAATTCATTTAGTTCAGCCATCTTTTCAATTCCATTCTTGCCAGGATTATTGGCTGCTTCTTTAGATTTTTCTTATTTCTGCCTGCAATTGTTTAGTTTCTTCTGATATCCAGTGTTTCCCTCTTTCTGTATCCTAGTTCCTCCTCTGCCACTTTGTTAATTTCTGTCTTGAAATTTTCCCATTCTTTTTCCAGATCTTTGTCATTATCTGTCAGGTTTGTTAGCGCCTCAAATCTGTTTTTGATTTTGATTTTAAATTTATTTTCTACATCCATTTGATTCAATCTTTCTTTGTCGGAGCACCTTTTCCTTGGCAATTTTTCCCGCTTAGTTTTACTTTTATCTTGGACACAATAAGGTGGTGATCTTAATTAATTTCTGCAGATATGTATACTCTTGTCTTTTTCACTGATGTTAACCACTCTTCTCTAGTGATGATATAGTCTCTCATGTTTTTTGCTATCTGGAGAGGTCCATATATGCAGTGGCATAGCGAGGGAGCGGTGGGGGCGAACCGCCCCGGGCAGCACTTGCTGTAGGGGCGGCATTTTCGAGAATAACGTTTTCTTGGGTTTGTCAAGAATTTTAGGAGGCACGATGGCCTTGTTTGGTCGCCAGATTTTTTGGAGGCGGCGCTTTTTTCGCCCAGGCAGCACTTTGCCTCGCTACGCCACTGCTTGTATGTTTCCTACACATTTTTTTAAAAATTGAGTGTTGGTTATGCACAAATTGCTGTTGCTGCATAATTCAAGTAATCTGGTGCCGTTGTCATTTTCAACTCCTTGTACTCCATGCATTACTATAATTTGTCCACATTTTCCAAAATTATTCCCAACTTTAGCATTGAAATCTCTTAGGTGTTTTGTCTATCACGTGTTGCAAGTTGTTGTAAAATTTGTCCTTCTTCTCATCCGAAACTCCTTCTGTGGGTGCATATGCCTCAATTATGGTGATATCAACATTCTTGCGCCTCATTCGGATTTTAATTAGTCAGTCACTAAGGAAAATCACATCGGTAACTGACCTCGGGAACATGACTCCAGGGCAATTGCCACTCTGTGTTCGTGAACTCCTGTCTCAGTTTCACTGTACCATATTGTGTATCCATTAATTGTCATTCTCCCATAGCCTATCCAATGGTTCTCACTTATTCCACATATCTTGATGTTTAGTCTCTTGAGCTCTTTCGTTAGACAAAAGGACTTCCCGGTGCTGTACAGTATTCGTACCTTCCAATGTCCTACTCTTTCTTTCTTTCTTTTTGGCTACTACAATGGCGCTAAAGAAGTCTACTGCTACTATCAGGGCCGCCGAGAGAAATTCCGGGCCCCGGAACAAAAAAATTTGCGGGCCCTTAAGAAAAATTTATCAAGTCTCCGACAAACCTGACAAGCAAAAAAACGTTGTCAATTCTCAAAAAACACCCTCACAAGCAAAGAAAACCTTATCGTCACCGGATCTGGACCCCTGAAAACTTCAAAACTCCATAGGTCCCGGTACAATGTACCGGTGCACCCCCTCTCCTCAGGCCTGACTACTATGAAGATGAATATGCAGACGACGAAGATTTTGCAGTGATTTCTGCACAATGTAGAGATACAGAGATGCACAGGGATGAATTAATTGATGTGCGTTTCAGTTCACTGGATATTCTAGTTACCGCCGACAGCACTTTCTTGTCGGAGAATTTCTGAATGGACTCAACCCCTATTCTAAGTGAAGCGACAGACGATGAACAGACTGACACACCAATGGTGAATTCGCCCCTCATATGCCTGAAGGGACTGGTCTACACTATGCTGAAAAAATGTAATGACCACCATTTTGATAAAATCAACAGCAGAATTTGTTACGACACCTTCGGGCGGATTTCCCGAAGACATTGGACCTGACATGCCATCTGCCGATTAACTTAACGTGAATGGAAATTCTATCTTCGAAGGAAATGGACTTGATGTACACAGTCTAGACACCCGAACGCCGACCTTAGACGATCTATGATGGGGAGGAGATGAGCGTCACGCCTGTACTCCAGTTGAATTCGCTCTGCAGAAGGAACATCTGCCTCCACCAAACCACCCGCCCGCTGATGCGTCCACGCCCGATGTGCTGATTAAAGGAATACTGAGACGGACATCCACCCGACCGACCAAAGAGCTCCGGCGTGTCAAATTCAAACAGAAGAAGACAGAGTAGGACAAGGAAACGGACAGAGACCAACCGATCAACTGCTGTCCACCCACCACGCCTCCGGTGCCATTTCCGAAGCTGGCAAACTGCCCCGTGAAATAATGATAGATAGAGCAGTTATTAACCCCAACCCTTAGTTTCAATGAGATATCCACACATTTAGATAGATTATTAGATATGCAGATAATTTGAGGCTAAGGCATTTGCATATCTTATAATTTAGTTGTTAACTAGATTATTCCTGTAGGGACATTTCTAAGGGGAAAAGATGTAACATATGGATAACTGACATTGCAGAAGCCAATAGGGAACATTCTTATAGCTCATAGCAAATGTTAACTAGTACTTAGCACTCAGTCTGCCAGAGTCTTGACTAAACATTGGACCTAAATGCATATCTTCTACATACGCAATCGTCTTATAATATAGTGTTAGGCAACACTATACAATTACTCTTGTTTTGCTCTAGCTGTCTTGTATCAGATTAAGTGCCACAGAATAATCTGATACCTTGGCATAACTCCTACAAATTCTATGCAAAGACACTTGAAAAATACTTTTCAAATACGCTGTGATGCTGTCGCATTAATTACTTATCTGATGTTTTTTGTTCATTTCTTAGTTGACTACATTGTGATGCAGTTTGGCCGCATATCTGAAGATGTTTTCACCATGGACTATAACTATCCTATGTGTGCTGTTCAAGCATTTGGAATTGCACTAAGCAGTTTTGATAGCAAATTAGCTTGTGAATGATGTGTTTGATTTATTCTAAAATTCTTGATTTCATGTACTCTTCAAACATATTTATAATGAACATGTTGTATTTGTTGCATATTGAGCATGTTTATTCTTTAATATCATGCCATCAGAAACCAAATAACCATGTCACGACTCGCACATAATGTGACACGTACTTTGCATTTATTGGGCATTTTGTTGACGGCCTAAAAAATTATTGTATTGCGATTTCTGTGTAATTAAGACATTGAAAGATAACTAAATATTATCGTATTTTAATCCTAGTTTTTCTTTCACGAAATATACCTCACCTCATACTTTTCTATTCTCATGCCTACCAATGCTCCCAATTTAGGCAGGATACTCCCGCTTTTTACGGCCCGTCTCGAGCTAGACTATATTCTCCCAATTCACCAGGAGACCAAGAAAATAAAAAAAATAATATAACCAAATGTCATGTTGAATATATAGCTCCCTATTTAAACGTTAATTCAAGCCAAATTTTAACTAACGACTGTTTCTATTCTCATGCCTACCAATGCTCCCAATTTAGGCAGGATACTCCCGCTTTTTACGGCCCGTCTCGAGCTAGACTATATTCTCCCAATTCACCAGGAGACCAAGAAAATAAAAAAAATAATATAACCAAATGTCATGTTGAATATATAGCTCCCTATTTAAACGTTAATTCAAGCCAAATTTTAACTAACGACTGTTCACTGCTGCACTGGCTGGCTCACAATAGGTAACATTAACGTCTTCTACCCAGTAAACATTCCACTGTAGGACCACTAGTGGTCTTCTAGTGTCAAAACACCAGCGGACCACTGGCTGTTTGCACCATGGAATTACTAGCGGACCACCAGCGGCAGCCAGTCGCCAGAGGTCTCCTAGCGGTGTTCTAGTGGCACCCAACCCCTTATATACTACCCATACCATTCCCACCACCTTATCCCACCAGAGGCATTATTTGTGGGGGGCTGGAGGGGGCCGTGCCCCCCCCCCCCAAGGAAATGAAAATATTAATTTATAATGTATTAATGTGCAAAAATTGCCCAAAATATATAAAAAATTGCAAATTTTCCAACACTGGACCTAAAATTTGCCTGAATTGCTCAAAATTTGCAAAACAAATTTCTCGCCCCCCCCCCCCCCAAGAAAAGTGTGAAATGACGCCACTGTATCTCACCATATTCGACCTTATCCCCTTATCCTTACCCCTTTGTCTCACCTATACAACAACTGCAACTAATGTTTCAACAAATGACCTGCTCACAACAACTCAATTCCGCCCAAAACTGCAGACCAAAAAAATTTGACCAATTAATGAAATCTGCATGGCTTCAAAATGAAATTATTAATATTTGCAGTGGATTTACATATAGGCAAGACATCGAGAACCAAGGCATACAGCAAAACAACAGGCCTGAAGTTAAAATAATAAGTGTTTCAAGCCAAACACGGTAACACAAAGCTAACATTCAATCAAACCTACTGCGGTCACTATAGCCGACAACTTAAACATAAAGATGACACTGAATACATACTGTTTGTATAAACTGTCACCAATAAAATACTGTCCAATAAAAACTCAAAAATGTTCAACTGCACGGATTTATATAAAAGCAGAATGAATTAACGCAGCAGCATCAGAAATCGGAATTAGTCATTTTGTTCTGGCTCTTCCACCACAGAAATCATTTTCGCCTTCTTCATTCTGTTCATATTACCCCCACACCGATCCATTGCTCCGTGAAGATACCACTGAATGTCCACTTTGAAGTCGTCATCGGCAGCCGATTTGGTTTTCAAGTTGAGTCTCACTGCTTCTACAATGCATTATATATATATATATATATATATATATATATATATATATATATATATATATATATATATATATATATATATATATAGCTTGTTAATCAGCCATGCTTTTGACTAAACTTTGTGGCCCTAATGGGCCAATGGCTATTCATAAGTGCAATAAAAAATGACACAAATTTGTTACTGAACCATTGCATATTAAACCAACGGGTTAACTGATGATCGTGTATGTCAGCAAATGCAACATGAAATAACATGCGGCCCTGGTCTTCGCTTATCATTTGACTGCAGTTGAGTAACATGCGTTTCAGTATCGATCGTTGTTTGACTTGAAGGTGTCGATGTGGATGTAAAGGACTGTTCCATTATGCTGTCTGCAGGTTCCATATCAGAAAGTTCTGCAGCCATACTGTTACTGGGAATGACTTCTGGTTGTGGCAGATCCAAAAAGGTAGGATTTGTCAGGACTGACAAGGGTGGAGGAGTAGGAGGTGTTGGCAACAGTTTCGATGATTTCTTCCCATCAGTTTGCTGCTGTTTGAACTCAACATGAGGAGTTCTGTTCGCAATCTTCACATGATGACGCTTTTCTGGGATGCCCAACTCGTCATCAGTTTCACTTTCCAAATGCTTTGGAGGTCTGAAACATGCAAACAATTCAGAGATCAGTGTAAAAAATCTAAGTCATTGAAATGACCTCAATGTTGCAATCTGATTTATTATTTTAAACTGTTTGCGGTCTCTGCAACACCAGTGTATAGCACTCTGGTAATCTCCATGACACTGCATATGATTGCAATCAAATATTATTACTAACTATTAATTAATAAAACTATTTAAACATTTAGCTAATAATCATAGCTTAAATGAATTTGAAGCAATTACTTGCTTAACAGCTACTAAGCTTATGGCGAGAAGAAGTTCAATTTTCACAAGTTACTCATTAAAACATATTACAAACGTGGTCGGTTTTCAACGTCAGAGGCAATATCAGAGGTTTCTTCTGCCAAACGAAGCTGTTCACAAGCCTTTGCATACGAATCTAAATATGCACGTGTTAAAAATAAAAAAGTCTAAATCCTTCCCTGAGCCTCACGGGCTCATAAGGCGGTGCTGATCTATGTTTCTATAGCCCTCAGCCAGGCGTGCAATGCCAGGGATACGGGGCTAGTGTATCGCATAGCGTACCTGTTTGGCTTATCGCAGAGATTTTTACCACTGCTTCTCATTTTACCACCGCGAGAAAGGCTGAGTCGACCTTTAGGGCTCCTGCGGGACTCGAACCTGCGACCTCCTGCTCCATCGTGAAACGTTGTTATCACTCTGCTAACTTTCCGCCCCTAATGTAACGCAACACTGCGAATCTTAGAGATTTTTGTAGAGAAGAAATTAGCAAAAGATTCAGCAAGTTCTGACAGAGAAATGGATTGAGGGAGAGGTTTTGATTCTTTGCGATGGAAAACATCATTTACGATTTTCCAGAGCTTACGTGGGTTGGAGCTATTTGTTGAAATTATGTTAGAATAGTACTTCTTTTTGGCAGATGTAAGGAGATTATGGTAGCGGTTGGTGGCGGAACGAAGATTTAAAAGGTCAGATGGAGAATGTGTTCTATGTTATGTTCGTTCGAGACGTCTGCGAAATGACTTGAAAGCATGAATGAAAGAGTTATACCAGGGTTTGCTGTTGTGTGATGAAAGAGGTCTTGTGATGATAGGAGCATGTTTATCAAGAAGACCGGATAACACAGAATTGTATTTATTGATCAGTGACGGCAGAAAAGTGGGGGGTTAGTAATTAGTTCAGATGATTTAATGTTGTCACAGAACAAGGCTACGTCAATGTTTTTAAGACAGCGGAACGAGTAGGTGCCACGAGGCGGAGGAGTTGGCGAGCAGATACTTAGAATGGAGAAGATGGTAAAATGATCAGATGGAGAGAATTGGCTAATTGCTGAAATTGCAGATAGTGATGAAGAAGAAGACGTGATGAGCAAGTCTAAAGTATGTCCAAAAGTGTGAGTAGGAAGAGTGTTGTGTGAGCTTAGTCTGAGTGAGCAGTTGTGTGAATTGGATAGAGTTGGGATCATCACACTTATCAACACGTACATTGAAATCACCCGTAATTAAGAACTCATGTGGAGTTGTAGCTGCAGAGCCTAAAAAGGAGGAAAATTCTGATCGACTCTGCAAGAATTCTACTCTGCAAGAGGAATACCTTCAGAACATGTATTATATGTTCACTGGAGACTGGAGTGACCTAAAGGAAGCAATTACAGAAGCAGCTCTGAAAACAGTGAGAAGGAAAAAACAACCTCACAGAAGGAATGGGTCAGTCAAGAAGGAATGGGTCAGTCAAGAAGGAATGGGTCAGTCAAGAAGTCAAACAACTCTATGAACAAAGAAGAAAATTAAGAATGGAATAATCTGACAATCGACAAATCAACTGGATGGCAAGAGCAATTAAAAGAAAACTGAAGAGGGATAAAGGGGGACGGTTGCAAAAGAAATGTACAGAAATACAACATAATTTCAGCGCAAACGGGACACTGGAAGCATATAAAGACATAAGTAGACTCGTACAGAGCACTAAATGATCGCTCCTGTACTGAATATCTGGTATCTAAGTATCCGCCTCGTGGCACCTACTCATTCCGCTGTCTTAAAAAATTGGTTCGGCGCCACGCTACACCTGCTGGCAGTCGGCAGCTTCGCTCTAATGGCCGTGTCTCTCTGATTATTCCACATTCGTCGCAAACAAAGATGCTAGGAGAACGATCGGTCACCCGAGGCAATCCAATTATCCAATCTTATGGAACGCCCTTCCAGACTTTGTCGCTAACTCGAAAACCGATGAACTCTTCGTAAAGAATCTAAAGACGCATTTGTTCAATGCGTCGTTTGACTGCTAACCTTATTTATTTATTTAAAGACAATTTCTATAGCGCCGTGCACTAGGCTATAAGGCCTACAACAAGGGCGCTGCACACACACACACACACACACACACACACACACACACACAGAGTCAACTATATCCTAAACTAAAAAGGTACGTCTTTAGTTCTTTCAGGAACAATCCAGCTGAGTTGGCCTCAGTCTCTACGGTCGGCAAGGCGTTCCAGAGCAATGGATTCCCGCGTGAGAAGGACCTGTCTCCGAACCTCCGAACTTCGGGGTCTGTGACGAAGGTGGGACGAGCAGTAGGACACGATGGCCGGAACGAAGTGCCGACCTTCGTGCGTTCGAAGTTGATCTTAGGACTAGCTCAGCCAGGTGCTGTGGGCAGTGCGGGTCCTTTAGCGCTCGGAAGTTGAGCCAGAAGCGTTTGTGGATAATGCGCTTCCGGGCTCGAAGCCAGTGCAGCTGGTCACGCATTTGGGGAGGGGGGTCATATGGGCTCCCCAGAGGCTACTGAAGACAACCCGAGCGGCTGTATTGAGCAGGGATTGCAGACGATTCAACGTACCATCGGGGAGGCCCAGCAACACGCTATTGCAATAGTACAGTCTGGGCAGGATAAGGGCGCGCACAAGGTGCACTGCCCCGCTGACCGGAAGATGCCGGCGGACTGACTTAATCCTCCGTAGGTGGTAGTAGCAGCCGCGGACGACATTACTTATATGTTCCTCTAACGACGAGAAGTCCAGAAGCCGTAGGCACTTTGAGGGGACGACGGTCACATCGGTCACATCGGTCACATCACCCAGCGTGAACGGTGAAGAGCTCAGGAGATGCTTCCTCCTGGTGGTGCACAGCCACAGGAACTCGGTCTTGGCCGGGTTAAGAGCCAAGCGGTTCTCCTCCGTCCACATGATGAACGCCATGATGCAGTCGAGGAAGCGATGTCTAAGTTTTTCCATGTCGGCAGGTAGACAGGAAGAATACAGTTGCACGTCATCCGCTTAGCCGTGCATGGTCAGTCCGAACGCGATAGCGATTTTCCTCAAGCCCGCTATGAAGAGAATGAACAGCAGAGGGCCAAGAACCGACCCCTGCGGAACACCATGCTGAACAATTCGCTTTTCTGACGTTTAACCGCCACACCGGACCGATTGCGTCCTATCGCTGAGTTAGTTCTCGAACCAGCTGAAGACCTGACCCCTGAGGCCGTATGAACTCTCCAGTCGCTGGATAAGAATCTGGTGATCCACCGTATCAAACGCGGCGGAGAGGTCTAGAGGGCAGAGCCACCCTGCCATTCGCGACCGCATCCACAACGTCATTGAATATCCTCAGCAGAGCGGTTTAAATGGAATGCCCACGGCGATACGCCGATTGATCACGAGGCATCAGTCCGTTAGCGTCTAAAAATTCAACCAGCCGCTGCTGACAATCCTCTCCAGGAGCTTGGAAAGGAATGGCAGGTTTGACACTAGTCGGTAGTTTGACACCTCTTTGAGGGTCAAGTCCTGGCTGTTTCAGTAGTGGCGTGACCGTCGCATGTTTCCCATTCGACGGAACTTCGCAAGTCTCTGGGGAGGCAGTCATGAGCGCTTTCAGAAACGGGGCTAGGACCACCACCGAGTCCTTTAGCAACCACATCGGCAGTGAGAAAGAATAACAGAATGGGTCACAAACATCATCAGATTCTGACAGTCTGAAATTTGGTCAGCTCATAGACGCTTTCTCGCTACGTCAGCTCGTTGAGGAACCGACCCATGACCAAGGAGGTTTACTAGATATCGTTCTAACTTCCACTGAGCAAGGCTTTGGCGATGTTACCGTGTCACGTGTCAGAGTCTGGTCTGTCTGACCACAAGGTGGTTCATTCGACGATCCCGACTGCTAGTCCACCTCCAACCTATATGAAAATATTCCGCAGGAAGTGGAATGGCTTTAGTCCTGATGAGTTTGTTACTAGGCTCAAAGCGACACAGCTCTACCAACCCTTCATTCCAGGTAGAGCCGCTTCGGATCTTGCTGACTGATACTTTGCCGATATTACAGATTCTTGACGATTTGGCGCCAGTGACCGAGATGTCGGTGCGCATTCGTCCTCATCGGCCATTCTATGACGCCGACTGCAGGCTGTCTAGACGAGATGCGCGACGCTTCGAGCGGTCATACCGGAAGGCGAGGGGAACGGATGGTGAGGCAGCTGCACACAGTGCTTGGCGTTCAGCTCTTAAAGCTAGTAGACGCCTCGTGAGGCAGAAGGGTCGACACTACTGGAACAGTGCTCTTGACGCTGCTAAAGGTGACACAGGGCAGACCTGGAAACACCTGGACATGCTGCTGGGTAACCGTGGCAAGAGGCCTTGTCAGCCGTCGAGTTTCTCTGCTGAAGATTACCACCAGTTCGTGGATGGTAAGGTTAATGCAATCAGAGAGAGAACGGCAAACGCTGGCCCGGCCAAGTTTCTGGATTACTCTGGGTCCGTTCTCACTTCGTTCTCTGCTCCTTCGATTGCAGAGGTCACGTCCATCGTGATGGCGTCACCTTGTAAACAATGCCAAGCCGACCCCCATCCCGTTGTGGCTCCTCAAAGAGTTCATTGAGACGCACGCTTGCTCCGTTTCTCACGACTCTACTGTCGACCTCTTTAAGCAGCGGAGTCTTTCCATCGTCATGGAAGCGAGCGGTACCCGCACCCGCACTCGCACCTCAAGCGGTCAGGCTTGGATCAAGCGGAATTATCTAACTTCCGTCCCGTTTCCAATCTTCCTTTCTTGTCTAAGCTGCTTGAGAGAGTTGTTAATAATCAATTCGTGGCCTATTTTATGATGAATGGACTAATGAATGGCCTAAAGGCCAGTCCGCCTGTCGGAAGGGCCATTCCACCGAAACTGCGGTCCTGCGCATTTACAATGACATTTTTGAAGCGGTCGCCAATGGACAGCTGGCGTTCCTCTGCCTCCTGGATCTCTCGGCTGCTTTCGACACGGTGGACCATGACATCCTCATTCGCCGACTTGAACCCACTTATGGTCTAAAAGGGCTGGCTCTGTCTTGGATTCGGAACTACTTGGCCGACAGGTTTCAGTCTGTTAGCTGGAATGGACACACGTCGGATCCATGCCGTGTTCTTAGTGGAGTGCCACAAGGATCTGTACTCGGTCCACTATTGTTTATACTCTATGTGGCGGACATTGTCGTATCATTGAAACGTGTGGGCTTTCCCATCATCCCTACGCTGATGACGTTCACGTTTACGCCTCCTGCCCTCCGTCTGAAGAGGGCAGGAGGCGTTTGCGTTCCCGTATTATGGATTGCATCTCCTCAGTCCAGAGGTGGACTGATGAAAGTGGACTATCGCTGAACCCGGGGAAGACCGAACTCCTCTGGTTAAGCACTCCTCGGAGGAGGCATCTTATATGCCGGAATACGCTTCCGATTGGTGATGTTGATGTCACTCCGAGTACAGAACTGCGTCTCCTTGTAGTTCTTTTTGACGAGACACTCTCGTTTGTCGGACATTTGGACAACGTCATTCGTACCTGTTTCTTTCAGCTGTGAAGGATCAGGGAGATCCGTCGATACCTGCCGGCGCCTGTCGTCATCAATCTCGTCCGTGCCCTCGTCTTAGCTCGAGTAGATTATTGTAATAGCGTTCTGCTCGGACTTCCTGTCAACCAACTAAATCGTCTTCAGTCGGTGCTAAACGTCTCAGCTCGTATGATCTTTGGCTCGAGTTGGAGCGAGCACGTGACACCGTTTCTACGTGATAATCTTCACTGGCTCAGGATTCCGGAGCGTTGTTAATGTTGTTAATGTTAATGTTAATGTTATAGATGATGTTGACGTAGACAGTGAAATCTGTCTGTGACTCTATGGCAAAGCGCATCGACTCAAGTCTGGAACACGAGTGAAAGCCACGAGATCTGATGATGATGATGATGATGATGGTGACGGATTCAAGCGTTGTTGGCTAACATTTCGGGCGCTGTATGGCCCCTTTTGCCCCAGCTACTTATCGGGCCTGGTCATCAAGTCTACGGCGGTCGATCGGCGATCGCGGCTTCGCTCAAGCAACTGTCGTCAATTGGTGGTTCCTTCTCCGTCCAAGACGGCTGTCTTCGGTAACAGATCCTTCCGGAGGGCAATCCAAGTCTGTGGAACTCTCTGCCGAGGAACGTGACAATTGTGACCTCCTCTGATCAAGTGCCTTAAGACGCATATGTTTAATATCTCTTATAATGTTCATTGTTAAGCGCTTTTGACTTTACTATGCTCACTGCGCTCTATAAATTGTCTTAATAATAATAATAATAATAATAATAATAATAATAATAATAATAATAATAATAATAATAATAATAATAATAATAATAATAATAATAATAATAATAATAATAATAATAATAATAATAATAATAATAATAATAATAATAATAATAATAATCGTCATCATCATCATCATCATCATCATCATCATCATCAGATCTCGTGGCTTTCACTCGTGTTCCAGACTTGAGTCGATGCGCTTTGCCATAGAGTCACAGACAGATTTCACTGTCTACGTCAACATCATCTATAACATTAAAATCGTTATCTGTATGTCTGTTGCCTTCGAGCGTTCTGATTGGTTGGCTGTGTGAGCGTTCTGATTGGTTGCATTCGAGCGTTCTGATTGTTTGGCTGTGTGAGCGTTCTGATTGGTTGGCTGTGTGAGCGTTCTGATTGGTTACCTTCAAGCGTTCTGATTGGTTGGCTGAGTGAGCGTTCTGATTGGTCGTTCTGGAATTGGAATTGGATTGGTCGTTGCCTCGAGCGAAGCGAAGCGACGCGAAGCGACGCGAAGCGACGCGAAGCGACGCGAAGCGACGCGAAGCGACGCGAAGCGAAGCTCGCAGCGAGCGAAGCGAGCCTCATGCGAGCGAAGCGAGCCTCATGCGAGCGAAGCTCGCGCGAGCGAAGCGAGCCTTCGAGTTCTAGTTATAATATTAAATTCTCGCATAATCGTCCTCACATGTCTTTTGTTCTAATGACCCAAACGCTCGTGATAAAGCTGCAGAATATTTTCATTGTTTATAGCACACACTTCGGCTGTGCATCCTTCAGCTATGTAGTTCTCTGAAGAAGTTTTAGTCTCAGCAACTAGCTTTAATAAACCTCCAATCTGTTCTTGTTTTTCATATAACATCTTTGTGCCATTAACTTTAAGATGACAGTTGTACATTGTCGAGACAAACAACTATTGTTATTGTTATCCTGCAGTTGGACAGTACCCTTTCCCAGTGTTTCAATTGTATTTCCATCAGCAGCCTGTAACTTAAAGTGGAATACAGAACCGTCAAAGTTTTAAAATTAACATTTCTGAATGTTAAATGATATGTTTCTCCATTGTCTACAAACCATTATCAGGACTTTTTAGAATAATTTACAGCAAGTGTACTGTTATCCACTGCATACATCGACATTGAATTTACATTCATAGTTCTCAAGTTTTCTGGTTTTCGTGGCCTGCCATCCGCAATCAACTTTCCACATTCCTTAATTAAATGTGACCAAATCTGACAAAAGGGACCACAAGTAGGAAACTGAGTTAAAGCCATTGCACTGTAGACAGAGTCCACATTGACACATTTTTATCATAAAAAACAAAGTTATCTTGCTGTTTGGTGCAATCAATAAACTTTTATGGCGCAACTATCATAATGCCCAGGGCATCAACCGATGGCGCACCAAATCCAAATAGAATTAGAGCCAGGTCAATCCGGAAGATCAGTCAGAACAGCGGGGGAGCAATCTAAGGGGATAAGCCAAGTCAAACAGGTAAGTTTTAAGACCAGATCTAAAAGATGATAAATTGTTAGTTTTACGAAGTGATATTGGTAATGAATTCCAAAGTTTAGGGCACACACTGATAAACAACTAGTGCTAATGACGGTGCGAGAATAAGGAACAACAAATGAAAGTCCTGCCGAATACCTAGTGGATTGAGCAGTAGGTCGAGGGATTAGTCGCATCTTAAGGTAATAGGGTTCTTTATATAATATGGTTTTAAATACCAAAAGACAAATTTTATAATTAATTCGGTATTTGATAGGAAGCCAATGTAGGGACTGTCTTGTTGGAGTTATATGTTCGAATCTTGGAGTTTTGGATATGACTCTAACTCAAGAATTTTGTACTCTCTGGAGTTTCTGCATATTTGAATTTGTGATGCCAAAAAGGAAGGAATGCAATAATCTAGGCGACTAGATACCAATGCATTAGCTAACTGAATAAGAACAGGCTTAGGGAGGAGATGTCTGATGCGATAGATGTCCCGAATATGATAATGAGAAATTTTGCAGATTGAATTTGTGTGACTAGTAAAAGAGAGGGAAGAGTTAAATATCACACCAAGGTTTTGAGCAGAAGTACTTCTAGGGACAACAGTGGAATCTCCTAATACTACGGATTTCAGAGATTCAAATTTAGTCAATTGAGCTGGAGTACCTAATAGCAAGAACTCAGTTTTTGATGAATTCAAAAGAAGCTTGATTCAATCCATCCATGACTGAATATTAGTAAAGACAGTGGATAGAGTCTTAAGGGATGAGTTTGAAGAAGATTGATCAAAAGAGATGAGAATTTGAGTATCATCAGCATAAAGATGATACGCCACTTGATGTTCATCAAGAAGTGAACCCTTGGGTTCACTTCTTGATGAAGGCTGAATATATATATATATATATATATATATATATATATATATATATATATATATATATAGAGAGAGAGAGAGAGAGAGAGAGAGAGAGAGAGAGAGAGAGAGAGAGAGAGAGAGAGAGAGAGAGAGAGTCAATAACAGAGGTCCAAAACAGAGCCTTGAGGAACACCACAAGACAGATCAGTAGGAGTTGAGAGATTCTCATTTATTATCACTGATTGAGTGCGGGGATGTAAATATGAAGAAAACCAATGTAAAGCAATGTCAGAGATTCCAAACCAATGTTCAAGACGATGAAGAAGAATGGAATGATCAACAGTATCAAAGGCGGCAGATAGTTCAAGAAGTAAAAGAGCAGTAACTTTTCTAGCATCAATAGCCCGAACAATGGAACATGGACTGCCAAAAGAGCCGTTTCGGTAAAGTGATATTTTCGGTAAGCAGACTGGAAAGGGAGGTAATGTGGATTAGAACACAAATGAGCATGCATTTGCTTAGCAACTATCCTTTCAAGAATTTTCGATAAGAAATTAAGATTAGATATAGGCCTATAGTTAGACAAGTCGTCAGTAGAGATATATGGTTTTTTAAGTAGTGGGTGAACAACTGCATGAGCGAATGCAGAGGGGAAACACCCTTCAAGCAATTAGAGATTTATGAAGTTTGTTATTATTGGACCTAAAACATCAAAACAATCTCTGAGGATTTGAGTTGGTAGAACACCGAGGGTACATTGACTAATTGGTGATGTAAAGATTATCTGGCGAACTTCATTAAGGGTTGTAGGTTTAAAGGAATTAAGAGGAGTTGGTGGGAATTTCGGAAAAGAGAAACCAGTTGAAGAAATGATCTGAAATTTTAGGCGAATGGTAGATATTTCATTGGAGAGAAATTTTAAGAAGACATCTGGGAGTGATGATAATGAGAAGGAACCAGGTGTGACACTTGACTTTTTCCTAACAGTCCAACTTAGTGGCCTTTGAATTTGAAACTGAAAGGTATGCAGCTACTCCGATATTGGCTGAACGCATGCTGCTACGAGATTAATCGTCCCCATTTCCGCGGTTTTGACGGCATTTTTCAAACCGCATCCGCGGTATTACCGTCAGCCAGGATCCCGTTACCACGGTACTACCGCCATATTTTGACCGTCCCCATTTAAATTTCGGTAAACTTGCAGGTTTTTACCCCGTTACCGCGTTAAATCCGCGGATTACCGCTGTGAAACCGCGGTAGCCATTACCGTGCACTCCTCTACCATGTTGATAACTGTTACTTCTACCTGGTAACTATTGCAAGCATGACCACAAAGCTGCATCACCATCAAAGGACTTATTGAATCAATGAGGTGTGATTGTTTGTAACTGCAGAATGGAGGCTTTTTATCAACAGTTCAAAGAGAAGTCTAAAGTGTGTGTTGAGTGTGTACGTATGCGTGTGTGTGTGTGTGTGTGTGTGTGTGTGTGTGTGTGTTACTTCACAATGAGAATAAATTAACTTCCATTCCTATTGATCACTCAGTAAATCTGAAAGAAACGCATTAGTCCATGAGAACCATGATCATTGTTCAAGTCAATTAAATACTAGGGCGGGTTGAAACATAAAATTTTTTGGAATTTCTTTACGGAACTTGGTAATTAATTGAGAATTGAGGTCTAAGGAAAGAAATAATGTCTAAAATGGTAGTTGCATTATTGCAAACGCCCCCTTTTTACCCTAAAAATTGTAGTATTTATCAGTATTTCTCATTCAATGCAGACTTGTTACTGCTCGCTATTTTTGGCAAACAATTTTTTTTAATCTACCTAACTTTCGACTGTAATTTGATTTCCTATTTGTTTTAACTGTACACTGTTTAATAATTGATGGTATAAATTTTGGAAAGTGCGGTTTCGACATGAGAACAAGAAGCATTACATGGCATGCTATATTCGGCAATGCTAGAGGACTTCCTTTCAATATGATGCCGACAAATGCACAAGTTGGACAGCACTTCTTGCACATCAAAACAAGAAAGAATGACACAAAGACAATCAAAAAGCTGTGTCCACAGGCTGTCGTCAATCTCTGGAACAAGACTTCCATTCCAACACTTCACTCTCCATCTGTCTTGAAATGTGTAAAAACACTAATTTCCACTTGTTCAGAACTATGTCGTTCTAAGTCAAGTTCAACACGTCAAGCCACCTTCTTCAGTAGCTTGAACTCTTTGTTTGACATTGCAGCATGCAATTGTGTAGTTTGTTATGACGAATTCACGAAACAAATCAGCACATCTTGCCAGTGTCCTAAACATTTGAAAGTCCCATAACAGAAACGGTTGAAAGAAATTCAAGGAAAATGTTTATTGGAAGGTTTGACGTGGAATCAACAAAACGGCTATGAAAAAGGATGCGTCGAAAGCAGGATGAAGAAGATAAAGCAAAGAAAACAACGGATGGTGATAATAAGCTAGCTCCTGATGAAAACAAATTTAAGGCAATGACAGTGAAGGGAGTGATTAACAAAGCATTTTGAGGTATTTTCTGATAGCGATGTTGATCCCTGTTGCAGTGAAAATGTCAGACCAAATCAAATGCGATTACCTCTTCCACACCTAGCAAAAGAAGTGTATGGTATGGTATAGGCCTACCTGACCGAGCTGTTGCATCATTGGAAACTGCAGTGTCTATCGATGTTGGCTTTGTAAGCAAAGAGAATCAAAGCTTTGTAATTCATAAGAACAAGGTACATCGTGACAGATAGAAATTAAGGAAAAAATTACAGCGAGGTGTAAGACAGTGACACAACTCCATAACAGGTATTTACTTTGATGGGAAATGGGATTCCACTTTAGTCAAAGTAAACAAAAATAACAAGTGGTTTGGTTATACAAATGTTGAAGATCGCTATGTTCTTGTCGAAGAACCAGGTGACAATTATCTAACTCACGTTACACCTTCATCAGGAAGAAGTACTGACATTGCTAGTAGTATTCTATAAGTAATAAGAGATGCAGAGTGCATATGCAGGCGATTGTATCTCAGCAATAGGCTGCAATGGTACAAACAATAACACAAGCTGTAAAGCTGGCTTAATCCATCAAATTGAACTGATTGCGACACTTGCAAGATGCTGATTTGTTTTGTGGATTCGTCATAGCAAATAACACAATTGAATGCTGCAACATCCAGTCAATTGGTTTATATGTATGCTGCATACAAATGAATTAATTGTCTTTGAGAAATCTGTTTAAAACGTTGGCTGGATGGATCCAGCCAACGTTTTAAACTGCAATTGCAATTAGTGATAATTTAAATTGCAATTCACTACACAATGAGGCCAGTTTCTCTGGCCTCGTTGTGTAGTGAATTGCAGCACTGCGAAATTAAATTCATTGTTCATTTTGAAAATATCACATGTGACCACGATATGCCAGAGTTGAGTGAAGACGTTGAATTACAAGAATTACAAAGGAGTGGAGCATTGCTTAAAACTAGTAACAGATGCTTCAACAGCAGTCTATTACTTTGAAGCAGGAGACAGTTTTATTCACGCCCCGAATTAATTTTCGAAATCTAATGCCCCTTTTTGAGTCAAAAAAGATTATTGTGAAAGCTTCTTGTAATAAACACTTACTAAGTGAGTAGTTGTGTAATGCCTATCGTCTATTGATCATTCATTGATGGTATACAAATTTTTGTAATTTGCAAGTAATGTACGAATTTTCCTAGTTAAAATGGGGCACTTCCACATGTTCCAAAATAGTTCTTTTGTGATTTTCTTTCAAATCAGATGGAAATGCAAACATTTCCTGAGTTCCGTGACAAAAAATTTTTTTTTGACCCGCCCTATTAAATACCTAAGGCATGGCAGGAACCCTTCTTTTCCATACAGGTCAAGTAGGCGTGGCTATATGACGTCACTGGTGGATTGGAGCGACTGTTACTACTGAGAAACCGTATCTAAGAATGTAAATGTACCTTTTCTTTTTATAACAATTTTATTTCTTAAACTTCACGGACGTTTCGAAATACCAACCATCTTCCTGTATTAATGTGGCATAGTTGATTTTGTAAAAGTTTAGATTGAAAACATCAACTATAAGCAGTACAACAACCAAGCAAAAGCAAGAGAATGTTCAAATGTAGGCCTTATCTAGGAATGTTTTAGTTTGTTTATTTTATTGTTTATCGTTTATTTGCGTTTATACTTTCACATTCTAGTATTCTAGCTCAAAATAAAGATACAACTCTTATTAGGATAATAAAAAAATCAGTTACGAAAACAGCATTCAATAAAGTCTTGATCTGTAAGAAAAGCAACTGATTACACTGGTTTACATCAAATTTCTTGTCTAAGTTTTCTTAACAGATTAAGGACAATTTCAATGTCCTAAATCCAAATATAACATTGATTTTGCTCAATCAGGTCAACTTTTTGATATATCGCTACTTTATGATTTTTCATGTATACATGTGTTTTCTATTAACGCCATGCAGATTTCATTATAATGAAATGGTCAACACACAGTTTGTTGCCTGCAAAGTAAGACCTGTTCTTGATTAATTTTGGTGCCCTTATTCCAAAAATGTTAGCCGTTTTGCCCCATCAGCTCTAGTTTTTGAGATACGGCTTAGTCGTCCTTGTATTTTGGTTCTACTAAAGTGCGTTAACTGCAGAATCCTTAATCTATTCAAATTCTATAATTGAACAGCAAAAAACTTCAAAGCAACAACTATTACATATTTAGATACAACTATATTAATGAGTGAATTAGTTGTCATTCATTTTGTCACACTAGAAATCAGAAAAAATGACACTTCAAGCATTTAACATGCAATTGTATTTCTAAATGTGTCCTGGAGGTCTGTTGCTGCTCCTGCGTCCACAGTTACCTCAAAACAGTTGTCATGAATCATGCTTATTTAATAAAATAATATAGTTTATGATACTGCACATATTTCAATTGATTTCTTCTGGAATTATAAAACCTTTAATGTTAATAACAAAGACCTTTAGGTGAGAGCAATCAAAAGCTACATAGAGCAAATATATGTAATCATCATGCACTTCCAATATAGGATATATGGCCATATCTTATAAAAACTAGAGCTAATAGAGGAAATCTGATGCCATATTTGGAATCAGGACCCATAAATATATTAAGAAACAGGTCTTACTTCTAAGGCAACAGGGCAACACAAATTTTTCGTTGCCATGTGATATAGGCAATTATCATGCACTTGCAGTCTACGGTTATATGACCGTATCTCAAAAACTAGAGCTGATAGAAACAATCTGATGCCATATTTGGAATCAGGACCCATAAATATGCTAAGAAACAGG
This sequence comes from Metaphire vulgaris, assembly GCA_018105865.1. Lineage (NCBI taxonomy): Eukaryota > Metazoa > Annelida > Clitellata > Crassiclitellata > Megascolecidae > Metaphire > Metaphire vulgaris. Next base: position 7,494,133 of record CM030865.1, read on the forward strand.
TCTTACTTCTAAGGCAACAGGGCAACACAATTTTTGTTGTTGCCATATGTGATATAGGCAATTATCATGCATGACCGGTCTAGAATATATGGCTGAATCTCACAAAGTAGAGCTGATAGAAAAAATCTTATGCCATATTTGGAATCATCACCCTAAATATACCCAAAAAGAAGTCTAACTTCTGAGAGAACTGACAAAAAAATTTGCTGGCTGCCCTCTAATGTTACAAAATGCAGTCGATTTAGTTATAAGACTAGATTTTTTTAAAACACTTTAGCAAAAAAACCTGACCTGATTCAAAGAAACCAGTGTCATTTTCAGTTTTAGCAGTACCTAATTGTCATAAATCAGTTTTAAAAACTTAGACAATTTTCAAAAACATTTTTTTTGTAAACCTGTGTTATATATTATTGAGTAATAAACATGAGAGAGTGCAGATATTGTAGAGTGCAAATAATAAACATGAAAAAATATATAGAGAGCGTGAATATTGAAACTGCTAATTAATTGAGTAACGAATAAAATGAACATAATTATAGATAATTCAGATTTAATAATGTAAATAAAAGATACCAAAAGGGAGTAATTAACTTCCGCCAGTAGGTACCTTGAATCAGTGTTTATTCTAGCCACCTTGACAGTGGAAGGGATTTTGAAATGTTTGGGGGGACAAGGTCTAAGTCTCCAAAAACCTTGACAAGCAAAAAAAGGTTATCTTCCTTCTAAAATGGGCTGGCAAGCAAAAAAGGTCATCCTTCCAACCTCCCTAATATTTCGGATGCCCTGCCAAGCAAAGTATTGTCATCCTTACATTTCCCCTCCAAAACAATAAAATTCCCCCGTCGAAGCACTTTTGGGGTGAAATTTCCATCCCATGCAACATATTAAAACTTGGGGAGAATTCCTCCCCAGAGAAGGCCTAGAAGACCTAGATAAACACTTCCTTGAATAAAGTAATTAATTTGAAATATGTAAGCAGGGCGTAAAACACGGGGGACGGTCCCCCAATAATTAGTTGGCAGGCGACAGAGTATCAATTATCCTCCCAATGTTTTGCGTTAATGCACTATAATGTAAAAAAATTCTATCCTCCCCATGATGTTGATGCCAGAATGACGCCAAATCCACATTCACTAATTTCGGAGGACCTTTTTTTTGCTTGTCAGCAGGGTATTAGGAGGGGGGAAATAGAAAAATATCAGGATGACTTTTTTGCTTGTCAAGACTTTTTCAGAGACGAAAGGGGGTTTGGCTTTATCGACGACCCCCTAACATCTTAACGTATTTCATGGGCAATTTAAAGTCCCCGCCATGATACGCAATATCCCCCATAATGAAGGGGGATTTTTATATTTCTGGGGGTCAACTTTTAAAGTTATTCTTCCCCCACCCCAATGTTGACGCCAGGTTTACGCCACTGTATGCAAGTAACAGTTAGATGGTATTAAAGCAGACAAATATATTTAGTTGCTGTAGTAAAGAAATGACTGATAGCACCGTTTAATCCACGTTTTACACAGTGTGGCATCTTTCGGAAATCGATGGAATAAAACGATGCTGTGATCGCCTGTCTTTCACGTGTTCTTATAATTTGCAACGGCACAATTTTGTGGCATTTTATAATATACACTTAGCCTGACTGTCTAAGTACTGTTACTATTACTAACTTTTATCAACAAATATAAAAATAACTGTATCCTTTGAACATTGCAACAGGCTGGCTGGCTGTTCCGAATCCACCACTGACGTCATAATGGGCGGGATTTGAGATAATGAGGCAGCAGTACAGCTGTGTGAACTAGCCTCTTAGTATTAAACAGTCTTGATCATTGCTGGACTTTCATGGTTACTTGGAGGTTATATCCTTTCTTCTAGAACAACAAAGCGGATCCACATCGGGATCCACATCGATAGCACATTATCGATGAGGACCCATGTCTCGAAGACAATTGCCAGCTGCTTCAACGCACTCCGGCTGATCAGAAGCGTACGAAGATCAGTGTCTGTCACCGCTCTCAAGTCACTGGTTTCATCATTGGTGCTGACCAAACTAGACTACGGGAACGCGACACGCCGGATCACCGCAACACCTGCTGGACCGTCTCCAGGTCGTATTGAACGCAGCGGCGCGGTTGATCTTCCAGGTCCCTTCTCGTGAACATGTAACACCGCTTCTACGAGACTTACATTGGCTATCAATGCCGGAGCGGATTCAGCTTAAGTTAGCAACACTGGCTTTACCGCTGCCTGAATGGTATAGGGCCAGAGTACCTAGCGACAGAATTAGCACGAGTCGCAGATCAGGCAGGTCGGCGTCGCCTGAGATCTGCTAGAACCGCTTCTCTGGTCGTTCCATTGACGCGCCTTTGTACTGTAGGCGATCGTGCCTTTCCCGTGACTACGGCAAGGGCATGGAACCGCCTGCCTTCTTCAGTTCAACTCTCCCTAACGCCAGACACCTTCAAGAAGAATCTTAAAACTTGCTAAAACGAGCTATTGTAATTTATAATTTGTAATGTGTCCACGCAGTCACTGTATTAGTTGCCACATAAATCTCTACGTTGTATAATAATAATAATAATAATAATAATAATAATAATAATAATAATAATAATAATAATAATAATAATAATAATAATAATAATAATAATAATAATAATAATAATAATAATAATAATAATAATAATAATAATAATAATAATAATAATAATAATAATAATAATAATAATAATAATAATAATAATAATAATAATAATAATAATAATAATAATAATAATAATAATAATAATAATAATAATAATAATAATAATAATAATAATAATAATAATAATAATAATAATAATAATAATAATAATAATAATAATAATAATAATAATAATAATAATAATAATAATAATAATAATTCCCTTGCTTCCTGTGCCTTTGGGATAGTCGATCAAAGGCAAAACATTAAACAAGGAAAGAAAGACCAGTTAGAGAGAAATTCAAGGTCAGTGACAAGAATACCAAGAACGAACCATTTGTTAATCCTCATAAGTGTTACTCCCACCCTTGCACATAAAATTGAGACTCATAAAAGCTTGGGGCTTTGGATTGAGATGCTGAATGTTTCAAGTAAATCTGTGCAAAATTTCATGCTCTTTCAAACTAGAAGTTGAAAGCTGACATATTTGATGGACCGCAAATTTGGCTTCTAAACAGAGACAGAGAATTCCTTAATATCATGAAAATCATTTTAAAAGATGTTTGGTCTGCTTTTTCCGACCTGATTACTGACTTTCTTGGCAACTTGTGAGTGAGAATTATGATCTTTTAGTTCAAAATTTACTGATTGCTTTTCAAAGACTGGGAGCAAACATCAGTTCATTTCCTTTATAGCCTCTTGAACTACTTCCCTTCAAATCTTGGAGCTATGAATGAAGAACAAGGAAAACGCTTCCATCAAGGCATCACGACTATATATGGAACGTAGATATCAAGGCAGATGGAACTGAAACATGATGGCAGACTACTGCTTGTGTTTTGAGCGTGACAACTGTGATCTAACTATAGAAGGGCGTACAAAAAGAGTAGATTCTTGTCTCAGAATTAAAATTTAAGCAACTAGTTATTGCTCTTTTTGCTATATTTACGACAGACTGTTTTTTATTCAATCGTCAAAGTCAAAGTCCTTCCCCGAGCCTCACGGGCTCATAAGGCGGCGCTGATCTCCGTTTCTATAGCCCTCAAAGCCAGGCGTGCAGTGCCACGGATACGGGGCTAGTGTATCGCATAGCGTACCTGTTTGACTTGTCGCAGAGATTTTTACCACTGCTCCTCATTTAACCACCGCGAAAAAGGCTGAGTCGACCTTTAGGGCTCCTGCGGGACTCAAACCCGCGACCTCCAGCTCCATCGTCCAACGTTGTTACCACTCTGCTAACTTCCAGCTCCCAGTTCAGTTTTTTTCATTGAATAAACTATATTACGTGCTATCGCCTTTTCAGCATTTCTTATTATCCCTGAAAAAGCATTCCTTATTTGCGAAAACATTTGACGTATTGCACATTTTTGACTTCATATCTGGAATCAGCACCTTTCATTTGGGTAAAATCAGCAAAAATACTTAGGTCCGCAGAAAAATGTTTAAAAAAATGTAAACCAGTATAATTTTGTAACTATCGAGGCCTATTTTTGAGGATTTAGAAAACATGAAGTTAATGTTGCAGGGGATACATTTGAAAGGATACATTTGAAAAGTCAAATTCAAATGTGAAAACAAATTATCCTGGTGCTGGAAAATCCAATAGTTCTGTGTCACCAAAATCTGTTCGGAAATTTTGGATAAGTTTGGTAAAGTCTACAGTTTCTGTTTATTGCAAAGACTCGTCACATGTTATGGCTAATTGTGCGAGATTGAAAAGTCAAAATGAGAAGGAGCTGAATGGTCATTGGTCAACCTAAGAATCTTAATTTTTTAAATACTGTACTGTAAATTTTAAGGCGGATCCTTTTTTATATTTCTAAGATTTGTTCAGGTGGTTCTGTATTACACGTTGATGGTTCGAAGCGTAAAGTCGTGTTATTGAGAGAAATTCTGGTTCTTTGCAGAGTCTAGTCCAAAAAAGATTTGTTGAAAGAGGGTGATTTTTTATACTAATAAGATAAGACTGATTCGTTGCGTGAAAGTGGCAGTCAGGAATTCATTTGGATGAAGTGAATTTGAAGAGTAATATTTTTTCCTAATGAACCAGCTTTGTTTGGTGTTGATCATTTGTCGGATAATGTTGATGTTCTAATTGGGAATGATTTAGATGCTGGTTCTAAGACTCAAGGATTTAAATTGATAAGAGTAATGTACTCTGGCTACTTGGATTTGCAACCTTGACCACCACGGACTACGGATTACAGACATTAGATTTTACCCAGGTTGAGCGCTCGTGCAATGCGCCAAGCTTTCGGACAGCGCTATAGAAATTTAGTGTTTTTACTTTACTTTTACTTATTTTACTCCAAGATTTTGTGTTTATGATACTGATTATGTTGATGACTCATTGGATTTGTCTCAATTATTTTTTTAGAATTATGTGCCAGAAGTCAGTGGTGCCGTTGACACTGCTACAAGTGTAGATAGTGAAGTTGAAATTGTAGATAGTGAAGTTGAATTGTCAGATGAGGTTGTGGGAATGTTGTGTATTCTGATGTGAATTTGAAATGTGTCTCATTCTGATTTTATGAAATTGCAGAATAGGATATTTCATTGAAACCATTGTATAATTTAGTGGTTGCTGCTAGAAGTTATATTACAATTCGTTGCTTTATGATACAAAATGATGTATTGGTGAGAAAAGGAAGAAACCAATTTACTTCTGTTGATGTGGATTTAGGTTTAAATCAAATTGTGATCCCCAACCTTTTGATGGAAAAATTATTGTTTTGGGCTCATGATATACCTGCCAGTGGCCATGTGGGGGTACAGAAACTGGATCGGTTGCAAAATAACTTTTTGATGGGCTGGAATTTATCGAAATGTTGAGAATTATTGTCGTACTTGTGATACACGTCAGAGATTGGGCAAGGGAAGGTCTAAACTTAAAACATCTTCGATTAATCTTCCTGTGATTTATGAGCCTTGGAGTAGAATTGCAATTGAAGCGTTTCCATAGAGTGTTGAAAGCAGTGGCGGCTCCACCGGGGGGCCCGTGCCCCCTATTGACTGCCTGCCCCCAGTTGGGACCCTATACTTAATGCTACAAACATTAAACAACAAATGGTTGGCCCCATGATTAGAAGTTGACCCCCGCCCCCCCACTTGCCAAATCCTAGAGCCGCCACTGGTTGAAAGATAAGTTAAAATCTATGGTTGAGAATTATAGTGGAAACGCAAGTTTCCACAATGAGAAAAATCACCATTGCAATTGCGTCATTACATGATCATCAATTGTCATATGTAGTTGTTGCAGTCTAGTCTTCTGCTAACTACGGAACCGGCTATTGAGGCGGCTGTGTCAAAATCAATGCTGCTACTGATGTGCCTTAGAGTCTGCATGTGAAAGTATGTTGACTTGCAGATTGTGTCAACATGGTCATCAAATGACAATGTGTCGTCGATGGTTACACCAAGACGATGTACCAAGCTATGACATCAAACTGGCCATTGGTGACTACAATGCTAAGATTGGAGAGAGACGACGTGGAACGGAACAGGTTATTGGGCGCACGGTTTTGCCATTGAAACGAATGACGACGGTGATAGGCTGACCATGATGTGCAGCATAGTTGGGCTGTGTGTAGTAAACACATATATATCAACATATTACAGGCATTATACAGAAACTCTACATGCTGCATATGAACAAGAAATGGCCACACAAAGATGTTTGACATACCGACTGGCGTTGAGGCAAGGTTCAGTCCTTTCACCATTCCTGTTTCTCATTGTTATGGACTTCATCATGAAGAAAACGATAGAGGGTCCCAACTTTGGCTTAAAATGGGGCTAACACAGGCTGGCAGACCTGGACTTTGCCGATGACATTGCCTTGATAAGTAAAAGACAGACTACGCTACAAGAAATGACAGATGCACTTTACGAAAACGGAGCAAAAGTTGTGCTAAAAATCAGCTGTGAAAAAACGAAATGATGATAGTGCATGGAGACCCACAAGCAACACCACTCACTGTTGATGGAAACCAAATTGAACGCGTTGAGTGTTCATCTATCTTGGCAGCAATCTTTCCAACAATGGTGACGTTGACCCTGATGTAAATGTAAGAATTGGGAAGACGTCAGCAGTATTCCAACGTCTCAACAAAATACGGAGGCGCAGCTCTATCAGCAAGAGTACCAAGCTGCGTCTATACTTATTCATTGTAATAACGACTGCTCTGTATGCAAGTGAAATGCGGAAGAGGACGAAGACAACGTAGCAGAGATTAGACGTTTTTCACCGACTTCAGCGAATGCCACCGTCAAGACCCGCAGCTCAAGCAGTGAACTGGAAACCAGAAGATGGGAGAAAAGGTAGAGGGAGACCGAGAAAAACTTGGCAAGACAGTAAACACTTTCAGTGAAAACATGAAAGAGATGGGGCTAGAGATAACCAAAGCAAGAGAAGTTGCCAATGACCGGCTGGAGAAGACTCGTCGCCCAATGTTCCAGAGGGAACGGGAGGATCTAAGTCTAAGTTTTAAGTAAGATTATTATTATTATTATTATTTATTATTATTATTATTATTATTATTATTATTATTATTATTATTATTATTATTATTATTATTATTACATGGTTGTTAACGCAAATTAAGTCATTCTAAAGTGAAGAATAATAAGCAAGGGTTGAGTCACGTGACCTAAACAGTGTAGGCCAAACTGCAGAGTGCAGTTTTCAGTCGGCGTTTAAAAACGAAATAGTTAAGTCCGAAGTGACAGATTTCGGTAGATTGTTCCACACAGACGGAGCAGCGTTGGCGAAGGAAGGTCGGTGAGAGAAAGGCGAGTGCGTCGCTTTATCAGTTTATTAGCATCACGTGATCTCAGTAGGCGAGACTGTCCCTGCAATTGAATGACGTCTGCCAGGTAACTGGGCTGTTGTGTTGTTATTTTCTTGAAGGTAATTAGCGCGATCTTGTACTAGATGCGGCATCGTATTGGTGGCCAATGGAGACAAGCAAGGATCGGTGTAATATGTTCTTGTTCGGCGCATTTCACAAACAGTCCTGGCCAGTAAGTTCTGTACGCGTTGCAACTTCTGTTAGTTTATTGAGGCGGCTGTGTCAAAATCGATGCTGTTACGGATGTGCCTTAGAGCCCGCATGTGAAAGTATGTTGACTTGTGTCAACGTGGACATCAAATGACAATGTGTCGTCGATGGTTACACCCAGACTGCGGATGTTGCTTTTCGTTTGTATACAATGAGTGCCTATCACAACGGATAATAATCCTGCCGTCTGTGCCTTGCTGCGAGCAAGTTCTGACGACAATGGCTTCCGTCTTGTCTGGATTCAGCGACAATCCATTTACATAAAGCCAGAGGTGAACAGCATGAAAACAGTTGTCCAAAGTCGACATTGCTTTGCTGTTAGTGAGCGCATACTGTGCTATATTCAGTCCGGATGAAGCAGCAATTTGTGTCACTGGCGCAACATACAGTGTGAATAACAGCAGTCTTGTGGGACTCCAAATTCACAGCGCTCAGTCGACGACTGTTTGCTGCCGTACAATCTGTCTGAGTGCGGCGAGTGAGGTACAATGCAATCCAGTTGAGAGGCCGTTCGGAGATGCCAAACGTGCAGTGAAGCCTGCACAGCAAAGTATTATTTATCAACTGTGTCAAAGGCAGCTGACAGGTCCAGTTACAGTAGGGCAGTTCGATGGCCAGCATCGGCTGCGCCGTACAAGTCATGCTGCACCGTACAAGTCATTCAGCATTTTCAGTAATGCCGTTCCGTTGAGTGATGGCGCCGGTAGGTTGACTGGAACTTGCTGAAGCTTGGCGATTGTTGGGTCTGGCGAATGAGTCGGGTCAGAAAGAGCCTTTCGACTATTTTCGAAATGGTGTTCATGTTTGAGATTGCAACTTTCTGAAATGTCGCGTCGATGTCGCAATAGCAGTGACACGTTCTGCTACATCTGTAGAGAGTTTACGTTGAAATCACAGAAGCGGAGTATGACAGCAATCCTAAAGAAAGGATATGAGTTATACTTTGGATGCAAAATTGGCGACCAGGAAAAAGTATGGGCACCTCATATATGTTGTTCACCTTGTGCTACCAGTCTGCGAGCTTGGCTTGCAGGTAAAGCGTCCGTCCATGCCATTCGCCATACCAATGATATGGAGGAAGCAGAATAATCATGTAACGGATTGCTATTTCTGCATGACGAATGTTACAGGATTTTCTTCAAAGAATAGGAAGTCTATTGAGTATCCTAACCTTGCCTCTGCAATGAGACCAGTTCCACACGACGAGAGTCTTCCTGTTCCAAACCCCCCAGTTTTGGACACTGGAGGACGAGGACGAGCATGCAGAGACAGATGAAATGCTGCAGATAGTTGATGATTCAGCTACGGAAGACCCAGAGTTTGAGCCATCGACATCCAGCAATCCTCATTTGATTTCTCAGGCAGAGCTCAATGATCTGGTCAGAGACTTAGATTTGTCAAAAAATCAAGCAGAATTGCTTGGATCTAGGTTGTAAGGATGGAATCTGCTCTCTCCAGGTACAAAAATTTCATTATTTCGTAAACGGCATGAAGACTTGACTCGATTCTTCAAAAAATCGACAGTCTTACTTTTTGCATTGACATTGATGGATTGCTTTCTGCTTTCAGCTGTAAGCACAATCCATCCGAATGGCGACTTTTTGTTGACTCTTCGCTGTTAAGTTTAAAGGCTGTTTTGCTGCACAATGGCAATTCATACCCTTCAGGACATGCTGCTTACATGAAGGAAACATATGAGAACATGCAGCTGCTATTGAAACACAGAATACTCGAAATACAACTGGAATATATGTGGAGATCTGAAAGTTGTTGCAATTCTACTCGGTCTGCAGCTAGGCTACACCAAGTACTGCTGCTTTCTTTGCGAGTGAGACAGCCGAGCTAGAGATTCACACTTATGTGAGAAAGGTCTGGCCACCTCGCAGGGACTTGGTTCCAGGACAGAAGAACGTTAAACATGATTCTCTCGTTGATCCGAAGAACATTTATCTACCACCTTTGCACATCAAACTTGGGTTAATGAAAAACTTTGTCAAAGCAATGAACAAAGAAAGTGAAGCCTTTACATACTTACGACAGAGGTTTCCACGCACCAGTGATGCTAAAATAAAAGAAGGCGTTTTGTTGGCCCACAGATTCGAGAGATGCTCAAGGACAGTCACTTTGAGGGCCTTCTGCAGGGTGCCGAGCATGTTGCCTGGACAGCCTTCAGGGATGTTGTTGCTAACTTTCTGGGCAACTACAAGGCGCCAAACTATGTTGAACAAGTTGGAAATCTGCTACAAGCTTACAAGGCAATGAAATGCAACATGTCACTGAAGATACACTTCCTTAATTCTCACTTGGACTTCTTCCCGGACAATCTTGGCGCCGTCAGTGATGAACATGGTGAAAGACTTCACAAAGACATTGCCAGCATCGAGAAACGCTACCAGGGAAAGTGGAGTCCGTCTATGCTCGGAGACTACTGTTGGTCACTGATACGTGAAGCGCAAGACAGTGACTACAAACGAAAATCTACAGCAAAACATTTCTAATTTTCTCATGTCTTGTCATTATTGCCTAGATCCTTCTGCAGGATTATGTTGCAGAAGACAATACTAAATGCTAAATTGTCGATTTCTTAAAAACCTTACGTGATACAGAAATTCTAATTACATATTTGTGTTCAGCAAGTCAAAATCTATTAGTTTCACCAAAATTTGTAGAGGAAACAAAAACTTGTATAAAATTTGTTGACCAGTGTTACCGGTCCGCGAAGGAATTAAAAATAAATTATAATTATTGTATTTATTGTATTTATGCAAAATAGTCAAATTATTCCAATTCATTTAATTTATCCGGAATCTTAATAGAGTTATTTGTTGGATAAAAATGGCTTCTGAACAGTAGGCATAAAAGGCAAGATTCAGATTGGGCTGAGGTCATAAGTTGGGACCTCGATTGTTTTTAATATACATCAACGACATCGATGATGACATAATGTAAAAAATTTCAAAATTTGCTGATGACACAAAACTGTGTGGACACAGTGATATTGAAGCAGAGGGAAAAATTTTACAAGACCTAAATAGACTATATCAGTGGTCAGCAGATTGGCAAATGCTTTTTAATACAGATAAATGCTCGGTGATGCACATTGGAAAGAAGGGAACAGATCACGAATGTAAGTTATGTGGGAAAGGACTAAAAGTTACAAACGAGGAGAAATATCTAGGGGTCATCATGCATAACAGCTTAAAGCCATCTAGGCAATGTGCAGAGGCAGATGAGAAGGCCAACAAAATTCTAGATATGATCAGAAGAACGATAGTGAGCAGAGAGAAGGATGTAATAATGAGACTTTATAAGACATTGGTACGACCACATTTGAGTGCTTGAGAATTAAACCGGGCCATGTGACATTTTTGCATTTTTTGAGTTATTGGTGGATTTTACTCAGTTAGGCCATTATGCATCTAGGTAAAAATCGGGCCATCTGAAATAACGTTGTAAATAGGGTTCAAAGCAACATATTTATCTTCTTCTCAACTTTATAGCTAGTTTCAATCCGTGTAAGAATGGGCCATCTGCCTCTTTTGGTGTCTCGTCACTTGGCCCATTTTGATTGAAAATGCGATGTTAATGTGTACGCTCACGTGCTGAAGAACACTGTCTTTAGTAACCGTAATTCTTCTCAGCTTGGGTAAATATCACGAAATTATTCAGCTGTTTAGTTGAGAATGCATTATATGAAACTTTAGATAATTTAGTATCAATCCAATATGATAAAATTGGTGCATATTAGGGCTATGAATTGATTCAATAAGCTTCAGTAATACATTGAGCGATATTAAGTGAATTATTCGCCTTTCTTTTTTAAAAAATACCTTGTTCTGTGTGATTTATTGTAATTTTTAAAGCAGACTTGTAACGAATGTTTGCAGATTTAGGAACATTTTGTTTTTGATAAGATGTAATGAAGAAATTTGCTAGTTTATAACGATCTGTAGATGTTTTTATTAATAATTTTGCAGATGGCCCATTCTTATATGCATTCAATTTAATTTTAATGCTCAGGACGTTTAGAATGGCGTCATCAGAAAATACAGGTGCTCGAAAGAAACCTCCTCCTGGGAAGGCTATCGAACTGTTGAAACTAAATAATGAAAGAAAACGGAAACGTGCTAAACAGGACTTAGACATAACATATGAACCAATAATTAATTCTGATTCTGATACAGACAGCGATGAACCAATCCAGTGTGATACACAGAATGCAGTGTCAGCAGTGAGCTGTAACGAATTAGGTACAGGAAAAAGAAAGCGTAAGAAACGCCGACAACCAGAAATATGGAAGTCAAATGTGAAGAAGTTGGCGAGAAATTCTGGTAAAGAATACATTGACTACAAAGGCAGAGTTGTTCATGAAAAACAATTACCTGAATTAAGTTCGCATGCCTGTAAACGTAAGTGCCAGTCAAAGATTAGTGAGGACGACGTGAAGAAAGCGCATGAATCATTCTGAAATTAGCAGATCACACAGCCCAGAATGCATTTGTATTTGCCTCAGTTCAGCAGCAAATTAAAGCACGCAACTGCGCAAACGCTACAACACCACAAGATAGAAAGAAACCTAAATCGATGTCACGGCACTTTACATTGAATTCAGCTGCTTATGGCGATGTGTATGTATGCAAACAGTTTTTTTTGGCTGTCCTTGGAATTTCGAATGGCAGGCTAAGTCGTTTACTGTCCAGTGGACAATCGTTTGCTCCAAAACGCGACCTACGCGGTAAGCATTCGGAGAATAGACATCGTATTGATGTATCATCTGTCACTGACCATATTGACTCTTTTCCAAAGTACATCAGTCATTATTCCAGGCACCAGAACACAGGAGAAGATCAACGTATGTATTTAAGTCCATCTCTTAATCTTCCTCGTATGTACGAACTGTATATTGAAAAATGTTCAAGTGAAAATATATCTCCAGTCAAAGAATGGGCATATCGTAGGTGTTTTAAAGAAGACTATAACCTCAGCTTTCATCAGCCAATTAAAGACTCATGTAAAACTTGTGATATAGCAAAGATCTCGATAGCGGCTGAAACCAACTCTGCTGTGAAAGTTCGTTTACAGAAATATCACGAGTTGCATCTGCGGAAAGCTGAATTGGCTAGAGACAAATTAAAAAATGCAAAGCTCGAGTCAAATGAGTCAACAGAAGTATTTACATTTGATTTGCAGAAGACACTCCCAACTCCAGATATAACCAGCAATGAAGCATATTACTGTAGACAGCTTTGGACTTACAATTTGGGTATTCATTCCATTGGCTCAGGTAAAGCATTTATGCACATGTGGCATGAAGGAATGGCATCAAGAGGGCCAGATGAAATTGGCTCTTGTGTTCTGAAATTCGTTCGCATGAAGCTAAGTCAAGGTATTGAGCACTTTATTGCATTTTCTGACAGTTGTGGAGGTCAGAATAGAAATTTCAAAATGGCAATGTTCGGCAGCTACATTGTTTCTTCTGGAGCGCTAAGTTTTGAGCAGCGCTTCATGAAATCTGGTCATAGTTTCCTTCCCAATGATGCTGACTTTGGCATAATTGAACGATACAAAGGAAGACAAGAAGTGTTTGTTCCTACACAGTGGATGGACCTCGTTAGAAAATCTGCAAAGAAAAATCCATTCACTGTCATCAGGATGTGTACAGAGGACTTTGTCAGCCTCAAATCTTATACACAAAGCAAAGCAGTAAACAGAAAGCAAGCAACTGATGGGCATAAAATTAAATGGCTGCAGATACAGTGCCTTCGATTTGAAGCTTCACGAGCACTTGTAATGAAATTCAAGTACACATTGGGTGACCAGGACTGGTACGAAGTTGACTTTTCACGGAAAGTTCGAGGTAGACCACACTGCAAAGATGGAGTGCAGGTGTTGTACCCTGATGGGAGGGCCATTGCATCTGCCAAATTGAATGACCTCAAGAAGCTAATGAAGTATGTACCACCTGTTCATCATTCTTTTTATGACCGTCTTATTAGCTCAAGCAACGATCAAGAAAGCGTCCTGGATAGCGAAAGTGATGGGGGCAGTAATATTATTGTCTAGAACTACAACTTCTAATAACAAGACTTATTAAGCTATGCTACGTAACAGTTTTTCAAATCCGTCACAGCCAAAAATCAAGCCTCGTAGTAAAACTGCGTTTCGATGTATTTAGATGGAAGTAATTGCTGGTTTTCAGTATGTACTGATACATATTTTATTCCATACGGTAATTCCTCATGTATTTGAATTTCATTTTAGGCGTTTCAGCATGTTAGCAGAAGTAACGTTTCTTTTTCAGTTATGTGATAATACTCATTACATCCTTAAGATATTATTCAACTGGCATTTTAATTTAATTACATCGTTCATTCACAAGAACTTATGTTATAATTTCTTTATTGTGATCTAAGGTAGGCACAGAAAATAAATCAACTGTCTTAATTTATTTCAGTTACTTCTTATTCTGTCAAATGAAAAAAGCAAAAGCTTGAAAGCAATATATTACACACTAAGACGAGAATTTTGTGTTCAGTATAATAACGTTGAAACAATTTTGTTATTGAAGAATATAATGTAGCACTTTCATTCAATCAAACTTTGACATAGAAGCTAACAATACTAAACATAAGTGCTGTTTTAATGCTATATGACACACATAGCCCACTTTTATCTGAAGTGATGCTGCCATACACTACAGCAACAATGCTTAAAAATAAGAATGGGCCATATGATTAATTTCAATAATTTCCACTGAAATTTTACAAATATTTTCAACATCCATGTGCAATTAGATAGGCCACACACAAAGGTTAAAGGTTGTAATTACGCCTAAGCATGAAATGACACGGGCGATTTTATAGTTGAGGTCAAACTTTCAAATGCTATTTTCTCAGTTTTACAAATACGTCACATGGCCCGGTTTAATTCTCGAGCACTCATTTGGAGTATTGTGTTCAAGCATGGTGTCCATTATTGAATAGAGACCTTGGAAAGAGTACAACACAGAGCAACAAAGATTACACAGGCCTGCTATGGAAAAATTGTTTCAAAACAAAATGTTGATTCTTATGTAAATTTGTAGCTGAAATCAGGAAAAATAAGTATTATTATTATCGAATGCTTAATGTGCTAAATGATTGCGACATATCAGCTGTGTGTAAAGTTTGTAATCCACCGTCCTCTAGCCTGTTTATAGGGCAAGAGTCAGCTAGGCGCGACATTGTTTGGATGACACCGCAGGGGCACAGGTTCGAGTCAGTTAATCTCCATTTCTGATGACAGTAATTGCAGTGTCCCTGTCCAGTTCGAAAACGGTTTAACAGACACCACAGGTGACGAGGCAGCGTGTCAAAGCCTGGTTGTCGGATAGCGGGATCTTCGACCAATTGGCTGTTGATCACCTGAGCCGACTCCCAGTCAAGTCTCCACTGTCTATCGACATCTGAGGGAACCTTGTTAAGCTGCAGAGGATGGCGTGATTTCAATCGGTGATTAGGAGGGTTGGACAGGTCCTCGAAGAGTGGCAGGTCCTCACGGTCTGCTATCTTTGATAGAAATCTGTCCACTGTAGCTTCCCGTCGTAAGTATGGTGGTTGGATATTTGACAGAACTGGCAGCCATTGGAGCGCTGTTGGGCGCAGGGTTCCGGAGACAAGTCTCATGGCTGAGTGCAGCTGCGTGTCCACCGCCTTTGTATGCGAGGAGCGACACCAGGCGGGACAGCAGTATTCTGCGGCTGAATAGCAAAGTGAAAGTGCAGACTGTCTCAGAGTAGCGCGTTTGTTCCCCAGGAGGAACCGGCTAATTTTGACAGGAGGTTTGTCCGGGTTCTGACTTTGCCGGCCAACTTTGAAAGATGTGTTTTATCCAAACCTTCCGAGTGCGATTCGTCCTGTACCTCATGGTCCGGACGTTCCTATACCTCCTGTTCCTGAATCACTGGAAAATATTTCTATATCAGATACATCAGATGAAGACATTGACTTTTCAGATGTTCCTGTTCCTTGCATTGAGCCTCAACAATTTCACGACAAGAGTTGAATGATTTGGTCAGGGATTTACACTTAACCAAAGAATCTGCTGAGTTGCTTGGTTCTAGACTGAGAAAGAACAATCTTCTAGCTACAGGCACTTCGTTTTATTGGTACAGGAACCGCAAAAAAGATTTAATTTTATTTTTGACTCAAAACGAGGATTTGGTTTACTGTAACGATGTAGCAAAGTTGATGGGCATGTTTGACATTGAGTATGATTGCAACAACTGGTGGCTTTTCATTGACGCATCAAAAAGCAGTTTAAGGCAGTGCTTCTGCATAATGGCAACAAGTATGCATCACTGCCGGTGGCCCACTCAGTCCATTTGAGGGAGCGTTACGAGAATTTGGAAATCCTACTGTCGAAAATTAAGTACAATGAACATGAATGGATCCTTTGTGGAGACTTGAAAGTTATATCAATGTTATTGGGGGCAGCAAGAAGGAAACATGAAGTACCCATGTTTTCTATGTGAATGGGATAGCAGAGATAAATGCCACCATTGGGTCAGAAAGGAATGGCCAAGCAGGGATGCTTTAGTGCCTGGTGTAAGAAATGTTTTAAAAGCAAACCTCGTTGATCCTTGGGTTGCTTGATAAGTTTGAAAGTCCACTTTCTGAACTCCCATGTTGACTACTTCCCAGAAAACCTAGGAGCAGTAAGCGAAGAACAGGGTGAAAGATTTCACCAGGATGTCAAGGAATTGGAAAGGAGATATCAAGGGCATTGGAATGTTTAACATGATTGCTGACTACTGTTGGATGCTACGAAGGGAGTTACCAGAAAAAGTCTAGAAACGGAAGTGTCAAAAAAGAAGCTTTGAAAAGAAGAGAACGAGGCATAACGAAAAGGATTTAAAGATCATATTGAACTTTATTATAGTATTAATTGTTCATTTCACATAAGTGACATTTGTATACTTTGAATCGAGTAAAAACCAGGATAAAGTACATACGCTTTTACTGCTATAAATGCTAATATTTTAGCTTATCGTGTTAATTTCATTTCGTGTTTTGTTAAAAATTCTTACGTGATGGAGGAAAATGTTTTCATTTATGAAATCAGCACATTAAACTATATACAATTCAGCCTTTGGAATTAAAACAATTTTCAAAAAGGTAAAAAACGCAGGTCTGTGTTATAAGAAGATATCACAGACTAACCTATGAGGAAAGGCTTAAAACACTGTGGACTGACAACCCTGGAAAAAAGAAGAGAAAGAGGGGAATTGATTTGAGACAGACAAAATACTAACAAAGTGGACAGCCAGGAGAAATGTTTTTGTTTACAATGAAGCAGTTTGATCGAACCAGAGAATATAGCATGAAACGGTTCAAAAGACGGGTTGGGAGAAACAAACAGCATTTTTAGTGCAAGAGTGGTGGACTGATGGAATGAACTTGGATGAGAGGATAGTAGCGGCCATAACTGTGAACGAGTTCAAAATAAACCTCGGTAGTTTAGGATATTAGATTGGATGGGAACGACAGTGGTTCTCACGCAGGGCAGTCCCTACTGAACCACTTTAAACCTTGTTATATTATATTATTATATTATATGAATGGCTGTTAATCTTTGTTAATATATACCTAAACTTTAGCATTCGGATAGGTTACAGGTCGGTTGCCTTGCTGAATGATGGCCATCAGTGCATCCATCGGCCAGTGAGTCGATGCCAGATTTTGACCGGTATCACAGATCGTCTCTTACCTTCTTACACTGAACCCAGGTCCATGCAGCTCGACTGATAGTTGATAGTCTTGGTTGATACTTGGTTTTGCTGTGGCATTCCAATCGCTTTTCGGGTATCTGAGCATTAATCATCTTCTGGGGACGCCAATTTCTCTGTGAATGTGACTTGCTACACCTGCCGCCTATCAGCGTCAACTATCAGCGTCAACTCCGAGCTAAGTGATAGATCATTTAGTCCAATTTTTGTTTCTGTATATACATATATACTGTATATTTATTTTTTAATTTTATTTTTTTAAAATTTATATTGTGCGCGCCATTTAAGTTGGTGGTGCGCCAGCTACAAGAAAATATTATTGCCGGTCAGTGGCCTGAAAAAGTTCAAGAACCACTGTACTATGACATCTGCTCACCTCCTTAATAAATCTATTCTTGTCGGAAGGGACATCCCTCCATCTTTTGCACAAGCTATTGTTAAGCCACTTCTCAAGAAAGCGTCTCTCGATGTTGAGAACTTAAATAATTATAAGCTAATCTTAAATCTAATGCAAGGGATAAATTAGAGAGATAGGAAAACCAATGAAGAGGTTTTGAAACTGTCAGGTACGGAAAGACGGTTCCTCAACATGTGCAAAAGAAGGAAGCTGCAATACTTCGGATAATTACAGCGGAACAGCGACACTAGGTCAACATTGGAGAGGGCAGTCCTACAAGAAGGAACTAGAAGAAGAGGGCGACCAGGGAGACGATGGGCGGATGACGTGGAAGAGTGGACAGGAATGAAAATGTCAGCAGCAGTCAAGAAGACAGAGGATGGACTTGGCTGGAAGAAAGAAATTCATGCTGTCACCTTAACTTCAGTTCATGAAGGAACAACCGTATCACGGACTGTATGTATTTCCTCGATCGGACAGTGGACGGACGAAAATCGGTTATCCCTCAATCCAGCAAACACTGAGTTCCTCTGGTTAAGTACACCTAGAAGGAAACATCTCATACCACGAAATCCGTTTTCAATTGAAGATGTAGGCATTGTTCCTTGTACTGAACTACGTCTTCTAGGCGTTCTTTTGGATGAGTCACTTTCGTTTGTCAGTCAATGTGACTCGCACCTGTTACTATCAGTTACGCAGGATCCGGGAGATTCGCCGCTACCTGCCATTACCGGACGTGATTAAACTGGTTCGAACCCTCATTCTATCACGAGTGGTAACAGTATCTTACTCGGACTTCCTGTCAGCCAACTAAACCGTCTTCAGATGGTGCTAAACGTTTCAGTACGTCTGATCTTCGGCGCTAGGTGGAATGAGCATGTGCCACCACTATTACGAGACAACCTTCACTGGCTCCGGATTTCGGAGCGTATAGCCTTTAAACGTTGCTGGTTTACATTTAGGACGTTAAATGACCCTTTTGGTCCTGATTATTTAACGGCTCTTGTCTGTAAAGTCCAAGTCGTCTGATCGGCGCTCCGATCAAGCAGCCGTTCTCAATTGGTGGTTCCACCCCGTCTATAACAGCAAAATTTAAGGATCGGTCTGTTTCGAGGGGCAACCCTTTGCATTGGAACTCGCTGCCGGCAGACGTGACTAAGGCGACATCTTCTGAACTGTTCACTAGGACCCTTAAAACATATTTATTTAACATCTCCTATCAGAGGCACTTGTAAAGCGCTCTTGACTTTAGCCTTCGCTATGCGTATTGCGCTATATAAAATTGTCAGAATGAATGAATGAATGAATGAATGAATGAATGAATGAATGAATGAATTAATTAATTAATTAGTATAGTTGCACGAAGGTTGGAGAGCCATATCTTGTCAAATTCTCTTTATACACCTCATTCAGCTTATCGTAAGCTCCATTCCACAGACACGGCTCTTCTTACTGTTCAAAATAGCATGATAACCGCTATGGATCAGGGTAAGGTTACTGCTTTTGTCCTCCTGGATCTCACTGATGCATTTGACACGATATTCGTTCACCGGCTCGAAAACTGGTTTGGCATTACCGGTGTCGCACTAAATTGGATAAAGTATTATCTTCAAAATCGTACACAATCAGTGTGTGTCAAGAGCTGTATGTCAGAATCTAGAAAGCTTGATTGCGGTGTCCCACAAAGGCTCTGTTCTAGGACCTCTTATTTTTACACTCTACACTGCCCCTCTCAGTCACCTTCTCACCATGCAAAATGCTGCTTATCATTTGTACGCAGATAATACCCAAATTTTCCTGAGCTTCGACCAACCATCGTGGTTGATTTGTGTGAAGCGATCAACCACCGACCTCACCATCGCTGGAACGTCTGTCGAGCATTCTGGCTTCTGTTCAAACTTGGATGACTACAAACAAACTCCTCCTAAATCCAGGAAAAACCCAATTTCTGCTAATAGGAACACCACCTCAGCTTGAGATGATCGACTTGTCATCAGCATGTCTGTCTTATGGCATTTCACTGATTCGTCCTTCTCAGTTTGCTCTCAATCTCTCTCATTCTCAGAACACTTCAATTTCGTCTGCCGTTCTGCTCACTATAACATACGAGATGTCAGGAGGATCAGATACCTCACCCCTTCCTCTGCACTTATTCCTCTGGCCAACGCTTAATATCGAGTCGTCTCGACTATCGCAATTCGCTGTATACTGAGATTTCAAAATCTATCTTAAACCGTCTGCAAAGGATTAAAAATTCATTCGCCAGAGCTATCACTGGAACTGCCAAATATGAGCATATCACACCAATCTTAAAATCACTTAATTGGCTGCATGTCAAACAATGGATCGAATTCAAGATAAGTCTAATTGTGCACAAGACGCTCCACACAAATCAACCAATGTTCTCCTATCATTACTGACCGTTCAAGACAACAAGCACGAGGTCGTCTCATGCTACTACTCTTTACATACACTATAGCAAGAAACTGGAAAACTGGAACTGGAAACTGGAACTGGAAATTGGAAAGGAACTGGAAAACGTGCTCTTTCTGTTGCCGGACCCAGACTTTAGAATTCTCTCTCTGCACAGGTCCGCCATACTGAATGTCTTAATACCTTCAGGTCTAGACTTAAAAACGCATCTATTCCTGACTGCATATCCGCCTTAGCCTGGAATCTGGAAGTACGGACTGACCTCTGGATCACAACCTCGATTTACCACGGACAAGATCACGACTACGATTATATACTGAAGCGACCATCGACTGGTTGTGATGTACTACTATAAGGGCGCTAAGGACTACTACTACTACTACTACTACTACTACTACTACTACTACTACTACTACTACTACTACTACTACTACTACTACTACTACTACTACTACTACTACTACTACTACTACTACTACTACTACTACTACTACTACTACTACTACTACTACTACTACTACTACTACTACTACTACTACTACTACTACTACTACTACTACAGAGGTTCTCAAACTTTTTTTGATCGCGGCCCCCTATTTTTTCCCAGCTTAGCTAGCGCACCACATTATTTAACAAGTGACAAGAAAAAATATTATCGCAACTCTAAATATTTTCGGAGGCTCTCGCGGACCGCCGCCATATCCTCCGCAGATCCCTCCGGTCCGCGGAACACAGTTTGGGAACCGCTGTACTACTACATACGCTCACGAATGCGGAGCCAATGAAGCTTGTCTCTGTGTAATGGTTATTCCAGCGACCAGTTGGACAGAAACGTTCAGCACTGCTCAACTGGCTGTAAGGCGAATAGTGATCCACCGTGTCAAGGAGCAGGGTTATTTCTAGGATTGTGAATTTGGGGTGTCGGAAAAATCTATGTGTGTGTGTGTGGTTATTTTCTAGGATTCTAGGCTTGTGAATTTGGGGATGTCGGAATAATCTGGGGAGTGTCGGAGTTTTAAAGTTTCTAACCGAAAAAAGGTCATCCGAGGATAACAGTTGGAGGGGGTGTCTTTCTCCAGTTGGGGAGTGCTCATGGATAACTAATAATCATTTTGTATGCGTACAAAATTACCACATTACCAAATGTTGGGGGTGTCGACCTCTAATTGGAGGGGTTGTTGGAGGGGGTGTTAGGGAGGTGTACAAATATCCTAAGAAAGGAGGCTTTGGACTGAACCTGTAGGCGCGCCACTTCGACACGACGCGATGCAGAAATAGGCCATTTCAGCCAACTGTCTGTTTTGTGATGTAGTCTCGCAACCAGCTCGCGGCCTGTCCCTTTACGGCGTAAGACACCTCAAGGCGTTGTATATGAATGCCATGATCCACCGTGTCAAACGTCGCTGAAAGATCTTGTAGACATAGACATTCGGCATCAGTTATCGCATCCACGTTAAGGCACGACGCCTGAAAGGTTCGAGATTGGAAATAAAAATTGAAACCAGCGTAGAGCTACATAAGATATTGCAAACCAGAGAAAAAGGCGTTGCAGTGGAATTTTTTTATCTGTTGTATCAAAAGCTTCAGAGAAATGAAGAAGACAGAAGCCAATAACTTGTGAGGAGTTAGTCATAAATGTATGCGAGGACGGTTTCTGTTTAATCTGTTGAATGATGTTATCAATTATTATTGCTTATACAAGCAAATTGATGAGTTGTTATATAAGGAATATTTTGACAGATGACAGTCTGGAAAGAACAATTTTCTCTGTGAGTTTCGATAGGTCAGACAAATTTTTTATGGTGCAATAGTTGTTGAGGTGCAATAGTTGTTGAGGAGTTGTTGTCACAAATGACCAGGCCCTACTTTCTTCTCAGCACCCATCTCTTTGCCAATTGCACTCCTACTGAGTCCTACAGTGACCGGATCAGAATGAACAAGCGTTCTCGTTTTACTATGCAATGGGCGAGCTCCTTTTCCAGTAAACGGCTATTCGTCTCAATGTCAACGCGAGCTTTTAAAACTCTCGGTCAGTAACTGATCTGGAAGGTATCACAAAAAGTTAGTGTTGGAAAGCGCGCGCTGTGAATTCCGTCAGCCATCCTGAAAAGCCATTGGAGCTATCCTCTGGGAAATTCTCAACGTCAAGATGACGGAACAGTCAAATGCTTTTACCGGTAATAGGCTGCCAGAGGAAAGAAGACGGGCGTGAACCGGATAGGACACGTTCGTGAATACTGGAAAAGGATCGTTCGGCAAGTTGCAAGTTGCTGGTCTTGACGGTTCCTCAAAAGACTTTGAGCTGATGATAACGCTGATATGATAGGACGCAGAACTTGTATCTCAAACGTCAACCCTTTCACATTTCACCGTATCTTTAAAAAAATCCAAGCAAAATTGTTTATGTCAAAACTCCGTCAATCAAGACAACACCAAACTTTATTATTATTATTATTATTATTATTATTATTATTATTATTATTATTATTATTATTATTATTATTATTATTATTATTATTATTATTATTATTATTATTATTATTATTATTATTATTATTATTATTATTATTATTATTATTATTATTATTATTATTATTATTATTATTATTATTATTATTATTATTATTATTATTATTATTATTATTATTATTATTATTATTATTATTATTGTCGAATACTTCACGTCTGTGTTACTATCCAAGTAGCATAGGGGAGTAGAAATTCTATACAGGATTCTTTATTATACGTATAACAATAGGTGGTATTATTATTATTATTATTATTATTATTATTATTATTATTATTATTATTATTATTATTATTATTATTATTATTATTATTAAGACAATTTATAGAGCGCAGTAAGCATAGTGAAGACTAAAGTAAAAAGCGCTTAACAACGAACACTATAAGAGATATTAAACATATGCGTCTTAAGGCACTTGGTAAACAGATCAGAGGAGGTCACTATTGTCACGTTCTTCGGCAGATAGTTCCACAGACAGACTCGGATTGCCCCTCCGGAAGGATCTGTCACCGAAGACAGCCTTCTTGGACGGTGGAGGAACCACCAATTGACGACAGTTGCTTGAGGGAAACCGCGATCGCCGGTGTAGTGAATCCTCTGAAAAAATGAATCCTCCCTACACGTGGAATAATGAACCCACCTATTGTTATACGTATAATAAAGAATCCCTGTATATAATTTTTACTCCCCCTATGCTACTTGGATAGTAAAACAGACGTGAAGTATTCGACAGACTCAGTCGTTGCAGGCAACCACGATTTTGACGAAGTCAACGTCCGCTACGTTGTCGATGTTATAACAAACATGCGTAATGCTGTTAACGTTTCAGTAACAAAGTCTATAGCCAATGCTCAAGTCAAGCAGTGTAAGGAATACAACAAACGGCTTAATTTTAAGCACACCTCTAGACGACTAGGCGATAAAGTACTTTTGATGAACTTGAAAAGAGCAGACAGACAAAAAGATAAATATACCACAACATGGCTTGGACCTCACACAATTACTTCAATATACGACACCAGCATTTGCCAGCTTAATGGTTCTAAAGGTGCGCGTAAGTGCAAGCAGCATATGTGTAATTTGAAGCCGTTTAAGGAAAGAGAAATCGTCGTTAACGAAGTAATTGAACATAACTCGCCATAGGCCTACAGGACTCTCCTGGAGTAATCTGGATAGAAAACGTACAACTAACAAAGACAGACAAGGCAGCACATTTGTATACGAATTTTACGTGGACAGATCCTTAAATTATATGTTTTTGATTAATACTTTTTCAGCACTTACATAAACGCTACTTTCATTGCCTGTTTGATTATATTTTTTATTGTATTTGACTTACGTAACTTCATCTCTTGTACTTTTGCACAATTTAATATTTCATGAAATCATTTTATAAATTTTACTTCGTGCCACCATAGAATTAAGAGGGATTTAATATTCTACATGGAATAAAGAGTCTTTATTATACGTATAAAAATGACTTGGAGATTCATCTTTAAGGGTATTCATTTTAATTAACTATACCGGCCGGCCGGCCGCCGTAGACCAAGACTGTTTAATTGCCTTGGCCGTAGACTTGATGACCAGGCTAACCTCCAAATAAGTAGCTGGGGCAAAAGGTGTCATACAGCGCCCAAAATGTTATCCAACAACGCTTGAAGGCTATGCGCTTAGGGATACTGAGCCAGTGAAGATTATCGCGTAGAAACGGTGTCACGTGCTCGCTCCAACAAAGATCAGGGCAAAGATCAGAGGCAAAGATCAGAGAGGCAGAGAGGCAAAAGGGGCAAAGATCAGACGAGCTGAGACGTTTTGCACCGACTGAAGACGATTTAGTTGGTTGGCAGGAAGTCCGAGCAAGAACGCTATTGCAATAATCTACTCGAGCTAAGACGAGGGCACGGACGAGATTGATGACGACAGGCGCCGGCAGGTATCGACGGATCTCCCTGATCCTTCGCAGCTGAAAGAAACAGGTACGAATGACGTTTTTCTAATGTCCGACAAACGAGAGTGTCTCGTCAAAAAGAACTACAAGGAGACGCAGTTCTGTACTCGAAGTGACATCAACATCACCAATCGGAAGCGTATTCCGGCATATAAGATGCCTCCTCCGAGGAGTGCTTAACCAGAGGAGTTCGGTCTTCCCCGAGTTCAGCGAGAATCGATTATCATCAGTCCACCTCTGAATTGAGAAGGCGCAGTCTTTAATACGGGACCGCAAACATTCTACCTCAGACGGAGGGCAGGAGGCGCAAACCTGAACGTCATCAGCGTAGGCATACGACCAATGTCCGCCACATAAAGTATAAACAATAGTGGACCGAGTACAGATCCTTGTGGCACTCCACTAAGAACACAACATGGAGCCGACGTGTGTCCATTCCAGCTAACAGCTTAAACCTGTCGGCCAAATAGTTCCGAATCCAAGACAGAGCCAGCCCTTTTAGTCCATAAGTGGATTCAAGTTGTTGTTGTTGTTATTATTATTAATATAATAATAATAATAATAATAATAATAATAATAATAATAATAATAATAATAATAATAATAATAATAATATTATTATTATTATTATTATTATTATTATTGTTGTTGTTGTTGTTGTTGTTGTTATTGTTGTTGTTGTTGTTGTTGTTGTTGTTGTTGTTGCTGTTGCTGTTGCGAACATTTATAAAGCGCAAGTTCGCGGTGCAGCAAATGCGCTGATGTCAGTTAAACCTATTAAACAGGTTAGACCTAATAAACAAGGTAGTCTTAAAGCCTCTGTCTGAACGAAAGTAATGACTGCTCAGAGCAAGCGATGCGAAGTGGTGTCGGGAGTGAGTTCCAGAATGAATGTTGGTCCAGCGATAGTCAGGCTGCGGTCTCCGTATTTTGTCCGGGAGTGAGTTCCAGAAGGTTGGTCCAGCGATAGCCAGGCTGCGGTCTCCGTATTTTGTCCGCATCCGAGGGGAACTACTGTGCCGGTTGCGGCATAGAGAATAAGGCGTGTTAATTTTGCAATATTGCAATATTAGGTCTATTGCTATCTATTGGTCTATGCTATCTATAAAAAGGCTATGGATAAGGGCTCATCCTTAAAGTACGTACGCAAAAAGGCATATTTTCGCCAACAACTTCCCCGTTCCACACATGCAGCGTACATAGGAAAATCTACAAAATCCAATCTCTCCATCAGTGCGTACGTATTATATGGATGGACCATAGCAATGTTGAACATTTGGTGTCCAATCCATTTGGTGACCCTTCTATTCAATCTTTACAAGAATCAATGGTTCTGAATAAAAGCAGCCAACACATTATCTCAAAGTCTCAGAATCAGTAAAAGATTGAGACGAGAATGCGTTTTCTCTCTTTGCTTAATAAAAATCTTGGCCAAAATTGTGATGAGTTAGACTTTAGAGGGATTCAGTGGTGGAATATACAAATAGGAGGAAGAAGAACCGCAAATCCGAACTATGTTGATACTGCGCTCTGCGCACTGCCTTTCACGGCATCCTCTGTAAGAGAATGCCGTGAAAGTGGCATGCGCTTACTGGCGCTTATCTCCACGCGCATCGACTATTGCAATAGCCTGCTAGCCCGAATCACGGACATACAAATTAGAAGGCTGCAGGTGGTTCAAAACTCGGCAGCACGTCTCATAACTGGGACCGGCAGAGGGCAGCACACCATACCGGTTCTCCGAAACCTTCACTTCACTGGTAGCGCGGCGCACAGAGTATAAAATAATATCTTTGGTCGACAAATGTTTACGATCTGAAGCATCTGAGTACCTTGCCAGGGATTGTCAGCTATTATGCAACCGAAATAGGAGGAAGAAGAACCCCAAATCCGAACTATGTTGATACTGCGCCTCAACTTGCGATCGGACTCGACTCGTGTCATCTGGGCCTCCGCACACCCGATTCAAGATGGGGGATCGATCCTTTCGTGCGCTCGACCCTGCATACTGGAACATCCTTCCACCATCATTGCGAGATTAATCTGTGACACGCTCAATTTTTCTTAATTGTCTTAAAACATTTCTGTTTGATTAAGTAGCCGAGGCGCATTTGACGCATCCGCGTCCTGGACATTGACTAATTAAATTAAATGAAATGGAATGAGTTCAGTGAGTAAATTGGATAAATTATAATCAATTAAATTATATTGTGCAAATAAAGACAAATCGTAAACATATAACCAGAAAGGAACTTCTTCCAAGGTATTTCCCAAAAATTTTCTCAGGTTAAATTAATGTGGGCTTAACAAGTCATACTATTCCTTTTTCACAATTGTCTTCAGATATTCTTGTATTTAAAAAATCCCCTTTTCACAAAATCACATAATGTGGATTTGCCTGGTTTTGCAAGAAAGCTCCTCACAAACAATTTATTGCTTTAGTGTCATGATCATGACTAAGGCTAAGAATATTATTATTAACATGATCTGTTTATTTCACAATCTGCAGCTATACATCTCGCAAAACGTCAGTGCAATTTCTGTCAAATATTGGAAGTGTTGGATTGGTTTTATCACAATTCCAACCCGTAAACAGAAGACGCAAATATATTGCTGAAAATGCCAACAGACCGATAAGACAATATAATTCAAACGCTTCAGCTGAAAGGCTTATTTGTTATTTCAAAGGTCATTTGTAAAATCGCGATTTCCTTATTATAAAGCTGTTCGGTGAGAGCAGTTAGTTTTTGCAAACAATTTTCACTCTCGTCTGCGTAAATATTTTTATTCGGTTCCAGTCTTTGTCTATATTTATGAGTTCCTAAAAAGAAGTTGGCGAGCAATTTACTATTCTTGTCGCAACTCTTATATAACTTTCTGCGCAATCGATCCAGTTTCTTCCAAGAGCGCTCTTTATCCTGTGTTACTTCGATGCAAAAGTTTAAAACTTGTGCCATTCTTTTCTGAAACTCTTGCACGTGCTTCATTTCATTCTGTTTTGTGTCTTTACAGTTAGGCAAGAAGTCGCATGTGCATTTGTCTTCAATATCGCTTGACTCTTTTGGCAAAAGATTTTGTCGTAAAAAAATTTCAAGAGATTTTTCTGCTTTACAAATTCTTTGTTCCAATACCTTGCGCTTATTCCTAAGTTGATTTATCACCTCGTTCAGTTCTATTACATGAAACTGAGCCAATCTATGTGCGGTTCTTGATCTCATATAAAGCATGTTTGCTATTTGATTTCTTTCCATTTTTGAGAAATGACGAGTGTGAAGAAAGGATCGAGATATACTAGTGACATCCTTTTGAACCTGTTCCTCAATTTCTATTGCTCCGGTTTCACCAAATAAGTACCATTGCAAGCGATCTTTAATCTTAGCATCGCTAAAACTAAACAGAAATTGGCAAAAGGAAAAGGTTTCTTGTTCTGTCAGTTTCTCAACAGTTGCAATATTCCGTTCATCGAGATTTCGTATATTCTGTGAAATAATTTAAATGTTTTGCTTTAAACACCATTCTAGTCATGTTAATAATCTTGCATTGCTGCTACTACTACTACTACTACTACTACTACTACTACTACTACTACTACTACTACTACTACTACTACTACTACTGCTACCACTACTACTGCCACTGCCACTGCTGCCACCACTGCCACCACCACTGCTGCTGCTGCTGCTGCTGCTGCACCACTGCTGCACCACCTGCTGCCACTGCTGCTGCTGCTGCTGCTGCTGCTGCTGCTGCTGCCACTGCTGCACCACCACCACCACTGCTGCTGCTGCTGCCACTGCTGCTGCTGCTGCGGTGCTGCGGTGCTGCTGGCCACCACCACCACCACCACCACTACTGCCACCACTGCTGCTGCTGCTGCCGCTGCTGCCACCTACTACTACTACTACTACTACTACTACTACTACTACTACTACTACTACTATAAAGATGCTAAGGTCAGCTAAGCTGTTTTCAATGCAGCAGCAAGTATGGCGAGAAGTTTTGTTAACTGGTGCCAACTGGCAAAATTGCCCAACTGCCCAAATACCAATAATCAATATCATTCTACCACCCCTACACGTGCAACTCGGTTGTACAAGAAAAACAATGTAAATATCATCTTCATCATCATCATCATCATCATCATCATCATCATCATCATCATCATCATCATCATCATCATCATCATCATCATCATCATCATCATCATCATCATCATCATCATCATCATCATCATCATCATCATCATCATCAGTGTTTCTGTCTCTCGACAGGTCCAGGTATCCAGTTTCTCCACTCCGATCGATTGCTTGCTTCTTCTTTGAGTTCCTGATATCCTTTATTCATCATCCACTCCAACATCATCTTTCTCGGTCTACCTCTCACTCTCTTTCTCTCCATTTTTCCTTCGACTATTGTTCTTAGTAGAGAGTCATGCCGGAGGGCATGTCCCATCCAATTTCTCTGCCTTTTCCGGATTGTATCTATCAGGCTTCTTTCTTCTTCTATCTCCTTCATGACTTCCTCGTTTGTTTTATGCTCTGTGTATTTTACTTTTAGCATTTTCCTCTAAATCCACATTTCAAAAGCCTCTAATCGTTTTATATCTTCCTTTCTCATTGTCCACGTCTCCGCCCCATACAACGCCACACTCCAAATCAATGTTTTTACCAATCTCTTTTTTAGATTTAGTTTTAGTTTACTTTGCATCAGCTCCTTTCTCTTGTAAAAAGCTTCCTTTGCTATTGCTATACGTCTTCTTATCTCTTTATTGCATCTGGCATCGGTTGTTATCAGACTTTCTAGATAGCTAAATTCCTTCACTTGCTCTATGATCTGTCCATAAACCTTTATTTCCACTCTCATTCCTTCTTTTTTACTTATTACCATAACTTTAGTCTTTTTTGTATTGATTCTCATTCCATACTTTTCTGACACTTGTAT
The DNA here is from genome assembly GCA_018105865.1 of Metaphire vulgaris. Taxonomy (NCBI): domain Eukaryota; kingdom Metazoa; phylum Annelida; class Clitellata; order Crassiclitellata; family Megascolecidae; genus Metaphire; species Metaphire vulgaris. The sequence continues at coordinate 7,523,888 of CM030865.1, forward strand.
CAGTGTATCCATTACTTCCTGAAACCCTTTTTGATTGCTTGCTAGCATGGCCTGATCGTCTGCGAAACGCAGCGCCTTTAGTAGTACTCCTCCAACTTTAACTCCCTTATCTGTATTCTCCATCGCCTCTTGTACTAATTCTTCGATGTATATGTTAAACAGCAGCGGTGACAGTGGGCATCCCTGCCTTACTCCTCTCCCAATCATACACGATTCACTCAGTTCTCCCTCTATTCTCACCTTCACTGACTGTCCAAGGTATAGGTTTGCTATCAGTCTTCTGTCTCTCCAATCCACTCCCACCCTGTCTCTCCAATCCACTCCCACACTCTCAGTGCTCTCATAAAAATCCTCCAGTCTACTCTGTGAAACTCGTTTTCGTAATCCACGAAGCATATATAGATATTTTTTCCATTTTTAAGTCTTCTCTCACTTAGCATCCTTAAGCATCCGATTGCATCCCGTGTTCCTTTCCCCTTCCGAAACCCAAACTGATCTTCTCCAAGGAATCCTATTACATCTGTTTTCGCTTGTACTCTTTTTGTAATGACCTTGAGTATTATCTTCGCCGCATGGCATAATAGACTGATAGTTCTATGGTCCTCGCATTCCATTGCATTTACTTTCTTTTTAATCGGAATCATTATTGATTGATCATCATCATCATCATCATCATCATCATCATCATCATCATCATCATCATCATCATCATCATCATCATCATCATCATCATCATCATCATCATCATCATCATCATCATCATCATCATCATCATCCTCATCATCATCATCATCATCATCATCATCATCATCATCATCATCATCATCATCATCATCATCATCATCATCATCATCATCATCATCATCATCATCATCATCATCATCATCATCATCATCATCATCATCATCATCATCATCATCATCATCATCATCATCATCATCATCATCATCATCAGTGTTGTTGAAGGAAAGGAAATACACTCACAACTCGTTGAGTTGTGAGTGTATTTCCTTGCTCTTTTGCATACCTTCTTTTTTGTTAAATCTTTTACTTCCTTATATACTTGATCATGTTTCCCTTGTCCTTGTAACTTTTCTATTTCTTGACATTTATTCTCCCACCATTTCTCTTTCGCCTTTTCTGTTGATCTTCGCAGCTGGTTATTTAGTCTCCTATATTTTTTTTGCATATTCTGTGTTCTGCTTCTTCCATTTTCTTCTCTGCTCCATGTCTTCTATCATTTCATTTGTCACCCATGGCTTTTTAGCTTTCCTTATTTTCTTCCTTCCTACTTCTTGCTCCAGTTCTCTTACTACCACAGCTTTTAGTTTTTCCCATTTTTCTTCCGTTGTCCCTCCTGTGTTTGTTGTTGTCACTTGTTTTTCAATCTTCCCCGCAATTTCTGTTGCCTTTTCTTTTATTTTATCTCTATCCCATTGTAGATTTAAATCTCAGATTTTGATCTCAGATTGTTTTCTCTTGTTTATATATTTCAGTTGTATTCTCACCTTCATTACTACCAAGTTGTGATCTGATTCTCACCTTCATTACTACCAAGTCTCCTCATCTGTTAATATTACTGGTGAGCTCGCCTCCTTCTTTCCATCTCACCTTTGCCAAGCCCAATATGTCCAATCGCGCCTTTCTCATTTCCTGTATGCTAGCTTCCCAGGTCGTTACATACTTCTAATATTCCACTTTCCAATTTTGAGCTTTTTCTGTGTTCCACAGGGGTTTCGCTTGTTGACGACCTTGGAAGCCCTGTTACTCCCACTGCCGGACGCGTCTCCATCAACTAAGTCTGTCTCCGTTAACGTCGATCGCTGATTTCTCTTTTACTGGATACATTTGCACTAGGGATGTTAGTCAGGGTGGATTCCCAGTTCCTTCCCTGCGGTGTTTTTCTGGAGACACCATCTCTCTGTCTAAGCGCTCGCCGCAGAGTTTAGCCTGCTCTTGGGCAGTTTTCCGGGGGTACCACGAGGAGGTACTGCGGCGAGCTTTCGTACGAGAGGCTATACCAACCGAGAGGTATTCTACTCGTCAGAGCTGCCTCTTGACCAACAATTTACTTAAACAAATCTTTAAAAAATATATTGAAACTGACAATGCATGCTACCTTAATTTTATTGACTACAAGCCAGCTTTTGATACAGTGTGGTATGATGCGCTGTAGCAAGCAATGCGAATTTTTGAATCGAAGAAAAATCAATAAATGTGATCAAAACGGTTTATAGAAAGCTGAAAACACAGAGACGGTGGAACACGACCTTGGCAGAATGGTTTCAGGTAAAAGTAGGAACAAGACAAAGATGCATCCTTTCAACAACGCTGTTTATCATAATTTTGAGGCCATATACAATAGGGTGGAGTGAAAATATGAATAGTCGAATTATGAAATCTAATACCTCTCAAAAGTTGTCACTTTCCATGAGTATTCCACATGAAATTTCTGAGTCTTAAATACTGACATCTTCTGCCCCCATCAGGAGCCAGAAGTTTTTATTTAAGGAAAGAAGCGCTAAAAATCCATATCTCAACGTTCCACGTGATCTAATTTCGAAACCACTACTGATAACACTGGTAAACAAGGTTTTTGTTTCCTGTGCAATTTCTGGTGTTCCAGGTAGATTTTGTCATGCTGATTACAGGAATAATTTTGAAATTTTCCTATCACGTAAGTTTTTTGAGAAAAGGCTAATTTTAAATTTTAAAATTATAAGAATTTTAAAATCGTGGTTTTCGAGAGTTATTTGAGTTATGGGTATTCAGGTTAGGCAAGAATCTTATGTGACCGCCATAACAGATGTAATATGCACTGCTGGCTCACTTAACTACATGGATTTTGAAAATTAGTATAATTAGGCATGTCCAGACATGCCCAGACGCGCCCAAACCTGTCTTCAAGACTACATGCCTAGCATGTATTGTTGCTATGGTCACGCAGTCCTATATAAATACCAAGCAGCACTAGGAAGCAGCTGCAGTCTTTCTATTTGATGAGATATAACTGTTTAGTTAAAGGCTGTGAATTGAATATATTAACTAATTTAATTAAAGTTTCTGAAATGTCGCATCGATGTCGCAATAGCAGTGACACGTTCTGCTACATCTGTGGAGAGTTTACGTTGAAATCACAGAAGCGGAGTATGACAGCAATCATAAAGAAAGGATATGAGTTATACTTTGGATGCAAAATTGGCGACCAGGACAAAGTATGGGCACCTCATATATGTTGTTCATCTTGTGCTACCAGTCTGCGAGCTTGGCTTGCAGGTAAGCATCCATCCATGCCATTCGCCATACCAATTATATGGAGAGAGCAGAATAATCATGTAACGGATTGCTATTTCTGCATGACGAATTTTACAGGATTTTCTTCAAAGAGTAGAAAGTCTATTGAGTATCCTAACCTTGCCTCGGCAATGAGACCAGTTCCACACGACGAGAGTCTTCATGTTCCAACCCCCCCCCCCGAGTTTTGGACACTGGAGGACGAGGACGAGCATGCAGAGACAGATGAACTGCTGCAGATAGTTGATGATTCAGCTACGGAAGACCCAGAGTTTGAGCCATCGACATCCAGCAATCCTCATTTGATTTCTCAGGCAGAGCTAAATGGTCTGGTCAGAGACTTAGATTTGTCAAAAAATCAAGCAGAATTGCTTGGATCTAGGTTGCAAGGATGGAATCTGCTCTCTCCAGGTACAAAAATTTCAGTATTTCGTAAACGGCATGAAGACTTGACTCGATTCTTCAAAAAAAATCGACAGTCTTACTTTTTGCATTGACATTGATGGATTGCTTTCTGCTTTCGGCTATAAGCACAATCCATCCGAATGGCGACTTTTTGTTGACTCTTTGCTGTTAAGTTTAAAGGCTGTTTTGCTGCACAATGGCAATTCATACCCTTCAGTACCCATTGGACATGCTGCTTACATGAAGGAAACATATGAGAACATGCAGCTGCTATTGAAACACATAGAATACTCGAGATACAACTAGAATATATGTGGAGATCTGAAAGTTGTTGCAATTCTTCTCGGTCTGCAGCTAGGCTACACCAAGTACTGCTGCTTGTACTGCTGCTTTCTTTGCGAGTGGGACAGCCGAGCTAGAGATTCACATTATGTGAGAAAGGTCTGGCCACCTCGCAGGGACTTGGTTCCAGGACAGAAGAACGTTAAACATGATCCTCTCGTTGATCCGAAGAACATTTATCTCCCACCTTTGCACATCAAACTTGGGTTAATGAAAAACTTTGTCAAAGCAATGAACAAAGAAAGTGAAGCCTTTACATACTTACGACGGAGGTTTCCACGAGCCAGTGATGCTAAAATAAAAGAAGGCGTTTTTGTTGGCCCACAGATTCGAGAGATGCTCAAGGACAGTCACTTTGAGGGCCTTCTGCAGGGTGCCGAGCATGTTGCCTGGACAGCCTTTAGGGATGTTGTTGCTAAGTTTCTGGGCAACTACAAGGCGCCAAACTATGTTGAACAAGTTGGAAATCTGCTACAAGCTTACAAGGCAATGAAATGCAACATGTCACTGAAGATATACTTCCTTCATTCTCACTTGGACTTCTTCCCGGACAATCTCGGCGCCGTCAGTGATGAGAAACGCTATCAGGGAAAGTGGAGTCCGTCTATGCTCGGAGACTACTGTTGGTCACTGATACGTGAAGCACAGGACAGTGACTACAAATGAAAATCTACAGCAAAACATTTCTAATTTTCTCATGTCTTGTCATTATTGCCTAGATCCTTCTGTAGGATTATGTTGCAGAAGACGTTACAATACTAAATGCTAAATTGTCGATTTCTTAAAAACCTTACGTGATACAGAAATTCTAATTACATATTTGTGTTCAGCAAGTCAAAATCTATTAGTTTCACCAAAATTTGTAGAGGAAACAAAAACTTGCATAAAATTTGTTGACCAGTGTAATACGTCGTTTTATTACACATGTACTGGCTTTATGTAGATTGCTGTAATTTGAACGTTTATTTCTAAATAATGTTACGAAATCCATCGAATGTCCGATTTTAGGCAACCCCCTACGAATGAATTGGAATATGTTGCATGTTGCCAACAGTGGAGGAGATGCTAATGGATTGGAGTGGGTAAGATCCGATCTGAAGGCTAACAGTAGTAATCCTAACAAAGAGCCAACTGTTTCTGAAATGCCCGATGTCTTGGCTATGAAAATATTAAGAAAATACGGAGCAGAGCCTCCATTCCTACAGTGCCTGTGACTCGAATTGTGCAGCTAATTAAGGGTCATCATGAAAAATACAACAAACTGCTATAGTATCATGCGTCAAGGAGAAATGAAAAGTACGAACAGAAAGTCAATGATTGCAGAGAACAGGTCAGAAAAATTCTTCTTGGCATTGCAGCCTGCAAGTGTGATGATTATTCGTTATGCAGATATAAAAAGTCGAGCAAGATTCCTGTTTTAGAGCAGAAGTTTCTTCAGGATCAAAGAAGTGCACGCAAGATGATAATAGGTGGAGTTGATCGTGCAACTACCTTGATGTTGGAGGAATGGGGAAGAAGAAAGTCGCAGGAGGAAGAAAGACTTACTAAATACCGGCTCGAATCAAGTTCAACACAATCTACTAGACAGACGGAATCCCCGTGTGCTGTGACTTCGGTTCTGACACAGAAGGTAACCAGCTGCTCTACAAACGATTAAACTGAAGCCGACATTCTGTCAACCGGAATTGTTGCTGAGACAAGTATTGCTGGCGAATTAAAAATGATTTCCGACAGAGCAGTTGCAGAAATTGCATCAGCAGTCTTACAAGACTATGGTATTGTAACTGCTGAAGACTGTAGTGAAGTACTTGACAGAAATGTGAAACAATGCCGATTGTTTCCTATGAGCCGATACCATGTGATTTTCCTACTGTATCTGTTGATGACTTGAGTTCTGATCAGCAATATTTACTTGACATTTGTCAAGCAGGACAATGCTCTGTTTCACTATCTCACCGTAACCCTGGACAACTTGTTATGTAACGTTGGATTACAATGGCCAGCAGAGTCTTGTGTTTGTATGTTGCGACAGAAAAGCCGAGTGAAAATCTGAAAACAGTAGCGCAATTTGTACTCAAGGTCTATGCTCCAGTATGGTTCACAATTAAGTCAAAGCCATCTTCAAAGGATGAGTCCAGACATCTATGGATGCTGATGCAGCGGTTTCGTTACTTACCAACAGAGTATAGATTAAAATGTAATGAAGTGAAGAAGGTCGCAAGAACAGACAGAAATAATTGGCTTTGAAGACCAATGCAAGAATATCCAAAAGTACCTTGGTGAGTTTAAAACAAGAGAAGCGTACTAGCTAAAACCGGGACATAAATTGAAAATGGAACCAAAAATAAATGGCCATCAAAGACAAAAATTACAAATGACTAATGGGAACAGAAGAAGTCATGCAAAGATGAACAGACTATTGCAGTGAACTACACAAGGCACACCCGGCAGTACAGAAGGAACTTGTAGAGGAATGACAGAAAATATCGCCACCCTGCTTCGACTGTGGCAGAGACAACGACATCCTTGTGAAAGAAGTAGAAATGGCGATCAGAAAACGTAACCCTAATCCTACCAAGTGGGGTCATTCATGACCCCACCTCAGATCTATGTTGCGCTATTACTGCACTACTTTAAATTTTCTTAAGCGGTTTCAGGAATTTGTTACTTAACACCAGTGTCATCATTTCCTGGTTTTATTTACAAAAATTATTTTTAAAAGTTGTGAATATTGTCAAATTTCTGTTGGGGTCACTTATGACCTCAAATTTCTTACTGCAGTAATGACATCAAACAGCATTAGATTAGCAGAATACTCGGCTACGCAGACACTGCAGGAGATTAAGCTCGAGCAGCCTACCTTCTGGTAGGCCAGCCTATATAGGCTGGTCTTTTTTTAGCAATTACAAAAAATGTGACCCGCTGGGAGAAAAGATACCATAAGTGGGATCACAGAGTAGTGAGAAAATTGCATTTTTATCTTGTAAACTTGAATTTTGTTCAAAATTACTTTTTGGGAATTTTAGACAGTATGATGTTTAAACAATTAAATGATGATGTCTTTTTTAATAAAATCTGCATCATTTAGTACAGAATTTGTTTTAAAACTGAGATAGGTAAAAGGTGCCATAAGTGGGCTTCTGACTTTGATCCTCTCTTTAAGCTTACTTACTACTTTAAAAAAATTGAATGCGTATGAGCTTAGAACCAGCTGACAAATCTGCAACATCGGGCGTTCTTTCTTTGCTTAAAAGTGAAGTTTAATCTTATTTTGTGCTGTTATTTATGAAATACAACACTAGTTTCTCGTTCTTTGTTTTTCATAAATCTGTTACATATGTTACATTTAAAAATCATCTTGATTAATATTGGTACTTTCCCGTTATCCGGACCCCACTTAAAAACACTGAAAAATGCTTAGAGGGACGGGAAATTATGAAATTTTTAGAAATTTTGAATTGGCGTTGACCCTTTCGTCGATTTCGGATGAGATTGATTAAACAGCTATGAAGCGAACGAGAATGATTAAACAGCTGTGATCTTGATGACGACAGAAGCAGTTGACAGAGTTCGGATTGGTCGTTTCTAGGTCAACTATAAACTGTCGCCTATCAGCGGAAGACGATTTGGAGCGGCTCACTGGGACAGCCAATCGATGCCGAGGATCTGTACCACGTGACGAGGAGTTATGATTGCCGATTAAATAGAGAAGGAGGAAAGATGTCGATCGGCAGAATTTGTGTGCACTAGTTTTAATTAATAGCCTTTTAAGAAATGTTAATTCCAATAGTTTTGCTTAGTGAACTTTTAATTAGAGTTTCGTGACGATGTTGTAGTGTCGCTGTGTTACAGGACATTTTAATTTTCTTAATTAACTGATTACTTAGCGTTGTGACTTCGGTAGTAGAATAGCGTCTGTAGTAACTGTCGGTAACCTACAAATTTGTAGTGAACTTAAGTTAGAAGAGAAAGACTGTCAGACTTTTGATTCAATGGCATCTATCGTTGATGTTGAATATATTGTTCAGAGTATTAAAAGATATATTTTCGGTATTCCTATGACGATGAACCCTGGCGCAACAAGAAAAACATGGCGTCAGTACGTTAAATTTAATGCGTTGATCACTTCAACTGGAAGCGGTGCGTTGAAGGATTTTTGGCCACCAATATCTCAAATGTAACTTTATTATACAAACAACTGTTTTGTAAGCATTTCTCGGCACATTTCTTAATATCTCTTCTGTTTTCTAAGCATTTATTCAGTGGGGTCCGGATAACGGGAAAGTACCTTAATATTATCTTATGTGTTCTATTACAGTTTGTTCGTATGTCTTGTTTAGATTGTACAGTACAACCCTATTATTATGTCCTGTCCAGATCAATCCCACTTATGGTACCTTTTTCAATTACTGTGTTCTAGTATTAGTAATTATATTTATTTAAATTTTTTACTGATCAATTATGAATAGTTACGGATGAAACTTAGAGATAGTTTGCGTATATGACAATTAGACTCATCGCGTAAGCCCTCCCGTGACGTCATGCATCTAATTAAAATAGATAATGGTTCAAGCTGCGCTCAGCTGTTTATGCAAATGTGGTCAGCGAATAGCTAGTGAACATAGCGTCAAGCACTGCAAGCAGAGCGGTTTTCGAAATAAAGCTGTTAGAATCAGACGTTCCAGGAGCAAAACTTCGCCGTAGTGAAGTTACAAACAATTCAGTTGTTGAATTAAAACGTGGGCTCGAGTGCAGACAGGGCCGGACTAAGGTCCGAATGGGCCGGGGGGCTGAGAAAAAAAGGCCGTCGCCTATACTGGAAAATCTCAATCTCTGACAAGCAAAAAACGGTTATCTCCCTTCCAAATCGTGCTGACAAGCAAAAAAAGGTTATCTCGAAAATCGGTGGGCCTATTTGCATGATGGGCCGGGGGGCTACAGCCCCCTCAGCCCCCGCCTTAATATGGCTCTGAGTGCAGAGCATTGTTAGCGACCGGAAAAAGTATGAACTTGTGCATAGGTAATAATAATATAGCGTTAAGTAAAATGTGGTCATGCCGTTTTTTTCATCATCTTAATTTGTATATATATATATCTATAATATTAAGATCCTTATCTGTATGTCTCTCTGTCTGTTACCTTCAAGCGTTCTGATTGGTTGACTAATGGTAGACGGTTTAGACCGTTTAGTCCCTACGTCGCGATGCGTTGGTGGGCGAGCGTTGACTATTGGTAGACGGTTTAGACCGTTTAGTCCTTACGTCGCGATGCGTTGGTGGACGATGTTCGAAGACGACGTTGCTATTGGTAACAATTGTTCGTAGAACCGGTTTAGTCGAGTCATTGCAGCGTCAGAGGGCTGGGCGTGCGACGACGTTGCTATTGGTAACAATTGTTCGTAGCTTGAGGAACTTGCGCAATTTTAACGTACATTTTAACGTACACAAAAATACGTGTACAGCGTCACAAATGGTCACAGTTGCGTGATTTTAATTTACATAGGCCTAATTATTACGTGGCGCAGAGCTTGGCTAGGTGGCGATCATTGAAATGTTGTTCAGCATGAATTCAATGATTGGGTATTAGGTATAGGTATTGGATTAGTATTATCCTGCACTGCAAGCGAAGCGAGATTCCGAAAAGATTCCGCCAAAAAAAACCAAACAACCAAACGAGGCCCAAAAAAACAGATTGGGCAGGAAAAACCCCACACTGGCAACACTGCCCGTAGACGTGCGGCAATTACGCCGTATATTCCAGTAGCTGCTAACAATAGACGAGAAATGCAAATTCTCCACAATAGTATTATCCTGCATTGCGAGCGAAGCGAGCATCGTTCTAGTATAATATTAAGATCCTTATTCTGTATCTCTGTTACCTTCAAGCGTTCTCATTGGTTTTAGACGGTTTAGTCCTTACGTCGCGATGCGTTGGTGGGCGATGTTCGAAGACGACGTTGCTATTGGTAACCAAACGGTTTAATCGAAGAAGCGTTTGACGAAGCGTACGTTCAATTGTTCATTGCAGAGTCATAATGTGTACAACGTCGAGATGCGTTGGTGGGCGTAGCTTGAGGAAGTTGCGCAATTTTAACGTACACAAAAATACGTGTACAGCGTCACAAACGGTCACAGTTGCGTGATTTTAACGTACATAGGCCTAATTATTACGTGGCGCAGAGCTTGGCTAGGTGGCGTATGTGCATCATTGAAACGTTGTTCAGCATGAATTCAATGCAATCATTGAATTCATGGTTTTAGTATTATCCTGCACCGCGAGCGAAGCGAGCATCTATCTTTGTAGTATAATATATATATATATATATATATATATATATATATATATATATATATATATATATATATATATATATATATATATGTGTGTGTGTGTGTGTGTGTGTGTGTGGGGGTGGGTGGGTGTTATAATTTTTAAAAATTTCTTGTTAGCTCTTCACCCTAGCCAGAATAAATTAACTAGTTTTAGAGATTTTTAGTAGGCGACTACCCACGAGTACGAGTGAAACTGCAGTGATAGTAGGATGGTTAAGCGTTTGGGTAGGGGCTGTCCATTAATTATGTCATTATGTCAAAAAATTGTGGGCAATTTTTGACCCTCTCTCCCTCTTGTCATCAACTGTCAACTTTCACTTAACCCCCCATAATTACGTGAAAAACTTTTGACCTCCCCAAGATCAATGACAGGTCCCAATAACAAGGTTAGTTTTTTGTGGTTATGATAATTTTTTCCTCTTTTTTTCATCGAGTGTCAAAATGAACTTTTTTGCCATGCTTTTTTCCATTGTAATAAGTAGTATTTCGTGAAATTTTCTACTTTTTGATTATTTCTAAAAAGTGAAATTGTTGACGTCAACTTCTCTTGAACCCCTCCCCTGTCAACAACTGTCACTTTTTCAAACCCCCTAAATTGTTGACGTAATTAATGGGCAGCCCCTAGTAGATATCATACTTTAACAGTTACTGAACGTATGCCCTGTGCCCCGTTCATGAAAAATGCAATTTGACGGTAGGATTTTATGATGTGTGGAGTTGGGTGGTACAGGATCCGGATTCGTCTGAGTTGTCCCAGTTGGGTCTAAGAAGTGCTTGTTGCAAATGTATGTCCATCTGGTAATGTTCCCGATAGTAAAATTCTCCCGTCGACATGCTACAACCCACCTCTGCTTTTGCTCTGTGCCTCTGTCAGTCGACGGACCGGGGAACTGTATAAAACGAACGCCTTCTTTTCAAACAAATTTCAGTTTTCCTATTGTAATTTGCACATGTTCCATAACAACAGTGTTTGATGGGCATACCTAATTTTATCGCGGAACAAATTAAACTTTAAGAAATCTATTTAGTAATTCACACAATACCGCTTGAATTCAGTTATCTAATGACCACATTTGCATACGCATGCACAGTGCGCGTGACCTCCTTTAGGACCGATTCTAATTTTAGTTCCGCGATAAGCCTAATTAATACTGAGATAAAATTTCATACTTAACTCTTGTATAAGTACATTTTCTCCCAGCGGGTCACAAATGATATTCACACCGTCAAACATTATAGTATAACGTCTCGTGTGCATTTTTTGTCGTTTCTAGCAATTACAAAAAAATGATCTTCACTCCGTTAAGCTATAACCGTTATAGTATAACGTCTCGTGACAACATGACATGACCATTTCAAACTGCCTTCTGCTGTTCATTCACCTGTAAACCGATGTTTGAAAAACTCATCAAATTACAAATCTTTTGCTCTCGTCTGTTACTGTACTCGCAAAAGCACCCTAAACTAAATCAGAATGTCCTACTTAAAAATTGACTTTCCTTACCGAACTGAATGAATCTGCTTATTCAAATATTACATACAGTTAAACGAACACTCCTCAAATCCCTCCAATCAAGTTCACTCAATTGCCGATACTCCTCTGCATGGTCGCAGAGCACATGACTGTAATAAACATTCATTAAATCACTTGTCTGTGCTAGAAAATTTAAGTTGCATGTGGTCGCTTATAATTATCGTATCATCGGACGTACGTCACCCTATTTTGAACGCGACCTTGGTTTAATTCTTATCTGTCATCTCGCACCTGCTCTGTAGGCGACGCATGTATAATCACTATACCGGGCCAGGTTTTGGCTTCCTTCTTCATTCTGTATACTGCTTTCCTACATAATACAAGACACATCAGACAAATCTTGTCAGTCTTTCGCTCGGCCAACACTAAACTTCTGTTCTGATCAGTCGTCGTAAACTATGACGATAGAAAACATTCTGCAAGAATATAAGATCTCTTCCTACCTTACTTTATTAAGTTACCCCCACCTTGTCATTATTCTACAGAGAAGTATGTTCTATTTACTCTCCTATCCGGACTGAAAATGAAAGATTTTGCTCGTGAATAAACGAGTGCAATGCTGCAAAGCATTGCACTCGTTTATTCGTGTTTTCGTATGCAGCGCATTTACCAATAAACAACCAAAAACCTTACTGATGAAGCGCCTGCCGTTTTGCGCTACTTAATGAAGACAATTTGATATTATTTGCATCAAGCTGGCTAATAATAAATGATTGTCAAGTGCAAGTAACAAGTATGGTTAAAGAAGAAAAGAAGTAAAAGGTTCTTAAATACCTTAATGAATCGCGCTTGTTTTGAGGGAAGCAATTTTCTTTTTGTCAAATTGTATATATAAATGTCATCGGCTTCGAATAAATGTCGACTTAACATAACAGTCAGCTCAATTTCGGCCAGCACATTTTCATCAACGCAAGAATTGAACATGCTTTTGATCTCCTTCGCACAGAAATTATTGTCAACGAAAATAATTGTAAACGAAAATTGTTGCAGACGAAACGCGACAAGAAGACACAATGTCTGCTTGTTTAGCCGACTGTTTCCCTGGAGATGAGAGGGCAAAGTTCAATTCCGTTTGCATCGATGCTTTCTAATGATCTAATCAGCTGCTAAATCATGTTCTTCATCGGAAGCGATTACTGATTTCTGATGTATATACAATTCAACATTACTCTTCAGTTGGTTTGTCTATTAAAGGAAAATAACACACATAACAAACAACAGCTTTAGTCAGGGTCTAGTGCAACATTAAAATAATGTCGACTTCATTTTATACATTCCGTATCACACTGGTCAACCAACAAATTTATTTTTGCGATGAGTTGCTGACAACTTTCTTCTTCTTCTTCTTCTTCTTCTTCTTCTTCTTCTTCTTCTTCTTCTTCTTCTTCTTCTTCTTCTTCTTCTTCTTCTTCTTCTTCTTCTTCTTCTTCCTCTTCTTCGTCATGTGCCACGTATTGCTACGTCGGTTATTATTGTTATTATTATTATTATTATTATTATTATTATTATTATTATTAGTAGTAGTAGTAGTAGTAGTAGTAGTAGTAGTAGTAGTAGTAGTAGTAGTAGTAGTAGTAGTAATAGTAGTAGTAGTAGTCAGGGCTTTTTTTCAGTGGGAACGCGTGGGAACGGCGTTCCCATACCTTTTTTTGTCAGATTCGTTTATTTCGATCTGCAAGAATCGTTTAATAATCTTTTTATAATTATAATTATTTTATTATAATTTTATAATTCGCAGTTGAAGATTGGATATCTAGACGACCTGACGCTCGGAGGGTCACAGGAAGCAGTAATGAACGATCTTAGCAAAATCATCGAACTCGAGGCTAGCTTGGGGATCAGCCTCAACCGACGCAAGTGCGAAATCTATGGTGAATCTTCTGTTGTCAGCGACTCTTTCAGCGATTTCAGTCGCGTCGAGTTTGGCTCTTTGGAATTACTCGGTGCACCACTTTTCAAAGGAGCGGCACTCGATGAATCGCTCAGAAAACAATGCGCTACACTCGAAGATGCAATTAAGCGACTCTGCTGTCTTCCTACACAACATGCGATTATTCTCCTCAGATCATCATTTGGAGCACCTAAACTTACCCATCTGTTAAGATGCTCTCCGTGCAGCGAACACCCGCTTCTCGAAGTTATTGATAAAATCATGCGCACCGGTATTCAGAATATCTTGAATGTAGACTTGGATAATACGCAGTGGCTCCAGGCAACTCTACCAATCCGCGAGGGTGGACTTGGATTTCGTGCGGTGTCGACGCTTGCTCCTTATGCTTACCTAGCTTCAGCCGCGTCAACTGAACGTACGAAGTCGGCCATCCTCGGGCCATTAGACACGCAGGATCCACTCATATCGCAGCTGATCATCCAGATCAAAGCACCCTCCTCAATTATTGAATCTCTACCAACATCACAAAAAGCGTGGGAAGGACCCGCAATAGAATCAACACGCAAACAAATCTGGGACAGCTACACTGATCCTTTCAACCGAGCCAGGCTTACCGCAGTCGCTGCCCCACATGCGGGAGATTGGCTGCACGCCTTACCATTAGCTTCCTGCGGCCTATTTCTGGACAACGAAGCTATTAGAGTGGCGGTTGGTCTCCGACTAGGTCTTAATATCTGTGCGCCACATAAATGTCAGTGCGGAGAAATCGTCGATCCACGCGGACAACACGGCTTTGTCTGCAGACTGTCCGCCGGCCGTTCTATCAGACATTGCACATTGAACGACCTCATTTGGCAGGCTCTTCAAAAAGCCGGTGTCCCGAGCACGAAAGAACCGCTGGGTCTCCTTCGATCCGATGGAAAGAGACCAGATGGAGCCACTCTCATTCCTTGGGCCAGTGGCAAATATGTGGCATGGGACGTCACATCTGTCCACACCTGCGCCAAATCTTACTTGCATCTGACCTCAAACTCTCTCGGGCCGCAGCGGAAAATGCAGCAACACGCAAGCATCACAAATACTCCGGCCTTCCCGTCTCATACAAATTTATTCCGATTGCATTTGAAACTATGGGACCACTCAACGCAGAAGGCAGCGAGTTCATCGCCGAAATTGGTCGTCGAATTGCTTGCGTTACAGGAGATCCGAGAGAGGCATTCTACTTATTCCAGCGTCTCTCAGCCTGCACACAGCGATTCAATAACGTAGCTTTTAAAGGAACCTTTTCATCGAAAACCAAAAACCTGCCAGAGCTGCATTCGTTCAAGATTATGACCGACGTCGAGACGAACGACGTCGAGACGAACGACGTCGAGACGAACGACGTCGAAATCGAAGAGTTGAATGAGGAGGCGAGCGAACTGTTCATCGTCGACGACAAAACCGCTCGACAGAAGAAGAAAAACCAGGAGGAATACAAAAGCAAGAACGCCACCAAAGCAGAGCAAGTTCTCTACGAGAATGAAAACGACATAGCTGGGGTAAATGAGCCAGAAATGCCGAATGAGACAGAGAATGAATCTCCACCTGAAAAATCTGAAGCTACTGAGGAATGGACTGAAGATGAAAAAGACGAAAAGTCTCGCTTTGGAAAAATATCAAGAAGAAAATGAATCGGAAGAAAACGCCAAAAGCGGGAAAACCAGAGCAAACTGTTCCACCGTCCATACCAATTATCGACCTGTTGCCTGATGGAGGTCCGGTTGGAGCAATACAGGAGCATGACGTCGGCGCCGACAGCAACTTGGCTAAAGATATATTCACGTCGGAAGAGGCAAGAGCTCGCAATCGAGTTCAGAACGACACGTACAAGGAGGTCAGGATAGCTGCAGAGTCTCGCAGACAGACGAGAAAGTACATACAGACGATTTTTAATCCAGGACCGAAGCTGATTGATCTCTGCGAGACTCTGGAAGGCATCACCCGAAAGCTGATAAAAGAAGACGGTCTCCGTGCCGGTTTGGCCTTCCTGACGGACGTTTCCATTAACAATTGTGCCGCGCAATACACTCCTAACAACGGTGATATGACGATATTCCAGCATGACGATTTGATGAAGGTCGACTTTGGAATCCACTTCAACGGCCGAGTCATTGATTGCGCTTTTACGGTGGCATTCGATTCACGATACGATCCGCTTCTTGCCGCGATGAAGGATGCGACAAACACAAGGATCCGTGAGCGCAGGATCGACGTGCGTATCAGCGACGTCGGAGAGGCCATCCGGGAAGTCATAGAATCCTATGAGGCTGAATTGAACGGAAAGATGTACCCAGTGAAGGGCATACATAACCTGAGAGATCACTCGATCGCGCCGTTCAGGATCCAAGTCGGTAAGACGGTTCCGATCGTCAAGGGAGGTGACACGACCAGGGCGGAGGAAGGCGAGTTCCTTGCCATCGAGACCTTCGGAAGCACCGGAAAGGCTCACGTTCACGTCGTCAAGGAGACGTCTCATTACATGAAAAACTATGAAGCCGGTCATGTTCCGACCCGAGTGACGAAATCGATGCAGCTTCTCGGAGTGATCGACAAGCATTTCGGCACGCTTGCGTTCTGCCGTCGGTGGCTCGATCGTCTGGATCAGACCAAGTTTCTGATGGTGCTGAAGAATCTGTGGGATCCGGAAATCGTCGATCCGTATCCTCCACTCTGCGACATCAAGGACCGCTGCACCGTTCAATACGAGCATACTCTCCACTTACAACTGACCCGCAAAGAGGCTGGGAAGACAACAAAGCACTCGAAAAAACCACCTGCAGCTTCAAAGAAGAAGCCTCAGTCACTGGCGGAAAGAACGGTAGCTGAAGCCAAAGCTGCATTTGTTGACATTGATCTGTCGGAGGGAAGGAGTCTGAGGAAGCGGGCAGCTGCTCCACCCAGCATTGCTCCAAAGACATCAACGAAAGCTGTCACGAAGAGACAGGCAGCAGCGCCTAAGAAAGCAAAGGGCTCTCAGGACACGAAGGACAGCAAGACTTCTGCTGTCAAGTCGGTTCAGCCTTAGGACGCGAAGACGCTGTTCAACATGAAAGCGCTGCAGTAGTAGTAGAATAACTACACAGATTGTTACATTATATATATTGAGACCATAATAATAATAATAATAATGTGGTTTTTATAATTGTATTTTATAAATTTTTATTTATTAGTATTTTTCAATGGGAGAGCACGGGAACGTCGTAAATTATATTTGAAAAACAACAAGCTATATAAATATATACTAACTTACCAAGTGCTGTTATTCCAATTATATCTATGGTAACGGCGTGTTTCCAAGGTGTTTCCGATCATTGCTTCCGATTGGTAATAGAGTACGGACTTAGTTACTTATATTATATAAAATATAATAATAAAAGTTATATTATACGATTTTTTTGATGTAATCGTTTTAACTTTTAAAGTAGGCCTATAAAACGGACAAAACAGCTTTGGAATGAAGAAGATCTCCAGCTTTTTTCCAACCAGTGCTTCGGTTACGGATCTTATGATAAAATTAGAAGCAGAACCTGCTGACGATGTACAAACACCAGTATCAGTAGGCAATGTAGAAATAGACTCCGACAATGACCTGCCAAGCTGCTGGACATTAGAGCAAAAAACAGAGTTTTGTTCCAAAAATGAGTGGCTCTGCGTCAGACGAAAGAAGCTTGGTTGTACAGTTTGCCGTAAAGTAGGCACATTAGGCACAGAAGCCAAGATGGGCATGAAAATATCTAGAGAATGGACTGATGGTGAAGTTTCTTGTTATGGAGAAGATAAAAAAATACAGCAGATGTCACTCCGAAAGAAAATTTTTCTTCACAAGGAATCGGCTGACATCAAACTGCTCTAAAGATAGTAGCAGAAGCAGAGAAAGAGAAGCTTGAAAGCGTTGTTTTGAAATCTTGACACGTGAAAAACAGTGACGGCTAAAATTTTCCGCACGGCATACAAAGTTGCGAAAGCAAATCAGTCATTTAATAATTTTGAAATGGACATTGATTTACAAGAGCTGAACGGTATTGACATGGGTCGGATTCTACATTCGACAAATGCATGCATTAATATCGATTATAATTTCTTACGCTAAAAAAATGTGATATGGGTTCCCAAACCTTTTTCCTAGAAAAAGCACTGGTAGTAGTAGTAGTAGTAGTAGTAGTAGTAGCAGTAGCAGCAGCAGCAGCAGTAGCAGCAGCAGCAGCAGCAGCAGCAG
Source organism: Metaphire vulgaris (assembly GCA_018105865.1). Lineage (NCBI taxonomy): Eukaryota > Metazoa > Annelida > Clitellata > Crassiclitellata > Megascolecidae > Metaphire > Metaphire vulgaris. Next base: position 7,541,944 of record CM030865.1, read on the forward strand.
CAGCAGCAGCAGCAGCAGCAGCAGCAGCAGCAGCAGCAGCAGCAGCAGCAGCAGCAGCAGCAGCAGCAGCAGCAGCAGCAGCAGCAGTAGCAGCAGTAGCAGCAGCAGCAGCAGTAGCAGTAGTAGCAGTAGTAGTAGTAGTAGTAGTAGACCATTTATATAGCGCAGTAAAGTAACTGGAGCTAAAGTCAAGAGAGCTTTACAAAGGAGTCACTTATAAGATATAGTCAGTTATAAGATATGTTAAATAAGTGTGTCTGTAGGAGCTTCTCAAAAGAGCCAACGGAATTTGCATTAATCACGTCGTTCGACAACGAGTTCCACCGGACTGGGTTTCCACGTGTGATCACACGATCGATTACCGAACTGCAGTCTTTGAAGGCAGAGGGTCGATCAACAGTGTCCGGCTGCTGGATCGAAGTGGCGCACGTCTGTCATTCGTCGTTGCCGAGTACAAGGGTATATAGGTACTACGGACAGGTGTCCGGTAAGTAATCGGGCATCGCTTGTAGATGATGCGGTCGCGGACCCCGAGCCAGTTAAGTTTGTCCCTTAGCAACGGTGTCACATGATCGTTCCAGCAGGATCCATAGATAAGGCGAGCAGATGCATTGAGCACCGACTGCAGACGGATTTAGCTGGCTCTCATAGAGATGAGAAGGACTCCATTGCTTTTATCGAGCCTGAATAAAATGAGAGCCCGACTGAGTTGCATCGCTACGCCTGTAAAGTAAGTAAAGTAAAATCTCGTAGATTTCTATAGCGCCTTGGAAAACAGCACAACAGTAGCTGCTTATTCTTAGGCGCTCAGTCTCTCTTAAAATGGCTATGGGGAAGGTATATTATCAGCCAGGCAATAGTCAACATCCAAAGGGCAGTGAGGCTAGGTTGTTACAGCTATGGAGGAAATGATTTCAGAAAAAGGAAGGATTAAGCTTAGACCTGAAGACTTGAGGAGATAATGCAGGAATTATAGGAAATAAGGATTCAGATTTTATTGTTTGAAAGTGCCCAAATCTGCGGAGGGAAGCTGGGATCGAGTTCCAAAGTTCAGGTGAGGCGTATGAGAAGTCACGGTTGCAAATTTTCAGGGATGACTGATTCAGTGGGCGTGACAGAGTGAGGTAAGATGATGAACGTGTGGGTCGAGGAGGCTGGGGGTTTAATAGTGATCTAAGGTTTTGATGACTGAAGTGAGCTATATGTAAGTGTTGTTATCTTATATTGGCTTCCATATGTAAACTCTAATCGATTAAAAATGCCTTAGCTCGTGCAGTAACTAAATCGCCTAAATTTTGCCACATTACGCCATTACTCAAATCTCTTTACTGGCTCAAAATAGCAGAACGCATTAAATACAAAATAATATCGATGACTTATAACTCACTTCATACATCAAAACCAGTCTACCTAAGAAATCTGATAATTCCACAACAAACTCGATCTACTATGTATGTATGTATGTCGCTAGGTGGCGCCGCTTGTGGCTGCCGATGTATTTTGATCCTGCGATTAAAGTTTGTTTTCGCCGGACTATTTTCACTTTCGGATTCTCCCTTGACCCGAATTCGTTACTCTGGTGAGCAGCTACGTGATTTCCGTTTAACGAATCCGGTCATGAATCCGGTCATTTCACAATCCGTTCGTAAGACACTGTTCAAACTTCACATTTGGCGACCACATCGCCTAGAGTCATCCATGTCGTGCCTAGATGAGTCCCAGGCCACTCGTGGAGTGCGTGTGAAAAACTGTTTCCTACTTGGAACGTTGAATGTACGTTCTATAAGGAGCAAGTATACGGCGGTCATGAATGAAATTGTCTCCAAAGAACTTGACGTCCTTATCGTTACCGAATCATGGCATGAACGGTCATCCGATGTTGCAGTTTGTAATGCTGCGCCACCAGGCTACACTTTTCAAAGCCAAGCACGATCTGCTTCTCGAGGCACAATTGGTCAAAACTGTGACTCAAGAGGGGGTGGTATCGTAGTATACCATCGTGCTGCTTATAAAGCAAAACAAGTCGACATCAATGTTACCACGACTATCTTTGAGTCAATGTGCCTGACATTTTCTACGCCAGATGGCCCTTGCACTGTCCTTTCCATCTATCGGCCAGGTTCACAACCTGTCACAAGTGAATTTTTCAGTGAACTGAAACATTGTCTGGACTCTCTGGAGCAATTAGCCATATTCAATTCGCATGTGATATTGCCTGGAGATTTTAATATCCACACGGAAAGACCTTCTTTGCCCGATGCTAAAACTCTTAATGCTATCCTTCATCAATTTGGGCTTGTACAACTGGTCAATGAGTCAACTCACATCAATGGAGGATGTTTGGATCTCATTATCACTCGTGAGGATGTTCCTGCATCTGATATCAAATATGCACGCTTGCAATATCAGATCATGGCCTTGTTTCGGCATCCTTTTCGCTTCCTCCAGCAGGCCTGTGTACATCCTCAAGAATGTGCGTAACTGGAAAAAGTTCGACGGTGAAGCATTCTGGCTCTGCCAAGAACTTCAATCAAGCCCTTTGTGCCAAAACCTAGAAGACCTTGCCTCTGCTTCTGTGTGGTGCACTGTTTGAACTATACGATTCAACAACAAGACGGTTACGTGATGATCTCCTTCCAGTACGCAAGGTTAAGATTCGTCATAAACCTCTGTCACCATGGTTTGACGCAGAATGCAGAACATTTCGACGTCGTGTTAGGAAGTGTGAGAGGAAATTCAGACGAACAAAGAACCCGGATGACCGTCGTGAGGCTGTACTTATGATCAGGGACATGCATAAGTTTTTCCGTGACAAAGAAAGAAACTACTGGGAGTGTCAAATTTCACGTAATGCTCGCTCCTCTCGTAGACTCTGCAAAACAGTCAATGATATTCTCGGTCGTACAAAGCCTTCGAATTCACAACTGAATGCGGATTTATTGTTTACTGCAAATCAGTTCGTGGATTATTTGATATCTAAAGTTCGTCTTGTAAGGGGATGCTACAGCGGGGTCACAGCCGCCAGAGTTTACAACCACAGTTTGTCTACAGGACTTTGACGAAGTTACGTTGGATGTTCTTCGACGCGTCATCCTCTCTATGCCTACGAAAAACCTGTGAACTTGATCCGATTCCGACTTTTATTGTGCATGACTATATTGACTGTTTCTTGCCTTTTTTAACGTTGTTCTGCAATAGGTCTGCCTACCTGCATCGCAGAAACTGGCAATAGTTAAGCCTAGGCTTAAACAAACTGGCCTTGATGAGTCTGAAATGTCAAGTTATCGCCCTATCTCAAACCTCAGTTTCCTATCTAAGGTCCTTGAGAAGGTTGTCACTCTTCAGCTGCTTCCATATCTTGAGGCTATTAATTTTCTGCCGAAATACCAGTCTGGTTTCCGTGCCTCACACTCCACTGAAACGCTTCTCTTGCATCTTCTCTCAGATCTCTATAGGGCCATCGATCGGTCAGAAGTCACTCTTCTTGCCCTATTTGATGTCAGTGCTGTTTTTTACACTGTTGACCACGATATTCATCTACAGCGCCTCTCTGTCTCATTTGGTGTCTCTGGTGTTCCTCTGGCCTGGTTAAAATCCTTACTTCATTCATGGATGCACTCTCTAAACGCCGCATGATTGCATCGCTTGGTTCTACCTACTCCCGTGAAGTGCCAGTCACTTGTGGAGTCCCTCGGGGTTCTGTCCTTGAGCCGCTTCTGTACATACTATATACTGCTGATGTTACACGCTTGTTTGCGCCATATAATTTTAAAACACATATGTACGCTAATGATATTCAGGCCTATTCACGTTCCAGCCCCATTAATGCGCTGCAGATCACTCGTGAATTTGTTGAAGCCTCTGACTTACTTCATTCATGGATGTACTCAAATCGTCTTTTGTTTAATCCAGCTAAAACTCAGCTATTCTGGTTTGGTACTCGAGGTCAGCTCTTAAAAATTGATCATCTGTCTATGCAAGTCTGCCTTCCCTGGCCTCTCTTTCTCCTCTTCTGTCCGTGATCTTGGTATAATTCTTGACTCTGAGTTAACCTTTATGGATCATATTAATTCACTTTGTCGCAGTTGCTTCTATCATCGCCGCAAGCTTGGAGTTATTCGACGTACACTAGACATGCCAACTGCTTCTACTTTGACATTCATGCATTTATTTGCTCAAGGTTTGACTACTGTGATTCACTTTTTGCTGGTCTTCCATCGGTGCGACTTGATAAACTCCAGATGGTTCTTCGTTCGGCAGCCAGGGTGATTGCTGGTGTCACAAGACGTGATCACATTAGTGATTATATATGATGTCTTTTCTATACTGGCTGCCTTAACCTGCTCGAGTTGAGTTTCATATATTGAGAGCGGTTGCACTCTTCTCTTTGTGGTGCCACTCCATCTTACCTTTCAGAGCTACTCCATCCTCTTAGCTCTATCCCTGGTTGGCCATGTCTTCGGTCCACAACCAATGGTCTTCTCAGTGTGCCCCAAGCACGAACTTCCTTGTTCCTGAAGCGAGGTTTTGAAATCAGTTGGCCCTACCCTTTGGAATGCTCTTGACGCCAGTATGCGTGGCTTAGCAACTCCTAATTCTATGACCCTTTTTTGAAACGACTTAAAATTTATAATCTTTGTCAATATACAGTAATTTGCTGTGGTTGCGCTTCTGAGTGATTTTTCAGAAGAGGCGCTATACAAATATTTTGTTACATTGCATTACTAGATCTTCTTCTCATCTAATTCTCCTTCGACCTCTGAATCAATCATCTCTCAAAATTTGCAATCGTGCCTTTTCATACGCTGCACCAGAGCTTTGGAACTCAATTCCAATATCTCTCCGCTGTCTACATCAAAGCCAACTAACAAACTCACAATTTTCTCCCTTTCTTGCAACATCTCCTCATGTTTTTCATGAGGAGATGTTGCAACAAATGTTGCACCTTTGGCTATAGCTACTTTATTTTCGAGATTGAGCGCATAGGAATAAGGAGCTACTTCGGTGCATCTTTTGAAAGCGCTATAGCAGACACGTGTCATGTTGTTTATGTGATCCACGATCGACAGTGTCTCATCAAAGATAACACCTAGCAAGCGTGCAGTGGTGGACGCGGCAATGACAACAATCCGAAACAATGTCCTTCTTCGAGACTTCCTTCTCGGGGAGCTAACCCATCAGTCTTCTCTGAATTAAGCGATAAACGATTGGTTGTCATCCAAGATTTAAGCTCAATTATGCATGCTGTAATCCTGGTCCGCAGTCTGTCGGAGTCTGCTAGTAGACAGGAGGAATAAATTTGGTTGTCATCAGCATAACTGTGCGAGTCGAGTCGAGTCGAGTCTAGTCCAAAGGATATATGATCCGACCGACGTCAGCGACATATAATAAAAACAGAAGAGGGCCAAGGACAGACCCTTGAGGCACTCAGGATATTACTGAATGGCGACGTTCGGCCATTGAAGCACACCGACTGCTTTCTGCCATAGTCCCGTAGCCAGGATAAGACCTGCCCATTGAGGCCATAAGGCATAAGATATCTCGAAACGTTGAACGAGAGTGGCATGTTCGCCCATGTCAAAGGCCGCGGCAAGATAGAAAAGGCAAAGCACAGCTATACGGCCGTTGGCGATCGCATCTACGATGTCTTTATAGCTAGTATGGCCATCTCAGTGGAGTGCCTCTTTTGGTATGCTGACTTTGGCATGCGATCATTTTTCACCAGGTGAGCGCTTGTTGACAAATTTCTCTAGTATTTTGGAGAGGAAGGGTAGGTTGGAGTGTTCGAGTCCTGGCCGTTTGAGGCGTGGTGTGACGATGGCCCGGATCATCATCATCATCATCATCATCATCATCATCATCATCATCATCATCATCATCATCATCATCATCATCATCATCATCATCATCATCATCATCATCATCATCATCATCATCATCATCATCATCATCATCATCATCATCATCATCATCATCATCATCATCATCATCATCATCATCATCATCATCATCATCATCACCATTATTAAATTATAATATAGAGAGAGTTATTATTATATATATAATAATGAGGGGGGTCTTTATTATTATATATATATAATTATATATATATATATATATATATATAGAGAGAGAGAGAGAGAGAGAGAGAGAGAGAGAAAGAGAGTCAATAACAGAGGTCCTAAACAGAGCCTTGAGGAACACCACAAGACAGATCAGTAGGAGTTGGGAGATTCTCATTTATTATTACTGATTGAGTGCGGGGATGTAAATATGAAGAAAACCAATGTAAAGCAATGCCAGAGATTCCAAACCAATGTTCAAGACGATGAAGAAGAATAGAATGATCAACAGTATCAAAGGCGGCAGATAGGTCAAGAAGTAAAAGAGCAGTAACTTTTCCAGCATCAGTAGCCCGAACAATATAATCATGCCAACAGAGCCGTTTCAGTAGAGTGATATTTTCGGTAAGCAGACTGGAAAGGGAGGCAATGTGGACTAGAACAGAAATGAGCATGCATTTGATTAGCAACTATCCTTTCAAGACTATTCGATAAGAAATTAAGATTAGATATAGATGTTAGACAAGTCGTCAGGATAGAGAGATGGCTTTTTAAATAGTGGGTGAACAACTGCATGAGCGAATGCAGAGGGGAAACACCCTTCAAGCAATTAGAGATTTATGAAGTTTGTTATTATTGGACCTAAAACATCAAAACAATCTCTGAGGATTTGAGTTGGTAGGACATCAAGGGTACATTGACTAATTGGTGATGCAAAGATTATATCTGGCGAACCTCATTAAGGGTGGTAGGTTTAAAGAAATTATGAGGAGTTGGTGGGGATTTCGATGTCCTTGATCGCCCTTTCTGTGCTTTCACATTCATCTTTCTTTCTAGTACTTCTCTTAGTAGGTTTTATTCTTCTATCAGAACGTGGCCTATCCACTTCTTTTGTCTTTTACGAATAGTGTTAATTAGGCTTTTCTTCTCTTCTATCCTCTCCCAGACTTTTTCGTTTGTTATTTTTTCCGTCCAGCTGATTTTCTTCCATTCTTCGACAGATTCATAGTTTGAATTCCTCTAATATCTTGATGTCTTTCTTTCTGAGCGTCCAAGTTTCTGATCCATAGAGTGTCACTGGCCACATCAGTGTTTTGACCAATCATTTTTTCAGATTTCGGTTAAAATTCCTTCTCAGTAGAGAAGTCTATTCCCCTATTCTGTCCGTAAAGGCTTCTTTCCCATGGCAATTCTTCTCCTTATTTCTTTATAAGACTTGGCGTTGTCATCAAGCAGGCTTCCAAGATGGCAGAATTCTTCTACCTGTTCTATTTCCACTCCGTCGATGGTTATTTTCATTTGTCCACCGTGTCTGCTGATTTTCATTGTCTTATTTAAATTGATTTTCATTCCGTAATCCATTGATGTTCCGTTAAGAGAGTCAACCTCTGCAATCCATGGTTGGCGTTTGCCATAATTGCGTGGTCATCAGCAAATCTTATGTCCCTTATTCTTTTTTCATTCACCACTACTCCATCGTCTATGTTCTCAAATGCTTCTTTTATGATTTCTTCTGTGTTGATATTGAACAGCAGCGGCGAGAGAGGGCATCCCTGTCTCACCCCCTTCCCAGAGTTCCTGGTTCAGAGTCTTTTCCATTCACACGGACATACACTGATTGATTCATGTACAGGTTTCCGATGAGTTTTCTGTCTCTGTAGTCTATTCCCATTCTTCTGAGTGCCCTCATCAGTTTTATCCAGTCCACTCGATCAAATGCCTTTTCATAGTCCACAAAGCAGATGTAGATTTAAAGGCCCCTTTCTATGCTTCTTTCTCCCAGCGCCCTAAGAATTCCTATTGCATATCTGGTACCTTTGTCTTTCCTGAATCCGTACTGTTCTTCACTGATCCCCTTCACCAGGTCCTCCATTTTCTGAACGATTCGAAGGAGGTATTCATGGTAACTGAAACCGGAAGTGCGTTCCAAAGGAGAGGGTTACCCCGAGTCACGGATCTTTCTCCAAGCTTCACGGTCTTGGATGGAGGGGGCGTAGAGGCGAGTCGAATATCCGTTTGCTGGAACAAAGCTGTTTGCGACAGTCTGTCATCGTCGGCCTGCAATTTATTATTATCCAGGACGATTTATATAGCGCTGTAACTTGGTTAAAAGCCAAAATCGAAAGCGCTCTTTGACAGCGCCGACATGTCAATGAATGTCAAAAGGCAGCGATGTCGAAAATCCACTCTGATGAAAGAAAGAACTCAATGCCGTGACAAAATCCGGTGCCGAGTCCTTAAGAAGCGGTCCTTCGCAAGAAAACTGCAACATTGACACGTCAGCGAGGAACGGAAGATGATGTTAAAGACCCGCGAGTTGGTAGTAGGAGTTCTCCAACGGTAAGATCCGGCGGTGAATCCAAAGTAGTGTTTTTCCGCGAGAGTATAGTTCGTAACTATACTTTACTTGCTTTTTCATCTGCGTCGTCATCAATCTCAATCATAAAATCATAAAATAATTCGAAAATCCCATCGAATGAATCGCAAGCACTATCATCAACTTCACTTTCATCGATTTCAATCATAGATTCATAGCTTTCATCTTCAGCTCCATCATCAACTTCAATCAGAAAATCGTCATCAATTTCAATCATAAAATCATCATTTGGCATAATTAATCTCAATCAGGTTTAAAGTTCTGCATGCTGAGATGCTAAGAATCGGCTGTTCCGCTCTGTAATCTGTATAAGCTTCGGTGCTTAGCTGCTTTCCAGTCCTCGGATGAGTAAAAATAACATTGACAGTACCTGCAGTTGTCAATTGAAGATCGTTTCGTTGTACATTCGGATGTTGGATTCTGCTGGCTGCAACGCGGGTTTTCGCGGAAAGATGACGTAGATAGACTTCGAGATCGTATTAACGGTAGATCCAGAGTCCAGAGTAAATTTCACAAACTAGATTTGATCTGTCTGAAGGTTTCTTGACGGTATCATGGCTTGCTTTCTCTTCGTAAACAATGGCGTATTCTTTGTATTCTCCGCAAACCTGGAATGTCTTGAATGAATGAAATTCGTGGGTGCTGTTGTCCGCATGAATCGCGAGGTTTGAACGTACCTATCTTTCTGAAATCATTAGAATCATTTTCTCTCGAATGCTGGCGCTGACTCGCATCGCAGGAGTCTCTGCTTCGGCTGTCGCTGCGTCTGTCGCTGCGTCTGTCGCCCTGTCGACGACGACGGATCTCAGTTCGCTCGCGTGGCGCGGATGTGCAGCTGAACGCGGGAACTCCTGCTTCTGGCGCAGAAATGTTGCTCGGACACTTCGGGAGTCTCTCCGATGCAGTGTCGTTCGAATGCCTTCAGGATGGCTGCCGGGCTCTCTCTATGGTCACCTGGCAGGTTCATCGTCCCGTAGAGGCAGGAAGCATCTGTGCCAAGAAAGGCAAGAAGAATCGCTGATTGACAATCTTTCTCCTCTGCATAGACCTTCGCGGCCTTTTCGAATCTGAGCCACTCAGATTTGAATCGTCTGAATTCCAACGCTAAATTCGGCGCGCTTAAAGACAGTTTCGTTAGCAGTGGAATGCTCGACGTTGTGGACACTTCAGATTTCGAAGAAGTCGAGTGTTCGAAGCTGATACTATCGAAAGTTCTTTGCTCCTAACTACCTATGCTAACTATTCTGACACCATATAACGGTATCTTATAGGCTTAGCTAATGGCTAGCGTATCGGTATAAGATAACACGTTGGAAAGTAAGGTAGTTGTATTCTAGTCGGAATCCACAAAGTGACTGTTCATATACTATATTAACTATAACTAAGCGTCTCTATAGAGTTCCATCATTGGATGGGAGGCGTGGCTTGGAACTGTCAGTACCACACGTAACAGATGGAGGTTCCAACGAATTCTGGAATGACCGTCAACCGCGGTCCCAATGAGTTGCACGCGGCGGCCATATTAATGGCGGACATTGGCGGTCCACTCAGCGGCGGCGACTGACTTAGAACATCCCAGAACTACGTGGAAAAGTGGAGGACGGCAAGAGACTCGTCGAAAAGCCGACGAGTGGAACGCAGTCCTCGCGATTGGTGTAAAATCCAAGCGCATAACGTGTGAAAATGTCGAGAACGGCGACGAAACCGTGACACGTACAAACACATGCTGGCAGCCGTGAAGGCGCCAAAACCGGAAAATCAACATATCATATCATATCAACGTGTTCGGCATATCAATGCCGATTCGCCGAAAGATAATGATCTGTGTCCACCAGTTTTCACTCTTTCAGTTGGCTGTAAACTGCCTCTGCTTCCTGCTTTCCAGTGCCTGCAGCCAATTTTTACGCACCAAACAACTTATCAGTTCCAACTCATGAAACCAGGACTGGAAGGCGATTTGCTTTTTCCTGTCCAAAAATTACTGGTATTGTTCTGATTTTAAACAACTGCATGCTTCTTGAGTGCAACTGGAACGGTAGCCTTGGACAAAAACTTTTAGAAGCGTAACTATAAAGAATATATATATATATATATATATATATATATATATATATAGGGTGGGGTGAATTTTTTTAAAACACGGTGTATTTCTATGCCACTTGATGTTAGGGTTGCCAGATGGATGGGTAGCCAAAGGAGGACAGAGCTAGAAGAAAAGGACAGAGGAGGACGCATTGAATGTTCCAAATGAGAAAATGAATATAAATTCAATGGAAACTATTAACATCAAAATGCAAGAAACATTTTTACAGCAATATTTCTATATACAAATTGTACATTACCTCTATTATCCTTACTGCTACACAACATATTTCTCAGAGGAACCAACTTTTCGGCAAAGATCCTCGTCGATCACATGTGCATAAAACTGTTTACAAATAAGATACTTAAAATTGTATTTTTTAGAGAATGATACCCTTTACAGAGTCTACCAAGAGTTTGTTCCTTTCCTTTGTCCATTGAGCATTAATCAAGGGGAACATCAAGGAGAACACTCTTTCCACATTGCCATTGTGTCCAGGAATACAAAAAAATAATTCACAAATTTTTAAGTAATTCTGAGAAGCACTGGGATTTGGGCAACTCTGGAAAAAAGAACTGCATTGTTCACGCAAGACTTTCAAAGAACTGTTCATTCTGGTCCTGCACAAAGGATTTAAGATTGCAGTATTTTAATATCGATGATTGGGTAAACTGAGATAACGGACTAAAACATATGAAATTCGTCAATACCGCGAGAACGAAAATTGATAGCATACAAAATCTCAAAAGGAGGACATTGTACAAATTTTTAGCTTCGCCTGGAGGACGGAGGACATGGACCTAAACATAGGGTTGCCAGATGCATGGGTAGCCAAAGGAGGACAGAGCCAGACGAAAAGGAGGACAGAGGAGGACATTGTATACATGAAACCAGCTGTGCAGTGGTCGTCCATAAATTACGTAACGCGGTTGGAGGAGAGTCCAGCCATTTGTTACGAAGTGTGACGACGGGGGGGGGGGTTCCGGAAATGTTACGTAACGCAAAAAAATTTAAGTGACCGTTTTTGGCTTGTCAGAGATTTTGAAGAGGAAAAACAAGGATGACCTCTTTTTTTGCTTGTCAGGGTTTATCGAGAGGAAAAAATACAAAGATATGAACTTTTTTGCTTGTCAAGACTTTTTGGAGGACGAAAATGGGGGGTCAGCCCGTTGTTACGTAATATTTGAGGGGTCTGACGTTTTGTTACGTCGTGTTACGTAGGGGGGTAAAAAAAGTGCCAAAATCGCGTTACGTAATTTATGTACGGCCCCAGGTCATCGAGTTGTATGGCTGATGATGACTAGCCGTTTACTGTTTACAGTCTCTGCGTTTGCTACTAGAAATAAAATTAACATTTTGACCAATGACCATAGACTATTGGATAGACACTAGAGATAGAATGACGAGAGTCGAGTATTTTGGGACTTTGTACAATCGATATTGATATTATTATAACGCTATTTAAATATCGATGATTGGGTAAACTGAGATAACGGGCTAAAACGTATGAAATTCGTCAATACCGCGAAAACGAAAATTGATAGCATACAAAAGCTCAAAAAGGAGGACATTTTACAATTTTTAGCTTTGCCGGGAGGACACGGACCTAAAAAGAAGGACATGTCCTCCTTTTGGAGGACGTCTGGCAACCATACCTAAAAAGGAGGACGTCTGGCAACCCTACTTGATGTGAACATTTAGGAAATGATTGAAAAAGCATTTACAGAAGTCAAATTTCGCCCCATTTTTAATCATTTAATAACGTACCATTAATGACAGAGTTAAGTGTATTAAATTGTTATGTGAAACCTATTGCCACTATTATATTACATAAGTTCACTGTTATAAACTGCAGCCAAATTGCTTCTTAGTGTCAAACTGTGGCATCCTGCTCTTGGACATCACTCTTGCAGCTATAAAACCGTGTCTCGCATCAACTCCTTACACTTTGCTTGATGCTTCAGTAACTTCCTTGATGTTGTTCTTATTTGTTCTTCATGTTGAGTTGTTATTAGGATAATGCAGAAGCTTCGTTGTTTTATCTATGGACTTCTTAAAGTCAGCATTTGTCATATCTGCTGCTAATGGAGGTTCAGTAACAGTTTATTTGCTCTCCCTTAATCAATTCGTCTCAATAGGTGGCATCGAAGTTAATATCGGGTACTTTGAAATGCTTGATGAGAAACTTTGCATTAGGCTCACTCTTTCTGATATTCAGGATGATATGTATTGATTTTCTACGCTAGCGTTTGGAGTAAGTAAGTAAAGTAAAGTAAAATCTCGTGGATTTCTATAGCGCCTTGGAAAACAGCACAACAGTAGCTGCTTATTCTTAGGCGCTCAGTCTCTCTTAAAATGGCTATGGGGAAGGTATATTATCAGCCAGGCAATAGTCAACATCCAAAGGGCAGTGAGGCTAGGTTGTTACAGCTATGGAGGATATGATATGGAGGATATGATTTTAGAAAAAGGAAGGATTTAAGCTTAGACCTGAAGACTGAGGAGATAATGCAGGAATTATAGGAAATGAGGATTCAGATTTTATTGTTTGAAAGTGTCTAAGTCTGCGGAGGGAATCCGGAATCGAGTTCCAAAGTTCAGGTGCAGCGTATGAGAAGGGGTTGCACATTCTCAGGGATGACTGATTCAGTGGGCGTGACAGAGTGAGGTAAGATGATGAACGTGTGGGTCGAGGAGGCTGGGGGGTTAATAGTAATCTAAGGTAGACCGGTTTTGATGACTGAAGTGAACTATATGTAAGTGTTATTATCTTATATTGGATACGTTCAGTTATTTTAAGCCAATGTAATGATTTTAGTATGTGCGAAATATGGGAGAATTTAGGTGACTTAGTAACAGCACGAGCAAGTGCATTTTGTATTGATTGCAATTTGTTGATAGAGGCTTTGGGAAGGTTATAGTAGAGGGAGTTACAATAATCTAATTTGGAGTGGACTATTGAGGTGGCAATTGTGGAGGCAGTTTTAGTATCTAGGCAAGGGCGTAGGCGGCGAAGGTCATGAATATGAACATAGCAGGCTTTTGATAGTTGGGAGATTTGTGATTTGAAGTTTAGAAAAGAATCAAATTTGAATCCTAGATTTCTAGCAGTTGGAACAGGGATTATTGTGGTGTCAGGAGCCAAAACTAGTTTAGGATTGTCAATTTTTTTGAGTTGTTAGGGTAGTCCAATTAAAAGAAACTCTGTCTTAGATGGGTTAAGAGCGAGGATATTAGATGACATCCAAGCAGAGATTGATGAGAATGCAGATTCAAGCTCAATAATAGATGCATTAAATGAAAGAGGTGAGAAGGAAAGGAATAGCTGAGTGTCATCACACATTATGAATAGCAGAATATTTCCTGGATGTGCGAAATATGCATTTCTAGATATAAATGGTTTGATATCTCTAATGGCAGATTTCTGATTTTTTAATAACCGTGTTGCCAGGAAAAGGTGTTTTGGTCCAGCAATTCAGGATAGTTTAATCCCGATTGAAAACCACATAGCACTGTTGTGCGTGATGATGAAATGAGCCAACAGACGGAAGTTGTTATCAGGTGAAACTGAAGCAATAATTATATTATATGCCATATACTATGAACCATGTTCCGACACCAATACATAATGCTCCTGCTTTTCTATGCTTGCATACCACTTGGTTGGCATACTCTATTGGCAATCGTTAATGATCAACTGTGAGAGTCTTCCCAGTTTCTGTCAAGCTAAGTCTTCCGATATGTGACTTGGTATTGACATAACAATTTCAAACAGATAATGCTTATCTGTACTGAGATCAGTCATTAAGAACCTCTAAAGACCATTGTGACAACCCCTTCGCCATCTGCAGTAGTTTCAAACTCAACGAGAGGCATTTTCTCACATAGTTGAATAGCCTTCCCTATTCTTCATGAAAACGCAGGGACACCCGTTGTAGCTCCGTCCATTGCTATAAATATATGATGCAAAGGCATCACTATCCCTTTCATCGCCAAATTCTTCATTTTCTTCTTCCTCTTCTTAATTACAACTTTCTGCAGACATTACTAGTTCTTAATTGGTATGGAGAAGGCAAATGCACTACTTAAGTGGTAATCGTAAATCTTTCTCAACATGCTGCATTCCTCCTATCCAGTATTTATGTTTGCACTATCACAGCCTATTACATGTAAGTCTGTTTTAATTCCTAGATCTTTGATCTTGGCCTTTATACTGTCAGCAACGTCCTTGCTCTTGCTGGAATTAGGCGAAACACATGCCATATACTATGAACCAGGTTCCGACACCAATACATAATGCTCTTGCTTTTCTGTTTGCATACCACTTGCCACCTTCTTTTCTCTTCATTAATTAAATTATCGTCTTGTCTACCATCGAAATACAATGACATGTTTTTCATTTGCCCGTCCACATGAAATCTGCCCGAGGTCCTGTCTTATATATATATATATATATATATATATATATATATATAAAATTTTGCTTTTGTCAATTACTTTACTACGATCACTATCAGTGAA
Organism: Metaphire vulgaris; assembly: GCA_018105865.1. Lineage (NCBI taxonomy): Eukaryota > Metazoa > Annelida > Clitellata > Crassiclitellata > Megascolecidae > Metaphire > Metaphire vulgaris. Next base: position 7,556,987 of record CM030865.1, read on the forward strand.
TCATTCCAAAATCATTCAAGACCGCTGCAGAATTTTCACGGTCCGAAACCCCAAATTTATCAGCCTTTCTCGCTATCAATCAATCAATCAATCAATCAATCAATCAACTTCTATAGCGCCACTATCATAATGCTCAGGGCATCAGCCGATGGCGCACCAAATCCAAATAGCATTAGAGCCAGGCCAAGCCAAGCCAGAAGATCAGTCAGAAACGGTGGGAGAGTAATCTAAGGGTAAGCCAAGTCAAACAGATGTGTTTTAAGGCCAGATCTGAAAGATGATAAGTTGTTAGTTATGCGAAGTGATGTTGGTAGTGAATTCCAGAGGTTAGGGGTGCACACTGAGAAACAACTAGTGCCAATGACTGTGCGAGAGTAAGGAACAACAAATGAAGGTCCTGCCGAATACTTAGTGGAATGATTAGTAGGTCGAGGGATAAGTCGCATCTTGAGGTAATTGGGTTCATTATATAACATGGTTTTGAATACTAAAAGACAGATTTTATAATTAATTCGGTATTTGATAGGAAGCCAATGTAGGGACTGTCTAGCTGGAGTTTATATAGCACTATAGGTTCGATAGAGTGACCCTCATTTGATACTTGTATGTACCACTATCTCTTTCTTTGATGCCATTATCATATTCCTCATTTCTTCTTCCTCTTCTACATTACAATGACCAAACCAAGACTGATAAACAGTAGTAAGCAGTGGTAACATAATATAGCTGTAGCGTCACTATAATGTTCCTTATTGGACGGCGAGCGTGGTCTCAATGCTGTCAGTCCTAGCCCTTTCCTTCTCCCACTACCCCATTCCGGTCTCCCATGATGATCGAGTATTCGGTTCGTTTTACACTTAAATTATAGAATATTGTCTAGTTGTTCATATACACTGTAATCTTTCCATTTCTTCATCCTTGTGGGTCGTACGTAGTTTATAATAATAAAACTGGTTCATATAGGTGATCCCAAACATCATGAAATGCACGACAATTTATTTGCGCAATATTAGGTGTAATTGCGGCATATCCGAATATATTCAAAATTTACTGGACATAAAAATTTGAATTGCTTATGAGAAACTTGCCCAACTCTTTAGGAGTTTAAATATTGCAGCTGTATTAAAATATACTGGTAATTTAAGTTATTTACTACTTTCCAAAGTAAAGATGTAGCAAAAATTTTATTTGCAATATTTCACACCAATCCATAGTATTTGCGTTCATATGCTTATGTTTAACAATTCAATACACATCTATTCTGATCTTTAAAAATTCAAACAACTGTTGAATAACTGAATCAACATTGCAAGTCCTGCAAGTCAAATATTTAAGGCAATGGGAATACAGAACAATGATTGCAGTCCTAGTTAAAATGGAATTTAAACTGAAATCCTCCTTGACCAAAAGGATTAAATCCTTGGTGCCAGAATGGACCACCACCTCCAGCTTGTTGTTCTGGATCTAGTGGATCCTCACCATTGTCAAATTTCTCTCTTTTTTCTGTAAAAAATATCAAGTGCAATTAGCTTAATGATAACATATAATGTCAAACATTACTGAGACTTGATGTCTCAGCAGTACTTGGATATAATGTACCTCAGATATTAAGTACTAAATTTTACAGACCCACTAAGTATGTTATAGTGACGTTCCACTTTATTATGCACATGCCGTGACATCTGTTATTATACACTGGGAGCAGAGGCTTCTATCCCTATTTACGGCAGGCTCAGTGTGCGCCAGGAAAAAAATGGGGGGGGGAAATATTTTGCTTTCAACACCGTGATATAAACTATTAATAAGCTAAATGATCTATTTATCTTAACTGAACTGACACTGATATTGAATCAAAATAACACTGATCGTGACGTAATCAGTGGCGTCATTTTGGGGGGAGGGGGGCCGAGGCACCCCAAAGGAAATGAACAAATTAATTTATAATGTATTAATGCGCAAAAAATTGCAAAAATTGCAAAAAAAATTGCCAAAAATATCAAAAAATTGTTAATTTGCCAACATTGGCCCTAAAATTTGCCAAAATTTGCCAAAATTGCCCAAAATTTTCCAAAATTTTGCAAAAAATGTCTAAGATTTGCCAAAATTAGCCAAAAATTAGCCAAAAATTATCTTGCCCTTCAAGAAAAGTATGAAATGACGCTACTGGTCGTAATCAATGGTACATGATAGCTATGCCTAATACAAAGGATAAAAAGCTGAAAATAATACAAAAGTCTACAAGGGAGCAAATTAGCAAGGGGAATTTGTAATTTTGGGGGAATTTGTAATTTTGGGGGGGGAATTGAGCCCGGCTTCAAGGGGGGATAGAAGCCGCTGACTGGGAGTGCTGCATAAAACAGTTGCAAATTGTTAAGAATGTAATAAACTGCAATGAATATATAATATGGAGCTCCATCTATTTGAAAGTCACACTTCTAGGTAATAACAAACCTGGGTCTGTGAGAACTTCTTTTGCAGCAGCTATGTCTATAAACATTTTTTCAGCATGATTCTTATCATTGCCATTGTACTGGTCAGGATGCCATTGTGCAGCCAATTTTCGATATGCCTTCACTATTTCTTGTTTTTGGGCAGTCCTATAAAATTTATCAGCACAGAAAATGGCATAAAATATAAGTTTAGACACATGCCTACTCTCTTTGATGGACAACTGATATTGAAATCAAGAATAAGAATGATAGAAATTCTCATTAAAACAAAATTCAGTTACTCAACATTAAATAAAAACTCAAATGCCCAATCTAAATTAAAGGTTTCAAAATGATATGCTATTTTTAACAATTAATTCTAACACCTTGGTGCATTTTGTAATACAAATTGCAAAATTGCAGAAACTAGCTCTGAAAGCTACACAGAGTGATATTCTACATTTCCAAATTACGGCAGCAACAGCAGCAAAATATTTGCTGCTGCCCCATTACTGGAAGATCATAGACTCCATAGAGCATCAGTCCCAAACCTTTTTAGGGTCGTGACCCAATTTTTTGATAACTAAAACACATGTGACACAGGGTGCATTTGGATAAAATGCCATTTTGGTAAAGAACTGTTAACACAATAGAATGATATATAATTCTACTAGCTTGTACCCCGTCAAAAATGACGGGTGCATATTGGCTATTTCCTACCCCGATTTATTGAAAAAGTTCATATTATTACATATAATATTTTAAATACGAAAATGTCAAGTGAATACATTATTATCATTAAAAATTTGTCCTATGGCCCCACTGGCACTGGGTGGTCTTGCCCCCACCACAGGGGCTGCACACCAGAACTGATCCTACGATTCTGGTTTGGGCCTATGGTCCCAAAGGGGTTTGGTCTCCCACAGAGGTATGCACCCTTCCAGTGGGCCATATATATATTATATATATATATATATATATATATATATATATATACACACACACACACACACACACACACACATACCGGTATATATATATTTTTAGCCCTCGGTACTTCATTCTCGAAGGTCTTATGAAAAAAAAGTGTCCGGAGACATTAAGAAATTGTGTGGCTAACTCTCGTCCGGTTCGAGGTCTGGAAAAGTTCCTCGAAAAGCAATGGCGTTGAATCGCTGCAGAGTGACAGATAATCGTTGGAAGAGGAAACTTCCTTCTCTCGTGTCTCCGGATTGCTAAGAAAGACGACGTCCAAGCTTGTTGAAAAAACAAAGGGCGTCTTGATTTATGGGGCCAAGCGTCTCGAGTGCGATTGGCAGGAATGTGTGCATGGGGGTCAGGCTTTAATATTTTGCTATTTTTCTGACAGCAGCGGCTTTGGCGGCGGCTCCTGCTGCTAGAGAAGTGGATGGTAAGTAGGTGGCGGCGACTGTCCGCCACGGTTGCATCCCATACCAGGCTGTGTCCGGCTTGCCACGGGATCAAGGTCATACCGTCTGGTCTTCTTCCGTCGGATCTGCTAAGACCAGGCGGTTCCTTGATGGAAGGGACACCCGTTCTAACCAAAGCCCACCGTACCAGGTCGTTCAACGTGGCATGGTGAGTGGTACGACCTGGGCCCAGGGGGCAGGATAGCCCATGCGAGCCGTCTTCCAGCACTTGGGCACCACAGGGGCAGAGATGCTTCTTGCATATGTTGGCGCCCAGGCAAAGGCCGATGACGACTCTGATGGTTTCGTCATCCATTCGCAAGCCACAAGAGGAGATGGGCAGCGCGTGAAGCCAATCCCTGGCGTGGCATGCCGAGACTGCCGAGACAGCTGAGTCGGGCTTGGTGATAAAGTCCTGGTTGGGCTTGGAACAGGACGTCACTGTCCTTTCGGATGAGCGGACGGTCCCAGGTGGACTGCTTGTCAAGTTGACCGGATGTTGGGCCTGGAAGCTGGCTCATGAAACACCACTGGTCCATGATTTATGATTCATGAGAGTCGATGTTAGGGCATGCCCTCACAAGCATGGAGGACTGGAGGGGTCGGGTGCCTGCAGCTGAAGCCAGAAAGGCAGAAGGTGCAAGCATGGACACCCGACGGATCCCCAGACCCCCGTCCCTGATTAGGAGCGTCGCCTGAAGCCACTGACTGTCGGAAAATTTTATATTTAGGATGTTACTAAGGCCTTCACGCATGATGGCGTCGAAGCGTTCTAGCAGGGGGTGACCAGCACAAGGGGTGCAGCGCAATAAGTACAGGAGCTTAGACATCTAAGACAGTGAAATTTGGGGAGAGGTTTTTCACCCGGGGGAATCCCCTCCTATGGAATTCGCTGCCCGACATTGTGACTAACGCGACTAGTCTTGAAATGTTTGCTACCAGACTTAAGACGCACTTGTTTAACATCTCATTTAAGTGCAATCTGTAAAGCGCTCTTGATCTTGGCCTGCTGTGACTATAGCGCTATATAAGTTGGCATATTAACTAACTAACTAACTAATGGCTCAAAGAGCTCCTGAGAAGAAAAATGGCGTCCTGCCTTGGAATTAATGGCAGACGACTCAGTGCCGTCTACAACTCCACAATGTGACAGGACATCAAATTTTCAAAAGCGGTGGACGTGCTTAAGGGAGCGCCTAGCAGAATGGCATCCTCTTGGCTGGTCTGCGAGAATCGGTCCATAGCCGTGTTGGTGTCTGTCTTTGGACCCTTGCAAATGACTTCGCATTTCTCGTAATTAAGGGACAATCCTAGATTTTTGCATCCCTTTTCTATTGCTGCCAAGTCCGCTGCGACGTCGATGGTGGGGCCGCCCAGGGTCAGATCATCAAGGTAGCCTAGAGTGAGTGTTGAAGCTAGGCTTTTTAGTATGGGTTGGAGAGGAAGACAGAATAAAAGCGGGCCCAGGGGGTCCCCCTGTTGTGAACCCAGCTGCGAAAGCACCGAGAAGTTGCCAAATTGGAGGGAACTGGGCCTGCAATATGAGAGGTCGCAGTAAGCCGATATCTCGGGTAGGATATTTCCTAATTTGGCCAGCATTGCTATCTTTGAACATGCTGTTGAAAGCGTTCGTGAAGTCTAGCTTCACGAGGGCATGATCCTCCGGCATGCTCAAGATAAAGCGTCTGGCCGAATGTACTGCGGCCTTGCATCCTCCGGGGCATCCCACACCCACCTGAAGGGGTGCAAGATATTTTGACACCCTAGGGAGGGCGAAATTGGAGGCACATTTGGAGGCAAGCCGACGCCAGAAGTAGCCGATGGCAATTGGACGCAGGCCCCCGGATTTCCTTTGCAGGGCCATCAGGGTACCGCCAAAAAGGATGGAGCGAACCTGATCGGGGCATGTGCCTTTTAAAAGAAGATTTGTCAACCCTGTGATGGCAGTTACCAGTCTACTCCCCACCTCTGGGCATGCCACTAGCTCAGCCACCAGTTGTGGCCTCAGACCATCTGGGCCCCCGGAGGAGCCAGTGGGTAAAGAGCGGATTCGCTCTCTAACTTCGTCTTCGGTCACCTGGAGTGGGGGCATGATATTTGTGAGGGTGTGGGTACCCTGTCCTGTGGAGGAGTTGGGTGCTTCAGCATAATCTACCGAAGCGACTGGGGATCCGGAATTACCGGTTCCTCGTCGGACATTAGTATCCGCACCGCTGCTCTTATGTTCCCATCCTCCAACTTTGATGACACAGCAGCTGCTAGCAGCTTGCTTTTGACTCTTTTCTTGGTCGGTCTTGTATTTGGACCATGACTATTGTGAGGTGGAGAGTTTAGACTGGAAGAGAGCGACTCCGAGAATTCTTGCACTCTTCTTTTGAAGAGGGTTGACAAATTATGTTTTTTGCCTCCCCTGGTCGGTTGCTTCAGGACTCCGGGGGCAAAATATAGTAGCTCCCCCCAATTTGTGACGACAGAAGGGGCCTCAATAATTTTGCTTATGATGTTAACTAGCAGTTGCCCAATGGCAGGTCTAGCTGCTTTAGGAATATGCTTAATTATCGGGCCCTGTTCATCTGGATGGAAGAAAGGGGTTGCATTATTGCACGCCTGGACATTGCTATTTGGCGCTTCTGCTGTTGTTGACGTGTTGACCGCTGCCGGCGAGTTCTGTTGGGTAGCTGTTAAAGGTGGATTCACAACAGCGCCTAGTGATTGGCTGCCCACAAGGGATTGGTTAAACCCTGGGCAGAGGTTGGAGTGGGGTCCATGCAAGTGGACCCTCCCATCCTTAAGGTGAAGGCGCCTGACAGTCATGCAGACGTTGCAGAGCCCCGTACCCTTCTGAGACAGTTGGGACAGGTCTGTGCTCAATTGAGCGTGAACAAGTGTACTATTAATTGGCTGGTGGCTAAAGTGCTATTAGGGCCTAATGGTGCGGGGTGCCGAAAACAAAATGGTGGAAGCAAACAAGGGGAAACGAACCAAACATACCTAAACGGCAGCCAGAAAAACGCTAAAATCGAACAAAACCAAAACAAAAGGCCGTCCGAAACGATAAAACCAAATGCTCCGGACCACAATGAATCGTCTTGCCGAGAATGAGAGAGGAAGGCCAACAGAGGATTTAGGAAAACAGGATAATAACACTTCGAAGTTTCAATGCTGCCGACCGAACGAGAGTAGCACACACACAATATATATATATATATATATATATATATATATTGACCAAAGGAACACATTACAAACCTAGCACAATCAATTTTTGAACATTTTAATTATTCCTAATTCCTATTGTCCTATTCCTATTGTTAAGTGGGACCACCTAATATATATATATATATATATATATATATATATATATATATATATATATTAGGGTGGTCCACTTAACAATAGGAATAATTAAAAAATGTTCAAAACTTAATTGTGCTAGGTTTGTAAGGTGTTCCTTTGGTCATCAGTATATTCTATACTAAATTTCAGCCATATTGGTTAGCATTTAGAGGTGCCGCCATAGCATTGAACTTTTATCAGATGGGTCATTCCATGTCAACTCAACCAGGGATGCTCACCACACCCTCTCACATATTCATGTCATTTGCAGGGCTTGTGGTACAGCTCAATTTGAGTAATTCTTGAAATTTTCAGCTTCTTTTGTCAAAAACTCTCAGAGATATGATATTTTGAAGGTACGAGGCTAATCACGAGTCGACGCTACGTGTTAAGTTCTACGATTTTTGAAGTTTAATATCTTGAGAACCACAACAGATATCAGGCTGAAATTTGCAATGTGCATACACTTTTTCCAGCTGAGTTGAATGGTGTATTAATCTTTATCATAGGTGCTACACAGCATGCTCTACATATGTCCAAACATCCCATAACAGCCAGTTTTCACCGATATTTGGCCTGGTATGACCATGAATCAGCAAAACGTTAGACTATGTATGTTGTGTCTTTATGTAACTACATATATGTATTCATCAATTTCAGACAGGATTTCTGTCAATAATGAGACCTTGTACCCACTACGCGTCATCTTCTGAGTCACAGTCACATATTTTTGCACCTACAATGACTCATATATGGTCATGTTGACAGTAAATCACAGTTTTCAAACTTTGCAGGCTTGTAGTGCTTGGTAAGTACTAGCTATGGTGAAAACTTCATGTTGGTGTCTTGATTCTTTTTCATTGAAAAGGTTTGTACAAATATCTTTTTTCCCTCTTCCGTGAGCTACATCTAAGGTCATGTGGTAAGCATTTCACATAATATACTTCTCATTATGGATTCTATCATGTGACTCATATTTCTCTTGTTGAGTCCATTGGTCTGTTTCGAGCTAATTATGAACACTCAGAATCAAGCATTTACAGCAAAGTCCTTTTGATTGAACTCGCTACATGGTCGAATGGAGTTTCCGGCCTGCTTGTTTGGTCACACGGTTCACACAGGTCTCAAACTGCTCATCTTAAACAAAACTTGGATAAGATTAATACTTTTTTGTCTCATTAGCTTATTTATCTGCTTTCATGACACTTGTGAAGACATAAAAAATTGAATGCTCAAAATAATTTGCTAATCATAGTTAATGTGGTTTTTTACATACAAACGATGGATGCATGATGGTCAGTCGAAGCTGCAGTCAGTGACAGAGACAGTTGTAGATTTCATTACTTCGCTGTGCACTGCTGTTGATAAAACCACACATCATCACTTCACTGCTAAAGCAGTCATCTTACTTGTATAATCTGAAGGAGTCTTTGCCTGTTGGAAGAGCAATAATATTGTGCTACTGTACTTTGCAGAAAATTATTCATTTGTCTGTCAGGATGAAGTGCAAGATTTTCACTGGGAAACATCACAGGTCACATTGCATCCATTTGTTGTTTATTATCGTGAGCAACCCAGCAATGACCTGTCCTGCTTGTCCATCTGCATAATAAGTGATGACCGTGAACATGTGACAGGTACTGTACATGCATTCATTGAAATAGTGTTAACATTTCTCAAGAGCCAAATCCCTGCATTGCAGAAAATAGTGTACTTTAGTGTTGGAGCTGCAGCACATTACAAGAACTGCAAAAACTTTAAGAATCTTTGCCTGCATCAAGCTGATTTTTGAATAGATGCAGAGTTGAATTTTTTTCTACTAGCCACGGAAAAAGACCTTGTGATGGAATTGGTGGCTCCACAAAGAGGCTTGTGGCAAGAACAAGTTTGCAGGCAACTCTGCAGCATCAGTGGGTCTCAGTTTCTTTGCTGGCGATGATATTGTGCCACTGGAAACAAAGCGTGAGTTAGTTGCACAATTAACAAAGCCCCCTCGCCATGTAAGTACTGGTCAGATAAACGAGCTGACATACAGCCAAGGACATAACACAAAGTAAACTGTCAGATTTTGTCACCATACACACTAAACAGTTTTTCACGATCTTCGACATATCGCTGGACTTTCTTGAGAAAGATCCAGATGAATGGACCAGAGACCCAGCATACAGACAAGCAAAGGAAATGCTGTCAGAGCTAAAAGTGGTGAATGATTTGGCAGAAAGAGGAGTAGCTCTGATTGGACAATGTAACAACCTCTTGACCAAAGATGAAGAACAGAAGCAGTTTCTGCTGCAAGTAGCTGAGGAGCATTGGCGTCGCTTTCTGGATAGTACAAAGACTTGTCTGGTGGCTGAACTTGATAATTAACTGAGTTTGTCTGTCATGTTTCCTACTATTTTACTGTAAAATAGTGATGACTTTCAGTAATGCCTGTGCCTGATTATCAAACATTGTTTGTTTATACTAGTGTGACAAAATGATGAATATTTCTGTACACTGTACACTACAGGTGAGTAAAAAAGTGTTTGGTGGCACCTCTTAATATTCTTCTATGACGCTAAAATTTTGTCATAAATTCTTTTTAACATATACGAACAAAATGCAAACCTAGCACCACCATAATTCAAGAAAAAAAATTTGTGGACCATCCTAATATACATATATATATATATATATCATCAATCAATCATATATATATATATATCAATCAATCAATATATATCAATCAATTATATATATATAATTATATATATATAATTATATATATATATACATATACATACACAATTACACATATATACCTTTTGGTCTATAGCCCCATAAAGGGCTTGGTCTTCCACAGGGGCCTGGGACTTGGCCCTTTGTCTCACTTGCTTTTCGAAAAGCTCTTGAATGCTGAACTTGATTTGCTGCTTGTGCATGCCAAACAACACAAACAACAGTTGTACATTTGTATTGTATGAACGTGATTGATCGAGGAGATAGGTGGGTGGATTGGTGCACTGAGAAAAAACTAATCATAGCCAACACATGGTTCGCCAACCATAACAGAAGATTATGGACTTGGTCGCCTCTTCCTCTTGTTCCTTCTATTCTACTTTTCATTATTATCAGTGGTAGGTCTCCGGCCAAACCTTTCATGACGTGACCAGCGTAGGACATTTTTCTCCGTATTATTTCCTGTTTCCACGTTGCTGTTGTTTTGCTTCTTTCTAGAACTCTGTCGTTTGTAACCTTGTCCGTCCAGCTGATTCTCAGGATCCTTCTGTAGCACCATAATTCATGTTCATTGTTCAGGTTTTGCATCCATAAGTCAGCACTGGGAAGATGTAGCATTGGATAAGCCTTTTCTTGCACTTGATGTTGAGATCTCTTCTCATGAGCTCTTTCATCTTCCAAAAGGCTTCCTTGGCCATACCTATTCTTACTCTGATCTCCTCATTTCGACTGTCGTCTGTAATATAACTCCCAAGGTACTTATAATCTTCCACCTGCCGAAGCTGTACATTTTCGATGATGATGTTGCACTTTCTCTGAGCTTCTTTGCTGACTACCATGGCTTTTGTCTTTTTCAAGTTTAATTCCATTATGTATTCTTTTCCCATATTAACTATGCTCATCACCAGGGTCTTCAAGTCTTCATTTTCAGTTAATAGGGTGGAGTCATTTGCATACCTTATGTTGTTATATCATATCCTATTTTAACTCTAGGTAATCCATTCAGGGCTTCTGATAGCAGGTATTCACTATAGAGATCAAATAATATGGGTGACAGTATGCATACCTGTCTTACTCCTCTTCTGATTTCAAAATATTTTGTTTCTCCTAGTTTAGTCCTGACACAAGCTTCTACATTCCAGTACAGATGTTCTTTTAGCTTTCTTTCCAATTCTGGTATCCCTGCTAGTTTCATGACTTCCCTTAATTTGTCATGTTTCACTTTATCAAAAACTTTTTGAAAATTTATGAAGCATACATAGGTATCCTTTATCATGTCTAGAATTCTTTTGCATATCATTCATGGTTGTAGGATAGCCTCTCTTGCGCCTTTGCCTTTTCTAAATCCGGTTTGATTTTCAGGAATGAGTTTTCTATGACTGGAGTGATTCTGTCTTTTATTAAGTGCAGCAGAAATTTTGGAGAGTGTGAGATCAGACTTATTGTCCTAAAGTCGTTGCACTCTTTTGCCTTGTTAGTCTAAGGGATGGGAATAAATATGCATTTTAGAAATTCATCTGGTATTTCACCTGCACTGTATATTTTGTTTATTAGTGTTGTCATTATCTCTATTCCTCTTTGTCCCTGTCTCTGTAAAAACTCTGCCAGTATCTCATCTGGTCCAGGACATTTCTTTCTTGGCAGTTTTCTTATTATTAATTCCAGTTGTTATTATGTTTTGAGCATTTGTTGGATTCCAGTTCTCTTCTTCTCCTCTGTTTTCCATGTACAAATTTTCCACATATTCTTCTCATCTGTTTAGTATTTCTTCTTCATTTGTCAAGAGATTACCATTTTTGTCTTTCAGTCCTGTTGAAGTGTTTTTGCTGAATTGTGTCATTTCTTTTACCTTCTTATAGAGCAATGGATTGTGTCTTTTGTCCAGTTCCTCCAATTCTTGACACTTTTCTCTGAAGAAGACTGCCTTTGCTTTTCTGCAGAGCTTTTGTATTTTGTGATGAATGTCGTTGTATTTCTATTTTTCTTGTTGGGTGCGGAAACTCTTAAACTTCTTTCTTTCCTTCATTAGATCTAGTATTTCTGCGGTCATCCATTGCTGAATGATTTCTTTTCATTCCACCTTGAGAATTATTATGTCTGCCATTTCCTCTATGCATTTATTCATTTTACTCCAGATTTCGTTACATGTGGTTATCTTTCGTGTCCTTTTCTTGAAAATTTTGGTCAACTTTTTCATCTAATATTGATTTGAATTCATTCTCTTTGTCAGATTTTTCCAGGAGCATCCTTTTCCATTTTTTGTCCTTATTAATTTTAATTTGTAGTCCTGTTATTACTGGATTATGATCAGATCCGCAGTCTGCACCTGGTCTAGTTTTACGGTTTAAAATTCCATTCCTGTACCTCGTCTTTACTGCAATGTAATCTATTTGATATTTTGTATTTCCTTCTGGTGAGGTCCAGGTGTGTCTTGCAGTGATTTTTTGCTGAAACCACGTGTTGGATAAAGTGAGTCTGGTTTGTCTGCAGAAATCAATTAGTAATTTTCTATTCTCATTTCTTTCACCTAATCGATATGGTCCCACAATTGCTCCTTTTCTGTCGCTTCCCACTTTTGCATTAAACTCTCCAAATACTACAAGACAATTGTCAAATCGCTTGTGTGATTTTATGGCGTTGTTGATGTCATCGTAGAATTTACTGTGTTCTCAACATGAGTAGTATCGCTCTAGGTTTAGCCTGATTGTAAGATAGAAAAACAAATTAATCACAAGAATAATAAATACAGAAAGACATTAACATAACATTTTGTCTCTCACCTTTTAACCCCCAGAATTTTATAATAATCTCGTTTCTTTGATTGCTTGAGCAGTTTCTGTGCTCTTTGAGATCCTTCCTGAACTTTTTTTAAATTGCCATCAATGGATTCTGCCTTTTTGAAATCGTTGACAGCTTAAATTTATATAAAAACAACCAATTACTCTAGTCAATATCTGCCAGTTGTAATTTTAAAATAAAATTAAACTTTGTGGCTGAAATATATATACACTGTGCTCCTATTGAAGTGGCACCATTTCAGAAATCAATATAACTTCAACAAATGTTATCAAATTTTAAAAAAATGTTTAAGAAATTTTTATCCACATTAAATATATCATCTATTCTACAAAAAATTTGGAAATTTCAACAACCGCTTATGAGATATTAATTTGAAAAATTTGAACAGAGAAACGCAAGTTTCCACAATGGGAAAATCACCAATGGAATTGCGTCATTACATCGTTTACAGTTTGTGCTCGGATTGACCACCACTTGCATGAATGCTAGCACATAGAGTATTGAATATTAATAACAATTTTGAGACAAACCAAGAATGACAGTAAAAGAAAATTTTTAGTAGAATTTCCTGAAAGGCAATGGTCACTTCGATCGGTTATGGCATATTAATGAACCATATGGGACCTGATGTGGGATATATGGCATACATAACGAAACAAGCCTTGCAGACAAGAGGCACGGCGGTGGTAGACAATGGACAACCTGCACAAACGAAAACATTCAAATTGTTGCACAGCTTGTTCTTAGCCAAGAGAATGGACCTGGAACTCATTGAAGTGTGTGCCAGATTGCAAGAAATGGGTATCGAGCACACCACCTAGCTTCTCCCTCATAAGCTTTCCCCATTTAAAGTCTACCAATTGCTCTTTTAGTCTAGGCAGAGGCACTGCTTTCCTCATTTGCAACCATATAGAAATAACTAGCTCTTCATCAATGAATTTCTTGTCATTTGAATGCTCATCAGTCACTCTCAAACGACGTACTTCTCGCAAAACTAACCATTTTCAACATTTACCGTCCTCCTCCAGCATCATCAAAATACTCTGCCTCATTCATGAAATCTTTTGATGAATTTACTCCCTTCTGGGCTCTGCAGCAACTCCAAATGAATTCTTAATTACAGGTAATTTCAACATGCATGTTGATATGAACAATGATCCTAACATTATCCAATTCACACAACTGCTCACACAGACAAATCTCACACAGACAAATCTCACACAACACATATATCTTACACCTCACATTTTCGGACATACTTTAGACCTACTTATCACACCATCTTCTTCATCATTACCTCCACTTTCAGAAACTACCATAGCACCATTGCCCGCGGGCTATACAATTTCTTTTTTACAAACAAATGCCAGGTGCCGGCAATGCAGAGGTGTGAACAATCTGATTCGAATTGTACAGAAATTGTGTCAACAGCTCGCTCCACCACAACTCCTCATACCCTTCTCACCCATCTCCTTTACCCTACTCCTTCCCAAATTACCCCTTCCTGAGGTGATTAACGAGCAAATGTACTAAAGAAGGCATTGTTGTATCCCCTGATGCAGCAGTTTCATGCATGGCTGATTCTCTTTAGCTGAAGAAAGCCTCAACACAGACCCAAGCGAAGGCAGATGGGTAGCAACAGGTGGTCCGTTCACCTGTCACGAAACTAACCTGATTTGTTTATCTAAGACTTCTTTTATGCGCAGTTTCCACCTAAAGGACAAGACACACAGATTTGGGCCATTGTACTAAGAGAAACAATCCTTCTTACTTTGAGTTTGAAATTGGCTAACAGCAACTGGTGATCTGACCTGATATCTGCGCTTGGGAAGGCTCTGCAATTCCTCAAGTTGCCTCTTCCCCTTCTGTTGACCAGTATGTAGCCTATTTGATTGCAGGTTCGACCATCTGGCGACTGCCATTTCCGGTAGCGGTTGTCTCTCTTTTGTTTGTATATTGTGTTGGCTGCATGTAATCCATTGATGGTGCAGAAGTATAACATTCGTTCCCCTCTGCTGTTCCTTGCCCCATATCCGTGCTTGCCTAGTACTCTGTCTGTGTCGTCGTCCTGGGAGCCCATCTTGGCATCGAAGTCTCCCATCACCACAATCATGTCACTGCCCGGTGTTTGGTTTAGCGAGTTTTAGAGATTTGCATAGAACTCGTCTACTGCTTCCTCGGATGCATCTGTCGTGGGAGCGTAAACTTGGTGCACTGTGAGGTGACCAGTGGCTATTCTGATTTGGGATGTAATTAGTCTGTCATTTATTGGGGCATATTCGATGAGGGCTTTCTGGGCAATGTGCCCGAGGATTATTCCAACTCCCAAGCGATGCGTTCCTTCTGTATTCCTGCTGCTTAGGATTCTATATCCCATGCATATTCTGTTGTCCGCTTCCAGCCAGTGTGTCTCTGATACTCCAATTATTTCCCACTGAAATTTTTCTAGCTCGTGTAACAATAAGACCAAGGCTCCTGGTGCATGCGCTGGAAGATGTAGACATTGGAGTAGTAATCAGCGGATTCACAATAAACAACCTACGCTTTGCAGACGACACAACCGGAATCGCAGATACACAACAAGACCTACAGCTCATAATAGACAGAATAGACAAAGAAAGTAAAAGAATGGGAATGAACATAAATGCAGAAAAGACAGAAACACAGCTCATATCCAAAAGGAAAGACAGGATAGAGGTCAAGTTAAACGGAGAGGTAATAAAGCAAAGTGAACAGTTTGTATATCTTGGAAGAGTCATAAGCTCTGATGGGTCATCCAAAGCAGACGTTAAAGGAAGAATCCGACTAGCTAGCGAGCGATGTAATGAGAAGACTACAGACCATATGGAAGAACAAAATGATCAAAATACCCACAAAGATTCATGTATATAAGTCTCTGGTGTTGAGTGTACTACTCTACAACTCAGAAACATGGACGCTCACAGCTGAGTTAGAGCGGAAACTAAAGGTATTTGAAATGGACTGCCTTAGAAAAATAGGCGGCATATCCAAGATAGAACATCAAAGAAACGAAGATATTAGAAAAAGACTAGGAGCAGAAAGATCAGTAATCAACACAATCCAAGAAAGAAGACTGAGATTCTTCGGGCATGTCAACAGAATGAATAACAACAGACTACCCTATAAAGGCCTGTTTGGAAGAGTAACAGGAGTAAGATCAAGAGGGCGACAGAGGAAAAGATGGTTCGACAACATAAGAGAAGACTGCCTGAAATTGGACTAGATGTAACGGCGGCCATGAGACTTTCACAAAACCGCGCTAGATGGAGATCCATACTGAGGCTGTAAAGGCGTGCAGAAGCATCGCCATGGCATTGATGATGATGACGATGATGACTAAGAGAAAGCCACAAAGGTATCTGTTTATCTACTGCCTGCTGCATCAAATTACATTGATTGCTGCAGCTGTCAGGAATGCTTGCAGCTGTCCACAGTCTTGTACCAGCATGACTCGGCGACATAGCATGAGTTGCTGAGTGGAAAAGCTGTGTGAGGAGCAAAATTCGAGGTCATTGGCACTAGCATTTCTACTGCATACCTTTGCTTAGTCAATGCTATGGGAAAAGACTAGTTCTCTTTCTTCCACTTAGAATTATGCCTCCCGGGGCAGGATGGCAGTTGATCTATTTAGTCTGAAAGACAGTGCTGCAATGCTCTCGAGTGTGTATCTAGTCTAGAGTTCTACCAGCCATGTAGATGGTATGGCGGTCGGTCCAAGATGGCGGCCCAGACACTCGATGGCAAATGACCAAAAATGTCCAAATTTACATGGAAAAGTGCAGAGGACCACCCAAAACGAAAAGAATTCTGCATTGTCCGCACATTTAGCACTAGAACCGAGCACGAGATGCCAGAAACTGCCAAGAACAATGATTTTCTGAGGCATGTACATACACGTGCAAGGCAGTCATAAGGCGCCAAAATATAACACTCATCAATCTGTCGACAATAAACATCACTCAAAAGAAACTGTCCTGGCCTACATTCACGACAGACTTCTAACTTTTATTGGTCTCCAACAAGTTATTGGCCTTTGCCTCCAAAACTTTTTCATTGCAGTTGATACCATAGACCACAAAATTTTGCTCGAACAACTATCCCTCTGGTTTGGAATATCTGATAAAGCTTACTAGTTTAAATCATATCTCAAATCACGTTCTTTTCAAAGGGTCTTGTCTTAACCAACTTTCTTTATTCTATAGCAGAGTTGTCCAACTCGGCGGACTGCGGGCCACAATCCGGCCCGCAGACGACTTCAATCTGGACCGCTGAGGCCTTCCAAAATTTTAATAAATCAATCCATCTTTTCATTGCTTCAGAATTTTTAGTGTACAAATTAGTAATCTCATACAAAAGTAACTGGTGCTAAGATAGGCTGCTCTATAATATTCCTGAACACTCGTGTGTGTTAATGTCCCATTTGAAACTGATTATACTGGTGTTCCAGATTCATTGCAAATGAAGCTCATTGGCTTTCACAACAATAGTGACTTGAAAGCTGCATTTATTCATAATGGCTTGCTAACTTATGCTGCATCGACAGAAGGCACCGATATAGAGCATTTGTATCGACAAAAACAATGTCAGGCTTAACATTAAACAATTCTATGCAAGCCTGTAAGATTAAGTATTTGACTAGCTGCCTAATATTGTACGAGTATGACTGCAACAGTGTAACAGTTTAAATACAACCAGTCAATTAAACTTTAACCTCTCAAGTGGGCGCAACGTCGCTCCGACGTCGGCCACCGCCGTTCACTATTTGGGCGCAACGTCGCTGAGACGTCGTGTAGTTTCCTAGCGTTTCGTTATTTGGGCACAACGGCTGAGACACGTCCAATGCTATATATCTCTTTAGTATCTATCCATTCGATAGATGGTAGCTCGATTTTAGCTAGTGTTGCCACCCTAAGCAAGGAAAATAGGCCTTATTCGACCGAGAGTCGGATTATTGGCTTTGAAAAGACATTTATAGGGTTTGAAAAATTATAACTACGCCAAATTGGGTCTGATCTTCAAAATTTTTGAACTATTCTGTTCCTATTACACCATTCTAGAACTTTGTCGCTCACACTAGGGGGGTCACCGCTGAAAATTTTTTGCTATTGAGCTTTGAAAAATTTTTTTGGGAGGGGTCCGATTTTAGGCTGTAGAGTGGACCCTACCCCCAAATTTTTTGGGGGCATGGAAAGAACAATAAAAATGCTAAACAATGGTGCAAACCTCATCTTTTTAGCTTCTATATAGCCTGAAATATACTGAGATGTTCGCTTTTTCAGATTGAATAATTTTCGCAAAATGTTCATTTCTCTGAGCAATGAGTTCTGGGGTTTGAAAAGTGATAACTACCCCAAATTGGGTCCGATCTTCAAAATTTTTGAACTATTCTGTTCCAAATATACCCGCCTACAACTTTGCCGCTCACATTAGGGGGGTCACCGCTGAAAACGTTTTGCTATTGAGCTTTGAACAAAATTTTAAAAAAACTTTGGGGAGGGAGCCCTATTTTAGGCTGTAGGGTAGACCCCACCCCAAAATTTTATTTTTGGCACGGATCGTTAGAAAGAACAATAAAAATGCTAAACAACGGTGCAAACCTCATTTTTCTAGCTTCTATATGGCCTGATATATAGTCAATTTAAAACTTATATGTCCACATTTTCATATGGACGCCTTTACCCAAAATTAATTACCCAGATTGAGAAGGGTTTGTAAAATTTTATTCCCCTGTTAAAGGGTTAAGAATGTGAATTGAAAATTGTTATTCTTGTGATGTAATGTAATACATTATAATACATTATGATTTCTTCTAGAGTGGCCCCTATTCTGTTCCAATTACACCCCTACAACTTTCTCGCTCACAGTTGGGGGGTCACCACTGAAAATTTTTTTTTATTGAGCTTTGAAAATTTTTTGTCGGAGATGGTCCGATTTTGGGGTGTAGAGTGGACCCTACCCCCCATTTTTTTTGCACGGATGGTTCGAAAGACCAATCAAAATGCTCAACAATGGTGCAAACCGCATCTTTCTAGCTTCTATATAGCCTGAAATATACTGAGTTGTTCGGTTTTTCACATTGAAAATCCGTTCGCGTAATTGTCATTTCAGCGAGCAATTGGCAGTTGGGTATGAAAATTCATAACTACCCCAAATTGGCTCCGATCTTCAAAATTTTTGCACTATTCTGTTCCAATTACACTCCCCTAAAACTCTATCGCTCACATTTGGGGGGTTACCGCTGAAGACGTTTTGCTATTGACCTTTGATCAAAATTTGAACAAAATGTTGGGGAGGGGTCCGATTTTTACCCCCAACTTTTTTCTTTTGGCACGGGTGGATATAAAGAGCAATAAAAATGCTCAACAACGGTGCAAACCGCATCTTTCTAGCTCCTATATAGCCTGAAATATAGTAAGTTTATAACGTATATGTTTTTTGGGGGTTTTCGGTAGGTGGCGCTGCGTGCGGCTGTTAAGAAATTTCGCTCGTGCGCTTTAGTGTCGATTTTGTCGGACTGTTTGCTCGTTATGTCTCTTGTGATGCACTAAAATACGTATCGTTGACACGTCCATCCGTAAATAGTGCCAGTTTAATCAACATCCGAGCGATTTCGGTGAAATTGAGCAGAATTGGAGCTATCGTAACATCAACACCGTTAACTTTTTGAAAGTCACCGTTGTTCAAGATGGCCGTCGCCCGATTGCGTTTGTATCGATGCGTTTTGGTTTTCAAGTAGGCCTATCTGATCTGCGCTGAAATTGACATCTGCGTTTTACTGTACGATGCGAAACTTACTGAAACTCACCCGGGTAGGACGGGCTCGTCAGCCTTGGTAGGCAATCGTCCTATGAGAGAAATACTCAAAACAAATCGATCAGGACTGAGGGCAGCAGCCCAGTCATGTAAGTACTGGCGGAGAGACAGCTTGATACTGCGTGTCTAACGGCAGCACTTGCTCAGCTACAGGACCAGGATCCTGTCGCTACTGCGCTTCCCATCGCCCCGGCCCCAAGGCGATGAAGTACATAGGGGCAACCAATCTAGATTAAAACATGACAGACACACCTTTCAGCACCAGGGTTAAAGCCCCTGCAAACACAGACGCCTGCAACCGACCAGCGTCTCACGGCGCGAACTTGAAGGGGCGGGCCTCAAGCCTATCTCAGGACGGCTCGTCTCGGATCATGGAAGGACAGCGGACGTTAAAAGCCGTTTCACGATCGGCAACACGTTTTGCCACCTGGAATGCCCTCACCTTGAACGGGCGAGGCTACCAAGTGGCACTTGTCAAGCAACTGGCGAAATACAGGATCGCCATTGCTGGAATCACTGAGGCACGACTACCTGGTAATGGTCAACGAATGGTCGATGATGCAATCATACTCCATTCAGGAGGCACCGACCACACCAGAGGAGTCGCACTGGTTCTCTGTCAACCTCTCAAAAACTCATTGGTTACATGGCACCCAATATCCCCCCGGCTTCTGTACGCCAGACTTCTCCACCGTTACGGACATCTATCATTGGTTACCGCCTATGCCCCAACAGAGGACAGTGACGCTCTGGAAAAGGACAACTTCTACGACCAACTGGCAGCCACCATCCAGTCCATACCAAAGCATGACGAGTTCCTGGTCCTTGGTGACATGAATGCCAACCCTGGACCGCGGATCCCTGGCTTTGAGGATGTCATTGGCCCATTTGGCACAGGAACCACAAACGACAACTCACATCGTCTGCTCTCACTATGCTCGTCTACGGGTCTGATGGCAACGGGGTCATGGTTTCAAAGGCGCGATATCCACCGATTCACCTGGATAAGCAATGATGGACATACAAGAAAGGAACTCGATCATATCCTGGCCTGTCCTCTCAGTATTGTCAGATCGTATCGAGTCTACCGAGAAGCCGAAGCACCCGCAAATACTGACCACCACCTACTTATCGCTGAAATCGCAATTGCATTTCGTCATGCGCACAAGCAAAAGCGCTGCCCACAGCTTAATGTTCAATGCCTTAAAGATGATCCTGACAGGGCACTTCAAAACAATATCACCCTGAATAACAAATTCGAGGCCCTCGGAAACCTCCCAGACGGCGTGGAAGCTGCTCAGTGAAGTACGCACGGCCATTCAGAAACTACGTCACGGTCGCGCAGCTGGTCCAGATGGAATACCACCAGAGCTACTCAAGTGTGCAATTGACCCAGTTAGCATTGCTCTCCACGAACTCATCTCAAGGTGTGGACGACTGGACATGTACCAGTTCAATGGAAGGAGGGAATTGTTCTAGCACTGTACAAAGGCCGAGGACCAAAGACCGAATGTTCGAGTCACAGGCCAATCACCCTCCTGCCCGTTCCTGGGAAGGTGTTTGCCCATGTGCTCCTTGCGAGACTCAATCCACTTCTGACAGCGAAACGTCGCCCACAGCAGTCCGGATTCACGGCGGGCCGATCCACGATGGACGCGATTTCGCGACTCAGACTCCTGTCCGAAATCCACCGGGAATTTAACAGACCGTTGCAGGTGGCTTACGCGATCTGAAATCAGCCTTCGACTCTGTAGACCGTCAGGCACTTTGGATGGCACTCAGAGGTATTGGTGTTCCGACGTTCTTATTGAGCTTAATTAAAGACCTACACGAGGGCACGACTGCAAGAGTGCGCATCAATGGCATGCTATCTGAGACATTCTTCACTGCCTCAGGAGTCCGTCAGGGCTGTGTCCTGGCTCCAGCACTCTTTTGTAGGGCTATGGACTGGATCCTGGAGCATGCTATTGACCAGACCGGGATCACCCTACCGAACATAGCTTCTCCGACCTAGACTACGCTGACGACGTTGCTCTTCTGGAAACGTCCGTTAAGAACCTAGAAACATCACTCAATCAGATTGAGTCGACAGCCTCCAAACTAGGGCTACATGTGTCCTGGACAAAAACCAAGCTGCAGAATCTAGGTTCTGGAGGAGACGCAGGAGACATATACGTTAATGGACACCAGGTGGAAAATGTGTCAGAATTCACTTACCTGGGTAGTGTCCAGAGTTCTGATGGCAGGTGTCAGCGGGACATTACTCGCAGAATCGGCATAGCTGCATCTGCCATGAGATCTCTTCAAAATTTATGGCGCCAAAGACAGATACAGCTCGGTACTAAGATCCGAATTTATCAGTCCTGCGTCCTGCCAATTCTCCTATATGGTTCTGAGACTTGGACTCTGCTTACACGAGACTCTGAAAGACTACAGGCATTCCATATGCGCTGCCAGAGACAGATTCTCTGCATTCGCTGGTTCGACTTCGTGACCAACGAAGCAGTCTCCAAACAGACTGCCCTCCTGCCAGTGACAGAAATTATCACGCGACGCCGTCTGTCGCTCTTCGGTCACGTGGCTCGCCAGGACAAGAACATTCCGGCCCATCGCGCTCTTGCCTGCGCCATTGCTCGACGCACCGAGACGCGTCCTCCTCCGAGCTGGAGAAGACCTCCTGGCAGACCACGCCGTACATGGCCCCAGCAGATCGGCGATGGTCTTCCTTCCACAATTTTTCATGAATGGCACTCAGCCATCGGTCGCGGTCACAACTCGCGCAACACGAGATTGGCACAACGGACCTCTGTCGTCCATGTGAACAAATGAATGAATGAATGAATGTATATGTTCACGTTTTCATACGAACGCCTTTTCCAAAAATTAATTCCCCCGTTGGGGGATGACTTAAAAAATTTAATTCCCCCTTTAAAAGGTTAATGCTCTTGATAGACTGATTGAAATAGTTGTATGTAAAATTTTTAAAACATGTGAGGCAGGTAATATGGACTTTATTAGAGCTTTGATGGGTTTGGAAAGTATGCATGTTGTTGTAAAAAAGCGACAAGCATCATTCGTTAATAAATATGAGAAGAAGTCACTGTACTTTGCTGAGTGCATTACTAGAACTTGTCTGAGGGCAGAAGCTGTACTGTGTAAAGTTTGAGCTTAGTTTATTAGTTTATTATTAGTTTATAGTATTGAGTTTTGTTCAGTTGATTTGTGTTATCATTGGTTGTGTTCTAATTTTTTTGATGCTGTGCTTGTCACGAATGAAGATTATTATAAAAATCCAAATATCGGTAGACTCTAAACCAAGCACAAAGATGCTGAAGCAACACCTAAAAAATAAGTTTTACACAGCACCATATGAACCTGATATGATCCATCGGAAGTGGTACTTTGACAAAATCAAACAGCTCACTGAATGAGCAACTTAGACAGTAACTTAAAAGGTTTAATGGTGACTGAAATTTACCTTCATCAAACTGTTCATTCAGTATGAATATTTCACCCCTATTGCAAAGTGCATCAATATCATCTGGATGCTTGCTAAGTACTTCGTTGCAGTGTTCAAGTGCTTCTCTGATGTTCTTTGCCTAAAATAGTGACATAATTTTTTTTCTAAAACAAAGAAAAAGTTTTAATTAAGCTCACAATGCATTTCTCTCCAAAGCCAACCTGTGATCTCTATGTGGTGTGATCTCTACGTGGTGGGGGAAAAACACCCCAGTAGGGAATTGCTGGTCCTGGCTATTCTATCAGTGAATGAAGGCTTCAGCTGAATTATCACCAAGGGCACTATAAGAGATGGGCATTGGGCAGGCCTGACGAGAACCCTGAGAGGGTGGCTAACACAGGTGGTCCCTCACTGGGCAGCAGCAGTGAATGTAGTGAATTTGGCAGATTATTGGCTGGATTCAAGAAAACGGCAAATCTACATGGAAGACGGAGCAAAGTACCATGCTATTCCCGGGCAAATTAGACACTCAATGTTGAATCGGCCAGGGGTCCACACCACGTATGAATAGCGAGCAGCTGGTGGAATTTTACTAGCTTTGGAACGCTGAATATGAACCATCGTCAACTTGAATATGTAGAAGATAACAAATGTCAACGGGCCCTCCAGCGACTGGCTGGGGCCCGCATCTGGCAGATAGGGCTCTTCAGGTCATCCAACCGACCGACCGACCGACCGACCGACCGACCGACCGACCGACCGACCAACCAACCAACCAACTAGAGAGTGACACGGTAACGGCTACCGCGGGAAATCCGCAGTAATTACCATGGTAGTGGGGACAATTTCCAAAAAGTGCGGTATTACCGCGATAATGGGTTCTTGTCACGCAGTAATACCGCGGGAACGGGGACATTTACCATGGTAATACCGCAGTGACAGTATCGGTATTATCAAGTTGACGATATTAATAATATTGATGACGTTGTGCAGGCGTTCTTGTTTTTCTGCATGGAGTATTTAGTAACCCAGTAGGTTATTCGTTAAGTAGGTATGTGTGGAATTAATACACGGCGCTAGAGCAGCCACCTGACTTGGCAATGTGCCGGAAGTACTGCCTAGTAGGCCTACTTCCTTTTCCTGTGTCCCTTTTAACTTCTATTGTCTTGGGCACATGGCTCGTTTTTTTCCACCACTCGAAATCATAAATGGAAAAATGCGCATCGATAAATTGATTAAAAGTAAAAGTGAGCGAATATACTTATAAATGTATAACTGAGTGAGTGAGGTGTGGCCACACTACGAGAAGGTTGCACAATGGAGTGCTGATGCTGTTATTAATCTTTTTTGTTCGCTGAATTAAACGTTTAATTATAATACCCTTTAACAGTCGAAAGCATGACGTCATAATTTCGTTAACGTATGTTGACGGGTTACTGCGGGGACAATGAGGGGACAAAAAAGTCTGGTGCGGGGAAGGGACAAATGCTGCGGGGATGGGGTGGGGATGGGGAGAAGCAATGAGGGGATGGGGTGGGGACAGGGAGAAATGTTTTGGTGCGGGGTGGGGATGGGGATAAAAAGTTGTCCCCGTGTCACTCTCTACAACCAACCAACCAACCAACCAACCAACCAACCAACCAACCAACGAAGGATCCGACAACAACTGGGGTTACCAGGTGTCCCGGATTCACCGGAACAGTCCTGAAATGGAAACATGTTCCGCGTCCTGGACAAGTCCATTCCAAGACAATGAGATGTCCCGGAATGAATCCTTCAGATCCTTCCATAATTAAATATGTATAGTACCATATACATATAGGCTGGTTGCGAGTCCTGGAACGCATCGTCTATAAGAGATGTCTGATCACCTATAGAGCACTAAATGATCGCTCCTGTCCCGAATATCTGGCTTCATTGTTTCAGTGCCACACTACACCAGTTGGCAGTCGGCAGCTTCACTCTAGGGGCCGGGTCTCTCTGATTATTCCACCTCCGTCAAAAACGAAGATGCTAGGAGAAAGATTGGTCACCCGAGGCAATCCAATCTTATGGAACGCCCTTTAAGACTTTGTCACTAACTTGACAACCGACAAACAGTTCGTTAAGAATCTGAAGACACACTTGTTCAATGCGTCGTTTGACTGCTAACCTTATGTTGTGAAGTAGGGCTGCGCTAACCGAGTAGTTTAGGAGTCGAGTAGGAGTCGAGTAGCTTAGCGAGTACTCGAGTACTCGCGTAAAACCGGAAATACATGATTTTTGCATCATGGCCCTCATTTAACCAAAGCAGAACGCTAGATACAGTTACATATCAATTTTTCGGATATTCAAGCGTATTCAAGTGTAGTATAACAGAAGTTACAGAACAGAAACCATTTTGCCGGTAATAATGGTAGGCCAAATTTTAATGAAATTCTTTGGTTATTCTTTATTTATCTATTCTATTCCTTATTTAGTTATTCTATGCGAGTACTCGACTCCAAAAAAATTACTTGACTCCAATTTGGAGTCGAGTACTCGCGTTACTCGAGTTACTCGGCGCAGCCCTATTGTGAAGCACTCTTGATTTAGGCTTAGGCCTTGTTATAGGGCTATATAAATTGTCTGAAATAATAATAATAATAATTAATAATAATAATATAGTTTTGCTATTTTTGACTACAACCATTAGAAACTTAATTAATATAATTTATAAAACATTCTGCCAATATTAACAAATAGGCAGTGGCAGCAATTCTATTAACTCAACAGAGTTGATTATATTGGTGCCTGTTGAGCAGTCGGTCATGACAAACGAGTTTTTTATATAAGTAAAATCTGTTAAAAATGGCAGAACTACGGTGAAACTGGTGAGTATGGACTTGGAATATTAATAATTAATTATTAAAAATTAATTAAACTACAGTCACTTGCCATGCTGGAGCATTGGGAACTTGCTGATTAGTTTCTAGTGTTTACTGTTTCGCACTGTAATGCTCTTACACTAAATTACTAATAGGCCTAATAGGTCTACTTTAGTACGTACGAGTCTGGGGGTGGGGAGTCCTGGAGACTCAGGGACAGTGGGGTATTCCTCTTAGAGTTAGAAATTTTTTATTTCATGTGATAGCCAGTAATCTTGTATTGCACCTCACCACAAATAGTTAGCAGACATTTTATAACTTATAGAAACATATATAATTTGATTAATTTCAAATGACATTTTCCAAATAATGACTATAATGAGCAATGGACATAATTGTTTAGATTCTGAGTCAAATTCAGAGAACAACTATGATCGCAGCACTGCCGCTACAGTTGCTGAATTCACAAATAAAAAGTGGTTGTAGATTTGAGAAGTCAATTACACCACCAAAGGCTGTAAAAAATTCGCATGTGTCATTTTCGAGAATGATGGAATAGACAGTTAGACACATAACGTCACTTATATAATTCCAGTGACGGGAAACTGCTATAGAGCAATTTACACTCTTCGTAAATGAGAATTTGGGATTGGTCATGGTGGTGCTGGCGAAATTAAGATGGTGTTAAAGGCGACATTAAGACGTCCTTGCTCAGTGATAGCCATAAGCAAGCTGAAAGAATTGCAAAGCAGAACAATGTACTGATAAAGATTAATTATGATCTCAACAAAGAATACTGGACTGCATGATGAAGCGATAGCTGTAAAAATATTACGATTTGAACAGAGGTTCAAAAATTTCTTGCAGTCGAACAAAAGCTGAAGCTGTTTTAACAAATATTTTAGATCTGCACAGACTTGAATTGATTATTATTATTATTATTATTAGACAATTTCTATAGCGCAGTAGCAAGGCTGATGCCTACAACAAGAGCGCTTACATACATCAATAATATCCAAGTCTGAATAAATGATTTTTTAAATTCCTAGCAATAAGTTCAGCGGAATCACCAAGGACGATCCGTGCAGCGAAGTTTAGTACGGACTGCAGGTGACTCAACTTAGTGTCCGGGAGACCCAGTAGCACCTATTACAGCAGTCCATCCTCGCCAGCACAAAGGATTGGACAAGTTGGACCGCTGCAGTAACTGGTAGGTAGCGACGGACCATTCTGATTCTCCGTAGTTGATAGTGACATCGACAAATCAGGTCGTTTATATGGGTATCAAATGACAGAGTCTCAACCAATTGTACCCCCAAGAGCCGTAGGCTATCAGAAGGAATGATGGTCACATCACCCACTTCCCACTTTGAAGGGTTCATGACTTATTAGGCTCCTTCTTCTGGAGGTACACATCCATAAGTTCTGTCTTGGCTGGATTCAGGGCAAGGCGGTTCTCTTCTGTCCACTTAGTAACAGCTGATATGCATTGCATAAACCGCTCGCGAAGTTCATCCATATCATCCGGCAGGCAGGACGAATATATCTGCCCGTCATCGGTGTAGCTAAGCAATGTCAGTCCGAAGGTCCTGATGACTGCCCTCATATCTGCCATGTACAGGATAAAGAGTAATGGGCCCAGGACAGACCCTTGTGGGACACCAGAACAAACACTACGCATCATCGACATGTGGCCATTATGCCAGACCGACTGCGTCCTGTCTGTGAGATAGTTCAGAATCCAGAGTAGAGAGCGACCAGTCATTCCTTACGATGTCTCCAGTCGGCGGATGAGGATCTGGTGGTCCACAGTATCAAACGCAGCTGAGAGGTCGAGGAGGCAGAGGAGTGTGACTCGTCCATTCGTTATTGCGTCAACCACATCGTTGAAGATCTTTAGAAGTGCCGTTTCCGTAGAGTGCCCACAACGATAGGCTGATTGGTCTTGAGGCATCAGGCCGTTCGCACTCAGGAAACCTATCTGTTGTTTATTTACGATCTTCTCGAGCAGCTTCGATAGAAATGGTAGATTAGAGACCGGTCTGTAGTTAGAGGCGTCTGATTGGTCCAAACCAGGCCGCTTTAAGTGAGGTGTCACTGTCGCATGCTTCCATATTGGTGGAAGCTCCCCTGTCTCCAGTGAGACAATCATGAGCTCCTTCAGGAAAGGAGCTAGCACTCCAATTGAGTCCTTTAGGAGCCACATAGGCAGTGGGTCAGCTGGACATTGCTTGCTTGGGACGCCTTGACAATGGCGGTCACCTCCTCCAGCGTCGGGGGCAGAAACTCCGTGAGATGAGGGCCATTATATGAGGAGAATGTCGCTGGACCAGCCGTTGCCGTCTTGGTCCGTATTCCCACAATCTTGAACTCTCTGTCAATTGATGACCTTTGTGAATTCAAAAAAATTAGTTTTCATTTCTGAAGAACATATTTCCAAAAAATAATTCCCCAGTACGGTCACTACATCTAAAATTTAATCCCGGTTAACCCCATAACAGGGGAATTAAATTTTACAAGACGTCACCATTCTGGGGTAATTAATTTAGGAAAAAGCGTGCATATGAACTGTGAACATAAACTTTAAAAATTTACTATATTTCAGGCTATATGGAAGCTTAAAAAAATGAGGTTTGCACCGTTGTTTAGCATTTTTATTGTTACTTCCATAAAACCGTGCCAAAAATTTTTTTTTTTGGGGAGGGGTTAGAATCCACTCTACAGCCTAAAATAGGACCCCCTCCCAAAATTTTGTTCAAAGCTCAATAGCAACACTTTTTCAGTGGTGACCCCACTTGGGTCAGCGGCAAAGTTGTAGGGGATGTCATTGGAACAGAATAGATCACAAATTTTGAAGATTGGACCTCATTTGGGGTAGTTATCATATTTCAAACCCGAGAAATTACTCTTTCGCAAAGCCAAAATCCGGCCCTCGGTTGAGTAAAACCTATAGATATTCTTTGCTTATAGTGGGCACAATAGCTGAAAAAGAGCTACCAGCTAGCGAATGGATAATAACTAAATCGAATTATTACATTGCAACATTTATAAACGGCGAACCCATTTGAGGAACAGACGCTGAAGTTGAGCGGCATACATATACGGCGAACCCATTGGACGAAAGTTTTGTGTGTGTATATATATATATATATATATATATATATATATATATATATATATATATATATATATATATATATATATATATATATATATATATATATATATATAGGCGAACCCAGTTAGGAGGTTAAGGGGTTAAAGCATTATGAGGAATAACAAGGAAATAACAAGGTAATCGAGTGACATTACATGCCAATATCCTAAATTGCCCCAAAACTGCATTATATTACATTGGTCTACAAAGCTATATAGAGGTTCCTTCAAAAAATACTACAAATGTTTGACATGATTCCACTAAAATTCTTTCATAAGATTTGAATTAAAAATTACCTGTGAATGACAATGGCAGAAATGAGAAGCTGCTCTGTCAACAAATCTATCTATGTGATTTTCCAGCTTTAGCATCTGTTGAACTTTGAGAATACAGTCTGGCCAAGCCTGTTCACTAATAGCTTTTTCTACAGACTGTATTGTTTGCACAAGTTTCTTAACCTTTTTATAATGATCATGACAGCGTTTATGATCAGAATCAAGCTTTAAGCATTCACGAATTTCTCTGCAGAAATACAAGACACAAATTGACAAATTTAAAACAACATAAACACAAACTTGTGGCTGGATAACCATATTTTTCTAAGTAATCAAGTATTCACTGACATTAGCGCATTTGCTGCTTTGCGAATATTTGCGCTATAGAAATGTTCGTATAATAATAATAATAATAATAATAATAATATAATAATACTAGGAAATTATGAAGGCATGCTATAAACAAATTATAAAGGCATGTTATAACATTTATGAAAAACTAAATATTTTAAAGACTCAAATGTATATAACTAAATGCATAAACAAATGCCTTGCAGCAGTGTTTCTAAACCATTTTTGTCTTGTGCACACTAGAAAAATACATCAGCATCACACTTGAAAAAATGTGTTGGCATACCGTATTTGCACGATTATTACCCACGGGTAACATAAGAATTTACAAACCGCAACCCCCCCCTTGCGGGGTATATTCGTATGCGGGTTATACTGGAAACTTAAAACAAAGACTTTAAAAACACTGTTTAAACTAGAAGTTCTAGTAGGAAGTCACAAAAATGCGGTACAAGACGATGAAACAAGATTGTTTTTGATGGATACCTAACTGGTAAGTTGCTTAATATTGTACCCAAGCTGGTTTGATGACTTCTGGTTGTCTTGCAAACTTGCACGTGTATGTGTGTGCCTCGGAAAGTTGCCGTTCATGGCAGTTTGATAGCATTTTGCACCAATTTTTAGCACTAAATGAGTGGACAGTGACTATCTCGTCGTTTTTAGGTAGTCATCTGCACTTTCTCCGGGTAGATTTGGACATTTTTAGTCGTTCACCATCAAATGTCTGGACCGCCATCTTGTACCAATATCGACATGGCTGGTAGAACTCGAGACTAGACACATGCTCGAAAACGCTATGACGCTGTCTTTAACACTATGTATGTATGTCACGCGCGTGTGTGGTTAGTTTCGGCGATTAGAGGTGACTAAGCCGAGGCTCATTAGTTCCATTATGCGCTCTGAAATGTCATTACGATGATGATGATGATAATGGCGGCGACGACGACAATGGCACTAGATCGAACGACTTCCGTCCTAACTTCAACTGGAATTCCATAAAAACGGACTTTCAAGATTGTAACCATACTTTCGTCGTTGACATGCCGACGTTTTCAAAGCGCCCTTGGCTTGTTGTGGTGTTATAAAAGTCTCGGAAATAAGCATATTGTTTGTCTGGCCATTCACACACCGTTTGATGATGATAATAACGACAGCGGCGACTATGACGATGATGATGGCATTAGATCGAACAACTGCCATTCTAACTTGGGTGTTCGTGAATAAGCTGATGCAGTGCGCCAAGCTTTCAGGCAGTGCTATAGAAATTTTGTGTTTGCTTACTTCAACTGGAATTCCATAAAAACCGACTTTCAAGATCATCATCATACGTTCATTGTTGACATGCAGACGTTTTCAAAACGCCCTTGGCTTGTTGTGGCGCTATAAAAGTCTCGGAAATAAGAATATTGTTTGTCTGGCCATTCGTACACCGTTTGATGATGTTAATGAGACGACAACAGCGGCGGCGACAATGATGATGATGTTTTAGGCTGACTATTAAATAATAGTTTTCTATGTCTGCCGTCCAATTATTTAATAACTGTGGGAACAATACTCGGGAGTCTCCGAGTCGCCATCCTTTGCTTGACCATGAGAAAGTAATTGTGTTCAAATCTAATGTTTGTGTGAAGTTACCAGTCTTCTGCCTCAGTGGTTTTTTATTTGGTATGTAGGCTATTTATAAATTTGTGCGTACGTACGTATTCAGTATTCTCCTCCCCTCCCCGTACGCAAAATCTCCTAAATCCCAAACCCTTCCCCTCAGTGCGTACGTACTAAATGGATGGATCCTAGATGGCAGCAGTTACTTTATAACCGTGGTGTAGTATCTATGTGATAATAATTAGTTTATGTGCAGTAACCTCTAATATCGGCTCCTCTTATATCGCCATGGTCCATAAAAATAGGCATATTATTGTCCAAATTAGAGCAAAGTAGGCTATGTTCTTTTAATAAAGAGAGTAAATATGGCACTCCATACGTCCGTTGGCAAAAGTTTATTTTCCGTGCGACCATGCATTTCGGTACAAATAAATTCCCGTATCATAAGGATTTTACTAAATTATACAAGTTAGAGGTTTATTGTCAGAAATAGATAGTAAAATAGAGTCTTAGAAATAGATAGTAAAATAGAGTCTTTTAGTTAATTTGGGTAAAAACTTAGGAAGGAAACATGGTGTGAGGCTCTGCCCTTCGGATATATTGACCGTTGTCTGGCTGATCATTCACCTTTCCCATAGCTATTTAAGAAAGGCTAAGTGTATAAGAATAATCAGCTACTGCTGTACTATTCCCAAAGCGCTATATAAATCCACAAGATTTTACTTACCGGTACATACCGGTACATCATGGCATCAAAACCTTCAAATGCTTGAAGACTAGTAAATGCAGGTTATATTCGCGTGCGGCTTATGCTGGGACATTGGAACATAATTCGTAATTTTCTGTGGGTTATACACGTATGCAGGTTATATACCGTATATATTCGTGATAAAGTCGAGAAATTTAAGGCCAATTCACAGGTTATATATCCTGACCTCGACTTATACTCGAGGCACTAACTGTTGGGTAAAGTTTCCATACATAGCATGTCGAAAATAATTAATTTAGCTAACTGCGCAATTATTTTCAACATACGCTACGGCATCTAAATAAAAGTTCACATCAGCGCTTTTAAGATTGGTAATTTATAGGCGCCACATAAATATTAATTAAATATTGGCGCTACATAAATATAAAAAATTCAAGATTACCGGTAATTAAGACTTTTATATTGTCAAGAATGAGCGAATAGCAGGTTTAAAATTTTCTTAATCGTCATGAATCAATCTGGGAATGTGAAAATCATTCAGTTTCTCGATAGTTCAAAGCTAAAACGCAGTTTTTCAATCAAAACAATGGCGCCGCTGCCGCCACATGCCCATTTCGCGTCCGCCATTGTTCTGACTCTCACTATCACCTCAAGAGGGTTCGCCGCGATGACGTCACTTCAACTTATTCTCGAGTCAATGACTTTAGACACCTTCAAATACCCAAAATCTAGGGGTCGACTTATACTCGGATCGACTTTATCTCGAGTATATACGGTACGTGTCCGGGTAATGATCGTGCAAATACAGTACATGAAATACATATTTGTTACATTTTAATAACAATCAAATTCTGCCAAGATCTCACAAAGTCTTGTATAACAACAGGACACAGTGACTAGGATAAAGTTTAAAATTTTTAAATCTGACAGTTACAGGCCTCATATGCTAATTTTTCAAAATCAGGGCAGTATTTTCATTAAGCATCATAATTTCCTTATCCAAGACTACTTTACCTGAGCATTATTGTATAGCAACACACAAAACATGATTACTCTTAACTCAATTTTAAAAAAACAGTAACATAAAATATGATGCATGGCTAACTGTAGGTAAAAGGTAGTTAATCATGGTGTACGGACACTTAATCACGCGACACTTAACCACACGGACACTTAATTACAGAGACAGTTAATCACCGACAATTAATCACGCGACAGTTAATCACCTCGGTTTGTAGGTCCAGTCTTAAACCTTCTAAAATTTCTACTTTATTTGAAAAATAAATAATGAAAGAACAAGTTAGAACCGATATTTTCACGTTGTTTTGCGGTCAATTGAGGCCTACCTCAGAGACTGCTGCCCTTGGTGGGATAAGTGCTCGGCAAGTTGTGAATTTGACTGATTAGTAATGTAAACAGAGTACAGCAATTAAAGTTTCTACTGTATATCTCCCTTGAAGAGGTTAACATTTAAGGTGGAGTGAGAAAACCCCGCTATCTTTGTTTAAAGATACAGTGGTCAGTAGCAGACTCAAGGGATTAAAGCAGCTGGGTGCCATCCGTTGCAAAGTAACTAAAGGCGGGTCGGGAAGATATACATAGCCTAATGCCATATAAACAAACTAACCGTCGGCCAAATTCAAATAATAACAGTATAATCCAACTAAATGGGAGTTGAGGGTACCATGATACTGTAACTTGATAATGTTCACTTGATTAAATGTGCGATAATAATACCAGTAGTCTGATTACAAAATAAGTCTCATTTGATAAAATTACCATGTTACTAACTTGACAAACAGGCGCGACGTATCCCACACGTCCACCGTTATCTTACAGTATTCGGGCGCGACGTATCCCATACATCCAGTAACTTTCGTAGTGGTTCCTGTGCCGGGCACGACGTATCTGATACATCTTATGCTATAAATCGCTTTAGTATCTATCCATTCGATAGATGTCACCTATTTTTTAGCTAGATTTGCTCTAGTTGAAAAGAAATATATGTTCTTTGGACCGAGGGGGTCAGTAATTGGGACAAGTTTAGTAGAAAACTACGAGTTTCGGCTGAAGATCTTCGGCATTTGTGGTCCGAATTTCAAAATTTTTGATTTATTTTGTTCCTCCTACATCCCCCTACAAGTTTGCCACTCACCCGATTGGGGTTACTGCTGAAAAATTTTCGCTACGGAGCTTTGAAAATTGTTTTGAGAGGAGGTGTTATTTTAGGCCGTAGAGTGGACCCGACCCTCACATTTCTTTGTTTTGCATGGATGGTTAGAAAGAGGAGTAAAAAGGCTAAACAATGGTATATATCTCATCTTCTTAGCTCTTATATAGCCTGAGATATCGCAAATTCAAAAAATTACACAATTTTCTCAAAATTCGTAACCAATACTTAGGTGTCGACACAGGTGTCCAGGTTAGACTTCATGTATCTTCACCAAATGTTGACCGATTTTCAAAGTTTTTGGTTAATTTTGTTCCACTGACATCCAACTACAACTCTGCCGCTCATCCGATGGGGGTCACCACTGAAAACCTTTCGCTACGGAGCTTTGAACATTTTGGGGGCGGGGGTGCTATTTTGCCCGTAGAGTGGACCCTACCCCGAAATTTCTTTGTTCTGCATGGATGGATAGAAAGAGGAGTAAAAAGGCTAAACAATGACGTATACTTCATCTTCTTAGCTCCTACATAGCCTGAGATATCGCAAATTCAAAAAAATTACAGTTATCATTTTGGAATAACGTTTTTTTCAAAAATTAATTCCCCGGTACAGTTACGGTGTCTAAAAAATTTAATTCCCGGAAGAAGGGTTAACTGTGCAATATTAACTGTGTTATGATGATTTCATGATCAAATGTCCATGTGATTAACTTTCACGTGATTAACTGTCGCGTGATTAACTGTCGCATGATTAAGTTTCGTGTGATTAAGTGTCACCAAACCATTAATCATAATCAAATTTTGAGTGTTGGGATCTGGTGCTCATCTCCGGTATAGGCAATCAGCAATGTAGGTGGAATAAACCAATCTGGGGTAGGTTGCCATAACTTGCCCAAAACCTACACTCGACCTCGCAGTCAAATGCTGCTCCTCACATTTACTACCGCCCTCTGGCGAGTAACGCTGAGTTACCTTTAGGGCTCCAGCAGGACTCGATCCCATTCTGCCAGCGCACTGTTCTAGCTTAATAGAATTTAAAGCTGCTTTTAAGCTATGATAAAAAATGAATGAACAGGCATTTTCAGCTAAAATTTTTTACTAGATTTTATAATTTTACAGCTTGATTCCTATAATATTTCAACAGCTTGTGACCAGTGGATCATAACCAGAATTTATTCAAATAACTATGTATCCACAGCTGCAAATATCAGATGGATTCTGACTAAAGATGGATATAAAGGATTAAAGGACCAAGCTGATGACAGAGAAGAGTGGTGCCAATGGGAACCAGGACCTACTACCATTCTAGCCTCCGGCTGAAGATTTTTCCTATACATTTTCCAGCCTTGGTCAGTCTACAGTCAATATCCCTTGCATATATAGTCAGTATTATCGAAAACGGTGCTGCCGCCTATCGAATGGATGTGAGCTAACTCGGTTGCCGCGTTGGATTTTTGAAAATCGTGCAGGTCCGCAGTACGCAGTCGCTTATATAGCGCACCGTTTATAGACGGCTAACCCCGTTTGGTCAAAGTTTTCCGCCGCCGTCTTAAAACGGCTAACCTGAGGAAAAGGTTAAACGCCAAAGTAAGTGTGTTTACATAAAAGTTCATACTGATGAAAAGTTCGTCATGGACACGTGGTCAACATTTGTAAGCATATGAACGATGTTTTATTACCTGGTGAAACTACCGTATTTTCGCGCATATAAGACGCACCCGCGTAAAAGACACGGGTTTTGATGATTTGTGTTAAAATAATTATGGATAAGACGCACCCGTATATAAGACGCACCAAAAGGTGCCCCATCGGCGCTCCCGACGTCCCGTCAGCGCTCTAGGCGACCCCCGGCGCCCCGTCGGCACTCCCGGCATCCCGTCGGCAGTCCAGGCGCCTCGTCGGCGCTCTCGGCGACCCGTCGGCCTCCCGGCGACCCGTCGGCCTCCCGGCGACCCGTCGGCCCCGGCGACCCGTCGGCCTCCCGGCGACCCGTCGGCCTCCCGGCGACCCGTCGGCCTCCCGGCGACCCGTCGGCACTCTAGGCGAGCCGCCGGCGCTCTCAGTGCCCCGTCGGCGCTCTAGGCGAGCCGCCGGCGCAGTTATTCATGTTCCAAAAACTTTAAATAAGACGCACCCGAGTATAAGACGCACCAAGGGGGCTAATTGTGTAAAAATTCCAGTGATGGGTAATTGCCCTTTTTTATCTAATTAATTAGAATTAGAATTAGTTGAAATTTTACAATTACAATTAGAATTAGAATTAGCAAAATTTCACAACCAATTAATTAGAATTAGAATTAGATACCTTCTAATTTAATTAGAATTAGCAATTAGAAGTGCAGTGATAAAAATTGCGATGCATTTTAATGTAACGCGAAAAATTAATTTCATCCTCCGTAATCTAGATTATATCAGAATTGCATTTTGCAAGTAAAAGTGACTCAAACAAAGTATCATCTAATAGATTTCATTTTCTCCTATCATTAAGAATAAATCCACTGCACTAAATGATCTTTCAACAGCAGCAAATGTGGCGGTATAATATGATGCTGCAAATGTAGCTGGTATAAACAGGAAAGTTCAATTTATGGTCCTCCCAAAAATATATACAATTAGTGTTCATATTGGTTGGAGTATATAAGTAACTTTGGAGCTCTTCAGTTTCTGTTGACGTCAGCAAAGTTTCTTCCATATATCCAAATAGATCGTTGTGGGACTTAATTTGAGGTGTGACTGATTTGTTTGTTATAGCTGGTGTCAAAGGTGTATTGTTTATCTGCTTTGAGACTGAATTTACTTGATGTTTAATTTGTCCTTGAACAAAATATCCTTCCTCAGAACTCTCTATCCACTTGAGTTTGAATCGTGGTTCCAAAGCACTTGACACAAGCAAGTGTGCTAATTAGGCAACTAATTGTTTTTTTCAATTACAATTAGCAAGCTATTCATTAGAATTAGAATTAGAATTAGCAATATTTTGGAAGTAATTGATTAGAATTAGAATTAGACAGATAGCTAATTCATTAGCTAATTAATTAGAATTAGAAATTGAATTACCCATCACTGAAAAATTCGTATAAGCCGCATCTTATATGCGCGAAAATACGGTAGACGTTATTCCCTTTTTCTCAGTCAATATCGTTTTACAAACTGTGCATTTGCTTTAATTTTGTCATCAACAAGTAAGTATTTGCAAAATGCAAAATTAAAAACTGAAGGAATCGACGGATGATTTGATGTCATTTCAATCAAAAAATTATATACCATAGGGCATAAATATATCTATACAAACATACTAAATTGTTTATTATTCAAGGAGGGCTCCAACAGTGACAATCTTGTATAGCCTCATAAATCGGAAAACATCAACCACAGAAAACATTATTACTAACAGTGATAAAAACCCACTGTCTCGGTCTTGAATCAAAAGACCAAGACAGCAATGACGAGACCAAGGCCAAGACCGAGACACTGGCGAGCAAGACCAAGACCGAGACACTGGCCAGCAAGACCAAGACCAAGACATTGAAATACTGTCTTGAGACAGTCTCGAGATGTCACACCACTGCATCCAGAATTATCACTGCTTATTTTAAAACATCCCATAAAAACATGTTGATGAAAGTTACAAGATTTATGCACCAACAAATTATGCAACGATTGAGGGCAAAGAGTTCTATACCAGACTAGATACAGTATTAAATGACAGAAAAGAAAAAGACATTATTATATTCGTAAGAGACATGAATGCAAAAATTTGGCAAGACAATGAAGGATATGAATTATTCATGGAGTGCATAGACTGGTTACAATTAATGAAAATGGAAAAAGGTTTTTTAACTTGTGTGCAGCCCATGATCTAGTTATTGGGGAGTACCATATATGTTATATACGTGTGCATAAGTAGATCTCATGTGTAAGTCGAGGTAATAATTAGGCCAAAAAACTAGCGATTTTGCTATGACCCGGGGAATTAATTTTTGGAAAAGGCGTTTATAAGAAAACGTGAACATATACGTTATAAACTGACTATATTTCAGGCTATATAGAAGCTAGAAAGATGCGGTTTGCACCGTTGTTGAGCATTTTTATTGCTCTTTCTATCCATCCGTGCCAAAAGAAAAAAATTGGGAGTAGGGACCACTCTACACCCTAAAATCGGACCCCTCCCCAACATTTTGTTCAAATTTTGATAAAAGGTCAATATCAAAACGTCTTCAGCGGTAACCCCCAAATGTGAGCGATAGAGTTTTAGGGGAGTGTAATTGGAACAGAATAGTGCAAAAATTTTGAAGATCGGAGCCAAATCTATGGCGCCTATCTATGGCTGCCTTGCATGCGTTTTGTGCATGCCACGTTTCGTCGCAATTTCTGACGCTCCGTGCGTGAATCTTGCGCCGGAGATGAGGATTTTTTCGAGTCCGTCGGTCTTCTGAGGAGTTTCAGCCTTCCTCTTCTGTTTCGCATCGTTTCGGAAGCCTCGAGTCGGTCTTCACCGCTTTATGCAGGATGTCGCCATGTTGGCTATTGTTATAGCGCCATGCGATGATCGACGGTCGTTCCGGGTTTCGCTCGAGCATTCATCTTTGCGAGGACGGCGTTCCGCTCTTCGGTTCCGACGTGTCTCGTGCCGTCCTCTACCTTTCCACGTCGTCCTGGAAGTTCAAGTCAGTCGCCGTCCGTCGGGTGTGCACCAAAGTCAGCTGCATCGGCTGCCGCGTGAAAATTCGGCGGGTCTGCGGTTGGCTGTCATTCCGGACTATGCTGGATTTTCCATCTTCGTTGGATTTGCCGATTTCGATGACGGAACTATCTTCTTGCGGAAGACCGCTTCTCCAGGAACTTTTCCGGTGGTTATACCCGCACGGAGAAACTCCTACTACCAACTCGCGGACTTTCAACATCATCTTCCGCTCCTCATTGGCATGTCAATGGGGCTACAGTTTTCCTTGAAGGACCGCTTCTAAAGGACTTTGCGCCGGATTTCTTCACGGCAGCAAAGTTTTTTCCATCATCTCAGTGGATTTTAACATCGCCACCTTCTGGACTTCATTGACATGTCAGCGGTGTCAAAGCGCTTTTGATTTTGGATTTTAAACCATGCGTACAGCACTATATAAATTGTCCTGGATAATAATAATAATAATAATTTGGGGTAGTTATGAATTTTCATACCCAACTGCCAATTGCTCGCTGAAATGACAATTACGCGAACGGATTTTCAATGTGAAAAACCGAACAACTCAGTATATTTCAGGCTATATAGAAGCTAGAAAGATGCAGTTTGCACCATTGCTGAGCATTTTTATTGGTCTTTCGAACCACCTGTGCAAAAAAAATGGGGGGGTAGGGTCCACTCTACACCCCAAAATCGGACCATCTCCGACAACAAATTTTCAAAGCTCAATAAAAAAAAGTTCAGCGGTGACCCCCCAACTGTGAGCGAGAGAGTTTTAGAGGAGTGTAATTGGAACAGAATAGTGCAAAAATTTTGAAGATCGGACCATAT
The DNA here is from genome assembly GCA_018105865.1 of Metaphire vulgaris. Lineage (NCBI taxonomy): Eukaryota > Metazoa > Annelida > Clitellata > Crassiclitellata > Megascolecidae > Metaphire > Metaphire vulgaris. The sequence goes on from CM030865.1 coordinate 7,596,611, forward strand.
TTGGCGTAGTTATGATTTTTATAGCCTCCGGCTGAAGATTTTTCCTATACATTTTCCAGCCTTGGTTGTTACACACTAATACACAGCCAATATCTCTTGCATATATAGTCAATAATATCGAAAACGGTGCTGCCGCCTATTGAATGGATGGTAACTGTAACAAACGGCGCGTTGGATAAATGTAAAAATCGTATGTCCGCGGTACACACTCGCTTATCTAGCACACCGTTTATAAACGGCGAACACCGTTTGGCTATGATTTTCCGCCGACGTTTTAAAACGGCAAACCCCTGAAAGAGGTTAAATGATTCATAGGGATGAATTTCTTCTTATAGAAACATTCATGCATATGCTTCAACCAGAGCAATGCATGATTGAGCCTATCTTCTATTACACACACACACACACACACACACACACACACACACAAACACACACACACAGGTGGCAAATTGGCCCACAAGATCTTATTGTACAATTTATTTATGTATGCATTTGCACAGAATACAAAATTTCATGCAATAGATATAAGGCATAATATTGCATAATGTCAAAATGTAGACATATCAGTGCAATGGGTTCTCAACATATTTACACACAATAAAATGCTTACCTAGATGCCTATAGAGCAGTGCTTCCCAACCTATGGGCCGTGACAAGTGTGCCGCAGCAACTTTAGAAGTGTGCCACTGCAAAGTGTGAAAATTTATTTCTTAGCTAACATAAATAAGTTGATGACCTTTTTTGTTTGTCAGCTTGGGAAAAGGAAGAGATCACAATCACAGATGAGGTTTTTTCTTGTCAGCTTGGGAAGACGCACAGATGAGGTTTTTTGCTTGTCAGGATCACAGATGAGGTTTTTTTGCTTGTCGGCTGCAGTGTGCCATTGACTTTATGTTTCTTGGACAATGTGCCATGGCTGGAAAAAATGTTGGGAAGCACTGCCATAGATCATAGTTGGTAGCTGCAAGTTGACTGGGAGTGTAAATTAATAAGATGAATTGGAGGTGGCAGGTCTTGTTTAGTCGCCAAGATAAGATTAATAGCACAATGAACTGTGCAATGACCTATCTAATCTAATCTTAAACTTCTATAGCGCCACTTCATAATGCACAGGAGCATCAACCGATGGCACACCAAATCCAAATAATGAAACATCCAGGTCAAATCCAGGGTATCCGGCCAGGCAAACGGGTGATAGTCTATGGTGGATAGGCCAGGTCAAAAAGATGGGCTTTTAATCTTTTTCCAAAAATCCTTAATGAATTTGCAATGCACACATGTTGAGGCAATGAGTTCCAGAGTTTGGGGGCAGCCACTGAAAAGGCACAAGAACCAAGAACTGTCCGAGTATGGGAGAGGAAGAGACCTGTGTTGTAGTGAGAGATCATTGCTCGACCACACAGAATTAAACTGCAGTCATGACAAGCGATGAATGCAATCTCGGATGAAAATAAGAAAGTTAGGGACGGATAACATTCCTGTTTCTCAGTTTTCATGCTCACTTACAGAAACACATGCTGTAACTCAAACATGTTCAAAGTTCATGCAGTACCATAACTTGTTTCCACAACCCACCACTCCATTAAGCTTATTGTATGTCAGTGTTATTTGCAATCAATTTTTTGCCACTCTTTGAGAATTCACTTTGAGTAGTAACATAAATTAAATCCTCCAAACTCCTGCAAATAAATAACTACCTCACAGAAACTATAATTAGGATATTAACTGCAAAGAGATTCATTGTTATATATATATATATATATATATATATATATATATAACATAGGCCAATTACTAGATAGCATGCAATTTATACAAATTATGGCATTGTGTAACTATGGCCTGTGAAAAAGTCTGTGGACTGCTGCTCTAGCCTCACTTTTCACATCTTTGCTAGCTGTCACATGAAACATTCATAGTCTTGACAATAAATTTAACTGAGGTAGAAAAACCATTGTGAATAGCCTGCCAACATCAAATCTTAAAAGAGATATCTTCAACAAAGCAGTATGCTTAATACTTTCCTACTAGCAAGTTTCTGAGATTCACCCAAAAGTTGTCACAACAATATTCAAGTTAACTAAACTTTACAGATTCTTTGGTAACTCACTTGAGCGATTCATCCGCGTCTCCAATGGCATAAAGCCATGTGCTCAGTTTATAGTATGCTTCTGTATTATCAGGACGAAGCTTAGTCGTTGGACGTATGTCGCTGATTGCTTTAGGATATTCTTTTAGTTGCAAATAGCATTCAGCTCGAAGTTCATGTAACTCTGGATCCCATGGACACAACTGTCAATTATAAAAATCTTTAAATAATTAAGAAGTCAGAGAAGCCAGACATAACATGACCTAAGATTTACAGACGATGCAGCGCTGATAACGAATGCACAGCAGAAATGGCAGGAACTGCCTAATCAAAAAATTAGTGAAAGTGAGAAGAAAGGTTTAAGAGTAAACATCAATAAAAAAATTTGCATGGTGATATCCATGTAGAAAGAAATTCCCAACTGTGAAATCTACATAAATGGAGAAAATTAAACAGGTCACGAGCAGGGGTGTGATGCCAATTGATTAACAACCGGTTCGCTAACATTGATAAAAAAGCTATGTATGGTTTGTCCATTATGTGTAGGCCTATATAAAAATACCAATTTTACATACTATATATATATGTATATATATGGTATGTTTCCCAAGGAATACCCAGACAAAAATCCATACGTCACGGTGTGAGGCTACGGACTCGAGTCAGGTCCTTCAAGGTGTTGATCCACTAATTATGCCTTGTCCAAAGGAATCCTTCCACCGTCTCAGTTTTCACATAAGCCTAGGGGCCTACTATAAATATATCATCATTGAGCACAGACATCTATTGTAGTCTGAACTCTCAAGTATCTTTAGAATTTGAACCTAGATTTTGTCTTTGTCAGGTTCTAGTTTTAGGTGCCAGCTTTGATCTGGTATATCAACTGGATCAGGGTGCGGTGAAGCTGTAAGTTAGGTGGGGATGGCATGGACCACATGGTGGACGCTTTTAAGTTTTAACCTATAAATGACATCCGCTGTAAATAAAGCCATGGTAAGTAACATTTGAAAACCGTTAGGTTACAAGATCAGCGGGCAACCACTTAAAATCAAGTGCTGATCCAGGGGCCAAAAGGTTTCCCACACGTATTTAGGAGAATGAAAACCAGTCCAGTAAGCCTGCAGACGTTTCGGTGATATAGTCATCGTTTTAACAAACGTTCGAACCAGTCAAAATTTTAACAAAGGGTTTGGTCGAACCAGACCGAACTGGCTCCATCACAGCCCTGGTCGCGAGATGCAAATATCTGGGAAGCTGGTTCACCAGAGATGCTAAAAGTGAATCAGACATAAAAACAAAATAGGAATGGCGAAAACAGCCTTTGTGACTCCAAACACATACTAACAAACAAACATTTAGCAATGGAAACAAGAATAAGGGTTCTGGAATGTTATGTTTGGCCAGGCCAGTCATGTTATAAGAAGCTGAAACTTAAACTATCTATCTCTAAAGTCACGAAGAAAAAGCTTGAACCTGCAGATATGTGGTTATTAAGGAAAATGCTGAAAATATCTTGGATCGAAAAGAAAACAAATGAATTAGTAATTGAGATGGCAGACACACAAAGAAAATCGCTACTTAGAATATGTAAAATATAATTTCAATTTTTTGGACATATAACAAGGAAAAATGGAACAGAAAACCTGGTAACCAATGGAAAATTCAAAGGTAAAAAATCAGGAGGAAGACAAAGAATGATGCATATCAGTATCTTACTGACTGATATAAAGGGTAACTACAGAATTAAAAACAATCAACAAAGAACAAAGAGAAATGGAAGTTCATAGTTGCCAACGTAGAAATATACGGCGCCCGAAGAAGAAGACAATTAATTGTAAACAAAAATCATAGTGGCCTTTGTAGATACAGTTCAGCATCAATATAGCACGCTGGTTGGTAGACAAACTATGAATGACCATACAAAAACAACAAACTGAAATAAATAATATTCAAAGCAGATCACAAAACACTCAGAAAACTTACCCTAAAAGCATGTTTAAAATCAATAAAAAAGTCAAAATCATATTTACCAGAATAATAAGGCAAGAATTAGTTAAATTTTGTAGTGTTCTTGTGAAGAATGAAATGCTATTCTGTTGTAGTCATGCTTTTATGCTTTTGCTTATGAATAACAGATAAATTTGTATGTAAAGGGTGCAAAAGGCTTCACTTAGTGTATTGCTATGAGAATCATACTCACTGTCATTGAGTGCAAAATGATTAAATATTTGATTAAAATAGATTAAAACAATAATTACACTCAAAACAAAGTGACAAAATGGTGAGGTTGGAACATTGAGCAAACAAAATTAGTGATATACGAGTACATACATACAATCATACATACATACATAAAGTTAATTTACTAGGCACAGTTATTACAAATGTGCTTCGGTTGCCAAGCCAAATACATATGTTTTAAGTTGGGCGAGAAAAGTGTCACGGTTGAAAATTCCACCTCTGAGAGGAGGCGGAAGCTGATTCCAAAGTGATGGACCAATCACCCTGAACGCACGCTCTCCCATTCTGTGTGGCACGGATAATGTCCTGGTGAAATTGGAACGTGTGACCATCGTTCGAGTGAGAGCTCTATCAGATAACAGTTTACAGTCTTGAATAAGATACTGCGGAGCTTCTTTTCTGAGACATCTGTCGACTAGCGAAAGCAACTTGTACGATATTCGCTTATGTACCGGCAACCAGTGGAGTTGTTGCAGCACAGGAGTGATGTGTTGTCGCCTTGAGGTACGCATGGGAGTGATGTGTTGTCGCCTTGAGGTACGCATGATGAGTTGTGCCGCGGCATTCTGGACAAGTTGGAGTCTATATATTTGATTTCTGGCCATACATGCAAGTAGGCTATTACAGTAATCAAGGCGAGATGCTATGAATGCATGGAACAAGACTTGCACTGATTCCTGTGACAGAGTCGATCACTACCCGTAATTGCCGAAGTTGGTAGAAACATCCCGACACTATTTTACTAATGTGATTCGCCATCGTAAGATTTTCATCCAGAATAACTCCAAGATCTTTAACTTGCTCGGATCTTTTGATAACATTATTCCAAAGGTTAAGTGCTACTGAGTCTGCCTTGGCCGTTTGTTTATGATTACCAAGAATGATAAATTCTGTTTTTCCCGGATTAAGCTTTAGCCGGCTGCTTCTCATCCAGGAATCAATTTCCTGAATAGAGCTCGCATGATATAATGCAGTGCTTCCCAAACTTTTCACCGTCGTGCACTGGCATAAAGTTTTCCTTTTGCACCAGAGACCAGTGCCATTTTAAAATATTGTTCTCCTTGTAATTTGGTTTAAAAATTTTTATATAACCTCAGTATACATCTTAATATACCGGTAAATATAAGTTTCATAGAAAATGTGTGTGTTATAGAATCTTGTTTTTAAACAGCTTCAAACAATCCTCACAGCATCATCATCAGTCATGCATAGCCGGAGTGGCCGTTGTGAATGCTCTCCATAATGTTCTGTCCTGAGCACACTGCAGTGCTTCGGTGGCTGTTAGTACAGTCATCACAGATTTGATGAAGCCAGGTGGTTGGTGGTCTTTGTCGAGGTTGATGCCAATCAAGGGCATCTGCGGCGCCGCACCATCTTGGACGGAGTGCGGCAGAGGCATGTACTTTTTCTTTGGAAAAAATGATTCTTCTTCAGGTGTCATGTATTTCTACATTGATGACTATGAACTTCCATTACTCTCTGTTGTTTGTAAGAGTTCTAATTCTGCAGTTACCTCTTTACACCAGTCAGTAAACTATTTATATGTCATTCTTTGTCTTAATCTTGATCGTTTGCCTTCGATTTTTCCAGCAGCTACCAGGTTTTTATACCATTCTTCCTCATTATATGTCCAAAAAGTTGAAGTTGTCTTTTGCATATTGTAGATAGCAATAGCAGATAGAAAAACGCATACAGGCCTTTGAGAACAAGTGCATAAGAAAACTGCTACGCATACCATGGACAAAACTACTAACTAACGAGGAAGCTTACAACATGGCCAAAACAGAAAAAGTACTGAATCATGTAAAAACAAGGAAACTGAGTTACGTTGGGCATGTGATAAGACATCCACAAGACACCATCGAGAGCATAGTGATCACAGGACTTGTTGAAGAAAACAGAAGACAAGGACGACCAAAGATATGCTGGATTGGCAACATTACAATATACTGGCCTTTATGGAGACTGTCTACTATGCACAGCACAAGACAGATCGCGCTGGAGAACACTGACCCATTCTTGTAGCCAACCGTTGCCAAGCGACGACGGCGCAATGACTTGAGATAGCAATTTTCTTTGTGTGCCTGCCATTTTGAGTACTAATTAATTCATTGTCTATTCAGTTTAAGATATTTTCAGCATTTTTCTTAAGAACCACATTTCTGCAGCTTCAAGCTTTTTCTTTGTGACTTTAGAGATAGTCCAAGTTTCTGCACTATATAACATGACTGGCCAAACATAGCATTCCAGAACCCTAATCTTTATTTTCATTGTTAAATGTCTGTTGTTAGTATGTGTTTTAGATGCCCAAAGGCTGTTTTGGCCATTCCTATTTTTGCTTTTAAGTCTGATTCACTTTTAGAATCACTGGTGAACCACATTCCAAGATATTTGAATGTCGTGACTTGTTTAATTTTCTATCCATTTATGGTGATTACACATTTGGGAATGCTTTTCTTCGTGGACATCACTATGCAGAATGTTTTATTGATGTTCATTCTTAAACCTTTCTTTTCACTTTCTCTATTTACTTGATTAAGCAGTTCCTGCAATTTTTGCTGTGAATCCGCTATCAGATCTGCATCATCTGCAAATCTTAGTTTATTGATGTTCTATATACCTATGCTGACTCCTTCTAATTCCTCTTTGTTTTCCATGATTTCTTCTCCATATGCATTGAAAAATTCAGGAGATAATCCACATCCCTGTTTGGTACCTTTTAGTATTTTAACACGTTTTTGAGTTGTTCCATTTCCATTTATTTGAGGTGTTGTTTTCTGATTCCAATATATTTCTGTAAATATTCTTAAATCTTTTCCGTCTATTCCTGTTCCTTTCAGATACTCAAAAAGTTTGTTGTGCCGGACACTATCGAAAGCCTTTTCATAATAAATGAAACATATGTACAAGTCTTTTTGCATCACAATACATCTTTCACTTAACTTTCTTTAAATGTATATTGCATTTCTACAGCCACATTCCTCTTTAAATCCAAATTGTTCTTCAGATGCCTTGTGTCTAATTTTATTTTTTGTTCTCCTTAGCAGTATTTTCAAAAGTAATTTTTCGAAATGGCTAATTAGGCTAATTGTTTTGAATGATTCAAATTTTGTAGCATTTTGTCTTTTCGGGATAGGAATGATGATTGACCAACCCTTATCTTCTGGAAATGTTCCGATATCATAGATTAGGTTTAGCAGTTCAGTTGTTTTTGAGATTCCTATGTCTACTGCCTTTTGTATAATTTCAATTAATGATTAATGTGCTGTTTTGTTGATTACATCAAAAATTATTTACCGTATATACTCGCGATAAAGTCGAGCAATTAAAGGCTAATTCAGAGGCCTTATATCCTGATCTCGACTTATACGCGAGGCACCAACTGTCGGACAAAGTTTTCACACAGAGGATGTCAAAAATAATCAATTGCACTAAAACTTTGTGTAACATATGCTACGGCATCTAAATAATTTAAAGTTAGCATCAGCGAGTTTAAGATTTGTAATTTATAGGCGCCACATAAATATTAATTGTCAAATATTAGCGCTACATAAATATTACAATACTTTTTAAAATTAAATTTTTCATATTGTCAAGAATGAGCGAATAACAGGTTTAAAGTTTTCTTAATCATTAGGAATCAATCAGTGAATGTAAAAATTGTTCAGTTTCTCGATAGTTCAAAGCTAAAACGCAGTTTTTCAATCAAAACAATAGCGCTGGGTGCCCAGCTCATGTCCGCCATTGTTCTGACTCTCACAATCACCTCAAGAGGGTGCACAGAGGTGACGTCACTTCGACTTATACCCCGGTCAAAGATTTTAGACACCTTCAAAACCAAAAAATTTAGGGGTCGACTTATACTCATATCGACTTTATCGCGAGTACATGCGAGCCATGTAAGTGCTGTGTCCCGGGCCTGCCACCGTCAGCTCCATAGAATCAGAGAGATACGAAAGTACATCCCGATCTCAGCAGTGATCCGAGTGGCTTGTGCACTTGTGATATCTAAGCTCGATTACTGCAATGGGATCCTTCTTGCTCTCCCCTGACTGCCAACTCGACCGGCTGCAATCAGTCATGAACGTGGCGGCCAGATTGATCTTTGGAGTAAAGTGGTGGGGACACGTGACTCCTATGCTCAAAGACAATCTACACTGGCTGAAGATACCAGAGCGGATTGCATATAAAAGATGTGTGCTAACTTATCGGGCCCTTAACGACACCACCTGCCCTGACTATCTGTCAACGCTAATACACAGATCGACCCGTTCAGACTTCGCGAGACAGCTACGTTCCAGCAAGCGAGTCCGCCTTCTGGTTCCGCCTCCTTCTAAGACGGTCGACAGTCGTGCAGGGCGAAAGATCGATAACTCGTGGGGACCCGCTACTGTGGAACGCCCTTCCTGACAAGATAGCAGCAGCGACTTCTTTCGAATCGTTGCTTCTAAGGTAGAATCGCACTTGTTTCGCAAATCTTACTGTGACTGATTGTAAATCGCTCTTGCCTATGGCCTTAGTCATGTTATAGCGCTGGACAAATTAGCTGATTAATAATAATAATAATAATAATAATAATAATAATAATAATAATAATAATAATAATAACTGCAAAATCTGAAATCCATTCTGAGTTTTGTTTATCTGAGTTGTGAATTCTACCGTTATATTTTTCATCTCTAGAAATAACACTAATTCATCCTTAGCCCTTTAACGGATTTCGCAGTTTTAAAACTGCACGCGTCAATCGTTGGCCAACGGGATTCGCCGTTTTAAAACGGCGCACAACTTCAGCGTCTGGTCTTCAACGGTGATCGCCGTTTTAAAACGTTCCAATGCCATAATTTGATTTAGTTATTATTCATGGCAGCTCGCTTTTAGCTACCGGTACTTTTGCCACTATAAACAAGGAAAATAGGTCTTATTCGACCGAGGCCTGGCTTTTGGCTTTGAAAAAGCGCCACTTCTAGGGTTTCAAAAATCATAACTACCCCAAATTGGGCCCAATCTTCAAAATTTTTAAACTATTCTGTTACAATTACACCCGCCTACAACTTTGCTGCTCACACTAGGGGTTCACTGCTGAAAATGTTTTGCAATTGAGCTTTGAAAATTTTTTTGGGAGGGGTCCGATTTTAGGCTGTGGGGTGGACCCTACCCCAACATTTCTTTTTTGCCACGGATTGTTAGAAAGAACAAAAATGCTAAACAACGGTGCAAATCTCATCTTTTTAGCTTCTATATCGCCTGAAATATGCTAAAATGTTCGGTTTTTCTGATTGAAAATTTTTTGAAAAATGTTCATTTCTCCAAGCAATGAGTTCTAGGGTTTGAAACATCATAACTATCCCAAATTGGGTCCGATCTTCAAACTTTTTGAACTATTCTGTTCCAATTACACCCGCCTACAACTTTGCCGTTCACACAAGGGGTAACCACTGAAAAATGTTTGATATTTAGCTTAAATGTTGGGGAGGGGTCCTATTTTGGCTGCAGGTGGACCCTACCCCCAAATTTCTTATTTTGGCATGGATCGTTAGAAAGAACTAAAAAAAATGCAAAACAACGGTGCAAACCTCATTTCTCTAGCTTCTATAAAGCCTGAACTTATTACTCAGCTACATTTTTAATATTATAATATTATTTAAGATTTAAAGAAATAGCACTTCCCATTAAGAATTTGTACTCAATTTGTAGCCGATGACATGGCTTAAAGTTCATATTATTATTATTATTATTATTATTATTATTATTATTATTATTATTATTATTATTAAATATAGTAAATTTAAAACGTATATGTTCACATCTTCACACAAACGCTTTTACCCTAAATTAATTCCCCAGATTGGTGACGGCTTGTGAAATTTAATTCCCCTTTTAAAGGGTTAAGATTCCACACTCTCTTCAAAACTTAACCAATATACATTTATATGATCAAGTACATCAGGATGATCACATTCCAAATCTTCATGAAAGGATTTGAACTGTCGATGATTTAGTCCTTGAGCTCTTATTATAGTAACAACACTTACAATAGCGGATCAGGACAACTGGGTACCGCCGATTGGGCCCCGGACAACTGGGCCCAGCATTTGGGTAACGGGACATCTGGGCCCTGGACATCTCGGCCCCATGTAATAGGGAAAAAGAGAATGGTGCTTCTGATTGTGCTATCAAAAACAGAATAGGCAACGACTATTCTTGTATACCGGTTTTATGCTTAAAAATCATTAAATGCCTGTGAGTTGAATTGTACTCAATTTGTAGCCAATGACAGGGCTTGCAGAAGACTTTCCGCAGTTATTCACAGCTACAAGGATACAGCGAAGCCTCAGTTCTTCTTAAGTCCATATAAGCCCGTAGTAACTATACTTTGCATTTACAATCAAAGAAATAGCACTTCCCATTAAGAATTTGTACTCAATTTGTAGCCGATGACATGGCTTAAAGAAGACTGCATGCAGTTATACAACGGACCCTCAGTTATTATTGAGTCCAGTTCGATGGTGCGGGGCCGAGATGTCCAGTACCCAGAAGTCCCGTTACCCAAAAGTCCCGTTACCCAAATGCCGGGCCCAGTTGTCCGGGGCCCAATCGGCGGTACCCAGTTGTCATGTACCGTACAATAGGGCCAACAACATGTTTGAAATCAAAGACAGAATAACACAGACGTTACTAGTTGATGATGCAGCGAGATGATTATATGGTGTCAGGATGCAAGTTCTTAACATGATCATTAATTCGGTGATTTAAAAAAAATTCTTAAATTAAAAAAAGGGTGAAAAGTCTGAAGGACCAGCGGGCCGCATTAAACGTTCCCGCGGGTCGCATGCGGCCCGCGGACCGTAGGTTGCCCTCCTCTGTTCTATGGTGTTTTGGATTTTATTTTTTGAATTACATTTATGAAGGTCAAATTTTTTATAACTGGTGCCCAAGGACACAATATTACAATAGCAAGATTGTATGCATGCCATAATGATATATTTATGGAAATTTTTTTCTGGGTTTATTAATCTTAAATTTCTTGGTTTCTTAAAATAGATGTAATGTATGTTATAATAATATTAAATTTAGCAGATATTATATATTTTGTGAAGTATGGGTAAATAAACTTAATAACTACACTACAATCACTACAATCACTAAATAATACATACTACAAGTTTTTAGGATGAAATATGCCTTATTTCTTCAGTATCTTAGCAGGCCATTTCACAACCTTTGGTGGGCCAGATCTGGCCAGCAGGCCACCATTTGAATACCCCTGCAGTATAGTTAAAAAGAGATGAGCTTTAAAAAGAGTCATAGAATCAGCTCTGGCTAAATTAGGTGCACAGTCTTACAGCGTTATCCCGCCCATATCAGTCTCGGGTTGGCGACATGAAGAGGGCTGGTCAATCAAGTAATCATAGGCGGTGATCATGAGGGTGTCAGGGGTGTCTGGACACCCCCTCTTTTCAGCCAAGGGGGTGTCCAATAACAGCAGGACACCCACACATAAACACTGAAATTTTAGCGCAAATGCATAGAGTTGTTTAAAGTTTGGTAGCAGTCTGGTTAATCTCTCTAGTCTCTATGCTATAGTATATCAGCAGGTTCACTTAATTAGTGTGAAGAACCACGGCTTTCGAAAAATATGCACGGATAATTTGCTAGGGTCAAGACTCAAGGGTTCGTGTCAGCTGGCGCTGTTGGACATTCCGATAGATAAGACGCACCCAGAAAGATTAATGTTGTCTGTAGTGGATATAATTAACACCCCCCGACACCCCAAGATCATAGCCTGTTTCTGTAGGCCTCTATATATGGATTGCGCGGCTCGAACTTCCCCAGTATTGCAGTCTAATGAATTAAAGGAGAAGGAAACCTTAGCCATGACTCAATGCCAATCCATCAAAGAGGAGATAAATATATAAATCCATCAGACTGACTCAGAAATAATGATGATACTTAAGCATATTTTTAGATATGCTGCCACTCTAAAATAAATCAATAAAATGAAAAGGAAAATTCTACAAACCTCAATAGGTCTACTAAGCATCTCGGCTGCTTGATCAAAAGTTCCTTCATTATAAAATGCTTTGGCTCGTTGAACGTTTTCCTCAATCAATGGGATAGCATTCAAGTTTTGCTGAGCTTCGGCACTTACTGGCTCTCTCTGCAGCTGCATCAGAAATTTTTAAAATGCTTAAAATACGCTTAAAAGACATTTGAAATCAAGTTTAAAAACAATAATATTGTTTAATTCAAAATATATTTTAAAAGCAAAACAATCAACAAATAGGGATGCCTCTCTTTTATAATTTCTCATATGAATATAAAGTCAGATTTTGATTTTCAAAATGCATCACCACAACAATCTAACAATCCAAAAACGTCTCTACCCATCTTGAGACAAATAAATTTAACTGTGTGATATTACAGTAGACAAAAAAGGTTTCCCTCAGTTATGCTACAAATTCATGCTCATCAATAGGAAATCAAATGACTACTGTATACATGCGCGATAAAGTCGAGCAATTTAAGGCTAATTCAGAGGCCTTATATCCTGACCTCGACTTATATGCGAGGCACCAACTGTCAGACAAAGTTTTCACACAGAAGATGTCGAAAATAATCAATTGCACTAAAACTTTGTGTAATTAATCACTTTCAACATATGCTACGGCATCTAAATAATTTAAAGTTAGCATCAGCGAGTTTAAGATTTGTAATGTATAGGCGCCACATAAATATTGTCATATATTGGCGCTACATAAATATTACAATACTTTTTTAAATTAAATTTTTCATATTGTCAAGAATGAGCGAATAGCAGGTTTAAAGTGTTCTTTATCATCAGGAATCAATCTGTGAATGTAAAAATTGTTCAGTTTCTCGATAGTTCAAAGCTAAAACGCAGTTTTTCAATCAAAACAATAGCGCCGCACGCCCATCTCGTGTCCGCCATTGTTCCGACTCTCACAATCACCTCAAGAGGGTGCACGGCGGTGACGTCACTTCGACTTATACCCTGGTCAATGATTTTAGACACCTTCAAAAACCAAAAAATTTAGGGGTCGACTTATACTCGGATCGACTTGATCGCGAGTACATACGGTAATCAATCCATCAATCAAATGCAGATTTTTATATTGTCATAAAAAAGTGTACTGGACATTAGTCAATATGAAATTGTAAGATAGAATCACATCAATTGGAGCTTGACTACTGTATTTTACCGCACATTGTCTGTGGGCTAAAGGATTTTTACAAACAAAAACACCAGATGCGAGCAATGCAGAGGTGTAAATAATCTGAATAAAATTCCGCAGAAATTGTGTCAGCAGACTGCAGCTCTTTCCACTGCAACTCCTCATACCTTTTCCACCCATTTCCTTTTCTCAACTTCTCCATTTACCCCTACCACTGGTGCTTAACAGACAAATGCACTAAAGAAGGCAATGCTGTATCTACTGACAATTTGAATGGCTGACACAGATTTTGGCCTTTGTTCTCAGAGAATGCCATGAAGGTATCAGCTATCTGCTGCAAGCTATATCAGGTTACGTTGGTTGCTGCAGCTGTCAGAAATGTTTACAGCTTTCTGATTCAAATTTTACAAGATATATAATTTTTTAGGGCTATAGGTGGGCGTGGAACTATCCACGGGTGCAGGCAATGTGCAAGAAAATACGGCATCAGATTCATGAGCAGGAAAAAGGCAACAAAGGAATGTTCAAATTCAATAATAACTTAGAAAGCACACAGATATTTTAAATGTGACAGCCAACAGTCGAATTGAACTATTATGGCTCCTAGAACACTCAGTGGCATTCGATTGTGTTGACTACACCATTCTCATACAATGCCTCAAAACCAAATGGATTAAAACAGCAGTCTGCCATTGAATTTTTGACAATATACATTATTTGTAATTTTCATACTTATTAAACTGTTTCATTCAATTCTATTTCATCTTCGTGATTGCTAACAATTTTCTGCTTATTACGTTGCATATCTAGCAATTTGAGCGCTGAGTATTGTTATATATAAATCAAGCAGAAAACCATACTATTTCTAAGCTGGAGGTTAATGTAGCGAAAGTGAATGTAGCAAAATTATTAGTGGTTTGAATATTTTCGAATCACATAATATGTTTAGGCAAACTATTTGCTGGTTTTTTATTTCACTTTTCTAATTTAACATACTATGTTTAAAATAAATTGGTCAATCATCCTTTTTAACAGTAGTAATTCCTATGCAAAAAGTTAAGTGATAATAATTTCTGCTCAAAAAAATAACAGCAAAGAATTTGGACCAGAAAGCCACAAAGCTGAACCAACCAACCTTAAGTTTTAGCTTTATATTTCATAATTTTCTTTGTCGTTTTGATTCAAGACATTTTTGTCAAATAATTTTCTTATAGTTTCCCAGCTGTCTACAATTTTTGTATGAGTTTAATAAAAGACGTGAATAAGCAATTAGTGACATTACATTGGAAGCATATCAACATTTCCTGAATTTATACTGCTAATCTTGCTATAATCCTTATCCTGCTCGAGTTGAGTTTCGTATGTTGAGAGCGGTTGCACTCTCTCTTTATGGTGCCACTCCATCTTACCTTTCAGAGCTACTCCATCCCCTTAGCTCTATCCCTGGTCGGCCATGTCTTCGGTCCACAACCAATGGTCTTCTCAGTGTGCCCCAAGCACGAACTTCCATGTTCCTGAAGCGAGGTTTTGAATCAGTTGGCCCTATCCTTTGGAATGCTCTTGACGCCAGTATGCGTGGCTTAGCAACTCCTAATTCTATGGCCCTCTTTTTGAAACGACTTAAAACTTATCTCTTTGTTAATATACAGTAATTTGCTGTGGAAGCGCTTCTGAGTGATCTTTCAGAAGAGGTGCTATACAAATATTTTGTTACATTACATTACATAAAGCTCATATTACTGGTCCACAGAACTTAACATCATCAGATTAGTGGACTGTGCGGTCCAAAAGGTTAGCAACCGCTGGATTAACCCCTTTATTGGGAACTACATTGTTAGACGCTGTCACTGTGCCGGGAATTTATTTTTGGGAAAAACGTTCTTCAAAAGAAAATACTGTAATTTTTTTAAAATTTCCTATATCTCAGGCTATATAAGAGCTAAGAAGATAAAATATACAGTATACACCATTGTTTAGCTTTATAATTAATTGTTTTATATATTTTATTTTTTATTCCTCTTTTTAACCATCCATGCAAAATAAAAAGAATTGGGGGTAGGGCCATTCTATGGCCTAAAATAGCATCCCCTCCCTCAAAAAAAAATTTGAAGCTCCAAGGCTAAAATTTTTCAGTGCTAACCCCACTTTGATGAGCAGCAAAGTTGTAGAGGAATATCAGTGGAACAAAATAAATCAAAACGTTTGAAAATCGGTCAACATTTGGTAAAGATATATCAATTCTAACCCGAACACCCCTTTGTTGGAACATCAGTCTTAGCTATGAATTTCACAAAAATTTTTGGAGTTTGCAAATTTGCTATATCTCTCACTATGTGAGAGCTAAGATGATGATGTATATATAGACCATTGTTTAGCCTTTTTATTCCTCTTTCTAACCATCTGTGCAAAACAAACGAAATTGGGGTAGGGTCCACTCTACAGCCTAAAATAGAACCCCTCAAAAAAATTTTTGAAACTCCATATCAAACATTTTTCAGTGGTAACCCCACTTGGGTGGGGAGCAAAGTTGTTAGGGAATGCCAGTGAAAAAAATAAAAAATAAATTTGAAAATCGGTCAACATTTGGTAAATATATATCTATTATAACCCGAACAAGTTCTTTTCTCAAGGCCTTTTTCTACACAATGCACCCCAACGTTGTCTACGTCGATCCAAAAGAATATATATTTCCTAGCACATAAAGTGAAACTAGCTAAAAAAAATAGGCACCATCTAGCGAATGGATAGATATTAACCTCCTTGGCGTTAGATTAATTGTGTAAATGACGTACCAAAAGCGTTTGATTATTTTTGGGGCGAAACGACGTTATTACTAAAACATTATTGAAGACTCGAGATACGAATGCTTTCGAAATAGAATCCAATGGCTAGAGATATTCATTGGACACCTGATGTTAGTATCATATTCACTCTATTTGTGTCTTCATTTATGTACACATTTACATTTATTTAGCGCCTTATTAGGCCTACTACAATTCAATTCATACGCTAAAACGCGGGATTTTCAAACACGCGTTTATACAGTAAAGTCAATAACTGCAATGAAGGTATTTGAGACCAAACTTAGACACCTGACGCTGGAATCTGCTCAATTTCATTTATATAGCGCAAATTTATGTAGTGCCTTATTACTACAATTCAACTCATACGCCAAAAGGCGGGATTTTCAAACACGCGTTTATACAGTAAGACAATAACTGCAATGAAGGTATTTGAGACCAAACTTTGATACCTGACGCTAGAATCCGCTCAATTTCATTTATATAGCACAAATTTATGTAGCGCCTTATTACAACAATTCAACTCATACGCCAAAAGGCGGGGTTTTCAAACACGCGTTTATACAGTAAAGTCAATAACTGCAAGGAAGGTATTTGGGACCAAACTTTGATACCTGACGCTAGAATCCGCTCAATTTCATTTATATAGCGCAAATTTATGTAGCGCCTTATTACTACAATTCAATTCATTTGCTAAAAGGCGGTATATTTGCGAAATCAGTAACTGCCAAGGCAGAAGATTATATAAGTGAATTTGGGTAAAATTGCACTATATAAATGATAAGTGGGCGCTATATAAATGAAAATTACAGGTGCTTTATATTATGTTACCTTGACTTTGAGATGAAATAATATCTGAATAATGCATATTTGCGAAATCCGTAACTGTCAAGGCAGAAGCGTATATAAAAGTAAATTTGTGTTAAAATGCGCTATATAAATGGGCTCTATATGAATGAAAATTACAGGTGCTTTATATTATGTTACCTTGACTTTGTGATGAAATAATATCTGAATAATGCATATTTGCGAAATCCGTAACTGTCAAGGCAGAAGAGTATATAAAAGTGAATTTGTGTAAAATTGCGCTATATAAATGGGCGCTATATAAATGAAAACTACAGGTGCTTTATATTATGTCACCTTGACTTTCTGATGAGAAAATATTTGAGTAATGTATATTTGCGAAATCAGTAGCTGTGCCGACAGAAGAGCATATAACAATGAATTTGTGTAAAAAATGCGCTATAAAATGGGCGCAATATAAATTAAAATTGCATATTTTATTAGAAAGGTGTTCCATTACCTGTCCCGGATGCCTACCTCACTGCCAGAGTCAAACTTTGACTGTTTTGATCAACTGAAACTTAGACGCTGCAAATTAATATCTTGTTACATTACATTACATCTTGCCTGTATCACGTACGGGGTTAACGCTTTTAGCATGTTTTCCTTGCCCGTGTCACGTACGGGATTAACGCTATGAAGGTTAAAGTGATTTATAGCATAAGACGTGACTGATACGCTGTGCCTGATTAACGAACCACTATGAAACTTACAGCATGTGTCCCTGACGTTGCGTCTAAATAAGGAAAGATGGCGGCGGACGTGTCTGAGATGTCGCACCCATCTAAAATATTAAAATCCTTCCTCTGTATGTCTGTTACCTTCAAGCGTTCTGATTGATTGGCTGTGTGAGCGTTCTGATTGGTTACCTTCAAGTGTTCAAGTGTTCTGGTTGCTTGGCTGTGTGAGCGTGCTGATTGGTTGGCTGTGTGATGTTCTCAATGGTTACCTTCAAGCGTTCTGATTGGTTGGCTGGGTGAGCATTCTGATTGGTCGTTCTGGAATATTCGTTGCCTTGAGCGAAGCGAGCCTGCTTCGCATTGCGCGATGTGGATAGATATTAGTATTATCCTGCACGCGAGCGAAGCAAGCATCTTTCTAGTTAAAAAGGTTAAAAGACTCGACACTCTTTTTTCATCGTTACCTTACTAATGGGACTTAAGCGGTCTGATGCAACAACCTCAGGTCTTAAGCGGTGTGTCTCAAGGCTCAATTTTCGAGTGCCTTCTTTAATGCTGTATGTGGCTAAAGCAGGAGATATAATCTCCTGCACTGGAAAATAATCATATTTTATGGAGGTATAATCTCCATAAAATATGATGCAAGTGTGGAATTTTCAAGAGTCCAAGGGTCTGTAGCCACTATCAATCCAACATCTAAAGCAAATGGCAGTCTTTGCTGGGGTGTTTTCTGGAAGCTTTACTACATGACTGAAAAGCCTGTGTCGACGTGAGCCTACAGATGGACCAAGTTTGGTTTGACCAATAAGTTTGCATTTTTCCTCGTTCTGATCGATCTGACACCCAATACCTGGTGCAAGTTGTGAATAAAAAAAGATTCCAACTTCTTCCAGTTGACCTTTGTCAGAGTCCAGGTCTCACTACTGTATAGCAAAACAGGCACTATGCAGTACCGTATTTTCATGCCAGGAACACGTGTATACCACACACATGCATAAAACGTGCGGTTTTGAGTAATTTATCTTTAAAATAGTTGTATACCGCGCATGACGGGAATATAAGTCACTGCCGAGTCTAAGTTGCAGCCCCAACCAGAAATTTCCGGTAACCTCTTAGTAAAACGGGTTTTAAGTACTGATTGCACCAAAAAGATGCTGTTGAATGCAAATAATGCATAACAAATTGCGTAATAAATGAAATACAAAAGTCTGGTGTTTGGTGCTGTTTGTTTTATATTGGATATGGCGCTCTTTCATTAACAAAACCTATTTATTTAGCTATTTAGTTAGCGAATTCATTATTTAGCGCTAAATTTTGCTAGCTTAATTGAATAAATTAGCGTGATGCAGTTATTGCGGAATCGTGATTGGTATCGTCACTCTGGAAAAATATCGTGTACTAATATCATGGTATCGTCAGTATCGTGCAACACTAATTCTGGCGAGTGACGCTTCAATGCTGATGCTGCTCTCCTGAGGACTTCGGTATTTAGAATTTTGTTGGACCAGCGAATGGACAGTAGTGACCGAAGACATCTGGTGTGAAAACCCTCCAAGACTTTGATATGTCGTTGGTATAGAGTCCAACATTCAGTGCCATATAATAGGAGACTGAGAACAGTTGGTGTATATGCTTATTTTAGTTTTCGGCTGTATTCCACGTACTTTCCAGAGGTGCTAGCGTAGAGTCTGAAACTGGAAGAGGCCTTGTGTAGCCTGGACAGAATTTCGTCGTCAAGCTGCGCCCTGTCATTTAAAACAGAGCCAAGGTATGAGAATTTTCTGATCTGCTTGATTTCTTCATCATCAATTGTGATATGTAGTTGTTGAGTAGATATCTGAGGAGGTTGGTAAAGAACTTCCATTTTTGAAAGATTAATGGATAGATCAAAGTTTCTTGCTTCTGAGGTAAAGCTATTGCAAACCTCCTGTAAATCAGCTTCGCTACATATGTAAAGAAAGCTCAGTCATCGGCATGTAACAGCTCTTGAACCAGCTCTTCTAAAACTTTGGATTTTGCCTTCAATCTGCTTTCCATCCATACGAAATCAGACATAGACACCCTTGATTGAAGTTATGGTGGTTTCTTGGATAACGGCTGCGTAGTACAGGATGAATATTAGCGAGGGAGCCCACAGCCCTGCTTGACCCCATCCATGACATTAACACAAACTACGATGGGTCATTTAATAGCAGAGCTACTTCATATAGGCGTTATCCATAAAAGGTAAAGGTAATGCCGTATTTGAACGAGCGTAGGGTCCCGCTGATCTCCGGTACTAGGTAAGCAGCGACGCAGGTGGCTTACACCATTAATTAACCCTTCTACTGTGCGCGATGAACGCAACTCGTCAACCGCTGTCTTTACTAATTCATGCGCGACGAATGCAACTCATCATGTCAGTTTCGTAGCCGTTCCTGTATTGTGCACAATGAGAGAGACTCGTCTTATGCTATAAATCGCTTTAGTTGCTATCTATTCGCTAGATGACACCTGTTTATAGGTAATTCAGCTCTATTGTGCTAGGAAATATATATATATATTATTATTATTATTATTATTCTTGACAATTTCTATAGCGCCGTAAACATGACATAGATCAAAATCAAAGGCACTTTACACAAATTTAATTAAGCTGGATGGTAAAAGCGCTTTAGAATGTTATTTATGGTCGTCTTCGTCATCGTCATCTGATCTCTCGTCCGGTTCTTCCATGAGCTCAGATCCGCAGAGATTCTCGCCGATAGTGTCCATTGTCATTGCGGCGGTGGATGGCGCAGGATCTTGCTATGGTACCGGTCGCAGTTCCGCTCGAATGTGACCTGGATGCGTTGCATTAGGGATACGCCTGATCCAACCATGTCTTGCGCAGCGGATGAACGACGGAGCCAGTAGAACCGACTTTTTGGAGTCGAAGACGGCGACTCGTCGGCGCAATGACTTAGGTCGTTCCCACAGGCTAACGAAATGGCTGGTAGAAAGGAGGCGCACCAAAAAACCGCAAGACAATCCGAGGAACACGAACCGAAACCGAAACGAGCGTAATAGTCACAGGTCGTTGTCGTTGTTGTTGTTATTGTTGGTGTTGTTGTTATTCGACGGCCCTCTGGCGACTGACGCTGTACCATAATGGCGGCTGGTTGACGCCCACCACGACCCGTTTAGCGCCGAAAACGGCGCTCTCGCCGCTTTTTGCAGAGGTCTGGCCCGTTCACCCGGACGACGAGACGGTTGGAAAAGCGGACGCTTCCAAAACCGGAACAAAAGACCGAGATGACTCAAAAACGACCCGATAGTTTGCAGGTGCAATTTCACCTCACGGTCGCTTTGGTTAGCGCCCTCTATCGAATATCATATATATATATATATATATATATATATATATATATATGTATATATAATCTTTGGACCGAAATGTCAAACCTTGGCCTGCGCTTGTAGGAAATCGCTTGAATAAAACGACTTGCTGGGTTAGACTTGATGTATCTCCACCAAATGTGGACCGATTTTCAAACTTATTGGTTTATTTTCTTCCACTGACACCCCCTAAAACTTTGCCGCTCACCCGATTGGGGTTACCACTGAAAAATTTTCACTACATTGCTTTGAAAAAATTTTGGAGGAAGGGTGCTATTTTAGCCTGTAAAGTGGACCTACACCTATATTTCTTTGTTTGGCATGGATGGTTAGAAAGAGGAGTAAAAAGGCTAAACAATGGCGTATACCTCATCTTCTTAGCTCTTATATAGCCTGAGATATCGCAAATTCAAAAAATTACACAATTTTCTCGAAATTCGTAACCAATACTTACATGTGGACAAAGATGTCCAGGTTAGACTTGATGTATCTCCGCCAAATGTAGACCGATTTTCAAACTTATTGATTTATTTTGTTCCACTGACATCCCCCTAAAACTTTGCTGCTCACCCGATTGGGGTTACCACTGAAAAATTTTCGCTATGAAGCTTTGAAAATTTTTTTGGGCAGGGGTTCTATTTTAGGCCGTGGAGTGGACCCTACCCCCAAATTTCTTTTTTGGCACGGACGGTTAGAAAGAGGAGAAAAAGGCTAAACAATGGCATATACCTCATCTTCTTAGCACTTATATAGCCTGAGATATAGCAAATTCCAAAAAAATACAGTTTTCAAATTTGAAGAACGTTTCTCCAAAAAATAATTCCCCGGTACGGCGTCTAAAAATTTAATCCCAGGTAAAGAGGTTAATCTAGAGTAGGTTGCCATTACTCATCTCTCTCGACCTGCGTTTTACCTTCGCAGCTTAGAGCTGCTACCAATTCATCGACACCTAAGCAATGTACAGCTTGGTTGGCCGCCGGCACCATGATTAGATCCCGGGATGGTCACCCATCCAAGCACTAACCGCACTCGACGTTGCTTAACTTTGGTGTTCTGGCGAGAACCGGTAGCACAACGCCAAATAGGCCAAATCCATACCAGGTTTCAATTTGGGAAACTAGACTGACCATGATGATGACCAGCTCAGCCATTCCCTTGCATAGGGCAGACTGGTGATCATTCTGTGCATCAACATGTTGCTTCAGGTTGCAATTTTTTTGCAGGTTATCAGAAGTCCCATTTGGTCGCTAGCCTGTTTATAAACATCTGAATTTGAGCTTCATGCCAAGGTCTCTTACCTAAGCCCTTCAACACACAGGTCTCATACACAGTGTTAGGCATAGGTGGACAGGCAACAGTCGAGTCAGTGTCAGAGGCTTTAATCTTGTTGAGTTGATTTATGGCAGTTTGATGGGTCCACAATGTCACAAGCTCCTATTTAGCTTGTGGGGTTCTTTTCTTTTCAATGTCAAATGTACTTTAGTTTCTCTCCGTCTTAACGTATTAACCAATCAACAAAGCACTGAGCAAAAGTTAATTCTAATATGTTCGTTTCTACTCATGTAAGCATTTCTATAAAGTACGGTCGAACATCATCAAAACCGATTTCTACTTTGATGGTTGAACATCTTCAAAACCACTTTCTATAAATTCTATAATTCTCCATTTCTCAAATTTCTATCCGTTATCAAATATTCTTGACAACGTTCTATTTCAATTTCTCCTCACCAACATCACCACATTCTACTCCACTCACCACAGCGTCCTTCGCTCGACTGCTCCCTGTCTTTCACCTTCACGTCTATTCATTCACTCCCGCCACTATACAGCATACAGATACCATGCAGACACCATCAATGCGCACACCAGCTCATCTCTCACACACACCCAGCCAACCTAAATACACATAAACATATACAAACAACCAACCTAAATATCACTTTGTGACACACAAATATTTCATCACACTGGAGTTAGAGGGAAGCATATTAAACCCATCAGACAGACTGATGATACTAAGCATCGCAAATCAGAGGGTTATTACTGGTGGCTTCAATCTCTTTGGTCTGTTAGACAGCTACAGTCCTGTGCAACGTTCCCTCTAAGCGAGAGGTAGCAATGCGCGCTGCTCTAGCGGCATTGTGCAAGGGTCATTGAGTGTTGTGCAACATTTTTACAACATTAGGCCTATATATTAAACGTAGAAATGCGAAAGCGTATTGCATAGCCCAAACTTTTATATATATATATATATATATATATATATATATATATATATATATATATTATATAATATATATATATATAATCATGGATAATTCAAATATTCCTATTGTTACCAGTCAAAATTAAATATGACGATCAATCAGCTACATACTTTTAATAACTTTAATATAATAGATGCCAGCACAGTAGCACCGTTAAAGTTGTCTTATATGGTGGCTATGTGGCATCACTAGCCGTTTAGCATGGGCGGTTCCTGGAGACAGCAAATTTTTCCATAATCAAAGTTTGCTTGATTCCAAATCGTTGTGAGTCAAAAGCTACTCTGCCTACTCATATCGACAACTGACAGTATTGATTGATATGGCCAAGAAAACATTGTCTATGAAAATTTTGACACGCTCACCTTTAGGCCCTACTTATTTGGCAAGCATTCAGTTCGAATCATTTTTGTCGCATATCCTTTGACTCCGTGAGCAGAAAATTTATCCAATTTCCACCTATCCCAGGCTTTACCAGTCGAGAACTCGCCACTTGCTTTTGCCCAGCACCAAATATACACATAACAACACCGCCATCGGAAACTTTAACCATCTTAAGCAACAGAGAATACCACAGGCAAAGTCTGAATGCCAATCACTTTTGATATACAAGAGATAGTGCCCTAATTTTTGAAAAAAACTTGATTAATAGGTCCTCTTCTCTTGCCTGTCAAAAGTGATAGCCATTCACACCTCTGTCAATACCATTCTCTGTAGTTTAAAAATGTCTAATTCAAGCAATACAGGCAAAAGTATGAATGTCAATCACTTTTGATATACAAGAGATAGTGCCCTAATTATTGAAAAAACTTGATTACTAGGGCCTCTTCACTTGCCTGTCAAAAGTGCTAGCCATTCACTCATATGCCAATACCATTCCCTGTAATTTAAAAATGTCCAATTTAATTCTTAAGTTCTTACCCCGTAAGAGGTATGTTTGTAGCTGAGTTTTCCATAGAAAATGATAATTAATCAGTAAGTGTGGCCCTGAGCCCTGAGGTCTCATGTAGGAAGTCTAGTTGACTCATCAAAGCCTTCTTGGCTTCAAAGAGAGGTGGCGCTAGAGTGGATCAAATCAGAGTGCTACAGTAGTTGCTGGGACAATTCACATATGCCTACTGTATTTTAAAGGGATAAAGCGCACATCTCTGATAATCCGATTTGAGCCACTTTGATTTTAACCTTTCTCAACCTTTGGTCGGGAGGAAGGTCAAGAAAGGTCCATCGCTTCATTCATCGCTTCTCGACCAAAGCGATGAATGTAATGAAACATTCAAGTTCCATTTTTGATCACGATTTACAGAAGTTTGAACTTTAACGGATTATGCCACAGAGTTTCAAACTGTGTTATGCTAGGCTGATTATTTAGCTATTCTTCATTTGCTACACTGGGATGAAAGTAGCTGCGCGGGGATGCTGGATCAGCTGTGCACTCGCGCAGCTTAGAGGGAACGTTGGTCCTGTGTCATGTGATGGTGTAGAGATAGTGACACTGACTTACCATGTCATAGGGTCATGACAGTGGTATTTTAGCGGCGACATAGTACCACCATCATCATCATCATCGTCATCGCGGTAGGAGGGCAGGTCAAAGACGCCCCCGACCGACTCTGGAACAGGCGGCTAGTGGAGCATTTATATACACTGCCTACTCGGATCGGAGGCCACCTATACGAACGGCACCTAGGCAGCCGTCAGTTCTTTCCGTTCGAACTCTTCGACACACGTTGCAGAGTCCCCCGTCTTCAGTAGGATGCATTCCCTTGTCCCAAATTCGTTACTCTGGTGAGCAGCTACGTGATTTGCGTTTAACGAATCCGGTCATTTCACAATCCGTTCGTAAGACACTGTTCAAACTTCACATTTGGCGACCACATCGCCTTGAGTTATCCGTGTCGTGCCTAGATGAGTCCCAGGCCACTCGTGGAGTGCGTGTGAAAAACTGTTTCCGACTGGGAACGTGGAATGTACGTTCTATAAGGAGCAAGTATACGGCGGTCATGAATGAAATTGTCTCCAAAGAACTTGACGTCCTTATCGTTACCGAATCATGGCATGAACGGTCATCCGATGTTGCAGTTTGTAATGCTGCGCCACCAGGCTACACTTTTCAAAGCCAAGCACGATCTGCTTCTCGAGGCACAATTGGTCAAAACTGTGACTCAAGAGGGGGTGGTATCGTAGTATACCATCGTGCTGCTTATAAAGCAAAACAAGTCGACATCAATGTTACCACGACTACCTTTGAGTCAATGTGCCTGACATTTTCTATGCCAGATGGCCCTTGCACTGTCCTTTCCATCTATCGGCCAGGTTCACAACCTGTTACAAGTGAATTTTTCAGTGAACTGGAGCAGTGTCTGGAGCAATTAGCCATATTCAATTCGCATGTGATAGTGGCTGGAGATTTTAATATTCATATGGAAAGACCTTCTTTGCCGGATGTTAAAACTCTTAGTGCTATCCTTCATCAATTTGGGCTCGTACAACTGGTCAATGAGTCAACTCACATCAATGGAGGATGTTTGGATCTTATTATCACTCGTGAGGATGTTCCTGCATCTGATATTCAAATATGCACGCCTGCAATATCAGATCATGGCCTTGTCTCGGCATCCTTTCCGCTTCCTTCCAGCAAGCCTGTCTACATCCTCAGGAATGTGCGTAACTGGAAAAAGTTTGACGGTGAAGCATTTTGCCAAGGCCTTCAATCAAGCCCTTTGTGCCAAAACCTAGAAGACCTTGCCTCTGCTTCTGTGAGTACACTGTTTGAACTATACGATTCAACAACAAGACGGTTACTTAATGATCTCCTTCCAGTACGCAAGGTTAAGATTCGTCATAAACCTCTGTCACCATGGTTTGACGCAGAATGCAGAACATTTCGACGTCGTGTTAGGAAGTGTGAGCGGAAATTCAGACAAACAAAGAACCCGGATGACCGTCGTGAGACTGTACTTATGATCATGGACATGCATAAGTTTTTTCGTGACAAAGAAAGAAACTACTGGGAGTGTCAAATTTCACGTAATGCTCACTCCTCTCGTAGACTCTGGAAAACATTCAATGATATTCTCGGTCGTACAAAGCCTTCGAATTCACAACTGAATGCGGATTTATCGTTTACTGCAAATCAGTTCGTGGATTATTTGATATCTAAAGTTCGTCGTGTGAGAGATGCTACAGCTGGGTCACAGCCGCCAGAGTTTACAACCATAGATGTTTGTCTACAGGACTTTGACGAAGTTACGTTGGATGTTCTTCGACGCGTCATCCTCTCTATGCCTACGAAAACCTGTGAACTCGATCCGATTCCGACTTTTTATTGTGCATGACTATATTGACTGTTTCTTGCCTTTTTAACGTTACTCTGCAATAGGTCTGTTAAAGAAGGCTGCCTACCTGCATCGCAGAAACTGGCAATAGTTAAGCCTAGGCTTAAGCAAACTGGCCTTGATGAGTCTGAAATGTCAAGTTATCGCCCTATCTCAAACCTCAGTTTCTTATCTAAGGTCCTTGAGAAGGTTGTCACTCTTCAGCTGCTTCCATATCTTGAGGCTAATGATTTGCTGCCGAAATACCAGTCTGGTTTCCGTGCCTCACACTCCACTGAAACGCTTCTCTTGCATCTTCTCTCAGATCTCTATAGGGCCATCGATCGGTCAGAAGTCACTCTTCTTGCCCTATTTGATGTCAGTGCTGCTTTTGACACTGTTGACCATGATATTCTTCTACAGCGCCTCTCTGTCTCATTTGGTGTCTCTGGTGTTCCTCTGGCCTGGTTAAAATCCTATCTCTCTGAACGCCGCATGATTGCATCACTTGGTTCTTCCTACTCCCGTGAAGTGCCAGTCACTTGTGGAGTCCCTCAGGGTTCGGTCCTTGGGCCGCTTCTGTATATACTTTATACTGCTGATGTTGCACGCTTGTTTGCACCATATAATTTTAAAACACATATGTACACTGATGATATTCAGGCCTATTCACATTCCAGCCCCATTAATGCGCTGCAGATCACTCATGAATTTGTTGAAGCCTCTGACTTACTTCATTCATGGATGCACTCAAATCGTCTTTTACTTAATCCAGCTAAAACTCAGCTCATCTGGTTTGGTACTCGAGGTCAGCTCTTAAAAATTGATCATATGTCTGTGCAGTCTGCCTTCCCTGGCCTCTCTTTCTCCTCCTCTGTCCGTGATCTTGGTATAATTCTTGACTCTGAGTTAACCTTTATGGATCATATTAACTCACTTTGTCGCAGTTGCTTCTATCATCTCCGCCAGCTTAGAGTGATTCGACGTACACTAGACATGCCATCTGCTTCTACTTTGATTCATGCATTTATTTGCTCAAGGCTTGACTACTGTGGTTCACTTTTTGCTGGTCTTCCATCGGTGCGACTTGATAAACTCCAGATGGTTCTTCGTTCAGCAGCCAGGGTGATTGCTGGTGTCACAAGACGTGATCACATTAGTGATTATATGACGTCTATTTTACACTGGCTGCCTTATCCTGCTCGAGTTGAGTTTCGTATGTTGAGAGCGGTTGCACTCTCTCTTTATGGTGCCACTCCATCTTACCTTTCAGAGCTACTCCATCCCCTTAGCTCTATCCCTGGTCGGCCATGTCTTCGGTCCACAACCAATGGTCTTCTCAGTGTGCCCCAAGCACGAACTTCCATGTTCCTGAAGCGAGGTTTTGAATCAGTTGGCCCTATCCTTTGGAATGCTCTTGATGCCAGTATGCGTGGCTTAGCAACTCCTAATTCTATGGCCCTCTTTTTGAAACGACTTAAAACTTATCTCTTTGTCAATATACAGTAATTTGCTGTGGAAGCGCTTCTGAGTGATCTTTCAGAAGAGGCGCTATACAAATATTTTGTTACATTACATTACATTACCCATCAGTCAACCCCACTTCCTGAGAACATAATTATAGAACCTGAAGAACCAGATAACCTACCACTTCTTCATAATCCATTTTTGCTTCTATTAATCGACCCTGTTTCAGCTTCACATTAGCTCGTTGAAGCCTTGCCTAAAAATCATTAAGAATTGCATATTAAAACAATACCTCTTTTAAAAATTTTAATATTTAGCATCAACCTAGAAGAAAATCATAAATCTAAACAAAAGTGTACCATGTGATTGACCAAATCTGAATGTTCTGCCATATTTTGACAAACTAGAAAAAGGCTCACATTCTGAAATTGATTTTATGAAACCTGGAGTAACAGCGATGTAAATCTAGAAGATTTAAATCAACTCCTTGATTAGGTAAAGGAAAAGAGATAATGTGAAGATTCAAAAGCATCTGGAAAAAC
The DNA here is from genome assembly GCA_018105865.1 of Metaphire vulgaris. Taxonomy (NCBI): domain Eukaryota; kingdom Metazoa; phylum Annelida; class Clitellata; order Crassiclitellata; family Megascolecidae; genus Metaphire; species Metaphire vulgaris. The sequence goes on from CM030865.1 coordinate 7,625,412, forward strand.
AATGGCACAAGTATAAAAATTAAGCAAAGAGTGATGGAGAGTATGGCATGGAGCATTGCAATGTATGGCTGTGAAAGCTGGACCATAAAGAAAAGACCAGTCAAAGATTAAAGGCATTTGAAATGTTCAGTCTAAGAACAATCCAAAGAATATCTTGGATGGAAAAAAGAACAAATGATGAGGTGCTGAAAGCATCCAAAACCAAATGAACAACCTACATGTGTCGATGATGAAAACTCTTAGTTTGGACAAGTACAGAGAAGCCATGAAGTCTTGGTGCAAAGAACAATACCTAGAAACATCGACCTAGAAATACCCAGAAAGAGGAAGTGAGGTCGACCAACTGCAGATGGACAGATGACATCAACTGTAAGAGTGACAGGAAATAGAGACAACTAAAATCCTATCATCCATTTGACCACCTCAACTTCAGACGATGAAGGAAAGAGGACCAGATGATGATGATGATGATGACAGTTTAGCCTGACTTTAATTCATGGCAGTCAATGTGTTTATTTTATTACACAATGACCTTTATAACATTGTTTTATTAGATCACAGCATTATAATGCAAACACTGATTTATGACCAAAACCAAATGGCCATAAACTGCGCCTCCTTGGAGTTATTTTTGACGAGTCACTCTCGTTTGTTGGACATTTGGATAACGTCACTCGTACCTGTTTCTATCAGCTGTGAAGGATCAGGGAGATCCCTCGATACCTGCCGGTGCCTGTCGTCATCAATCTCGTCCGTGCCTTGTCTTAGCACTTAGCACAAGTGGACTATTGTAACAGCATTCTACTCGGACTTCCTGTCAGCCAACTAAATCATCTTCAGTTGGTGCTAAACATCTCAGCTTGTCTGATCTTTGGCTCTAGTCGTAACGAGCATGTGACACCGTTTCTATGCAATAATCTTCACTTGCTCCTGATCCACGAGAACACAGGCTTCAAGCGCTGTTGGAATACATTTCGGGCACTGCACGACCCCTTCTGCCCCAGCTACTTATCAGGCCTGATCATCAAGTCTATGATGGTCGACCGACGATCGCGGCTTCATTCAAGCAACTGTCATCAACTGGTGGTTCCTCCTCCATCCAAGACGGCTGTCTTTGGTGACAGATCCTTCCGGAGGGGCAATCCGAGCCTGTGGAACTCTCTAACGAAGGATATGACAATTGAGACCTCTCCTGAACTGTTTATCAAGTGCCTTAAGATGCATATGTTTAACACCTCTTACAGTGTCCCTTGTTAAGCGCTCTTGATTTTGGCCTTCGCTATACTTACTGCGCTCTATAAATTGTCTTAAATAATAATAATAAAATCCTATTGAAACAAGAGTCAACCCCACTATGGCTAGATATATAATAAACAATGATGCTACGATTAGACTATTCTGTTACAACTGGGGGTGTGGAAGAGCTGTGGTATTCGTGTCATGCAACTGAAGGGTAGAGTGTTCAAATCCAACCCCTGTCATTGCATAGTGACCTTGGGCAAGATGTTCGTCACTCTGTGAATGACCTAGTGTGAGCTAACAACCGCCCAATAGTAATACTAACACATGCCACCAGTGGATCCATAGAGGATAGATCACTCTCAACCTGAAAAACTTAAATTACTAGTTCAGTGTCATTATTGCTTCCCTACTGAAAGTATTGTCTCTTGACATCTACAGCATATAACTTAACTATTTTAATACCAGAAAAGATGTTGATTACTTCTAAAGAATAAATTTTCTTAATGGGCAGAGGATATTATTCCGGACAGAATGCTGCCCGCAATTCTAATCTAATCCTAAACTTCTATAGTGCCACTTCAAAATAGGACCCATAAGCCAAAAGCACACATCTAAAAATCATTCAAACTCTAGGTCATATCCAGTGTAGGGAATGACCGGATGGGTATTTTCCACCGCATACCAGATCCAGATATTTTGGGTCAACATTTGTCGGATAAGGATCCGAAGCGAATATTGTCACACAGGATTAGAATGACCCTAACTTGCTAAAGCTACCAGTTGCCAGTACTTAGCCACTTAATACTCACTTCTCAGTTACCATATGCAGCCTCAAATACAAGTAATTTTTTGTATTACTTAGTTTCGGTTAAATTTAAATTTTGTGGACATTCTAGTTAACTTAAATTTTTGGGTGCACCTGTTAAATTCAGTTCAGTTGCTCTACATTAAAACATGAAATGCAACAATAATATTTGGATTCAGTAGTTTAGTGACAAAAGTCTTTGGTGAATCCGGATATTGCCGAATACCACACTATCCGACTGGAGCGAATTGTCTGGAGCTGCTTCTGGCCATTCCCTAATCCAGGGCACCCAGCCGGACAACCAGGTGACAGTCTATGGTGGAAAAGCAAGCAATGCTCCCTCTAAATTTTTTAATGCTTATTCAATTTTAACGACCTGACACAAAGAAACATTTTCGAAGTGCTAGCGGTCTTTGAACACTCTACTTGGCCAAGGTGGAATACAAGCTCATGGTACACCCACACCCAGGCCCCTTCAGAGGCTGAAGGAGGCCCGGGCCAGTGGGAATTTTGAAGCCTCTCCTAGCCTTCCCAAAAATTGAAATATTGCCAAGCAAAAAAGGTAATCACCATTTTTGAGGACTGCAGGGCATTAGCGTCATTTCACACTTTTCTTGGGGGTGAGATAATTTTTGGCAAATTGTTGGCACTTTTTGGCAAACTTTGGCAAATTTTTGGCATTTTTTGGGCAATTTTTGGGCCAATTTTGGCAATTTTTTTGCGATTTTTTGCACATATCACATTTATTTATTTATTTAGTACAATATACATTATTTTTCATTTTCTTTTTCTTTTATTTGCCCCCCCCCATGACACCCCTGCCACAGGGTACCTTTCTAGCTTTCCCAAAGTCCCAAAATTGTCGACAAGCAAATAAAGGTCATCACCAAATTTTGAGGCCCCTTCTAGTAGTAGCTATCTAGCTTTCTAGCTCTCCCAAAATTCTAGACAAGTAAAAAAAGAGAGGCCCCCAACAGATGGAAGCCCGGGCCAAATGGCCCTGCTGGCCCCCCTCTGATAGGGCCTGCCCACAGCTGACGCCTTCGCCGAATATCTGCGTGATAAGGAGGCAGGGTTGTGTGCAGCGACAGATGATCATATTGCCCCTGTGCCTAGTGCACCGCTCATACAGTGCTATTTCGGATCGTTCCAGCCTCTTTCCACCGACGAGGTGGTCTAACACATACGAGCACTGCCAGATAAGCAATGCGCCAACGACCCTCTACCAACTGTTCTCCTAAAGGAATTCTCTGATCTACTCGCACCATTCATCACTGCACTCTTCAATTGCTCGATGTCCGCCGGAATCGTGCTGACAACATTCAAGTCAGCATACATAACCCCGAAACTTAAGAAATTCAACTCAGACTGCTGATGTGAAGTCATACAGGCCGATCTCTAACCTGACAGTATTATCAAAGCTTCTCGAGCGGCTTGTTTCTCATCAACTCATCCGCTACCTGACAACATCCAATCTGCTTCCCGATTTGCATACAGCGCCTACCACTCTCCTGAAACCGCAGTGTTGAAATGGACATCTGACATTCTCCGCGCACTCGACAGAGGGGATGTAGCAGTCATCGTGCTGCTGGATCTTACTGCCGCCTTCGACACAGTGGACCATGGCACACTGCTGCATAAGATGCAAGCTACATTCAGAGTGGGCGGCTCAGTGCTCCAGTGGTTCGCTTCCAACCGATTGAATCGCAAGTAGCACGTATGCTGTGCCAACTCAGCTACGCCAATGAGCTAGGTATTGTGCGGGGTTCCACAGGGGTCTGTCCTGGGACCTATTCTCTTTGTGCTCTACATCGCTGACATAGTGAGCATCGTTCAGCGGTTTGGATTGTATGCCCACCTCTATGCACATGATACACAGGTCTACAGGAGCTGTCCCCCTGCGACAACCAAACTGCTCCAGCAGAGAATCATGCTGTGCTTGACGGAGTTGTCTAAGTGGCTGAGGTAAAATCGGCTACAGCTCAATGCTGCAAAGACCGAGGTCCTTTGGTTGGCTGCTGAAAGGCAGAAACATTCGATACCGTCTACCTGCATACGTATTGACGGAATTGATGTGCAGCTGGTGTCGTCGGTGCGGGAACCTCGGGATATTCTGGATAGTACTGTATCAATGAAGACACATGTAGCGAAGACTGTGGTGTGGCTGGATGCTTCAATGCCCTCAGGCTGATTAGAAGTATTCGTCACTCAGTGTCAGCCACAGCACTCAAAACACTGGTCTCCACTCTGGTGTTGACCAAATTAGATTATGGCAATGCTACCCTGGCCGGAATACGGAAAAACCTTCTTCAGTCCGTTCTGAACGCTGCTGCTCGTATGATCTGCCATATTCCACCAGGTGAACACGTAACTCCATCGCTTCGTGATTTGCACTGGCTATCAGCACCAGAAAGAATCCATTTCAAGCTTGCGTTATTAGCCTACTGATGCCTGAACGGTGTCGGCCCTGCATACCTGGCGACTGAACTGGTAGGTGTGGCTGACTTCAATGGTTGGCAACGCCTGAGATCTGCCCGATCCATCTCACTGGTCGTCCCGAGTATGCGCCTTCGAACTGTCGGAGATCGCGCGTTCCCTGTGGCCGCATCAAGAGCATGGAACTGTCTACCTCCATCTGTGCAACTCCATCGCTCAACACCTTCAAAGAGAAACTTAAAACCTGGCTATTCCGCAGGAGCTACTTGTGATTTCTTGTGTTTTTGTAATGTGTTCACACAGTTCTTGTAGGACGAGTTACCACATTAATCAGTACATTGTAATAATAATAATAATCTGTTATGCTAGCCAATTATGAGCCGATTATGCCAATCAATCCGATACTCCAAATATCGGCCCGATTATGAGCATTCTAGATTAATTAGTCAAGCTCTACAATAATTCACATCCACTTGTTCAAGGCCTCAGTCAGTCAAGCAAATTTGTACACAAACACTAATTTGACAAGCAAAATATAAACCTAATAATAAGTAAAATAATAAAATGACAGGCAGCGTCAAAGTCTCAAACTACAGTATGCAAAGTTAAGAATTGATTCTTACAGCATTGAAGTCTGGTTTGAGTTCAACCACTCTGTCTAAATCAGGCAAAGCTGATTTTGATTTCCCCATTGCCAAGTACACTGTAGCTCGTCGAAAATATGTCAAATAGTTACTTGGATCACCTTCTAAAAATTGACAAATATTTAAAACTCAGTTAAAGGCGTTAACAAGACCAAATGACAGATGTTAGCTTGAGTCTACTCCCAAATTACTAAAGCACCATCAGAGAATTGCCAAATTAATGTGACTTGATAGGAATGTACAAATAATCATAAAGATCTTCAAAACCCCTCTCAATAGAACCTTTGCAAATGTCATTTGTTTCAGGTGTTTCAAACACTGACTGTACTTTGACAAGCAAAGCTAATAGTGAAAAGTGCAGTGATTTAAAAGACAACCTCTCTCTCTGCAAGTGCAAATACAGGTAGTCTCAGATTAATAGCCAGTTCATCAGTCTGCTTCTCAGTGTTTGGCCGATTATCACTCAATCCTCATCTCTTATGTCACTCAATGACTATTCTCAGTTATCACTCAATCCTCATCTCTTATGTCACTCAATGACTATTCTAACATCCTACTGTTTGGCTTTCCACTTTATGACTGCAACTGCCTCCATTTTGTCATTCAGCAGCTCAATTCTTCTTTGTATGCCATTGGGACAAATCACACTGACTCACAGCTCCTGAGCATATTTTCTTTATACAATCAATGATCATTGATCACAAGAAGAGCCCTCACTACTTGAATCATCTCTCAAGAGTCTAGAAAATTCAAAGTACAATCAGGCTTCTGACAGGGATGAATTCTCCCATTCACTCTTCAAAGTGATATTAGACTACAGGTACTCACTACTGTATACATTACAAAGACAGGGAAAACTTGACAGAAATCTCTCTAGAACGCTGAGTACATGTTTGATAGCAGAAGGAATACTAAGGATAATAATAATAATAATAATAATAATAATAATAATAATAATAGTAATGAACTGATTATGGTAGCATATTGTACAAGTACTACTAGGACACCATACAATTAAAAATACAGTATATCTTACAACGATCAATGTTCTGGATAACTAAGAACAAACGAAGCAGTTTTAAGTTTTTCTTTAAATGCCTCTAGAGTCTTTGCCATAGTTGTTGATGACGGCAGGCTATTCCAAACTTTGGCAGCTGCTACCGGAAACATGCGGTCACCAATGGTAGCGTGGCGTGTAGATGGAATGAGAGTAAGACTGGACGCGGATCGCAATCGTCAATGAGAGTTGATGTCAGAAGTCTTGCAGAAATCAGCCGACAGATAAGACAAGCAAGGATCGCCAATTTGTATTCAATCTGCTGTGGAACTCGGAGCTGGTGAAGTTCATAAAGAAGCGGTGTCAGGTGGTCTGATCCTCTGGCTTGATAGACAAGACATGCTGCTGTATTGAGGACAGCCTGAAGTATGTCAGTAAGTTGCCTTGGTAGTCCTTGAATAATGGAGTTCACAGAACTTTTGGCAGTTGCAAGTGAGAAATTAGGACTACAGATTAAAGTCAAAAAGTCCAAATAATGTCAAAAAGTCCAAAGGTATGGCCACAACCAAACAAGTAGGAAAAACAGCCAAAATTAGAGATCCAAGAAAAAGAAATAGAAATGGTAAAGACATTTTTTACCAAAGAAGCGAAGTAAACAATGTTTCGAGTGTGAAAAATTAAAAACATTATCGAAGACAATGGCAGGTAATGCCTATAATCGATTAAAAGAAAGATTTTTCAAAAGACATGACATCAATCTGAAAGTAAAACTAAGAATACTGAATGCCTGCATCCTCGTGCTCCTTACATACAGGTCTGAGACATGGTACCTAACAAACACCATGGAAAAAAGCTAGATACATGCAAAAATAAATAGCTTAGAAGAATCCTAAGGATCAGCTATAGGCCTAAAGATCACAGAACAAATCAGGGGAGCTCAGCATTGAGATAGAACTCAACAGCCACCATCAGTATAATCATAAGGAAGAAATGACTGAAATGACTTAACATATGTCAGGAATGGAAAATGAACAATTGCAAAAAAGAATTTATAACTATAAGCCAACAGGGAAACGCAGACCGGGACGACAAAGAACAAGATAGACAGATCGAGTAGAAAAAGACCTAAGAGATCTAAGCCCAATAAGATGGAAGCTAGAAGCAAGAGCATCTGAATGACTGAGGAAGACTCTGGAAGATATAGCAAGACAGAGATATATGGAGACACATAGTTTCAAAGTCAATGGCTAGATACAGTCAAAAGACAATATAACCTTACTATTAGGTAAAGCAGCGGTGCGCAACCTGCGGCCGTACAGCCACATGCGGCCATGAGTAACAACTTGTGCGGCCGTGCACGTGTATTTTAAAATGTATGTGATGGCAGCCGTTGGCATAAGCAGGAAATCATCATCATCATGTTCTCTGTCCTGGGACAGGAATAAGAGCCAAAAATTTAGAAATTTGCTAATAATGCACTATAAAATTGGTGCCAGATAAGCAAGGGCTGCATTTTTTATCAACGAATTGACCCATTACCTGTCCCAAATGTCTACCATGCCGCCAGCGTCAAACATTTACCACTTTTGACAACACAATTCTAGTCAATGTAAACTAATATCTTGCCTGTATCACGTACGGGATTAACGCTTTTAGCATGGGCTTTCATGCCCGTATCACATATGGGATTAACGCTGAGGTTAGAATTTGATAATGAAAGAGCACTAACTAACTAGAATTTGCTAACGAAAGAACACTAACTAACTAACTAGAATTCGCCAACGAAAGCGCTAAATAACTAAAATTCGCTAATGAAAGAGCACTAAATAACTAGAATTCACTAAACGAAAGAGCGCTATATGCATTATAAAACGAACAACACCAAATGCCAGACTTTAGTATATCTTTTATTACACAATTTGTTATGCATTATATGCATTCAACAATGTTTTTAGTGCAATCAGTACTTAGAACCATATTACTAAGAGGTTACCGGTAACATAAATTTTGCAATTATTAGTACTTTTGCTACCACAGCGACAACTTAAATGATAACACTGGTTTACATCAAATTTATTGTCTAAGTTGTCTTAAAAGATTAAGTACAATTTCAATGTCCTAAATCCAAATATAACATTGGTTTTGCTCAATCAGGTCAACTTTTTGATATATCGCTACTTTATGATTTTTCATGTATACATGTGTTTTCTATTAACGCCATGCAGATTTCATTATAATGAAATGGTCAACACGCAGTTTGTTGCCTGCAAAGTAAGACCTATTCTTGATTAATTTTGGTGCCCTGATTCCAAAAATGTTAACCGTTTTGCCCCATCAGCTCTAGTTTTTGAGATACGGCTTAGTCGTCCTTGTATTTTGGTTCTACTAAAGTGCGTTAACTGCAGAATCCTTAATCTATTCAAATTCTATAATTGAACAGCAAAAATCTTCAAAGCAACAACTATTACATATTTAGATACAACTATATTAATGCGTGAATTAGTTGTCATTCATTTTGTCACACTAGAAATCAGAAAAAATGACACTTCAAGCATTTAACATGCAATTGTATTTCTAAATGTGTCCTGGAGGTATGTTGCTGCTCCTGCGTCCACAATTACCTTAAACAGTTGTCATGAATCATGTTTATTTAATTAAATAATATAATTTATGATACTGCACATATTTCAATTGATTTCTTCTGGAAATATAAAACCTTTAATGTTAATAACAAAGACCTTTAGGTGAGAGGAATCAAAAGCTACATAGAGCAAATATATGTAATCATCATGCACTTCCAATATAGGATATATGGCCATATCTAAAAAAAACTAGAGCTAATAGAGGAAATATGATGCCATATTTGGAATCAGGACCCATAAATATATTAAGAAACAGGTCTTACTTCTAAGGCAACAGGGCAACAAAAAATTTTTTTTGTTGCCATGTGATATAGGCAATTATCATGCACGTACGGTCTAGAATATATGGCCGAATCTCACAACTAGAGCTGATAGAAAAAATCTGATGCCATATTTGGAATCAGCACCCTAAATATACCCAAAAAGAAGTCTAACTTCTGAGAGAACTGACAAAAAAATTTGTTGGTTGCCCTCTAATGTTACAAAATGCAGTCGATTTAGTTATAAGACTAGATTTTTTAAAAACACTTTAGCAAAAAAACCTGACCTGATTCAAAGAAACCAGTGTCATTTTCAGTTTTAGCAGTACCTAATTATCATAAATCAGTTTTAAAAACTTAGACAATTTTCAAAAACATTTTTTTTGTAAACCTGTGTAATTGGACACGCATAAACTCTGCCCATGGACATGACGTCACTCGTGCCATGCGCGCTATATACATGTGTGGCTGAGCATTGTGCGCGCTATACAAATTTTTTAAAACATAAACTGCCCAAAAGTGCATGGTATACGCATGTGCGCGGTATACTCGTGTGCGCGGTATATGTGTGAAAATACAGTAATTGACATTACACAGTTTACAAGATATGGTTGATCATGATATATTATTGAAACATCTCAAACTCTCATTTGGGATTTCTGATCAAGCCCTTCTATGGTTTACATCCTATCTCTCTAACTGTTCTCAAATGATTGTTATGGAGCATTCCCGCTCAAACTGGTTTCATGTTCCTTTTCGTGTTCCCCAAGTAGTGTTGTTTTAGTTATTCATTTGGTTTTAGTTACAGTTATAATTAGTTAATGCCAACCTAGTTTTAGTTACTATTAGTTATAGTTATTGTATAGTTTTAGTTACAGTTATAGTTAACTAAATATAACTTGAGAACGTTTTAGTTACAGTTAGTCAAGTTTTAGTTATAATTAGTTATAGTTATTGATAAAACAAAAAGTCAAAATGTACAGTACACTTGATTTCAAAGAAAGGCACAATAGTACTATAGGAACTGCCATTAAGTGCGGAAACAATCGGCATACTCCTTGGCATGATGTGCTTTCAGATGATTTTTGAGGTTGGTAGGATTTCTCCCACTCAACAGAGCAGCACAACGTTTTCGCTTCCTGTGCACTTCTACATCTACTGTGCATTCGCTACTGTTCTCGCCCACTGCATATTGCAAAAAGTCCCAAATCACACTAGATTTTGGCTGCCCACCACTTATTTCTTTAGGAACCTTTGCCATGGATCACAATAAAAAAACTATGGTAAATCAGGTAAATGACGAACTGTACGCCTAAAGTATTTAGAATTTCGACTGTTGCACAGTGCACACAGGCCACAAGATCCCACATGTACAGTTGGCCACAGAGACGGCAATGTGATTCTGTCGAGACAGACGCAACGAAGCATTCACGTTTAATTCGTTAGTTATCGTTATTAGGTTTCAGTTATTATTAGTTAGACAGGTTTTAGTTATCGCTGTTTGTTAGTTATTGGACCAAGCATTTCAGTTACTATTAGTTACAGTTATTTAGTGATGTTTTTGTTATAGTTATAGTTATCGTTAACGAAAATCTTTAGTTTCCGTTAACGATTATTTTCATTATCGTTATCGTTAACGAGATCAACACTATCCCCAAGGCTCAGTGCTTGGTCCTTTGCTGTACATACTCTTTACTGCTCCTTTGTTCTTTAATTAGCTCATTTGGCTTCACTGTGCGCCTCTATGCTGATGATATTCGAATTTACCGATATTGCCCTCACTCTTCTCATACTGAGCTCACTCAGTCAGTAGACAATGTAGTTCCAACTCTTTGGGATTGGATGTTTTCCAATAGACTTCAACTAAACCTGACAAAACTCAACTTATCTGGCTTGGTACTAAACACCTGCACTCAAAAATTGATTATGACTTACTGAACTCTCTCTTTCCTAATCTATCCTTCTCAAATTGTATCAGAAACCTTGGTATTTACTTTGACAGTAACTTGACCTTCAAAGAGCACTTTGCTAGACTCTCTCGATCCTGCTTTTACCAACTTAGGCAAATTAGGGTTATTCATTCTTCGCTTTCTTTATCTGCAGTCAAATCTCTGGTTCATGCTTTTGTGGCTAGTAGGCTAGATTATTGCAATTCTCTTTATCTTGGCCTGCCCAAAAGCCTGCTCTCCACTCTGCAATCTGTCATAAATGCTGCGGCTCGTCTTGTGGCTAAAGCTCATCGCTACTCTAGCATCTCAGTCTTTATGCTTAACACCCTCCACTGGCTTCCAATTTCTGACCGCATTAAATTCAAACAAGTAATTATTGTTTCTGCAGCACTTCGAGGTCAGGCACTGTCTTACATTACTGAGCTTTTCAAATCACACTCTTCAACTGCTCATCGCCTGCTGCGCTCCACTGATCAGAAGAATGTTTATGTCCTGGCTCTCGGTCCCCGAGCGAATAACGTATAAGCTGGCAACCCTCGTCTATCGGTGTCTGAACTATATCGGTTCCTCCTATCTCAGGTCCGAACTCCAGAGATCCGCAGACATAGACAGTAGAAGGCGTTCTGCGATCTGGCTCCACTCAAGTACTCCTCGTGCCGCGCACACGCCTTGCCACTGCCAGCGACCGAGCCTTCCCGGTTACCACAGCAAAAGCCTGGAATCGTATCCCCATCAGTGTTCCAACATCACCTTCTCTGGAAATATTTAAGAAGCAGCTGAAGACTTGGCTGTTTGAGATCAGCTACTCTGTTAAATCCTGACCTAACAACCATGAACTATGTAATGTGTTCGAGTAGTCCTCCTAGGACAATATACCCCATAAATCTTAACTTTCAATAATAATAATAATAATAATAATAATAATAATAATAATAATAATAATAATAATAGTACTCTGCCCTTAGGCAGGTTTTGTATTCCAATTTCACCATTCATTCCTGTTCATAGCTTTCTTCCAGTGGCGGTTCCATGTTGGGGATGACTGGGAATGCATCCCTCCACCAGCCCACAAAAAATAAAAATGCGTTTTTGGTGTTGTTGATAAATTTCTGAGAAAAATTTTTGTCCCCCTGATTTTTTGAAAAATTTCGCGAATTTGCATGGTTTTAAATTCAAATTGACTAATTTGACTTGTGTTACGTACCCTAAATATTTATGTTGAAATAGATACGGCCAGTCTTGTAACCCAACGGCATTCAAATGTTACTTACCATGGCTACAATTGCGCCCACACCATATGGTCCATGTCTCTCCCATCTAACTTTGAGCCCTCCCCCCGCACCCTGATTCAGTGGACATACCAGATCAAAGCTGGCATCCAAGACAGAACGCGACGAAGATGGAATCTATGGTCAAATTGTAAAGGTGCCTGGGAGTTTGGACTACAGTAGATGTCTATGTTCAATGATGATAGATTTATAGGCAATTAATGTGAAAACTGAGACAGCAAAGCCGCAGAAGGATTCCTTTAGACACGGTATTCTAATTATTAGATCTAAACCTTACACCAAGCGCGACTGACTAGTCCGTAACCTCACACCGTGATTTATGGATCTTTCTCTGTGTAGGTGTGTAGGGCCTACTCCACGGGAAACCTCTCTGGTCATCCTCTGGCTAAACCATGTTTAGCCCCACCCATTCTTTTCCGGCTATTGAATTTAGCACGTCTCTGTCAGACGTCGTATTTAGATATTAGCCTCTCAAGGAGACAGGCAGAAAAAGCATTAAATCGTATCACGTATGAGGCCAATGATGAGGCCTATGCTCTTCACCGGAATTTATCAGTGGCTTAATGTAGATTAAAAATATCATTTGAATGTAAAGTGCTGTGCTCTGAAATCTCTACGAAAAGGGAAAGTCTTTTATCCAAACAACAAGCAACATATCAGGAAATTGCTGTGTGCCTAACTAAACAACTAAGCAGCATTCCATTTGGTATGTAAAATTTATATATAATTCACTTACTTTAATTATATATGTATTTAATTATATATATATAATTATATATATAGGCCATATGGCATGTAAAATTAAATTACTATCTATAGGCCTATATATCTATACAATGGATGAGCATGTATAACTTCCTTTTTTCATCCCCCCCACCAAGAATTCCTGGAACCGCCACTGCTTTCTCCTTTAGGTCTTTATAGTCCTTTTCCATCATCCAGTCATGTAGCACCTCTCATGGTCTTCCCTTGGTCTTTTTTCCCCTCTAGTTGTCCTTCTATTACTTGTTCTCTGTAATTTTGCTCCATTGGAATTTGTCTTGGGAATGTAGTCAGAGTGGTTTCCCTTGCCTTCTCCATGGTTTGTTTTCGAAGATCCTTCTCCTAGGTAGATCTGCCTTAAGAGGCTAAGCGAGCTCTTCCTGCCCCAGTTTGAAATCAGTTTTCCTTCTCTTAGGTAGATTTGCCTGACAAGGCTTAGCGAGCTCTACCTGCCCCGGTTTGAAATCAGAGTTTTCCTTCTCTTAGGTAGATTAATAATAATAATAATAATAATAATATTAATAATAATAATAGTAATAATAATAATAATAATAATAATAATAATAATAATAATAATAATAATAATAATAATAATAATAATAATAATATAAAGTAGCAATTCTATAATTGAGTTTCTGCAGAAAACTTACCAACAGCCATATGGTAATGGGATAAGGCATCAGCCAACTGACCAGCTGCAAGAGATTTTTTTCCAAGTTCTAGATATCGTTCAACATCAGCAGTGCTTGCCACACCTTGTATATCTGCAAAATAAGTTATAGCACATAAAGTTCTCAATACAGAATAGGTCTTGGCTAAGTACATGGACAGGTACAAGCATGAGAGCGCCAAATACTAAAACTAGTACCTAGGTCTCAAAAACAAATGCAAGCTTTGATAGCACTGTAATTTTAACAAGTTACATAATTTTTAAAACTTGGCCCAGAAAACAAAATTGCAAAAAAATTTTGGTCCATTGCCGTCAGTTGATCTAGAGCCCTTGCTGCTCTTCTTGTGACCTCTTGTCTGCAGTCTAAGTCATGCGTCATATTGCTTCAAAGATAGGTGAAGTTTTCTACGTTCTCAACTTCTATTCCATTTACCTTAATTTTTCTCCCGATGTCTTTGTAGCCAAACACCATTGTCTTTGTGTTCTCAGTGTTTATTGACAGTCCATAGCACTTACCTTCATTGCTCAGTGTCTGTACCGTGTCTTCCAGATCATCTTCATTTTTCCCTCTAGGATGTCAATATCATCAGCAAACCTAAGGTTGTTAAATGAGAGTCCCTGAACTGTTATGCCTTTTACTTGTTCATTGATTTTGTCCATTGCTCTTTCCAGGTCTGTGATGAAAACCATAGGTGATATGTTATCTCCTTGTCTTGTCCCTCTGCTTGTTTTAAACCATTCTCCAAGTTCTCCACAGATTTGCACTGCTGACCTTGAGTTATTGCTGATGTCTTTTAATAGTCTAACCAAATTTTGGTCCACTCCGTATGACTCGAGTACAGCCCAGGTTATTGTTTGATCTATGGTATCAAATGCCTTTTGAAAATCGATGAAGCAGTTGTAGATTTTTTCTTTGTGCTTTTTCAGCCAGTAATCTCAATGCTAGTATCTGTTGCATTGTGCTTCGGTCTATTCTAAACCCTGCTTGCTCATCAGCCAAGTATTCTTCTATGTGGGTTTTAAGTCTTTCGTTCAGAATGATCATTAGTACTTTTCCAAGGTGGCTTAGCAATGCTATCGTTCGATAGTTCTTGCATTGTCATGCTTCCTTTCTTGTGTATTAGTACCAGTATTGATTTTGTCCATTCAGCTAGCATCCTACATACCTTCGATATCATGCTGCATAGTTTGTGCAGTTCGTCTATAATTATTTCACCACCACATTTGATGATCTCTCCGACTAAGCCAGTGCATCTCTTTTTTATAGACCTTCGAGTGTGAAGAAGAGATGCAAGGTGACTCAGGCGATGAGCCGAGACCTACTGAGAGACAGCAGCACCTGCTTTCTATCACTCAATTCCGGATAAATGACCTCGACCTTCGGCCGAGCACTTACGTTCGGAATCTCAGCATTTATTTTAACAGTGCTGGCACAATGAAACATCATGTGACCCATACCGTTGCAGGTTGCTTCGCTGCACTACGGATGATATGCAGTTTACGGAGATATCCATCACTGCTCTGAAGATCTTGATTCGCACCATCATGATCACTAAACTAGATTACGGAAACGCCACTCTGGCAGGGTCACCGAAGTAACTCCTCAATCGACTTATGACAGTACTGCACGAAGCCATACGTTCTCCATAGAACTAGACAGCACGAGCACATTACACCATTACTGATGAATCTACATTAGCTCTCAGTCCCTGTGCACATAAAATACAAACTGGTGCTGTTGGTTTTTCTATGCCTACACGGTATAGGCCCGGCATATCTCAAAGCTGAACTGCAGCAGACAGCAGATCTCGAGGGCCGACAGCGCTTGAGGTCAGCCTCTACTAAGACGTTACACGTCCCACGTACATGCCTCACCTCGGTAGGTAATCGTACCTTCCCAGTTACTGCTGCGAAGACCTGTCATAGTCTGCCTTCTACTATACAAAACTTGACATCACTCGATACGTTCAAGAAGCACCTGAAGACATGGTTTTTCCAGACAGGGTCACCAAAGTACCTCCTCAATCGACTTCAGACAGTACTACATGTCTCATGTTAATAACTTACAATGTAATGTGTTCACACAGTCTGCTATTGGATAAGTTACCACATAAATCTTAACTTTTAATAATAATAATAATAATAATAATAATAATAATAATAATAATAATAATAATAATAATACTTCAGTAATACCACAGTATCTGTAACAGTGTTACCAATCGTCTGTCTGTTCATGGACTTAAACCTGAAAGAATGACAATATATTGTGATTTAACAGTCTAAAATAGGACGTTACAATTCAGGAGAAAAACGTAGCAGTAAATTTCTGTAAAGACTTTTGGTAAAGTATGAAATCACCCTCTAATGTGGGGATAATGAGTGGACCTTTCTAAATGGCTGGTGCGAGTATGGCAGAGGATGGGGACAAATTCGGCAGAAATTGGGTGGGATCAGAGAAAAGCAATGTGGGGGCAGGGTGGGAAGGAATAAATGTTTGGGTGCAGGGTGGGGATGGGGATGAAATGACCCATGTCACTCTCTAGATGCCAGCCTTTCTCCTGTCACTACTTCCACCAGTAAGCATCATATGTACTAATCCACAAATAGGCAATCGCTTAGGGAAGAAACAACCAAACTGTGTCTGCCGATGCAGAAAGTTGAATCAAATCCTTACAACTGGTTGGCCAGTTCACCAGAAACCATGTAACCTAAATCATGAGCTATTAAAGGCAACTCAGAAGATTTCAGTAAGCTATTTTAAATACTATAAATAGTATCTTATTTACTCAATATATAATATAATGTCACCTTTGATGAGTCCAGACCATGCCATTATCAATATAATTGGCAGGCAAGCACTTCTTATTCCAAACGGTCCAGGCATTTCTGCAACACATAATGCAGAAAACCATCTTTGCTTCCATACTAATAAATGTAGTTATAATATTCTAAAGGTTCCAAGTAATCATCAAAACTGGTGGAGCCATGGAAAATTGATTTCATTTGACATGTGCTATCACTTAGCAACACAATTATACAAAATGTGATCTATATCCACAATAAAATAACAGCATATTCTTTGTACAATATACAAAATAATCTCATTCACTGAAGACAAGCTGGAACCCAGTATTATTATTATTATTATTATTATTATTTACGACAATTTATATAGTGCAGTAATATGACTGGAGCTAAAGTCAAGAGCACTTTACATAGTAATAAATTTACATGAGAGTCACTTATAAGATATGTTAAATAAGTGTGTTTTAGGAGTTTCTCAAAGCAGCCAACAGAATTTGCATTAATCACATCGTCCGGCAACAAATTCCACAAGGCAGGGCTTCTCGCATAACTGATCTGACGCCGAGCGCTGCCGTATTGGACAACAGAGGTACAATCAACAATGTCTGGCTGGTACGCGGACTATTGACCACTGGACGATTGACCATAGGACGATTGACCACTGGACGTTTGACCACAGCGGACTTTTGACCACTGGACGTTTGACCACAGCGGACTTTTGACCACTGGACGATTGACCACAGCGGACTTTTGACCACTGGACGATTGACCACAGCGGACTTTTGACCACTGGACGATTGACCACAGCCATGAGTGTCAGGCTTAGCACGCTGTCTACTGCATGCGTGCATGCAAAAAAAGTAAACCAAATGTTGGGAATGATTAAAAGGACAATAGGCCTAGTAAAGATATATATATATATATATATATATATATATATATATATATGTGTGTGTGACTGTGTGTTTTTGGCTTACTTAACGTTTGTGAACCCTCTTTTATGGAACGCGCTCCCGGACCCAGTGACTGCGGTCACCTACTTTCGAGTCGTTCATTATCCTACTTAAGACGCACGGTCACGCACCTCTTTAAAAAAAACCATACGATTGCTCTATGCAAAGCGCTCTTGACTTTGGCTCCAGCTATGTTACGCGCTATATAAATCGTCGTATAGATTAGAATGGCTATAGGATAGAATGGAACATAATATAATATCATCGACGGACGGACGTTTGACCACGGGACAATTGACCACCGTGGATCCCATTGAGCATCGTTGCTCGTCTTTGCACCTTTTCTAAAAGCTCTATATCTTTTTCAAGAACGTATTCCATGCCTGAACACAGTATTCTAGATGAAGCCATACTAATAACTTATATAGTTTTACTATTGTCCTTTTCATCATTCCCAAAATTTGGTTTCCTTTTTTTGCATGCATGCATGCACGCATGCAGTAGACAGCGTGC
This sequence comes from Metaphire vulgaris, assembly GCA_018105865.1. Taxonomy (NCBI): domain Eukaryota; kingdom Metazoa; phylum Annelida; class Clitellata; order Crassiclitellata; family Megascolecidae; genus Metaphire; species Metaphire vulgaris. Next base: position 7,643,382 of record CM030865.1, read on the forward strand.
TAAGCCTGACACTCATGGCTGTGGTCAATCGTCCAGTGGTCAAAAGTCCGCTGTGGTCAATCGTCCAGTGGTCAAAAGTCCGCTGTGGTCAATCGTCCAGTGGTCAAAAGTCCGCTATGGTCAAACGTCCAGTGGTCAAAAGTCCGCTGTGGTCAATCGTCCAGTGGTCAATCGTCCTATGGTCAATCGTCCTATGGTCAATCGTCCAATGGTCAATAGTCCTAGAACAGAGGTACAATCAACAATGTCTGGCTACTGGATCAAAGTTTCACGCACCTGTCATTCGTCATTGCCCTGTGTACAAGTTTAGATATGTACTCCAGACAGGTGGTATCATAAAGAGCCCAGTGTAAGTAAAAGTCGTTTTTACATTTTTATTTAATTTTAACAATGGGATAGCAGGTTACATCTTCAAAGCGGCAGCAGCTCGAGCTAACATTAAATGTGGCCTTATATCCAAACATTAAACTGAAATTAAAATTTAAAATACTAATATCACCTATTCAAATGGTGGGCAACCTGTGGGACTTGTGCGGCCCAACGGAAAATTTTATGTAGCCCGCAGAAACACAACTAAACAACATTTTTGGATAGCCATTAAAAATCCATGGTGGCTTTTTTGGCTACTAGTAGCTACACATTTATCAAAGGGGTAAATTGATTATCAGAACAATTATAGCCATGGCGGGAACTATAAATCTAACATTATCTACAATTATTTAATATACCGCATTTTCATGCATATACCGCGCACACGTGTATACCGCGCACACGTGTATACCATGCACACGCATATAACACGCGGTTTTGGGTAGTTTAAGTTTTTAAAAAGTTGTGTACCACGCACGCATATATAGCGAGCATTACGGGAGTATAAGTCAACGTTGTGTATAGGTCGCGGTTACTATAAATTGAAAAAATTTATATAAATTCCATATAAAAGTCGCTGCCGAGCATAAGTCGCGGCCCCAACCTGAAATTACCAGTAACCTCTTCGTAAAACGGGTTTTAAGTACTGATTGTGCTAAAAAAGATGCTGTTGAAATGCATATAATGCATAAAAAAATTGTGTCTGGTGTTTGGTGTTATTCGTTTTATATTGCATATAGCGCTCTTTCATTTACAAATTCTAGTTATTTAGCTCTTTTGTCAGCAAATTCGTTATTTAGTGCACTTTAATTATTGAATACTAGTTATTTAGCGTTCTTTCATTAGCGAATTCTAACTATTTAGTGCTTTACTTTTATCGAATTCGTTAATCAGTGTCTAGTGTCTAGCCATTTAACACTTTCGTTAGAGAACTCGTTATTTAGCGTTTTCGTTAGCCAATTCTAGCTTTTGCTAGCGAATTCATTATTTAGCATCTAGGCATTTAACACTTTCGCTAGAGATTTCGTTATTTTGCGTTCTTTTGTTAGTAAATTCTAGATATTTCATACTTTTGTTAGCGAATTCGTTATTGAGCATTTAGCCACTAACGCTAGTTCGTTAAAATTCTTTATTTAGTGTTCTTCTTTAGCGAATCCTAGTTATTTAGCTTTTATTAGCGCATTCGTTATTAAGTGATCTTTCATTGGCGATCTTTCATTAGCGAATTCTAACTGTTAATGCTTTTTCGTTAGCGAATTCTTTATTTAGCACTCTTTGTTAGCGAATTCAAATTATTTAGCGCTTGCGTTAGCGAATCCTAGGTACTTAGCTCTTTTATTAGCGAATTCGCTATTTAGCGATCTTTCGTTGGCAATCTTTTGTTAGTGAATTCTGTTTAATACTTTTTTGTTAGCGAATTCGTAATTTAGTGCGCTCATTAGCGAATTCTACCTATTTAGCGCTTTCTCATTAGAGAATTCGTTATTTAGCACTCTAGTTATTTACTGATTTTTCGTGAGTGAATTGCACCTATTTAATGCTCATTAGCGAAATCATTATTTATTTGCACTGAACCTAGACAAGACGGAATTTATGTGGATCAGCACCCCCGGCAGAAGGAGGCTGTTGAGCCGGGATCCATTCGTGGTCGGTAATGTCTCCATCGCACCTTCAGAAAGTCTGCGTCTTCTAGGAGTGATATTGGACGAAACTCTGACACTGGAAGCGCATGTGAACAGGATAGTTCGATGCTGCCACTATCAGATATGCAGAGTCAAGCAGGTCCGACGCTACCTAAAGGCGAGCACTGCAATACAGCTGGTCCAGGCGGCTGTACTGTCAAGGTTGGATTACTGTAACAGTGTCCTGCTTGGCCTACCAGACAGCAAGCTGCAACGCCTACAGGCGATGATGAACCTGGCCGTGTGTGTCATCTTCGGGTGCCGTTGGAGTGATCACATCTCATCTTTGCTGCTGGACCGCCTCCACTGGCTCTGTGTTCGACAGCGGATTGTCTTCAAATGCTGTTGGTTCACTTACCGCGTACTTCACGACCCATCCTGTCCAGAATACCTCACTACGCAGGTCCAGTGAACAACCACGCATGAGCGGAGATCACGACTCTGGTGGGGCCAACAAATGAGATTGATCGTCCCCCGCCATCGAAGACCCCTGCGTTCGGTGAGAGGTCCTTTTCCAAAGTTAACCCGATGCTACGGAACGAGTTACCTGATGTCGTGACCGAGGCAGACTCAGCTGAATCCTTCCGCAAAAACTTAAAAACATATTTATTTGATAGGGTTTGACTCGACTTGTTAAGCGCTCTTGCCTTGGACCTTAGTCTTGTTTATTGCACTGAAGAAATTGTCTGGTAATAATAGTAATAATAATAATAATAATAATAACGTTCTTTCGTTAGTGAATTCTAGCTATTTAGCGCTTTTCTTAGTAAATTCGTTATTTAGCGTCTAGCTATTTAATCCTTCTGTAGACAATTCTTTATCTAGCATTCTTTCGTTAGCAAATTATAGCTATTTTCAATTAGCGAATTGTCGCTTAACACACCACAGATCAAATTGAGGTCAATAATGGATTATTTACAAATGGCTTACCTGTGATATCGGTGAAAATTCAAGACAAGTTGCCTCTTTGTATAAGATACCGCTTGAAAATCTGATGTAAAACAAGCTACCTATAACCCCATCTATACAGAGAAAGAGCAGAGGACCACCAAAACCTAAAAGTCCGCACATTTAGCACTAAAACCAAGCGCAAGATGCCGGCAAACTGCCAAGAACAACAATTTTCCTAGGCATGCACATGCACGTGCAAGACAGCCGAAAAGCGTCATACCAAAAAATTAACTAAGAAAAACAATATGAACAATAAATCTTATTCTTTTATTTCAAAAATTCATTTAAATAAATCATAATTAAAAATTCATTCAATAAATCATTATTTATAGAGTGATTACCAGTATACAATTCTTATTTGAATGTCGGTTCATTTCCATAAGATCAAATTTTACTTACATAGTCTTTAGATGGCTTAGCTATGCGTTATATACCGGTATATCTTACCATTATGGTTTTATTCATTCCATTCTACTTCCAGTGACGCTCTGTATATAAATATTGGCAAGGAACTGCACAAGTAAAAAAAATTTTATATACCGCGCACTTGAATATACCGTGCAGCCGCCCGTGCGGTTTGTAAAATCGCATATACCGCGTGCGGTATATGAGTGAAAATACAGTACCGTACATCTCTATTGTATATCTATGATTGTAAATATTTTTCATCTGTGTTATTTTAAAAGGATGTGGCACAAGGGATCACATAACAAACATAAGAATAATAATGGAAAAAGCCGAAGAATTTCAACAACCACTGTATATCTGCTTTATTGAAAACACAAAAGCGTTTGACTCCGTGCCTCATTAAAATTATGGCATATAATGCTTGATCAGAGGCGCAGCGTGCACCTTTGCCGCCCATGGCCCATGACCATATCCGCCGCCCCAGGAACAAAAGAAAGTTAGTGATGGCGCGCGCCTCTTCAAGAAAAATTATCACAACAAATCAAGACACTGTTACAGTAGTCCATTCTTGACAAGACAAAGGCCCGTACAAGCTGAACAGCCGCACTCACCGTCAGGTAGCGCCGAACCAGCTTGACCCTCGGTATCTGGTAATGACAGCATCGGATAACATTGTTGATGTGTGCATCAAACGACAGCGTTTCGTCCAAAAGCGCACCTAAGAGACGCACACTCATCACAGGAACAATAGTAATATCACCACCGATGAAAGGGACTCGACTCAGCAACTTCCTTCTTCCTGGAGTGCTGATCTAGAGGAATTCCGTTTTATCTGGATTCAAGGCCAGACGATTTTCTTCTGTCCACCCGATGATCGCAGATATGCAATTCATGAAGGACATCTGAAGTCGCACTGTGTCCAACGGCATGCACGAGGAATAAATTTGCCCATCATCAGCATAGGAGTGCGATGACAAGCCAAAAGCCTTGATGATTGAGCTAAAGTCCGCAACATATAAGATGAAAAGTAAGGACCCCAGGACCGATCCTTGCGGGACTCCATGGTGGACCTGGCTCTTCGGGGACATTAGTTCATTACACCATACAGCTTGTGTTCTTCCGGTGAGGTAGCTCCTCATTCACTGAAGTGACTGGCCTCCCAGTCCATACGATGTTTCGAGCCGACGGATGAGAATCTGATGATCGACTGTGTTAAAAGCAGCTGAGAGATCGAGCAGGCAGAGAAGTGCAACTCGCCCATTTGCAGTCGTGTCCACCAGGTCACTGAATATTTTCAGAATGGCTGTTTGAGTGGAGTGTCCACGACGATAGGCTGATTGTTGTTGCGGCATCTGTCCATTCACACTCAGAAAACTGACCAGTTCGCTTGTTGACAATCCTCTCTAGTAGCTTGGCTAGAAAAGGCAGGTTGGAGACCAGTCTATAATTGGAGACATCAGACTGGTCAAGTCCCAACCGTTTCAGGTGCGGAGTAACGATCGCATGCTTCCAAGTTGTTGGAAATTCTCCTGATTCCAGAGAGACAGCCATAAACATTGTCAGGAATGGCACCAGTACATCAATGTACTCCTTCAAGAGCCACATATCCTTTGGAATGCTCTTGATGCCAATATGCGTGGCTTAGCAACTCCTAATTCTATGGCCCTTTTTTTGAAACGACTTAAAACTGATCTCTTTGTCAATACACAGTAATTTGCTGTGAGAGCGCTTCTGAGTGATTCTTCAGAAGAGGTGCTATTGCTATACAAATATTTTGTTACATTACATTGCATTACATTATCAAATAAGGTTACAGACTACATAATACTTTCTATTTTTACAAAAAATGCATGGACAGTACTTCACTTTTGTATTATGGTGAACTGTTACATATTTTATCATTAAATGATTATATTTTCATCTGGAAACAGTTTTGTCATTGCCAGTTCAATTCTGAGGACACTGGTGAAAACATGTTTCTTCTATGTTAACATTTACTCAAGATATCTGAGTTTATGTGGGAGCCCTAAACAACCCCATAATTTTCCCCAGGAGCACAGGGAACGGATGCACAGGAGCCATGGGGCAAAAGGGTAAAGACTGAAAGTTACACATCATTAGGTGTCAAAAAGCCGTGACAACCGTTTTTTGCTCATCAAACTTCAAACTTTCGGGTCGTAGGCCTTTGGCAAAAATGTTACTGGGGAGAGAAGGGAAAAGTATACAAATTTACCAGGTTATGAAAAAAGTGTTGGGAAACCCTGAATTAGCTGATTATGGGAAAATAAGTGTGTTCAATCTATCAGTAGCATAATGTAACAACATTTCTTCAGTGTTTAATTGTATATTATGATTGTCTGAATCATAACAAGTCGTCATAGTCCTCAGTGTTTTATACAGACCTGATAGGGGTAGGGGAATTTCCTCCCAAAGCACCCCACCCAAATCCCAGCAATTACACAAATCTTTGCATTGAACTATACCTCTTCCCCTCCAGTCAAATCAATTCCCTCCCCCCAAAGACCGGGAGTCTGGATAAAAAACTCATAGGCTAGCACTGCTAGCCAACAGGTGCCTGACCATTATTTTAATTAAATATTAACTGCAATATTTGCTAGTTAAATAATGTGGTCAGCAAACTAAGCCTGAAACAAAGTAGGGGTCCACAAACAAAAAGTTTGGGAACCTCTGGGTTAACGTACAAAAACTACTGTCACATTACCATGTATATATGTCGTAATTTGTATTACTGCGCAGTAGAGCAGTGGAGGCCATTTTGCAAGGGTACATCCAGCTAAAGTAAGGTTTACTGAAAACAGATTAAAAAGACGAAAAATTAATTTGGAATATTTGTAACTCTATTGTGTGTTGGTTGTAAAATTTATTTTACTCAAAAAAAAATTTATGCTGTAATTCTCTGCTCCCTAGTTTTTGATTTTGCACACAAGTCAGCAATCCTTATTGGGAACATTGGTGCTCAGCCCCGTCTTCTGATTGACGATGCAGAGAAAATAGATGGTAAAGGTATAGAAATGTAATGACTGTAAATTAAAGAAGACAATAAAATATTGCTGTTTCCTAAATGGCAGTCATCTGACGCCAACAGAGATAATACTATTCGCTTATTGCAGGAGTCACTGCTGAAGACAATCAATAAACTTCTATGGCGCCACTATCATAATGCCCAGGGCATCAGCTGATGGCGCACCAAATCCAAATAGAATTAGAGCGAGGTCAATCCAGAAGATCAGTCGGAAAATGAACACGATTTGTCCTTCTTCGCTTGTTCAATTAAGTGGACTTTTACTATTTTTACTATCGCTTATACTATTTGAAAACTATTTTTGTATTTGTAATATTTTACCACCTTTACATAATGCTACTAATTTGGGTCCATAAAGTAAATGTGAACCTCTGGGAGAAAAGGTACCATAAGTGGGATTACAGATTAGCAAGAAGATTGCATATTTCTCTTGAAAACTTAAATTTTTCAAAAAATACTTTTTAAAAATTTTAGACAGTATGTGTAGACAATTAAATGAGCATGTCTTTTAGATCATATCTGCATCATTTAGTAAAAAATTTGCTTTAAAACTGAGATAAGTAAAAGGTACGACAAGTGGGCTTCTGACTTTGATGCTCCTTTTAAGCTTACTTACTCATTTTTACAAAACTTTCAATACGCACTATGCTTAGAACCAGCTGACAAATCTGCAATATCCGACCATTTTAGTAGATGTTGGCATGGGCGCCTCGCCGACCGCAAGTAGTCTGTAGAAGCCAACATCTACCTGTTCTTGATATCACAAACTAACTGAAGTACCACGGTATCAGTGCACGCTTGGTTACGGGTCCATACCACCTTTGCCCATACACACACAGAAACAGTTTCTCTAGCGCAATATCTACCACACGTGTTCAAAAATCAACAATAAATATTACGTCGTGGATAGAGTCACGGATGCCGTGATTCTATCCATGTAGCTAGAGTCCCGTGAGTGCACTGATAGGCTGATTTTTAGTCTTGCGAGATTTCACGGACGTGGAGTGCCTTAATTGTGCTGTGACAATGGCAATGACTTGCGAGACCAAGTCCAAGGCACTAACCCACGAGGCCAAGACATTAGACCTCAAGATCAAGGTCAAGGCTTCGAAAACCCTGCCGCGAGGCAAAGACCAAGACCAACTCACTGGCTATCACGACTGCCGCTAGGCAAAGACCAAGACGTGCTCACTTAATGTATTAGTCAATGGGAGCACTCACGTGACTCTAACCCTGTGGATGAAGTCACGGAAGCCGTGACTATATCTATGCTGATAAAGTCACGACACTTTTCACGTGCTCACTTACAAGGTTTTAGCCAATGGGAGCACTCACGTGACTCTAACCCTGTGGATAAAGTCACGGCTTCCGTGACTCTATCCAGGACCTAAATATTAAATTTTTCAGACTCGAGTTGGGGACGCTGTAGGCTACTACGTGGTGAAAAATCCACAAATCCACAATAAATATACGTGGCTGGGACGCTATTCTAAACGCGATGAAAATTCCACAATATATATTCTTATATTTTCTTATATGTTAGTTTCCGGACGGACACATCGGGGCGCCCGCCCCAACATCTGCCACCTTTTCTCCCAGCGGGTCACAAATGATTACTCGTATAAGTAATCACTTACAAACCTTCTGCAGACGAAGCATAGACGGTCAGAAACAACAGTGGAAGCATTGAAGATGTCGAGCCAAGGACACGTCGAGCACACATCGCATTAAATACATTAACTAACCGAACTGCGAGCAACAGAACAAAAACTAACGATTTCTGTACCTCTCAGATCAAAATCCTCCTACATTATCGCCCCAATCATATGGGAATCGTGGGGAAACATGATTGGCCACCATTGACGTCTATTAATAGATTAGACTGGTCATGGCCAATAGCCTGTAATTACAGCAACTGAGGCTAAAGTTCCGCCATTTTCCGAAGCTCGAAGCAGCTACTGTTGTGAGAATAAGCAGCTACTATTGTGCTGTTTCCAAGGCGCTATAGAAATCCACGAGATTTTACTTTACTTTACTTACTTTACTCGTGTGTTAACTCATCGTTATAGATTCGTTAACGCCTTAATGTGGTCAATTCGTTGAAAATGCCGTCATGCACCGCGATTAACTGTAGTAGTGTAACGATTTTTCCATTGCTGGATTTCATTAGCACGTTATTCTTGAGAGATACTCGTGTTTGTGATGGTGTTTTTTCCCTCTTGAATGACGTCGACAGGACGTTTTCTTATAATTGGGTCAAGGCGCGTAAAGCCGCCGTCCAAATCGGCCCGGAGTACATTCTGATATTATCCACGACGGACAAAGAGAGATACTAGATGGTTTTTATGGTTTTATTTGCATTCAATATACAAGCGGCGATTGATGATGAATTACAGTGCACAATTATGCCGCTTAATTATCAATATTCATTCGTGTACAATTATGCCATGAATCGTTGAGTGTGGTGGTGCACAAAGTATGCATATATAATCACACAACATCTAATATATACACTGTTATGCAATGGGATGTGTATCAATATTAATTTCAGTCAGTATTGAGGTGACGTGGTAATCTTTGATTTGATTGAGTTGGACTGGGAAGGCGGGAATTAGGTGTAGTGAGCGTCGTTCGCATACGCTTATGTGCGACTTCATTTTTTATGACATTCATTCATACATCATATAAGTCAGTTTAAGAAGAAGAGGTCGACGACGGTTTCCACAACCGGAAGTCCTTGAGAAGAGAGAGAGAGAGAGAGAGAGAGAGAGAGAGAAAGGAAAAGGTGAAAGTCGGAACATAGAAAACAAATACACAATCGACGACAGGTTTTGCAACCGCAAGTCGGGCATACATTACGGTCGCCTTTCGGCGGGTCGCCAAACAACTATCCAATCGGTCTGCTTCCACAGAACGTCGGTAATATATATAACAACGACAATCTACGACGGTTTCCTCAACCGGAAGTAGATATACATAACAGAACCTTCCGTCGACGGTTTTTCCAACCGGAAGCCGGAACAACAAACAGTACAATCCCCCGACGGTTTTCTCAACCGGAAGTGAGATGTATATAGATCAATACAAGATGGCGACGGTTTCTCCAACCGGAAGCCATAGTCGAAGAAAAAGCGAAAGAGGAAGTCGACGACGGTTTCCACAACCGGAAGTCGAAGAATAAGGTAGAGTCCAACGACGGTTTTCACAACCGGAAGCTGGAGTGTAGGAAGCAAGAAAAGGGTTCAGAATAGGAGGTAGAAGTTAACTAACAGTCATCCTCACTAACACTCATGTAATCGCACATAATCGTATACATACGAACATACTCACAGTTTTATGGTTGTTCCAAAGGTTCCTTTATTCCAAAGAAAGTCCTTTCGTTTAAATCCATTTCGCTCAAAAATCGGCGAGAGTTTCGGTCATAGTTCAGTTACTAGGCTCGAGTGAAAAGCACTAGGAGATAGCGTGCGCAATCTAATCAAATGCATTGAAACACGGGTTTTATAATTGTCGACAGCGCTCGGTGAAGCCGAAACGCGTCGCTAACCAATAGCAAGGCTGGTCCAAGGTTCGCGCAAGGCAAGAATTTAGACTCGCTCGACTGTAAGCCGGGCGACTAGCCTATTCGACTTATTCTCCTTTAGTATAGCCCAAATGCAGGGGTGAAAGGTATACAACAATTACAAATTTTAGAGATTTTCTAAAAATCGCCATAGTAGTAGTAGTAGTAGTAGTAGTAGTAGTAGTAGTAGTAGTAGTAGTAGTAGTAGTAGTAGTAGTAGTAGTAGTAGTAGTAGTAGTAGTAGTAGTAGTAGTAGTAGTAGTAGTAGTAGTAGTAGTAGTAGTAGTAGTAGTAGTAGTAGACTTCTTTAGCGCCATTGTAGTAGTACATCTGCACCAGTCGATGGTCGCTTCAGTAGATAATCGTAGTCGTGATCTTGCCCGTGGCGAATCGAGGTTGCAATCCAAAGGTCAGTCCGTACTTCCAGATTCCAGGTTAAGGCGGATATGCAGTCAGGAGTAGATGTGTTTTAAGTCTAGACCAGAAGGTAGTAAGACAATCAGTTGGGCGGACCTGTACTGGCAGAAAATTCCGGATCCGACAACAGAAAAAGCACGTTTTCCAGTAGTAGTCTTGCTATAAGGTATGTAAAGAGTAGTAGCATCAGATGACCTCGTTGAGTGCTGGTTGTCTTGGGCAGTCAGCAACGATCGGAGATACATCGGCTGATTTGTGTGGAGCGTCTTATGCACAATGAGACTTATCTTGAATTCAATTCTTTGTTTGACAGGTAGCCAATGAAGTGATTTTAGGATTGGTGTGATGTGCTCATATTTGGCAGTTCCAGTGATAGACCTGGCTAATGAATTTTGAATCCTTTGCAGGCGGTTTAAGTCAGATTTTGAAATCCCAGAATACAGCGAATTGCAATAGTCGAGACGACTCGATATCAAAGCAGCGTTGGCCAGAGGAATAAGTACAGAGGAAGGGATGAGGTGTCTAATCCTTCTTACATCTCGTATGCTATAGTGAGCATAACGGCAGACGAAGTCAATGTGTTATGAGAATGAGAGGTTATTATCAAAGATAACACAAAATATTTCGAGCAGACTGAGAAGGACGAATCAGTGAAGTGCCAAAAGAAAGACATGCTGATTAGGGTGGAGTGAAAAAAACTTTTTGGGGAATTTTTAATTCCAATAGTGATCAAAAGTTGCCTTTGATAGCGCACAAGTACTGCAAGAAATTTGGCGGTCCCATGTTGACGTCTTCTGCCCTCTACCGGACGATTTAAAGACGCCATATTTATTTTTTAAAATTTGAATCCATTTTCGGTTGCAACATTTCATATTAACATTACATAAGTCTATATTTATTACTGTGCATTAGCCACGATTTTGCAAATATATGTCGCGCACGACTACAGTTGCCTAGTTGAAGACGATGCCCCCCTAATTATTGTTTTTGTCAGTAAATGCGGAATTATTATGGCTGAAAGTAGTCGGAGAACAGCGCCGGACTGTCCAATATTTGCAGTTTCAAGCTGCAGAAAGATATGGAATATCTGATAGAGCTGCAGCAGATATTGCATCAATCATACCTACAGACTTTGGAATGATAACACCTGGCGATAAAGCTGAAGTTATTGACCGATCAAAACTTCGAAGAGAAAGAAAACGGCTGCGTGAAGATCTGATCGCAGAGTCTGCAAGCAGAACCACGAATCTTTGTGGTTTGTACTTTGATGGCAGAAAAGACAAGACCCTAATGCAGAAAGAGGTTGGAGGTAAGCTGCATCGCAGGACTGTTTTTGAAGAGCACATAGTGCTGATTGAAGAACCCAACTCAAACTATCTGGGACATATTGCTCCAGTGCGTGGCAATGCTGCGTGTATACAGGAGGGCATATCAGATTTCTTAGAAGAAAGAAAGATAAGCATCCAATCGTTGGCAGCCATAGGTTGCGATGGAACGGCAGTTAACACAGGATATAAGAGTGGTATCATCCGATTGTTAGAAGTACATCTGAAGCGTCCACTACGCTGGTTCATATGCCTATTGCATGGCAACGAGCTGCCACTGCGTCACCTGTTCGAGCATCTTGACGGCATTACTACAGGACCACGCAGTTTTTCAGACCCACTTGGACAACAACTTCAACGATGTGAGAATATGCCAATGGTTCAGTTCAAGGAAATTGAATGCGATTTACAAGTGCTACCTGACTCTGTTTTGCAGGATCTCAGCACAGATCAGAGATACTTGTACGACATGTGTCGAGCTCTCAATAGTGGTACATGCGATGAAGCATTGTTGAATCAAAGTCCCGGAAAACTCGTAATGTCTCATTGGTTGACTCTAGCTAGCAGAGTACTACGCCTGTACATAGCCACCAAGGAACCAAGCAAGTCTCTATCGACAATCACAGAGTACGTATTGAAGGTCTACGCCCCTGTTTGGTTTGCAGTAAAGTGCAAGCCGTCCTGCAAAGATGGTGCAAAGCAGCTGTGGATGCTCGTTAACAAATCGCGATATTTGCCTGATGATTTGAAGTCGATAGTCGATCCGGTCATTGAGAGAAACGCCTTCTATGCTCATCCTGAAAATTTACTTCTCTCAATGATCATGGATGAGCGAAAAGCAATTCGAGAATTGGGACTGAGACGGATAATGAAGGCTCAATCGTGCAATAAGCCAGAGAGAGGAGTTCGCATATTTCAACCTCCTAGTCTGCGATTTAATGCATCCGATTATACGGAATTAATTGATTGGCAGTCATGTGAAATTACTGAGCCGCCTCTAACGAAGGTCATAAGTGATGACGAACTGGAACAGTTGTTGTTCAACAATTCCGACAAATCAGCAATTGAATTCCCTCGTTATCCTTGCCATACTCAAGCAGTCGAGAGCTCTGTTAAGGCCGTTACAGAGTCAGCATTGACGGTTGTTGGACAACATGCAAGAGATGGATTAGTCCGAGCAAAATTTGAAGCTAGGAAGACAATGTCCGCATTCACAACAAAGCGTGATTTTGTTACTAAATAATTTCATTTCCAATGCAAACTAATGTGAATATTCTGAATATAACTTTGGTCCAGCGCTATCTGTGATTACAGTGAATAGACCACACCAATTTACATAGTTTAAGCTGAAGTATTACAATAAGTATTAATGTTGTTCAGTGTTCACGTTCACTTTTGGTAGATATATAAAAAATTCTTCCTTTCGCATATTAATAATGTAACTGACTCGGTAGAGGGTAGAAGATGTATACACATCAAGCTCATATTTGTCACTTTTTATCTATATGTTGTTTGCAACTTTTATTAGGTATTGGATTCCTTAATTACAATTTTTATGTTTTTTCCCAATACTTTCACTACATCCGTCTTTAAATCGTCCGGTAGAGGGCAGAAGATATCAACATGAGACTGCCAAATTTCTTGCAGTACTTGTGCGCTATCATAGGCAACTTTTGATCACTATTGGAATTAAAAATTCCCAAAAAAGTTTTTTTTCACTCCACCCTAATGCTGATGTCTGTACAACAGAACGGCCTCTAATCCCTAAAATAATCGACCTAAAGTTAATTATTACGACAGTAAGATAGCCTATATAATCAAGAATCTATATATACGAGTGAAAATCACCAAAAAGGAACTTAGATAGCAAAACTGGGAAGTTTGATTCGGCAATAGTGAGGCTGCATGCGTGGTACATTCCGGTAGCTACAGCGGTTGGACGAGACAGATTTCTGTAGCCGTATAAACTATAATTCTCCACATTATTACACTAATTCATTAGACTAATAAATTAGTTGAACCATTATAGAATGGAATGGTACTCAAAAGGAACGAATAATGCATGACAATGTGTCTTTTAACTGTACTATGGTTGAAGCAGCGGAAACAAGCTTATAGTTGATTCATTGATTCATGAGCATATATTCGCTGAGTGGCCGTGGTCGGCAAACATCTTGCGAGGCTCAGGCCGTGGCCTTAGGATAACGAGCCTATGACCAGTTTAGGCTATTAATAGACGTCAATGTTGGCCAATGGTGTGCCGTGATTGGACACTTGCAAGCCACGCCTCAGCCAATAGCGGAGCTGCTATAGTCTTAGAGTATATATGCTTTAGAGTAGTTAGTTCAGCGTCAGTCGCTCTCACACAGTCATAGTGCATAGATATCCCAAGTGTGTCAACTCTTGAGAAAAAAGTGTATTTCTGCTATTGACCGTCGCACAGTGGCGCCACGTTCGAAGGTTGTCCGTGTCGCTACAGAGACTACATGCGTATTTCATGCAATGTCGCATTTTAAGGCGTTGTTTTATAATAATTATTATCAAATATTTTTTAACGATTCGGAGATTTGAAGCGTAATATATTGTATCGTCCATCTGATCGAGGTATAATCAATTTTAGGTAAGTTTTCCTTTGTTTTATTAGTATTCACACGCTGTGTCAAAATCATTCTCGACCGTAACCATGCTATTATTATAGCGCCTTTGTAAATGTTCAGCGCATCAGACGATGGTCACCATGTTCTCGCGGCGTATGTTCAACGAAGGGAAATGATTTTGTGCATCTAAACTGCATACACAATGTCGGAAAAGTGTACATCTTTTGGATTTCACAGGAGCTGCTAAGCCATTAAAATTGCATAAAAGTTCTTAAACTGGTATGTTTTAATTCGGCGCCATGTATTCTTGGTTGCAACACTAACTAGGGTAATAGATGGACCTACGTTTCTGGCAACTTTGGTTTAAAAAATGGAAGATAAAATCATAAATTGATTAGTCTTCAACATGTTTATGATCGAATTGTATCATTCACTTTTAGGAGATGCCATGGAATAGCTGTGTAACTACATGCAATTCCAGCTACAACGGAACGGAATATGACGGTGTTCCGTTTTTCTGCTGACGAAATTCTGAAGGCAAAATGGACTAGAACCATTCGCATGGAAAACTTTACACCGACTAAGAACAGTGTTGTATGGATCAAGCATTTCGCGCAAGAATTTCTAGTGCTCGAAGAGGAAATTTTACAACATGACAGTTCAGTGAAACTGGTACCAAGTTCGAGGTTGACAGATGTAGCTTATCCTTCAGTTTTTCAGAATTTGCCTTTGTCTTTTTCATCACAGCTCTTGAAGAAACGCCGAGCCCCAGATGATCCCCAGATGATCGTCAGTCAGAAATGGACTTTCGTGATCACCAAGCATTCACTGACTGGATGCATAGCGACATTGGCCTAATGACTTCTTTTGAGAGCTTAAAAACTGGATATATTCATCACCTAACTGACAGATGGATTACTAAACAATGACTCATGTCTCCATATATGTTTGATTGACATTTCAGATATTCCAAGTTTGAAGGTTACTATTTCTCTAAATGTTGACTTTCATGTTACTGGTTTTTGTGATGGTGTTCAATTAAACAGTTAAGATTAAACAGTTTGTCCTGGGTTTTGACACCAACACAAATGTTAGACCAATACTGGTCAAATTTTGATTCAATTATTAGCCATTTAGAAAATATGTACTCTAAAGTAAAGTTAAGAGATGATGCAAACATGCAATTTGTACTGTGTTTACTGCAAGAGTTGTGCGATGATGATGAGCGTGATTCTCATTTCACATTGCAGGGTAAGCAAAGTGGGTTTGGCAGACATCGGAGCAATCAAGGCCCCTGTCCCTTTAAGGTGGAGACATTGCATTGGCACAAGAAGCGTAGCAGTAGTAGTACTGTAGTAGTAGTAGCGCCTATTGTCACAAGAAGCTGTGGATAGTCTAATATGCCTAACTCCCACCCTAACTGAGGTCTTCAGTCTGTGCAATGACTGTTGCTTCTAGGCCTAGCCAGGCTGCTTGCATTGGTTGTCAGGTGTACCCGTCAAGCTCAAACAGTCGACTAAACCCCATGGGATCTACGTTGCATCTGAGGGTTTAAAATGAAATTATCTTGCTGATGGTGCATTTCTGTGATTAAGAGAAAGATCAGTCTTGATCAGTAGTGTGAAACTAACTGTTCTAATTAACAAGGTCACAGCACGTTACTGTCAAACGCTCATTAGCACTACATGCAAATAAGGGCTTCACACACGCACACACAGAGTCACAATGCGATACATTCAAAGGTCATTAATGCTACATTCAAACAAAGAGCTGTTCAACTCTACAGCATAAAAGGTGACAGTCTTACAGTTTATAACTGCTATGAATACTGAAACTTGGAATATTACACCAAACAATATTATGGTGATAATGACATCATGAAAAAGTGGGTCTCACTACACAGCACTTTGGCCGACTGCACATAACTGACCACACAGACAAGTGCCAAGTAAAATTTCCACTCTGTACTGGGCAAATCACTCTTCAAAATTACTAGTCTGAAATTCACAAATTAAAAATAAAAACACAGAAGGCTCAACCACCACAGAATTTCTTCTCATAGTACAATTTTTTAAAGACATTGATAAACTTCGTTTTATAAATGCAAACAGAATTAGAACACAGTATGTAGTCCAAAAACACAGTAGTGTTTCTGAAGCTACTATATACTATAATTAGGCCTATAAACATAAAAGCAGCTTTTGGCTAAAATTGTCAAGTTTAATTTAGCACAACTTAGCAGCTTTTCGTTTAGTTTTTGTTGCCGTTCTTGACAAGGACTCTTTGTTTAATGACTTAGCATGCCAGTGCAGCCTTGTCACCGCATAGTAAACGGCAATTTCAGCTGCAAGCCAACCTGCATGGTTTGCGCATAGTAACGCACGTACAGGAAGAAAGACAGTTAATCCATCCTCAATAATTTGATTTATCACAAATGGATCGATGTCCTGTTGCAAATATGATGCAACAACGGCTTCTAATTTACGCAGTGCTTCATATAAAGTGTTGCTCGGCCAACAGAGTGCACCACGCAATTTAATATTTATTAGACTTGTGCCAGTATCGCTTGATGGTGATGATGAAATAGCAGACAAGCATGTGTAACATTTCGTAACACGGCGGCAGTGACGCACAACAAATCCAGCAACATAATAGACTATATTGTCTTTTGTTGTACAATCTGACAATTGTTCGCTGGGTTTAGGTTCGGTATCAGAATCAGAATCTTCGTTGCTAAATGCAGCCATTGCATCTAGACATTCAGCTGCAGTCGAGACAGCCTGTGCTCTCTTTGTGGTTGTTCTGATGTTAGGCTTAAGTTGAACGGCTATACCAATCGATTCAACCGAGGAGCAGCGTTTTGGTAGACGCAGTAGACTGTAGACGGACAGCAGGCGATAAAGATATAGAAACATTGTGGCAGATGGGTGGTCATCACATCCGGCTGCGTATCTGATTAGGCCAAAGAAACACTCACTGCACATTTTGTGTATCACTGCACGTTAAAAAGGCCCTGACTTGGTCAGTTATGAAGTTCATCAGTTTATGGGCACTGCTTTTCGGAGTTGTACGTGCTTTTATGGTCTAACTTTGTCTTGCAGCGTTTCTTTGGCCTAATCAGTGTTCAGTGGTAAAATGCAATTTTCTGTGCCTTGTTCAGTGATAAATTTTCAGGACAATTTTTTTCCTAATTTTTAACGTGGATGTCCACAAATTGTCTGAATTTATTTCAGTGATAATTGAACAAACTTATTAAGATTAGGATAACATTGTTAAAAAGTAATAACTTTAATTTAAAATACAACTACAATATACCTCAAGCGGGTCCTGACTGTATTTTGACGTTAATATATACTGATATCCATATTTTAACAGGTCTTGAGACAACTGAATTGTCGATATCAACGTCACTCGGAGACCAACACTGGTTGAAGCAGACAGGAACTTAGTGCAGCCTAGAGCTGTAGTATGAGCTTCCCATCTGTCCAGCCATGCCAAGCAATCTTGCAAGAACTGCAAACATAATGCCAAGAATTTCAATATAGAGCATCACAACCACGTCATACTTGGCATTTCACACTGCCACCAAACATAATAGGTTAATAACAGAATAATTGCATCAATCGTGTCATCACAAGCATAACTGTCATGCACCAATGCGTTATTTCTACAGCGATATTTCAACAGATAAGTAAGTAAAATGTAAATACATTGCAGGTTTAACGTACCATTAACTTTTCTGAATTTAGGCGTAATCCTTCCACAGGTAGTTTCGCATTAAGAATGTCAAATAATCTGTTCATTCTGCGAACAAACGAAACAGTAGCTGTGACATCTTGAAGAAGTCCAATGCCTTGCTGACGGTAAAATGTTAAAGCGTCTGCGACGGAGTTGCTGAACGAACACAATTATATGTTTCATTTCTGGAGCATCATTTTTTAAAATTTATCTACCAATCAGAACGATGAATCGTAGTTTCATTATGTAACGTATGATCAAATTTAGCAGTTAATTTGACATGAAACTTATGATAAACTGCAACTATTTGCTGCTTTTAAATTGTGATAGTTGCATATGAAAAGTATAGCAATGGGCTAATCATTGTAGAAGTTTATTCAACTTCATACCTGTACTGCTAGTCGTACATTCATTCGCTGAAGATTGTTTGGATTTACATGTGCCGACGACAGCCTTGGTGCTGCACGCAGGCCACCGTTGCACGAATCAACATGCAACAAATCCACAAAATGAGACAGTTTCACAGATCCATCAGGCAGCTGATGAAAACAAACTTATAGCACTAAATATGACAATGTTAAATGTAGGCTGATTAATAATCCATTCCCAGAAAATACGTTATGTTACATTGTCATCGCATGTACAATTGTACATGCATCACTACTCACCATGTGTGTGAACACATTCTGATGTAAACCCAAATATGAAACTTGAAGAAAGTTATGTTTTAAATGAATTTACAAAAGTTATGTAAAATTTAGAAATACCGAAAATTCCTTCTTGTTCAGCAAGTTGTTTCGGATACATTTGAATAAGTGCACATAATCAGAAAAGAAATATAGACGATCCTGCTCCCGACTGCTATCTAACATAGCCAAGACACGATGAGAAATGCTATTGCAAACATTGTCTGAGCAACCTCTAATGCCAAACTCCTTCCAAACGCCTCGGTTTGTTGTGCTACCATCACATATAATGCCATCAACCTACAAATAACAGGAATGAAACAACGTATGTCAGTAATTGTAATACTGTACTCATTGAACAACTTAACATATATCCCCGGTTGACAAAGTCATCTGTGCAATGATAAACTCTATGAACTATCTAAAGATAAGATAACTATGACACTGTATGCATAACATTAAATAAAATGCCTCTGTTTATACCATGAAGCCATGACTTTCGAGTGCAAACAACAGCTTCAGCAACATCTTTGAGAGTATTGAAGTCCATTTGAGAGAAACATCGCTACTGTTTGAACCCTGCTGCTTTTCAATGGTCGATACATAAACACCAGACCACTATTGAGCTGTTGGTCGGCATCCTGCAAACTGCAGTTGGAATTAATACTCAGAAGCTAATTGCATCAATCATGCATGCAGGTAATAAAAGAGGTACATGATTATTATCTAAACCGGACTATTTCATGCAAGAAAATATTAAAATGTAATTCATAATCACTTGTTGTTGACTACTAAATAACTTCCTTAAATAACTTTTACACTTTATTTTAACTTTTTACTGGTTTTATAATGTGGGACAGACAATTCCTGCAGCTCAGCGCTTATCACCACGGACTGACCTCTGGATTACAACCTCGAATCATCACGACTACGATTATTTACTTAAGCGACCATCGACTGGTGCCGATGCACTACTCAATGGCGCTAAAGAAGTCTACTACTACTAATTACTCAAATATCGCTCACCATTCGTTACTTAGTTTCTCGGCGCATAACACACTAAATCATCTATCAAATCATCAATAAAAATCACCAAGTTACTCGCATATGTACAGAAAACGATACGGATTCGCCTAGCAAACTACTTATACAATTATTATTCACTGGCTAGGTTCATTTGGGTCGGTTATTCGGAAGGAAAGAATTGGTACAAAAAGACTTCAAAATGGGCATTTTATTACTTTACATAAAACATACGTACAAGCATACATACCGAATCACTAATACGCAAGTCGTAAACAGCTAATAAGTGATAAAATCCTTTTGTTATCCCTAAAAATCACACTTGAAACAACATTACAACCAATACAACTAGCTAAAAGGCGGACAACGTAGAACTCTAGCGACACCTTCCGGAAGTCAATGATTATCGGCCAAATATTGAACACAGGGGCTAATGGGAGTTGTTCGACTTTAGTATTATAAGGATTATGCACACAGTCGAAGACTCACTCAGTTGCGTCCTGGATACGAACATTAATAATTAATATATGAAGTTATGATATATGAAAAATATAATACATCTGAGTTGATTATAGTTATATTATTATTATTAATATTAATTCTGACAATTTCATATAGCGCAATACGCATAGCGAAGGCTAAAGTCAAGAGCGCTGTACAAGTGTCCCTAATAGGAGATGTTAAATAAATATGTTTTAAGGTTCCTAGTGAACAGTTCAGGAGATGTCACCCTAGTCACGTCCGCCGGCAGTGAGTTCCAATGCAAAGGGTTGCCCCTCGAAATAGACCGATCCCCAAATTTTGCTGTCGTAGACGGGGGTGGAACCACCAATTGAGAACGGCTGCTTGATCGAAGCTGCGAGCGCCGATCAGACGACTTGGGCTTACAGACCAGAGCCGTTAAGTATTCGGGGCAGAAAGGGTCATTTAACGTCCTAAATGTAAACCAGCAACGTTTAAAGGCTATACGCTCCGGAATCCGGAGCCAGTGAAGTTTGTCTCGTAATAGCGGTGTCACATGCTCATTCCACCTAGCGCCGAAGATCAGACGAGCTGAAACATTTAGCACCATCTGAAGACGGTTTAGCTGGCTGACAGGAAGTCAGAGTAAGATACTGTTACAATAATCCACTCGTGATAGAATGAGGGATCGAACCAGTTTAATCACGTCCGGTACTGGCAGTTAGCGGCGAATCTTCCGGATCCTGCGTAACTGATAGTAACAGGTGTTAGTTAATGTTAATAGGTGTTAGGAAAACGCCACATGGTGTCATCAGCGGAAACGAACTCACAGCGTTGCGTTTAATTAGAAAAAAGTGAATATTAGTTACTATGGCGACCAGATCGAACATTCCTCTGCCGGAGAAACTGGATCTGAATGCGGATAACTTATGTGTGGAGTTCCGTCGATTCCAAGGCCAATGGAAAAATTGCTGCATCGCTGCGAAAGTGTCAGGAGAAACTGCAGTTCAGGCTGCGACTCTCCTAGCCTGCATTGGATCCGACGCATACGTCACTTTTGGGTCGATGACGTTAACTGAGGAGCAACAGAAGAGTACGACTGATAGTTTAGAGGCCTTCGAACGGTTCTGCGTTGGCGAATTGAATGAGATCTACGAGAGATACTTGTTCAACACCAGGAAGCAGAGTCCTGATGAATCGTTCGATGTATTCGCTGCAGATTTGCGACGCCTCGTCCGCTCGTGTGGATTCGGTGCAGCGGAGTATTCCATGACTCGCGACCGTATTGTCTTTGGGATCCACGACGACGGAACCCGCTGGCAACTGCTTTGGACGCAAGGACTCGACCTTGAAAAGGCCATCCACGTCTGCAAGGCTCAAGAGGCAACCGCACGCTAATTAAAAGCCATCACGAAGACGGGAGCAGTCAAAGCTTTGCGCCGCGATTCTCCGCCTCGCCGTGATCCGAGTCAGCGTCGTCGACAGCACGATGTTGCGAAACAAAGGAATCGTCGACACGAGACCCGAGATCAAAGGCATCCGATTCAACGCCGGAATCGCCCTGCGAAAGGCACAGTTAGAGATTCTTGTCGTTTCTGTGGGCGTAGCCAACAGCGCGGCAAGAATAACTGTCCAGGTTTTGGCGCTGGGTGTCGGCGCTGCAATGAGAAAAAACAGTATGAAAAGAGAAATTCTTCGTACGGAAGCGTCAAGCAGCTGTCTGATTCTTTCGAATCCGTTCTCGTTCTGAATTCGACTGATTCAGGAGGACGTGTATTTAGGCATTTGCTGATAAATTGAATGCATGTCCGATTTATGATCGATTCTGGCTCTACGATCACAGCCATTTCATCGTAGATTTACGAAAACCTTCCTTTGCGACCAGCGCTGCGTCCAGCGAAATGAGTTCTGCGAATGTCTAGCGGTCTAGAGCTGCCGACAGCAGGAGTTATCGACGTCACGATTACTCAACCGACGACGAAAAAACAATTACAGACCAAAATTTATGTCACTGATCATGACAGTCCCATTATTGGCATGTCAATTTGCCAGGAACTGGATCTCCTACGCTAGGGGTGTCCAACTCAAATCAGATGACGGGCCGCATTGGACCACAAACCCAGCGTCGCGGGCCGGACTTGATTACAAGTACCGGTAATACCTTGGTCTAAGACTAAGTATGTAAGTCTAAGACTAAGTAATTAACAGTGTAAATTGAAAATGTAGGTAAAGAACACATAAAACATAGCATTACACACTGTTATTTATTCTTGTTCTATGTCCTTGTGAAGAAGTAAGCAATTTGGTAATCTCCTAGTTCTAAAAATAACGCAGTAACCGGTCCTATAGCTAAATTTGTTATTTTCCCAAACTCGGTGGCGGCGGATGAAACTGTCCCGCGGGCTGGATCCGGCTCGCGGGCCGCCAGTTGGACAACCCTGTCCTACGCGTTATAAAGCACAACATCTGTGCGACCGTAGCTGTTTCGCCACCTGCGTTGGAGCGACAGCTGACTGAAGCTGATGTCTTTGCTCGTTTTGGCGACCTGTTGGATGGAAATCTGGGACTGATGGAAGGTACTGTCCATCTATATATAGATCCATCGTATCGACCAGTGCAGCTACCACTGCGTCGAATGGCAATTTCAGTCAAGGACAGAGTCGAAAACGAACTTCAGCAGATGGTTTCGCAAGAGATAATTACGCCAGTAACGTAGCCCACTGCCTGGGTCTCTGCGTTGGTAGTCACCATCAAGAATAACGACAAACTCAGACTGTGCCTTGACCCTACAAGGATCTTAAACCCCGAGCTGGTCAGAAGCAGGTACTGTCTGCCGACCCTCGACGACATCTTGCACAAGCTGTCTGGGGTTCGAGTTTTCAGTACAGTGGATTGTCAAAATGCCTTCAACATGCTTCAGCTTGACCATGAATCAAGTTTCCTATGCACTTTCGACACGCGTTTTGCTCGTTTCAGATATCTACGTCTTCCTAAAGGTCTTTCTGTCTCGTCAGAAATTTTCCGGCCACGAATACCTGCAGCACTTTCTGGACTGAAAGAGATTTTCTGCATTGCCGACGAAATTCTTATAACTGGTTCTGGCAACAGGCAGAATGAAGCAATGCAGGACCACGATGCTAATTTAATCGCACTTTTTCAGAGATGTCGAGACAAGGGAGTGAAACTTAACAGAGAAAAGATGAAACTACAAAGGGAATGCATCAATTTTATGGTCCATGACTTAACGAAAGACTGATTAAAGCCTTCCGCCTCGAAAATCCAAGCCTTTGAAAACTTCGCGCAACCCGAAGATAAATCAGCCGTTCAGCGTCTTCTGAGTATGGCCAATTATCTTGCGAGGTACTGCCCTCACTACAGCGACGTCACTTTGGTGCTTCGTGAGCTTTTACAGTCCGACTCGCACTTCAGATGTGATGAACGTCACACTGAAGCCTTCAAGAAATTGAAGGGTATGTTAAAATCTGCGCCTGTTTTATCCTATTTTAATGACAACAAGGAATTGCTGAATCAGTGTTATAGCTCGTAGAAAGGTTTGGGAGCTCTGCTTCTTCAAGGAAATCGTGAGTTGATTATGCTAGCCGTGCACTAAAACAAACTGAATAGCGACTGAGCCAACTGGAAAAGGACTGTCTATCTATATGATTTGCTATGCAGAAATTCCATTATTATACATATGCAAGAAAAGTCAAAGTTACAAACGACCATAAACTTTTATTGGCTATATTCAAAAAGTCTTTTACTTCTGCGCCAAAAAGTCTCCAGCGCCTGTTGTTACAGTTACAAGGATATGATTTTAAATGGAATACGTTGCTGACAGAGATTTAATTTTGGCTGACGCCCTTAGTCGAGCTTACATTGCCAGAAGCACTCGACAGAAGTTCAGAGAGGAAATTGCTTTCCTAGAGACGGCAGATGCAGAGCAAGAAGCAGAAATACGATTAATCACATCTCCATCCAATTTAAGACTTATAACAGACGCGACATCCGATACGTCCAACATCCCTCTGAAAGAACAGATTCATCGAGGTTGGCCCAACTCGCCGAAGAGCCTGACAGCCGACGTTCGCCCTTTTGCAACCTTTAGAGATGAATTATCGGTTTGTCGAGGTCTCGTCTACAAAGGACATCGTCTTGTCGTACCAGGACCGGCGAGATTTAAACCGTCTACACTCGTCTCATATTGGACTAAACAGTTGTCTACGTCGTGCGAGGGAGGTGGTATTCTGGCCAAATTTGAACTCTGAACTCCGAGAGAAAGTTCTGAAATGTCACATTTTCAATACATTCAGAGACTTGCCTCCAAAAGAACCACTGTCACCCGTCTCGACCTTGGGAAAGAGTAGCAGTTGACATCTTCACATTTCAGCAACGAGAATATTGAATTTCAACAGACTTCCTCAGTGGATACTTCGAAATAGACAGAATATCATCGAAGTCGGTGAGCAACATAATTTACTGTTTGAAACAACATTTTGCAAGATTTGGTATCCCGTCATTCTTGCATAGTGATAACAGTCCATTTAGCTTAATGGAATTTAAGAAATTCGCAGACAAATACGAGTTTCAACATGTCTTAAGTTCGCCAATGCATAGCCAGGGAAATGACAAAGCAGAGTCAGCAGTTAAAATGGCTAAGTAGCTGACGAAGAAAGATTTAGAGGAAAATTTAGACCCCTACATTTACTTAATGGAATGGAGAAATTGTCCTTCCGAGAGATTGGGTCTAAGCCCCGCGCAAATTATGTTTGGGCGTCGAACGCGCACAAAATTGCCTATCAACAGTCAACTACTGGATACTCCTTCTGCTGCCAAGGTCCATCAGGCATTAGAAAGATCAAAATTGAAGCAAGCCTCTCACTACGACAAAAACGCGCACAACCGACGGGAGCTACAGAGGGGATACACTTGTCGCGTAAAAGTACGACCGACCGACGACCACTGGAAGAAAGCGGAAATTACAGTTGTCCTTCCACATCGATCGTATCAACTTCGGCTGGACGACGGCCCAATCAAGCGGCAAAGCTCCCGGCATGTCAGATTCTCCTTGGAAGCCCCCGTCATTTTCCAGGAGGAAAGTGAAGGACAAAGACAACCATCAATGCAAAGGGAAGCAAACGTCCGTTCGAGACCACCGTACAAATCACTGGGGCAGGAAGATATCACTCCACTAGCGCTGCGAACAAACCATCATCTGATACAACTGAGGCAACCCCAGCGCCACCTAAGGAACACCAAGTAACTACTAGAGGAGCTGAACCATATAAGATCAGATCTGGCCGTACAGTCAGAAAGCCATCTAGATATAAATAGTTTTTAAAATGTTAAATTTCTGTTTTAGATGACTGATGAAGTTTTAACAGAACTGCTATAAAATATTATTTTGCTTAATTGGATAATGAGCCTAATTAATGGAAAGAGATGTGGCGTGATTGGACACTTGTAACTCACGCCTCAACCAATTGCGGAGCTGCTATAGTTTTAGATTATATATGCTATAGAGCAGTTAGTTCAGCGTAAGTCGCTGTTACACAGTCGACGACTCTCACTCAGTTGCGTCCTGGATACGAACATTAATAATTAATACATGAAGTTATAATATATGAAGTTATAATACATCTTAGTTGATTATAGTTATAGGCGTTAGGAAAACGCCACAAATGGCCACTCAACCTCTACGTTAAACACAGATATGTCATTTAAGGATATCCTTCTTGATGATGATGATGATGATGATGATGATGATGATGATGATGATGATGATGATGATGATGATGATGATGATGATGATGACGATGACGACGACGACGACGACGATGATGATGTGCATTCACTCTTCACAACTCATCTGTTGGGCACCTGCGTTGCCTCGTGAAATGGAATCAATTCAAAATCCGCATGTTAATTTTTTAAATAATGATTTTTGTTGAATTGCTGTACGTAAATTACGTAAACAAAATCGGGAGTGGGTTGAAAAACTTCGACAGCTGTTGGCAAAGAGGAGGGTTCACAATTCGCACCCCAAATTGTTTGCGTATTTTATGGGCAGCCCGTGGTCAGCTGCCCGAGATATATTTCGACTCTGGTTACGCCACTGCGGAACACCAGCAACGCCAGTTTGTATTTTATACTGTGACGTGCGGCCTTAAAACTTACTCTTGCTCGTCTGTGCGTCGTCCAATCACATCCGTCCGCACTTCGTAACGTCCATAAAACCAATTTCTATTGGTTCACACAAACATTCAAGCACACATAGTAAAGTTACTATTCCAAACCTACTAATATTTCCACTTACTTACTACATTCTCATTAATATTTCCTACCATCACACCCTTAGCACTCGAGCCTAAGTGGTGGGTCACCACGTTAAGTCTGATGCAATGGCTGTGATGACAACAAAACGAAATTGCGAAGCAAACTTTGGCTTACAACAATTTCAATTTATCAACTATGTAAGCAGTAGTCAAAAGGAACACACAAGAATCAACCACTGAGAACAACTCTCAAAAATTACGCTCTCCCTCTGGTTATATTATAAAACCATCCTAACTTAGTTTAAGCTACAATAACACTTAGATTCTATGTTTCACTTACAACACTCATTTATAACTCCTAAACTAGTTACTTATCCTACCTATTCTGAAGGTCGATTTAGAATATCGGGCAGTAAATTATCTTAGCCTGGTCTGTGCTTTATCTCAAGCGAATACTGCTTTGGCGTTATGGCTACCCATCTTTTGGATGAGCATTAAAGGGCTGTGGTCAGAGTATATGACTGTCTTTTGAGTGCCAAAATATACAATGGATACTCTGACCGCAGACAACAAGAGCTAATGCTTCCTTCTCAACGGTCCCATATCTGCGCTCATGTATGTTCAACTATCTGCTACAGTAGCAGACTGGGTGCTCAATGTTTTCATGTACTTTAAAAAGTACCACACCTATTGCTTGATCGCTTTCATCAACAGCAACTGAGAATGGTCGATTGAAATCTGGCGTCTTAACCCTGTCAGCCCTGTCTTCCCTGGGCGTATTTTCCCTTTACCCTGAGCTCCTGGGGGTAAATTATGTGCATTCCTTTCAATCTTTCTGAAGGACCCACCCACATGTCAGACCAGACAAAGGTTCGCGGTTCTAGCTGAATGGCATTGGAAATCCCTCGACACTGGAATGTCAATAATTGGCTCAGAGTGTTTAATGGGCGTGTCACCAAAGCAATTAAATGAGCGGTCACCTGCTTCGAATGCCTACGTGGGGGGCGGCGAAAGGTCGTCCATTGTCTCTGTAGACAATGGACGACCATTCGCCGTCGGCTACACAGAAACCCCGACGAGGCCTTACGGGGACTGGTATCGATAGCTGACGGGACTGTTGCGGTTTTACGGTCTGAGAGAGTTAAGTATTGATCTGAGCGCTAATCTAGATTTTATGTCTAAAAAGGCACTTTCAGGTTCTACTGTCCACTTAAATTTACATTCTTCTTGAGAAGATTAGTCAATGCGATCGATAGATGCGCATAATGGGGCAAAAATTTCCTGAAATACCCGCAGACACCTAGAAAAGATTGAAGCTGCTTTTTAGTATTCGGTCTGGGAATGTTCTGAATTGAAGTAATCTTGTGTTGCAAAGGTTGGACTTGTTCTAAGCCAACACGAAATCAGGGTTGTCCAACTGGCGGTCCGCGTTTTTTCTGATGATGTTGATGATATTTGTCGGAAGATGTTATTTGAGGAAGTTGTCCCGTTTGGTACTCCAGGTCATAAAATCTCATGCTGTGTTTATGATGGCCTTTTGGTACGAAGATTTGTGGAATCTGAGTGTCCACAGGAGATGTTCGGTTGGAGCTGAGCCCCCAGGGCAACAACCGAACAGTTAGCTACTGGGTAACGATCGGAGGGTTCGACTGAGAGGATGGCCATAAAGGACGCAAATGAAGTTTCTTGGTCAAAGCCATACAACAGACACAAGTTTGCTCCAAATGCATACAGAGAAGAGCATAACTCACCCCAAAACAATAGATACAATACTGGTAGAGATAATTCTAGCAGTTGCAATAATTGGAGATCTCGTTCAGACCACAATGTCAATTTTAAGACATTGCAAGATGGGAACAATGCAAATTTCATAAATTTTTCCAACCTAAATACACAAGGGAAGAACCCAAGTTTGAAAAGGGACAGAAATTTGTTGCCTTCAGCCCAAAGGTGTGCAGTCTGTCATAAGAATGGACATGGTCTAGACCAATGTTTTGCGCTTAAAAAACAGAGGGATGAGCGAGCTAAGTTTGAGCCAGACTCAAATATTGCTGGTCCAAGTCAACTTATGCAACTCAATCTTCTCATTTGACTGAATTTGAGCTTGCTGACTTTGGGCTTCAATTTGAGCTTTTTATTGTTGGGTTTTGGCTTAAATTTGAGCTTTTTCTTGTTGGGGTTTAGCTTCAATTTGAGCTTGTTGAGTTTGAGCTTGAATTTGTTGAGATTTAACTTCAAGCTCTTTATCCCTAAGCTCTAATCTCTTAAGGGTAATGGTCTAAGATTCTATCTGGGTGTTTGAATGTCGGGAAATTGTACTGACAGTACTCTCGGCATCTTGTCTCTCTTCTCCCAATCCTGTCACACATAATTGAATGAGCTGAGCTCGTAATTTATCCTTGTTACCCTCCCTTCGACATCCTTGAAGTTTAAATTTTCCCTTAACTCCTCTACATTCATGTTTAAGATGTCGTCAATTGACAAATCATCAGGCAATGCTAGAGATGCCATAGTTAAAGTTATGCAGAATAAACAAATTCAATGCAAGACAACAACTCCCAAATGACACCCCTGCCAAGCAAAAAGAAAAAAGTTTGTGGAGAATGTGTGCAGTTTGTATGATGCTTGTAATGAACAGTTGAATGGTTCTTTACATTATCTTGTATGGCTACAAGATTTTACGATTAATAACGCTGCATATCTACTGAATGTAATGTGACACGTAGGCAAAGAATATCTTTACCATTACGGTTTTTAAATGTTCCGTTTTGCTACTAAACCATACTTTTGTCCAATTCTGTTCGTAATTATTGAGTCACTAACATTAATACTGTGAGCGTATTGTAAAACTAGAATTTTAGGACGATTATTAGTTAAGTTTGAAGCAGTTTTGTACGACGCTGATTCCTGCGTCTACGTCCATAGTCTCCATGTTAAGATTTTAGGCCTATTCGACGACGCATATCTCCATAATTATAGGCGCTATAGAAGACCGGTTTAGTTTCGTTTGAAGATTATTTTTTGGTGTATTTATGGATATAGTTGATATAATTGATTGAAATATGAATTAATAGTTAGGAACCTTGGAAGTTAGCATGGAAGGAATAAGAGAAGTAACGTAAGTTATTATTGGTTGGAAAGGCCTAATCTGTTCACTACGTAAATTGTGATTGGTTGAACCTCCTCTTTCTCCGGTTCACCTTTCATAAAACTATATAAAGGCGAGAGTGCGCCATGTTAATCGGTCCGGTACTGGACTCCTGCTGCGATAGCATATACTCCTAGAACAGTACTGTTTCTGGAGCCTTGTAGCATCGTGGTAGCTGCAGAAGCGGCTGCGCTAGCTTAGTTGTAGCGACATTACGGTTGCTGCAACACGACTAGTGGTTTGGCTGGGATAAGTTGAAGTGGACCGAATAGGATCGCTCCAATGACTCTTGGTTACTGCGAATTTGCGAAATTACGTTTGCCGTAGAATTTATTATGCGTTCGGTTGTCTTGAATATGTGTTACGATTGTATAATACACTGTCAATATAATGTGTAGTTGATGTAAGATTGTAGCATTATTTAATGGCTGTGACATTTTGCATTGCTAGATTATGGATTAGATAAGATATAGCCTGTATTGTTAATTGTATGAATAAGTGAACTCTAGCTTTGATTGTAGTTCGCTGCTCATATGAATAAGGACGAAGAATGTTTATTCTGCCACGTGTGTAATTAAGTTGTAGTGACAATTAACTAGCGACCTTTAATGACAGTGTAGAATACTCATTGTTAATTGAAGATATATGTGATGATATGTTGCTGGAATGTTTCATACTAGTTACTTGTGATTGTATAATTGTTCGATGTTGTTGTTGAGGTTTATGTTATAATAAGGAATGGTAAAATCATATGTATTATCTTCTCACAAGCAAGGCCACGCCAGAACCGGGTGGTGACCTAGTTTGCGACAGCCTAAATTCTAAGTTACTATCCTGGGGTTTTGGAATTTCGCTACAAGATCGTCTCATATTAAATAATTGCTGACAAGCAAAAGAAAGTAAATAAATACTGACAAGCAAAAAGTCGTCATTTACATCTTTTACACTTAAATAAATTAAGTAATTTTTTCTGGTCAGCGCGGGCCCTTTGTTTATCGACGGGCCCGAGTAAAAATGTACCCCTTATCCTCCCCTCCCTGCTTTTCCACCTTAGATTGCTCCCTCGCTGTTCTGAATTATCTTCCGGATTTACTTGGCCATAATTGATCAAATGATCTTTTCCATCGCAACAGAATCAAAACCTGTCCCTCATTCCATTTCCCTGTCAGAACTTGCTGAATCCTTTGCTATTTTTTTCTCTACAAAAATCTCTAAAATTCGCAGTGTCCTTAAGTCTTCCACTATGACTCAAACCACCTCTCCTCATTACCCTTCTCCCCCAAAACCTCCATGCAATTTATCCAGCTTCACTCCTGCAACTGATGAAGAGGTATCGAAACTGCTACTTTATCTTCCAAACAAACAATGTGACCTAGATCTCATACCTACCTCTTTACTCAGTGTGTCATCATGCTTACGCCTATCATAACTAGAATCATTAACTTCTCTCTTAACTCAGGCACTTTCCCATCTTCATTCAAAAACTCTTTTGCCACTCCTCTCCTAAAAAAGCCTGGCTTTGACAGAGAAGATCTTAATAACTATCGCCCCATCTCAAATCTTTCACTTCTATCAAAACTTACTGAGAAAATTGTGCTTTCTAGACTGACCGAACACCTTTCAAATAACTCGCTATATAATGCTCATCAGTCTGCCTACACTCAACTGAAACCGTTCTCGCCTACATTCATGACAGACTCTTAACCGCAGTTGGTCTCCGACAAGTTACTGGCCTTTGTCTCCTTGACCTCTCTGCAGCATTTGATACCATAGATCAAAAAATTCTGCTCGAACGACTCTCTCTGGTTTGGAATATTTGAAAAAGGCCACAACTGGTTTTCATATTACCTTAAATCCCGGTCTTTTCAAGTGTCCTGTCGTAGCCAAATTTCTCTATCTCACAGTGTAGATTAGATTTTGGAGTGACTCAAGGATCAGTACAACAGTACAACAGTACAGGCCTTGGGCCTGTACTGTTCAGCCTTTACACCACACCGCTCTCGTCTTTAATTAGTTCCCTTCATTTAAATCACCAACTCTATGCCGATGACACTCTGCTATTCCTTTCCTTCTCACCTCTTTCATTTAATGCATCTATTATTGAGCTTGTATCTGCATTCTCATCAATCTCGGCTTTGATGTAATCTAATCTCCTCGCTCTTAACCCATCTAAGACAGAGTTTCTCTTAATTGGACTACCCCAACAACTCAAAAAAATCGACAATCCTAAACTAGTTTTGGCTCCTGACACCACAAATCTCCCAACTATCAAAAGCCGGTTATGTTCATATTCGTGACCTTCGCCGCCTACGCCCTTGCCTAGATACTAAAACTGCCTCCACAATTGCCACCTCAATAGTCCACTCCAAATTAGATTATTGTAACTCCCTCTACTATAACCTTCCCAAAGCCTCTATCAACAAATTGCAATCAATACAAAATGCACTTGCTCGTGCTGTTACTAAGTCACCGAAATTCTCTCATATTTTCACCCATACTAAAATCATTACATTGGCTTAAAATAACTGAACGTATCCAATATAAGATAATAACACTTACATATAGCTCACTTCAGTCATCAAAACCTGTCTACCTTAGATCACTATTAACCCCTCAGCCTCCTTGACCCACACGTTCATCATCTTACCTCACTCTGTCACGCCCACTGAATCAGTCATCCCTGAAAATTTGCAACCGTGCCTTCTCATACGCCTCACCTGAACTTTGGAACTTCCCTCCGCAGACTTGGACACTTTCAAAGAATAAAATCTGAATCCTCATTTCCTATAATTCCTGCATGATCTCCTCAAGTCTTCAGGTCTAAGCTTAAATCCTTCCTTTTTCTCAAATCATATCCTCCATAGCTGTAACAACCTAGCCTCACTTGCTAGAGCTGGGTCGATTACGATTATTTTTTTCCGATTACGATTACGATTATTTTCGATTATTTTTCACGATTACGATTTCGATTACGGTTATTTCACAGTACCTTTATTTATTTATTTATTTATTGAAAGTTAAGATTTTTGTGGTAAATCGTCCTAGAAGGACTACTCGAACACATTACATTGTACATGAATAATAGGCCTATAGGTCAGGATCTACCAGAATAGCTGATCTCGAACAGCAAAGTCTTCAGTTGCTTCTTAAATATGTCAAGAGAAGTTGATGTTTGGACAGAAATGGGAAGACGATTCCAGGCTTTCGCTGCGGTAACCGGGAAGGCACGGTCGCCGGCAGTGGCAAGGCGTGTGCGCGGCACGAGGAGTGCTTCAGTGGAGCCAGATCGCAGACGCATTCTACTGTCTGTGTCAGCCGATCTCTGGAGTTCTCACCGGAGATAGGAGGGACCGATGTCGTGCAGGCACCGATAGACGAGGGTTGCCAACTTATACGTTATTCGCTCGGGGACTGAGAGCCAGTGTAGGTCTATCAACAGTGGCGTGATGTGGTCATACTTCCTTGATCGATGGATCAGGCGTGCAGCCGCATGAAGTACGCTCTGGAGTCTGTCGAGGAGCTATTTCGGGAGCCCTGCTAAGGTGGCATTGCCATAGTCAAGTTTAGTGATTACTAAGGCACTGATCAAAGTCTTCAGGGCATTCAGAGATACATATTTTCGTATGCTGCGAATTAACCGCAGTGCTGCAAAGCAGCTGGCGACGGTGCGTGTCACGTGTTGCCTCGTCGTGGCGGTATTATCGATATAGATGCCGAGATTTCTGACATAGGGGCTTGGATGGATATCGTGACCATTGAACCGGACCGAAGTGGATTGGAGCAGGTGCTGCTGTCTTCCGGTTGCCATCCATAAGACTTCTGTCTTCGCAGTATTGAGCTGGAGACGATTTGAGCCTAGCCATTCTGTCATTTCTGCGACACAGTTCGTAATTCGTGATTGGAGTTGTTGGGTTAGAGCTGAGTGACAACTCCCATATACTTGGGTATCATCTGCATATAGGTGTGCCTGCAGATCATGCTTGTGAGCTATGTCGAGTAGATCTACCAGGTATAATGCAAAGAGGATGGGTCCGAGGACTGAACCTTGAGGGACCCCATTTGTGACTGGGTAATTCTCCGATGTTGAGTTGGCGCAGCGTACAGAGTAAGTGCGCTGGTTAAGGTTTGATGAGAACCATGCAAGTGCGGTGCCACCAACTCCGTAAGTTATTTCCAGCCTCTTCAGCAGAGTGTCGTGGTCTACAGTATCGAACGCTGAAGTCAGGTCTAGTAGTATCAGTGCCGCTACCTTTCCAGTGTCGAGTTCACGTAGGATATCTGCAATTACCTTCAGGACCGCTGTCTCGGTCGAGTGTGAGGCGCGGTAGGCCGACTGCAGACTTGGAAGCAGCTTGTGAGTCGTCAGATATTGGTTGAGCTGACTTGCTACAAGGCGCTCCAGTAGCTTAGAAAGAACCGATAGGTTGAAGATCGGTCGATATGATTTGACATCTGAGGGGTCAGAGTTAGATTTCTTGATCCGAGGAACAACATAAGCGGTCTTAAAGATAGTAGGCACTGTCCCCGAGGAGATTGAGCGATTGAAGAGCTCAGTGATAAACGGAGTTAAAAATTCAGCACTCTCTTTGAGTAGACTAGTTGGTAATGGGTCCAAGGAGCAGTGTTTGTCCGGAAGTGCCCGTATGCTTGCGGCGACTTCTTCTACCGTCAGCGCTCGGAGGAACTGGCTTTCCCGCCATATTTTACAGTATTCACAATTTGATGACCTTTTTTGATTGTCGACAATTTTGGGATTTTGGGAAAGCTAGGAAGGTATTCTGCGGTCCTCAAAATTGGTGATGACCTGTTTTGCTTGTGGACAATTTTGGGATTTTGGGAAAGCTACGAAGGTATTCTGCGGTCCTCAAAATTGGTGATTACCTTTTTTCGCTTGTCAAAATTTTAATTGTTGGGAAGGCTAGGAGAGGCCTCGAAATTCCAACTGGCCTGGGCCTCATTCAGCCTCTGAAGGGGCCTGCCCCCAAATGGAGAAATACACCCCACAACTTTTATCCTCGGATGACTTTTTTGCTTGTCAGACTTTTTGTGAGTCTCTATAAGGTTTTTTTGCTTGTCAGCCTTTTTCGGTAGAGACTTCCAAATTTCGACACCCCCAGATTTTCCCAACACCCCCAAATTTACAATCCTACAATCCTAGAAATAAACACACCCCAGATTTTCCCGACACCCCACCCCAATTCACAATCCTAGAAATAACCCTGGTGTTGACAGAACCAGGGTGGCAAATTGAGCGAGAGTTTGTACATTAAACCTAAGTGACACTCTGCGGTAGATCTCTCGGTCGGGTGAAGTGGTGATTAGTCAGTGGCGGCTCCACACGGGGAGCCCCGGGAGGCCCGTGCCTCCTATTGAATGCCTGACCCCCCAGTGGCCCCTGTTGGGACCCTATACTTAATACTACATACCTAACACCAAATGGTTGGCCCCCATGCTTAGAAGTTGGCCACCCCAACGCCCCCCACTTGCCAAATCCTGGAGCCGCGACTGTGCTTAGTGAATCAAGAAGTGCCATCGAAAGCTGCTGTCAAATCCAGAAAGATGGTGCCTGTCTTTATGCGCAGTTGAATCCATTTTCAATGAAAATCTGATAATCAACGGTAAGTTGATCTTTCTTTGAATCGGAAATATTGTATAATATTGTATAATATAACTTACGGGAATAATCGAAAAATAATAGCGATTTCGATTATTTTTTCGACGATTATCGATTATTTCGATTTATTTAATAATCGTCTCGATTTCGATTTCGGTTTTTCCAAAAATCGCGATTTGGATTACGATTTCGATTAATCGACTCACCTCTACTCACTGCCCTTTGGATGTTGACTATTGCCTGGCTGATAATATATTGTGACGATTTTTTATTTTTAAAGTTTGATACGCTCGCGTTATAGCGAAATCAGTCGCTACGCGGAGCCACGATTATTCACGCCACGGTTATTCTCGCTTAAAGCTCGTCCTCTTCATAACTTTCCACGTTCGAAGAATTTGCGCTTGAACACACGCTCATAATTAACTCCACCTGGAAAGCTAACGGAAAATCCTTCTTTCCGCCGCATTGCACTAACCTGATCGAATCGCCAAAGGCTGGAACTCGCCATGCACACACCTCGTGTTAGCCGATCCAGATTGTGGCCATTTCTTTGCATTGGCGCTTCCTCGATCGTTCGGTAGGCGTCGCCTTTGACTTATTTACATGGGATGAAGGACCCCAAAGAAGAATGTTCCTTTGGATTCGAACCCTCACACTACGGAGGACTATTCGACCACTATCATGTGTTAAAAAGTCGCCAGTATCTATTTATATAATGCTCACTAGGTGGCACTACGCGTTACGAAACGGCAACGAATTGAAGATTCGCAAATTACACTCCTTTTCTTAGCAAGCTCCGGAGCTCTTATCACAGGCCTCTTCCAATATGAAGGAAACCGATCGTGCTAGGCTATCGCCTGCATCCGGAGCGATCGAACGCTGGTGGGCCTTGCAAATCTTCCAGCCGCAGGCTAAGGCCTGTGGCAGACATACACAATTGGGGCTTTTCTGTGTCCTTGCGAGGTCACTCACTCATCATACATACACAGCTGCGGCTTTTCTGTGTCCTTGCGGGGTCACTCACTCATCAGACAATACACAGCTGGGGCTTTTTGTGTCCTTGAGAGGACACCACTGACTTCGGTCAATACTTGTGACAGGTAGTCGCCGTAAAACTCTTGTTTTGCGTTAGGTCAACTATTTAAAGGTCATGACATTGCTCCTCTAAATCTTTATGTATAGCTTATTAATGTTGTTTACCGAGTGCTTAAAGGTCATTGTAGAAAGGTCGTAACATATCTTTTGCAGGCCAAGGACGCTCTCGACCTTGATTCGGACCATTCATGAACCCCATTGCGACCTCTGGACGCTTGTTCTTTAGTCAACCTTTAGCGTAAGACAGTTGCCGTATCAAGGTTACCTTCGTGTAGACTTGTTTTCATCGTCGTCATTTACGATTGTTTTCATCTCTGGAAATATATAGTTCTGAATTTATCGTTGTCATTTAAAATTGCTTTTCACCTCGCTGAGTTAATGGATTCTAAGGTCATCGTCGTCATTACGATTGTTTCGCTCTTGCAATTACGAAAGATTCCAGGGTCATCGTCGTCATTTGCGATTGATTTAATCTCCGTGTTAATAATTCTAAGGTCATGTTAGAAATAGCCCTATGCGCGCCTAGTTAGAGTATGCCTGAGGAACTACGTTATCGCACAGCTTCCCGGACAAGAGTTTCTTAGACGAATAACTTTCAATAACCTTGAAACTTACCTAAAGCCTTGGTCCGTATACTTTACATGCATTTCTTTTACCGTGTAACCTTGATGTAGCATTTAGATTGTTGAGGCGTTCTTAATTCGTACATTGTTGCCTCCTAGTTGAAGAAGTTGAGGATTATGTTCGTGTTTTTATGATATTGTCGCCTTGACCGCTGCGATTCACTCATGGTCATTTGTTTGCTCTCGCTTATGTTACCTGCTTCACGATAGTAAGGGTTATTTTCCAGATGAAGTCTGTCAGGATTGTTATGTTATGTTATAACATAACATTGTTATAACATAACATTGTATTAGTTAACATTGTATTAGCTATTAGTTAACATTGTATTATTGATTGTAGCGCTATAAAATGCGCTATAAAATGTTTTGACATAGACATGCGCGCCGGGCGCTTCCGGTCAAGATGGCTGCAAGGAGCTGTTCACACGCGCTGCGATTGTAAAACTCTATCCGATCAATCTGACGTTTGTTGTTGTAATAAAACTTGATAACTTCAACCATTGAGTTAACTAACAGTCGGCACATCACATGGCGTCGTGAACAGGATTCGTTTACACGGTAGCTAAGATATTTTTGTGAACCTGATCGACAGTTCCTTGAGCGCCTGACACATCTGGTTAGTCTTTTCCCGTTCTTTAAATAACTGATTTATCACGACGAAATTCCGGATTAAACAATGGAGTTCTTTAGGCAACCTGGGCCACTGACCCTGAGTGGTGGCAATCTAGAGGCAGAGTGGAAACTGTGGAAACAGAAATTCAAAAACTACCTACTGGCCTCCGGAATCTCTGAAAAACCTGATCGTGTCCAGTTGGCGACATTCCTACATGTACTTGGCGATGAAGGCCTTGCTGTATACAACACCTTTCGTTTTTCTGATGATGAAGTTGAGAAATTGGATGTGGCAATGGAGAAGATGGAAGGGTACTGCCTGCCTCGGAAAAATGAGGTGTACGAGCGCTTCCAATTCTGGCAATTGCAACAGGCCTTTGGAGAATCAATTGACGCATTCGTAACGAAACTCCGCACGAAAGCCAAATCCTGTCGGTTTGGAGACCAAGAAGAAAGCCTCATCCGAGACAGAATTGTTATAGGCTGTCCTGATGACCGCCTGCAAGAGCGGTTGCTACGGGAACCAGATCTTGATTTACTCAAAACATTGTCTCTGTGTCGAGCTGCAGAGACCACACGAGAGCAGCTACGCACAATTAAAGGTGACTCTGTGCATCTAGTCAGTAAAGCATTGAATCAACCTGTGTCAAGCAAGAACACAACAATGAGCACTGGACACTCTGTTGAACACCGACAATGCGGAAATTGTGGAAAAGCGCATCAGCCACGATCTTGCCCAGCTTTTGGCAAAACGTGCAATTCGTGTTTCAAGCTAAATCACTTTTCCATCTGCTGTCGTTCTTCCAGATCCAGACAATCTTCAAGAAAAATCCAAGATGAGCGACACAGCGCATCGAGAATCTCGAACACAGTTGCAGAGGTTGAAGGTGACGATGAATATTTTGTCGGAGTCGTTCACATAGGTTCTCAGACTGATTCTTGCTGGTGGGAAAACTCCAGGATAAATGGTGCCATAATTCGTTGCAAACTGGACACTGGCGCAGAAGTAAATGTAATGGCACCAGCACACTTGTCCTCTCTGATCATAAACCATTAGAAGCCATTTTCAAGAAACCAATAAATAGCACGTCACCTCGGCTTCAACGTATGCTCCTTCAACTACTTAAATATCAAGTGGTAGTTCAGTATGCTCCTGGAAAGACAATGTTAGTCGCTGACACACTATCTAGAGCTTCCGTCACCTGTATTGATGATACAGCTAGAGAGATTTCTGAAGATATTGACGTTCAAGTTCACACCTTGCTTCGTGAGTTTCCGGCGAGTGATGCAAAACTAAATGAATTTCGCCGTGAGACACAAAGTGACCCGGTGCTCGCTAAGCTAATCCAGCTCCTGCGGGTAGGTGTTCCGGGTGATACTAGAGACTTACACCCAGAAATCAAGCAATATGCTAAAATTTGGCAGGACATATATGAGCTTAACGGCATCCTTTTCGTACACGGGAAGATTGTTGTTCCTTCCTCTTTGCGCCATCAAATGTTGTTAAAGCTCCATGAAGGACATTTGGGTATTGAAAAATGTAAAGGTCTTGCTCGATCATGCATGTACTGGCCGGGCTTATCTCGTGACCTGGAGATTTTTATTGGGAAATGCGCAACATGCAACACATTTCAAAGAGAACAAACCAAAGAGCCTCTTTTGCCTCACTCAGTACCTCATCGACCATGGGAAAAAGTCGCTGCGGACATTTTCCAACTATTTGGTCGGGATTATTTGTTGTTAGTCGACTATTACTCAAAGTACCCGGAGGTATATCTTTTGCCAAACAAGACTGCGGAATCAGTAGTGACTGCTCTAAAATCAATGTTCTCAAGATATGGCATTCCACTTGAAATGATTTGTGACAACATGCCATTTAACAGTGGTGTCATGATTAATTTCTCTAGGAGTGGGATTTCACTATCACCACATCCAGTCCTAGATATCCGCAATCAAACGGTCTCGCGGAACGAAATATCCAGACGGTTAAGCGCCTTCTTCAGAAAGCTGAGCACGATGGATCAGACCCTTATCTCGCGATGCTGCAGTTCCGCAATGCGCCTATAGCAGGCATGACTCGCAGCCCGGCCCAGCTGTTGATGGGTCGTGCTCTCCGATCAAGACTTCCGGTTGCTCCAGACTGTATGTCTCCTCAAGCGGTGGAAGATCGTAATCAGCTGTTACGTCGTCAGCAATCTCAGAAGCATTTCTATGACAGACATACTCGACGCCTTCCACTACTGAGGAAAGGTGAGGCAGTCAGAATTCGTCACGGTGGATCATGGCAGAAGGCTGTGGTCCTAGAAGAACATCCAGCTCCGAGATCATTCGTTGTTAAAACTGAGGAAGGATCAACACTGCGCAGGAACCGCCGGGATCTCATAAAGACCGCGGAACCGCCAATTTCTCCGGAGACTGTTGTTCCAGAAATGGACAGTTCAGATTTCTCAGAAACCCAGACTGCTTCTCAGGCGGAAAAACAGTCCGAGAGTCCTGATAACATTCCAGCAACTGCTGAGCCTTGCGCAATTCCAGTAACCAGATCTGGGAGAACAATTACAAGACCTGTTAGATTTAAGGATTACATATTGTAAAGTAATTAACATTTTTTAGGGGGAAGATGTCAGGATTGTTATGTTATGTTATAACATAACATTGTTATAACATAACATTGTATTAGTTAACATTGTATTAGCTATTAGTTAACATTGTATTATTGATTGTAGCGCTATAAAATGCGCTATAAAATGTTTTGACATAGACATGCGCGCCGGGCGCTTCCGGTCAAGATGGCTGCAAGGAGCTGTTCACACGCGCTGCGATTGTAAAACTCTATCCGATCAATCTGACGTTTGTTGTTGTAATAAAACTTGATAACTTCAACCATTGAGTTAACTAACAGTCGGCACATCACAAAGTCTTCGTTGAACTCATCGATGGATGTTCTTCTTGACGTGCTTTTCGTTATAATAAATACCTGTTCTTTCCTTTCTTTCCTTGAGGTCGTTATGTCATTCACAAGCACGGGCTGTCTCAGAACGGGACGGGGGCCCAAGTTTATGAACGATTTTTCCTCTTGTCCTTAACCTTTAATGGGAGTCAACCAGGAATTTCGCAACAATACCTTTCCCACAGCTATTTTAAGAGAGGCTGAACGCCTAAGAATAAGCAGCTACTGTTGTGCTGCTCACCAAGGTGCTATAGAAATCCACGAGATTTTACTTTACTTTACTTACTTTAATTCTATTTGGATTTGGTGCGCCATCGGTTGATGCCCTGGGCATAGTGCATAGATATTATAAGGATTATGGCCCTGGGCATTATGATAGTGGCGCCATAAAAGTTTATTGATTGAAGGTTTTTACGCAATCGCATTTCGAGGATCTTTCATGCACCTCGAACCGGACGAGAATTAATCGCACATTTTCTATTTGTTTTCGGACAATTTTTTCACAAGTTCCTCGGGAGTAAAGGGCATTATATTGTAGCGGATTTAGGTTATAGCGTAGAACCCTTAGTAGCAATAGACGCAAGTGAGCCATTAATAATTCATGAGCTTAATCCTTTGACAGGTGGCCGCACGCGTAGGTAATCAGGACCGATGGCCGAGGCGGCGTGTGATGGTAAGAAGGTCCATATAAGTGCATATAAGGATAGTGCACTATGCACCCTATGCACCCGTAGGAAGAGTGCACCCTGAGGTTAAGGAAGCACCCTTGAGATTAAGTGCATTGAGAGAGGTGCATTGCGAAGGTGCATTGCGAGAGGTGCATTGCGAAGGTGCATTGAGAGAGGTGCAGTGCGAAGGTGCATTGCGAGCGGTGCGGTGCAAGGCACTGAGAGTAGGGC
This sequence comes from Metaphire vulgaris, assembly GCA_018105865.1. NCBI lineage: Eukaryota > Metazoa > Annelida > Clitellata > Crassiclitellata > Megascolecidae > Metaphire > Metaphire vulgaris. Next base: position 7,684,858 of record CM030865.1, read on the forward strand.
GGTGCGATAGGTGGGTGCGAGGCACTGAGTTGTAAGGCGGTGCGATAGGTGAGTGCTAGGCACTGAGCCGTAGGGCGGTGCGAGAAGGATAGTGCACGGCGAGAGGCAAGGTGCACAGTGAAAGGTAAGGTGCACGGAGAGGAGTAAGGTGCACGGAGAGTTAAGGGAGAGGAAAGAGGATACATTGAGAGAGGGATTAAGTGTGGAATATAAGAACGGAGTGGAGGTAAAGTGCGCGTAGTGACAGGTGGTAGTGAGAGAGCCTGAGATCTTAGCCAAAAAGCTAAGACGAACGACCACGTGCCTTAGTTGAGTCATAACCCCGTGTGCGCCGAACCGGGCGGAGCCATCTTGAGTTTAGGAGGCGTAGGAACCTCGAGAGGCCCGGATCGCCACATAATTGGTACCAGAAGTGGGGTAGGCTTCACAAAGGGTTAAGCGCACTAAGCAGAGTAAGAGAGACGTTTAAAGGGTGAATTGCACCGGGTAGAGTAAGGTCGAGGCGTGGAACTTGTAATAGACTTGAAGAGCACCCGGAGGGCATTGAGAGCAGGTTGAGGACTGTTAAAAAGTGCAAGAGCACCGAGGTGCAAGACACGCTGACTAAAGCACCTAGCTTAATTAAGGAAAGCGCCATGGACACGGAGCGAGAGTTGGAGGAGTTCAATCTCGCTAGCCTATTTGACCCCAGGTCGGCCAGCACAGGTGCGCGTCCGAAGCAGATGAAGGGACGTGACGACAGTCAGTACAAGTACTGGTTGCGGAAAGCAGAGGCTGTTAAAGAGAGACAGTTGAGTGCAGACAGGCAATGGCGTTCCGAGTCGAGTGAGTGCATGACCTGCTTGCAGAGTCGAAGAAGAACGCCAATGAAGCCGAGTAAGTTCGACGGTACAATGCCGTTGGAGACGTTTATGCGTCAATTTGAGGTCTGTGCCAGGTATAATGAGTGGACAGACACTGACAAAGGAGCCTTTTTGCAGTGTGCTTTGGAAAAAGGTCCAGCACAGTTGCTGTGGGATTTTGGGGCCCGAGAGGATGTAACGTACAAGGAGTTGATAGCAAGACTGAGACAAAGGTACGGATTAGAGGCGCAGCAGGAGACTTTTAGAACGCAGCTGCGGTGCAGGAAGCAAGGATATAAGGAAAGCTTGGCGGACTTGTTACATGATATAAGGAAGCTTACAGCGTTGGCTTTTCCCGGACCGATAAATGACACGACCGAGATAGTGGCAAGAGATGCTTTTCTAGAAGCGATGTGGGATAAGGAGCTTTCGCTCAAAGTCAGGGAGAGAGAGCCACGGTCTTTAGACGAGACGTATAGGGTGGCGTTGAGGTTAGAAAGCTACAACAGAGCAGCCGAGGAAGTGCCCCTGAGTACAAGAACGCACTCAGAGTATCGGCATCAGGTTAGAGCCACGAATGAGGATAGTGTGACTGAGCAATTGATGAAACAGGTGTCAGACTTCATGTCGGAACAGAAGCTGAGCATGGAGAAATGGCAAGCTAATATGGAGAGACAGTTGTTAAGGACCGGAAGTGAAGTGCTCGGACAGACGAAAGATCGGGTTCAAGCAACTAGAGATGCGACAATTACAGTGCCTAAAACAATAGATGATAACGGTCGGAGGAATCGACCTGAGTTCAATTGGAAAAGCAAAGTGCAGTGCTATAAGTGCAAGAGTGTTGGGCATTTAGCAAAGGAGTGTCGGAAGACAGAAAGCACCACAGTCAGGAAGGTCGAGTGTTTTAAGTGCCAGAAGCGTGGGCACTTAGCAAGGAACTGTAGAAATAAGTCAGGTAGAGAATCACCAAAAGAGACAGTAAACTATAACGTGCTATCTCAGACAGGTAAAAGAGGGGACACAGGAAGTTCAGTGTATATAACAGGTATCATAGATGGACAAGAACATCTATGCTTAGTGGATACCGGTTCAGAGATAAATCTGATACCCGCAGAGTTAGTACGAGACAGAGAGTTAGGACAAGCGCCTCAGAAGTTATTAGCGGCTAATGGAAGTGAAATAACGCTAGAAGGACGATTAGTTGTAAGCATGGAATTTAATCAGGGTCGGAAGCAAGATGTGACATTCCTAGTTTCACAGGAGGTGCAGGAGATAATGTTAGGGATGGAGTTTTTGATTGAGAATAAGTGCGAAGTGCATTTTAAGACTGGTGAAGTGCGGATGGGTCCCAAAAGGATTCCATCGAGGAATCAAGTAAGGGCGCCTCAGTGCAGACGTGTGCAACTAGGAGAGACTGCGCCTGCTAACGGACGAGAGAAGAGTTCAGGAGATAACGCTGAGATTAAGTCCGGGGTGCTCGCGAGGACTCCTGTTGAAGTTAGTACATGGGTGCATGTCGTTAAGAAGAGTTCCAAGTACCATGTGATTCGACACATGGAAGAAGAGCATAACGTTGACGACCCGAAGACGATATGGGAAACCGCGACTAGTGGAGGGTCTCTTCCAGCACAGGAGCTTCCATCCGAGAAACGGAAAGGACCAAACCTAAAATTCACGCCTATGAAGAGGAGTTTAAGTAACATCAAGAAGGCGTGCCAAGGACCAGCAGATCCGAAAAGTCCGGTCCAGTTGTTCCTTACGGCAACCGACGCGAAAAACGAACTGGAACCAACGGCGTCGACTAGTGTTTCCAACGTCGGGAGGAGAGAATGCCCGGATCTTGAGCCAAGGTTGCTTCGGGGGATTATAAAAGCACATTACCCGTTGCGTCATGGAGACACACCAAGGAGCTGGCCTGCTGGAACAGAAGCAGCGACATCAATCGAAGAAGCAGAGAAGCAGCCGGACCCAGGAAATATCGGAGTCGGAGAGGATAACACCAGAACTGCCGATCGAGAATCAGAACACACACAGAAGACGAGAAAACTAAAGCGAATGCGGAAGAATTTATCGGACCTCCAGTGGATGTACAGAAGGATCTTCAATTATCGGATTCGGAGGATTCACTGATGATCGTATATACCTCTTCCGACGAAGAGTAAAGAAGAACAGAAGGACTCCTGTTGTTTAAATATGATGTGTTGTTTAATAATTAACTGTTAAAACTCTGGTGTCGGTTAGTTGTGTGCTTGTTTAAAAGGACATTAATGATGATTTATTGCATAATTGTACTTGTTTAATTGTGTTAATTGATGTACTGTAAAACGCTCTGATTATGTACTGCATAAATTGTGCTGAATGTTAACACGCTAGAGGTCCACACACACAGTTTTGTTACGAATAAATGAGGGATGGGGTCCATCCCTGCAATAAGTCCGGGGTGGTGTAGCGGATTTAGGTTATAGCGTAGAACCCTTAGTAGCAATAGACGCAAGTGAGCCATTAATAATTCATGAGCTTAATCCTTTGACAGGTGGCCGCACGCGTAGGTAATCAGGACCGATGGCCGAGGCGGCGTGTGATGGTAAGAAAGTCCATATAAGTGCATATAAGGATAGTGCACTATGCACCCTATGCACCCGTAGGAAGAGTGCACCCTGAGGTTAAGGAAGCACCCTTGAGATTAAGTGCATTGAGAGAGGTGCATTGCGAAGGTGCATTGCGAGAGGTGCATTGCGAAGGTGCATTGAGAGAGGTGCAGTGCGAAGGTGCATTGCGAGCGGTGCGGTGCAAGGCACTGAGAGTAGGGCGGTGCGATAGGTGGGTGCGAGGCACTGAGTTGTAAGGCGGTGCGATAGGTGAGTGCTAGGCACTGAGCCGTAGGGCGGTGCGAGAAGGATAGTGCACGGCGAGAGGCAAGGTGCACAGTGAAAGGTAAGGTGCACGGAGAGGAGTAAGGTGCACGGAGAGTTAAGGAGAGGAAAGAGGATACATTGAGAGAGGGATTAAGTGTGGAATATAAGAACGGAGTGGAGGTAAAGTGCGCGTAGTGACAGGTGGTAGTGAGAGAGCCTGAGATCTTAGCCAAAAAGCTAAGACGAACGACCACGTGCCTTAGTTGAGTCATAACCCCGTGTGCGCCGAACCGGGCGGAGCCATCTTGAGTTTAGGAGGCGTAGGAACCTCGAGAGGCCCGGATCACACAATATATATATATATATATATATATATATATATATATATATATATATATATATATAATTACGGAAGAGAACACCTTAGAAAAAGTGGATGGACAACTTCAGAGAAGATATGAATAGGAAAGGAATTTAAATCGTAGATGAAGATGAATTACGTGACTTGACATGCTTACTTACAAATTGCTCCAACTTGTTTAAACAATTTCCTAACGGTAGTACTATGCTGTTGGCTGTTAGATGTCGATGGCGTAAAATGGAGCTTGTGTCATTTTATTAGCGATAATTTTAACGTACAAATTTGGTTGCGAAAGTGTTACAGACACAAAGACTTAGAAAAAATTTACAAATTGAGTTTATAACTCGATGGAAACTGCAAATCAGAAATCATGGTAAACATTTATTTGGAAGTTTGTATTTTCGTTTACAGTTACACAGTTATACCGTGTCAAATTACCCTACTTAAGGCTGAACAGTCCCAAAACGTGGTTCAGTGTACGTGAATCAACAATATTACGAGACTTTAGCATTGAATGAAATTCTGGCGTGTGTTTAATCTTTGCATGGTTGATGAAAACGCGCGTTTTTGTAAATTGTAAGGCTAGAACTAAATTGAATACAAATTAGTGAGTTGAAAGAGTTCCGTTTAGGGGCTGTCCATTAATTATTGTCAACAATTTTTGGGCAATTTTTGACTCCTTTCTCTTGTCAACGATTGTCAACTTTCAGTGACCTCCCTATAATTATGTCAAAAACTTTTGACCCCTCACTAAGGGTCTGTCCATTAATTTTGTCAACAATTTGTGGGCAATTTTTGACCCCCTCCCCTTGTCAACAACTGTCAACTTTCACTTACCCCCTTATAATTATGTCAAAAACTTTTGACGCCCCCTCCAAGATCAATGACAGGCTCCAATAACAAGGTTATTATTTTTGTGGTGATGACCATTTTTTCACTTTTTTGCTAATCGAGTGTCAAAATGTGGGGTAAAACCGTGGGACGCCACCTGAACCCCTTCCAGACGGTTTATATAAAAATACTTATATAGTTGGAAAGGTCTCGACGAGTAGTATCCAACGGCATAAAAATATCTCTAAAAATTTAATTCTAAAAATTTCATTTGGACGTTAGAAAATATCGTTTTTACAACGGCCCGCATCTTTATTTTTCGTAAACCGGCAGAAGGTGCATGAATATGAATTTCAACGCAAGGCTGTCTGCCGACCGCCGCTGCGTATACGGCAGCTGTGCCTGTGGCTCCAGCGGTTGCTGCGTACTCTGCGTACCCTCAGCAGCTGCAGGCGGTGGTACTTCCACAGGCACAACCAACGTATGTTCATTGTTCAACTAGCATACGCAGCAGAGACGGCATATGGACAGCCAGCGGCAGCCGCCTATCCATTCCAGTGGCACAGCCGATGGCGTACGTTCAACAGCCGGCAGCATACACTGCGACGGCGGCCTATCCGTATGGATACAGATAAGTTAACTACAAAAACAATATTTATGATTCTCGTGACTGCACGGTCTGCACCTCGGGTTAATTTACTCACACATGACCTAACTACCTTAATGAATATTCATATCCATGTGACTTATGCAGGATACTTAGCGCAATAGGCCACGACCAGCCAGTTGACCATGAGCGCGGCAGATTTTATGAACAAAGTTAGAATATTTTGTTCAAGTTTACTGAATTTTGCGCAATCCTTGATAAATTGAGATGGACACATCGCATTTGTGCTGTTTTGTCTATAAGAAGGCAAACACATTTTGCATTATATAGGCCTAAGGGGCTGTCCATTAACTATGTTAACAATTTTATGGCCATTTTTGACCCCTCCCCTTGTCAACAACTGTCAACTTTCAGTTATCCCTCATAATTATGTCAAAAACTTTTGACCCCAAGATCAATGACAGGTTCCAATATCAAGGTTATTATTTTTGTGGTGATGACCATTTTTCCCTTTTTTGCTCATCGAGTATTAAAATGTGGTGATTACTTTTTTGCCATGCTTTTTTCCATTGTAATAAGTAGTATTCCATGAAATTTCAATTTTTTTGATTATTTGTAAAAAGTGAAATTGTTGACGTCATCTTTCTCTTGACCCCTCCCAACAATTGTCAAACTTTTTCAAACCCCTCCCCCCCTAAATTGTTGACATAATTAATGGACAGCCCCTAATACCAAAACAGCTTACATATCTTGAGCTTATGTTCTTGGTCTATTTTAGAATAGCCTATTGGCCTAGGCTGATCAAACAGCCTATCAATAGACTGGTAAATCATTCTAGAAGACTTATCTATATTTGCTGAGCATAAATGATTAACGTCCAAGTTAACTCAAGCACTGAACTCTTAAGGGGTCGTCCATAAATTATGTCACGCGGTTAGGGGAGGGGGTCCGGCCATTTGTGACGAAGTGTGATGACGGGGGGTTCCGTAAATGTGACGTCATGCTAACCCTAGTGCTAACCCTAAACCTAGGAGTTAGGGTTAACACTAGCCCTAACCCTAGGGTTAGGGTTAGCGTTAGGTTAACCCTAACCCTATGACCTCCTTTTGCTTGTCAGGGATTTTGGAGAGGAAAAAAGATACAATTATGACCTTTTTGCTTGTCAGGGTTTTTCGGTGGGAAAAATACAAGGATGACCTTTTTTGCTTGGCAAGACTTTTCGGAAGACCAAAAAAGGGGGGTCGGCACAGTGTAATGTCATATTTTAGGGGGTCCGACGTTTTGTGACGTTGCGAGACATAGGGGGAGGGGGCAAAAAAGTGCCAAATTCGCGTGATGTAATTTATGGACGGCCCCTAAATGCACTATCATGCAATCTGAGCTTTGAGCAGCGGAAGCAAAGAAATTGTATCAAACTATAAACTTTACTTCATTGTACTGAAAACATTAGAAAGGAGAAGAGAGAGGGGGAATTGATAGAAACATACAAAATAATGACTGAGAAAGTAGGTGTGCCATACGATCGATTCTTTACATTGGCACACTATAGCAGCACAAGAGACTGCAAATGCAAATTTTTTAAGCAGAGGGTGGGTCCAAGAAAGAAAATTTTTTTTAGTGCAAGGGTTGTAGACAAAGGGAACAGTTTTGGGGTTGTCCATAAATGACGTAAAGCGATTTTTGCAATTTTTCACCACAACCCCCTACGTAACGCGATGTAACAAAAAGTCAGACCCCCTAAAGTATGACGTAGCAACGGGCCGACCACCATTTTTGTCTTCCGAAGAGTCTCGATAAGCAAAAAAGGTCATTTATCCTTCTATTTTTCCCTATCCAAACATACTGACATGTAAAAACAGGTCATACTTGTATTTTCCCTCTCCAAATACCCTGACAAGCAAAAGAGGTAGGCTAGTCACTTAAAAAATTTTGTGTTGGATTATGTCACATTTACGGAACCCCCTCCCCTCGTCACACTTCATAACAAACGTCCGGACTCCCTCTCCCTAGGCACGTTACATCATTTGTGGACGAGCCCCTGGACAAGGTGGATCATGGATGTGCCAGTTGAAACAGTAAACGGATTCAAAGGCTATCTCGGAAAACTAGGTTTTTCACGCAGGCTTACTTAGCCTCCTAAAGTCCGAAACCACTTTAAATCACATTATTGTTATTACTTAAATCTTACTTTGGGGCTGTCCATTAATTACGTCAACAATTTTGTGGCAATTGCTGACCCACGAGATTTTGCTTACTTATTTGTGACAAAATTTATAATATTCATAGTCAGGGCACGATTTGTAGGGAGAGGAGAATTCCCCCCCCCCCACTGCCCAACTGCATCCCCTATGGGCCCCAAATGCTACATCTCCACACAACTACATCCCCCCACTGCTACATTTCCCCAACAACTACATCCCCCCACTGCACCCTGTTCAAAGTTATAGTCAGATGAAATAAAAAAAAATTAGAAAAATACTTAACACTTTTTGCACTCTGTGGTCCCGAAGTGGGGACCGTTGTCGAACTGCACCATCTTTGGAAGTCAGTATACAATGCATTTAAAGGAATAGACAGTTACAAATTTGTATGTGAAATAACTTATATGTAGAATAAACATTGTTTATTTCAAAACGAAATACAAAATACTTTTGAAGTTATAAAGCTTCAAAGTGGCAGATTTTTCTAAATTCCGATCTGAAAAGCCATCTTTGACACTTTCTAACTAAAGAATTTGATCCACTATGTGTGACATTATTATATGCTGAGAATCAGCATGAAAAACTGTACAAACACAACAAATTTCAGCCTCCTAGCCCTCATAGTTAAAATATTATTAGCATGTAAACATCACGTTGCAGTCAGATTCACGATATGACGTTCCGCGGGCCTACTACAAAAGGCACATAACTTTCAAATTACAGTGAATATTTCAGTAAAACTTGGTATTTTCCCATCAAATAGATATATAAACACATGGTGAACATTTCATGCAATTCTGAGATGGTAAGGTGGGGACGAATTCCCGTTTTGGTTGAGTTGACATGGAATGACCCTGAGGTAGTGCTGCACGCTTGAGGACTTCATGATTAGTAATAAAGTTGTACCAGCATATTGCCAATGTAATTATTTAATGACTATATGTTATAGAAATAAATATTTTATAAATAAATATGTCATATAAATATACATTATATAAATAAATATGTTATATAAATGTATGTTATTTAGCGTCTAGCTATTTAATGCTCCTTCATTAAAGAATTCTACTTATTTTGCGCTCTTTCGTTAGCGAATTCTAATTATTTAGTGCTCATTCGTTAACAAATTCTACTTATTTAGTGCTCTTTTGTTAGAGAATTCATTATTTAGAGCACTTTTTCGTTAGCGAATTCTAGTTATTTACCTCTTTCATTAGCAAATTTGTGCTTAACACGTCACAGATAAAATGATGGTAAATGGTGCATTATTTACATATAAATGCTAACCTGCGATCTCGGTGAAAATAAAATAGATAAGTTGCCTCTTTGTATAAGACGCCACCTGAAAATCTGATGTAAAAATGTGCAAAAATGTGTCTATACGGAGAAAGAGAAGAGGGCCACCCAAAATGACGAAAAGTCCACACTGTCCGCACATTTAGTGCTAAAACCAAGTGCAAGATGCCAGTAAACTGCCAAGAATGATGATTTTCCGAGGCATGCTCATGCATGTGCAAGGCAGCCAGAAAGCGCACTATAGAAAATTAACTAAGAAACAATATGAAAAATGAATCTTATTCTTTTATTTCACCAATTCATTTCAATAAATCATTATTAAAAAATAATGTTATAAATCATTCTTTAAATGGTGGTTATACAATTCTTTTTTGAATGTCAATTTTTCCCAGAAGATTGAATTTTAATTGCAGCTCTTCCTGTATTCATTGTCTTTGGTTGGCTTAGCTATGCGTTATATACCGGTATATATTACCTTCATGGTTTAATACATTCTGTTCTACTTCCGGTGATGCTCTGTACACAAATATTGGTAAGGAACTGTTTGTGTAAAATAATTTTTATATACTGCACACTCGAATATACTGCACATCCCCCTGTGTGGTTTGCAAAATTGCATGTACCGCACACGGTTATATGCATGAAAATACGGTATATAGGATTATTAGTCAGTAGAATTTGAAATCATAAGATTTGGAATGTTGTCATATTACTTGAAGTGAAAAAGAAGCTTTTTCGCCTTATTTGCAGTCAGACACGAGTGGTGTTCAGAATAAATGAGCCAAGTGCCACTGAAGAGAGGCTCACTGGGTATACCAGCTAGTGGTGGGGGAGCACTAGAACAGTCTAGCCATGGGGGCCATCTGTTTATGCTGTTTTCACCACAGCTCAACAATTCCATGCAATACTTTTAGTTGAACTGAGGGCCATTATTACTATTTATTCATGTGAAAACAGTATGAAGCTACCACTAAGAAAATTGAAGTGGATGAAAGTTATCTAGCCCTCAGTTCACCAACTTTGTTTGCAACCAGTGTGTACCCAGGAGAGAGATTAGCAATGATATCTACTGTATGTGGAGGATGTCATGTATCCTGCTCCTCACTGGGCATCTTGTAACTGCAGTTCCGGTACTTCCAGATGTTTGGGTAGTGCCATTTTGGCTGCTTGCACGTGTTTGTACATGCTTTGGAATATTGCCGTTCTTGGCAGTTTTACCGACGTCTTGCGCTTAACTCTTGCGCTAATCACACAGATTGACACCTACTTGTCGCTTTTGAGGCTGGTGACCAATGTTTCCTCTAAGCTGCGCTGTGTGCTGTCAGCGAACAAGGAATCCCAGAAATTTGGTATTTTGCACATAAAGATATTCGGTTGCGCACGGGTAATTATCAAACTTTGCACATGCAAATTGTGATTTTTAATAATGTTAATAATGTTATGTGGAACAACCTATGCAGTTTGTAAGTTTATCTGTACTACTCTGCAGGCGCTAACAATTTGGTACTTGTAAAGTTGTAATTTGTCTTTGACATGGTTTGAAATGACCTTGTTCACTGCTCAGTACTCACAGGACTTGGGCCACAAGTTATTTATGTTCACAAGGATCTATTCTTGCTCATGCAGAGTCATTCCTTAGAGGGAGCATTGTTGGTGACCGTCTCTGCACATTCTCCGCTGAACAGATTGGATTCATTTCGCTTGGTGTCAACATGGTTGGTCCGCCATCTTATTGAAGCCTCCAGCTTGTCTATGTAGTTTTCACAGTTTACATTGAGCAATGACAGTTCTGGTCCTCGTGCGGAGTTCCATCTCTGGTCAGTTCTTCAAGTTTGGTAAGGATTTCTGTCTCGCAGAAGACTGCCCTCAAGAATTCGCTATCTGATTTCGCCAAGTGGAGAATTTCTCTCAACATCTAAGCAGTCCTTCAACAGTCTTTCTTCTGTGTTTTGCTGACTTGTCAATGGAATGTCTTCTTGCAGAAGACTGCCTTCTTAAGGGTTCACCACCCGATTTTGCCATGGCAGCAGACTCTTTCATACCATGTGAGCAGCTTATTCCTCTTAGACTAACATCTTCCATTCCGCATTCATTTGTCAGTGCAGTAATGTGCTTGGAAACATTATTTGCACAGGCTCAATGTAAATAACCAGTTTGATTGATTGATACAGTGTCTGGTTCTTAAGATTGATTAGCAAGCCACTGAGCGTAGGACAATAGAGACCGACCGAATGTCAATTTCTGGTTTCGGCCAAAACCGAAACCAAACCTAATGTAAAAAAATGACTTTCGGCCAAAACAGAAACCGAAAGACCCCACACAAGATTTAGAAACTTTAAGCAATGATGCAATAAAAGATTCAACATTTTCAACAATACTTTAATAATTAGTAAGTAACTCGTAACCCATAAATAATCATTACTTACAAACACTTGCAGTAAGAGTCATTAAGTGGCAGTTCGTTCAGCGTTAATTGGTTAGTAATTGAACTTAAACATGTAAATTATATGCGAATCAATTGTTAGTATACGTCAAGTGTGCCAGTGATCTACATTGTCAGTGCAGAAAATGAGGAAATAGTTCTACAGTGGTGTGAAAAAGTCTTGCATAGGCTACACGATTTCGCTATTTTTGCAATAAGTCTGATATTCTCACCAAATCCCCTTACAATACTGGCTTATTATATACCGTTTTATTGGAAATTTAATTCTGCACAAATTTCTATGCATGGTGCTGATTTTTCTTGCATTTGACCCGGTTTTTCATGGGAAGATGAACCAACAGGATTATATGGTGAATTTGGATCGCAATTATCCAATGAAAAGTTATACTTTCCCGTCCAATAAGACTTCATACTTTGCAGCCAATCAGTGGACAGCATTTCTGCAGCGCGCAGAGTATAAATTTTTCATGAATTGTCTGCTTTTCATTAAAATTTCTAACATGGTGAGGAGGGGGCAGTTTTTGTTAAGTGAGGACCAATGTTCCCTCTAAGCTGCGCGCTGCGCAATTGCGCAATATTTTTAGGGCCAGCGCGCAGAAGTTTTTGAGTAGCGCGCAGTGATTTTTTAGTGGCATTTATAGGATAATACATTAGTCAAAGCTGAAACATCATAACAAAAATTTGACTTGAAGCCCATCACAGAGCATGCAGTAATAGTTGTGGCGAAAATGAGTTTCGTTACATGGCCCAATGATAGTTTGTAGTCTAAACAAAATCAGCGCTATAAAACAATTTTATGAATGGCGCTAAAGCCTTCTGACCTTGGCTTCTGACGGCGCAACCAACTTCCATTACGTTAGTATGTAGCTCAAATTTAAAATAGCGATGAATTTGTTTTTTGCAAAATATGTCAGCAAGCTGTTGCCTTTACGTTAGAATTTCGATGACAATGAAGCCGTACATGATCAGTGGCGGCTCCACCGGAGGGGCCAGGGGGCCTGTGCCCCCTATTGAGAGCCTGGCCCCCCAGTGGCCCCCCAGTTGGGACCCTATACTTAATGCTACATACATTAAACAACAAATGGTTGGCCCCCGTGATTAGAAGTTGCCACCCCAACGGCCCCCCCACTTGCCAAATCCTAGAGCTGCCACTGTACATGATGTGATGTTTTGTCAATAAGACTTACTTATAACGACTTTAAGAAATTTCAAGTTCATTTTATTAATTAGGTCTTATTGCAATTTTTGGAAATGCTTATTTTGTTGGACATCAGTCTTCATTCAGTCTTCACTTGACTAGGGGCTGTCCATTAATTAAGTCAACAATTTAGGGGGGTTTGAAAAAGTTTGACAGTTGTTGACAGGGGAGGGGGTCAAGAGAAGTTGACGTCAACAATTTCACCTGTTACAAATAATCAAAAAATAGGAAATTTCATGAAATACTACTTATTACAATGGAAAAAATCATGGCAAAAAGCTCATCACCACCACATTTTGACATTTGATGAGAAAAAAGGTTAAAAATTGTCATCACCGCCAAAAATAATAACCTTGTTATTGGGACCTGTCATTGATCTTGGGGGTCAAAAGTTTTTGACGTAATTATGGGGGGTAAGTGAAAGTTGACAGTTGTTGACAAGAGAGGGAGAGGGGGTCAAAAATTGCCCCAAAATTGTTGACATAATTAATGGACAGCCCCTAGCGTATTGTACAAGGCAATACAATTTTCAAAAATCTTTGAAATCTCATATATACCCTGCACGGCAGCATTTTTGAGTTGCTCAGTCCAACTGAAAATTTGCACAGCACCCAAAAAAATTAGAGGGAACGTTGGTGAGGACCGAGTCTGAGTTGTGGTTGAAAATTTTCACAAGCACGTAATAAAAAGCACAAACATAGGTGCAGAATTAAATTTCCAATAAAACGGTATATAATAAGCCAGCACTGTGTAAGGGGATTTGGCGAGAATATCAGACCCAATGTCCAAAATAGCAAAATCGTTCAGCCTATGCAAGACTTTTTCACACCACTGTATGTCTGATTTGGGTCACTGAGTGCACATACATTGTGTCAGTCTCTAGCAGAGCCAGCTAGATTTAGTTGACTCTGTCTCTATTCGCGTGTTCTAAAAGAATGACTTTACCAAGTACTCGGACGGTTGGAATTTCACTGGCCGGTTGGAATTTCACTGGCCGCATTGGGTCACTGAGTGCATAAATATTCTGCTAGTCTCTAGTTGCGATGAAAGTGGACCAGAAGGATCCCTGCTGAGCTGACGGAGACAAAGAGAGGTGATGCTCTGCGGTTTCTATGTCAGACAAAGTGACAGTCTTTTGAAGTTTCAGTAGACGACTGAAAGCCTGAATCACTTTCGGCCCAAACCGAAAGTCAACCAAAAGTTACTTTTCTGTTTTCGGCCGAAACTGAAACCCCACCGAAAGTGATCACATTGCATTTTTCGGCACCGAAACTGAAATTCGGTCGGTCTCTAGAGGACAATGCTCAATGATCTTAGCTGTGCGATTAGCGACAGCCAATACTGGTGGCAGATGCAGTATGCTGTTAGTAGCTATAAGAGGAAACACGTATGTTCTTTATCATTGGGGCTGCCATTGATTGACCTGAGGGGAGATCATATGCTGGTCATTCATCAGTTTCCACCAAAGTGAGTGTGCTTTCTAGCTATGTTTTTGGATACATTTTAATTTAATATGTTGACTGCTGTTTAACCTTCCTTCTATTCTAGTACAGTCATTTGACATGTATTAGCTATTGGTGGACAGTAAAGAAAATGAATGAATGGGTATTTGATAAAGCAGGGGTGCAAAGAACCCTATTGGAAACAGTAAAGATAAGAAAGCTGAATTACTGTGGACATATTTTGCGAACAAAGCAGGACTGTCTAGAGAAAGAAATAATACAAGGCACAATGACAGGATCATGAAAAAGAGATAGACCAAGAAAAAATTTGGAAGACAACAAAGGAATGGACAGGACTCACTATAGAGCAGGCGACAAGAACAGCAGAAGACTGTAACACTTGGAAGAAGACAGTCCACAATGCAGCCAATCTTCAGAGCGAAGACGGTTAGAGACAAGACAAGAGAAGACAGGGCTGAGTTGTAAGGTGAAGACGTAGACATTTGGCTGGCAACCTAGTCTAGGTTAATTCCACCTGTTCCACCTGTGTCACTGTATGCCAGAGACTGGAGATCAGCGCCAGCCATGACTCAAATTGAGCATGGGAAACTTTACAAAAGCCTTTTTATATATGTAATATATGTATATATATACCGTATTATCTCGGGTATAGTACGCACCTATGTTTAATATGCACCCTTAGTTTCTTGAGTAATCATAATGTAAAAATGTTAATACTTATGTATAATACACATCCAAAATTTCATATGAGAATCTCTATTAATTAACCTGGATAATCACAATCGTCTTTTAAATTCTGCTTAAAATTGGAAGAGTAGACAGTTTCCCCTGCTGGAGGCCGTCATTAAGCCATAAAACAATAAGCCTACATCATTTTTAGCTATCAATGACAGAATGACAGAATGTCTATTGAGTAACCTAGACAATCACAATTTTCTGGCAAATTCTTTTTGAAAATTGATCTGCAAACAAAGTTTTTTCCACCACCAACCACTTAGGTAAAATCCCGTTATAACACGTGTGTTATATGCGTGAAAATATTGCTAAATTAAAAATTTGTTTGTTATGTACATAAAATTGTTTGTACATAAAATTTATTTCTATGTATAATACGTACCCACACCATGTACCGATTTTTAAAAGGAAAAAGTGCATCTTTTACACAAGATAATACAGTACACCCTGTGTTCAGAAAAATGGAACACTAAATATCTCAATGACAATCGAATCTGCACTGATTTAGACAAAACTTTAAATGCATAAAAATACATCTATCTAATTGTGTCATTAGCACAAACTGTCATTAGGATCCATTTAATCATTTGAGCGGCTTTGCAACTTTTATGGGGGCATCTGTCACAGATTACCGTATTTTTATGCACATTGCCTGTTGACTATGGGATATAGGATTTTTTGCAAACAAAAATGCCAGGTGAGGGTATTGTAAAAGTGCAGGCAATCTGGGTCGAATTCCACAGAAATTGTGTCAAGAGACCGCAGCTCCTTCATTGCAATTCCTCATACCCTCACCACCCATTTCCCTTCCCTTACTCCTTCCCAAATTATTCCTACCCATGACACTTAATGTTATGTTAAGTTATTTAGACAATTTATACAGCGCAATAATCAAAGCGAAAAGCTAAAGTCAAGAGCACTTTATACTTCGCACTTGAACGAGATGTTGAATAAGTACGTTTTTAGTTTCTTTGCGAATAGATCGATATTTGACTCATTCGTCACAGAGCTAGGTAATGAGTTCCAGAGTGCAGGGTTGCCCCACAATACGGACCTCTCGCCGAATTTCACTGTCCTGGAAGGAGGGGGATAACCAGCTTGACGCAGATACAAATGGGCAAATACACTAAAGATTGGTCGAAGACAGGTGAGTTGTGACAGGCAGTGCGTTCATCTTTTATGAGGAGCTGATGTCTGCATTACTACAGTATACAAAGAAAGTACAAGTAAGCTTGCTTCTACCAAATTGAATCAACCATGCATGAGATTGCTTAACCCGTCAAAGGGGGAATTAATTTTTACAAGACGTTACCAATTTTGGTAACTAATTTTGGGGGAAAGCGTTTGTTTGAACTGTGAACATGTACTTTTTAAACTTACTATATTTCAGGCTATATAGAAGCTACAAAGATGTGGTTTGCATCATTGTTTAGCATTTTTATTGTACTTACCATCCATCCATGCAAAAAAAGAAATTTCGGGGGTTGGGTCCACCCTACAGACCAAAATATGACCCCTCCCAAAAATACGTTCAAAGGTCAATAAAAAATTTTTTTCAGCGGTTACCCCTCTAGGTTCAGCGGCAAAGTTGTAGGTGGGTGTCTCTGGAACAGATTAGTTCAAAAATTTTGAAGATGGGACCCAATTTGGGGGAGTTATGGTGTTTTTATACCAGACACGTTGCTCAGAGAAGTGAAATTTTTTTGCGAGAATCTTGAAATCTGAAACACCTTACCTTGCAGGCTATATAGAAGCTACAAAGACGTGGTTTGCATCATTGTTTAGCATTTTTATTGTACTTACCATCCATCCGTGCCAAAAAAGAAATTTCGGGGGTTGGGTCCACCCTACAGACCAAAATATGACCACCTCCCAAAAAATACGTTCAAAGGTCAATAAAAAATTTTTTTCAGCGGTGACCCCCTTAGGTTCAGCGGCAAAGTTGTAGGTGGGTGTCTCTGGAACAGATTAGTTCAAAAATTTTGAAGATGGGGCCCAATTTGGGGGAGTTATGGTGTTTCTATACCAGGCACATGTTGCTCGGAGAAGTGAAATTTTTGCGAGAATCTTGAAATCTGCAGGCTATATAGAAGCTACAAAGATGTGGTTTGCATCATTGTTTAGCATTTTTATTGTACTTACCATCCATCCGTGCCAAAAAGGAAATCAAATCAAATCAAGAAAACGTTTTTAAACGGCGAACACCGTGGTGGAAGAGCAAAACAGTTGCGCGACGTTTTAAAACGTCGGACCCCGTTCGCATATGATTTCCGGGCGACGTTTTAAGACGTCGAACCCCTGTAACGGGTTAAGGCTATCATGGTTGATAGACTATAGGCGACAATTTAAAGAATATTGCGACATGCGGGCAATGGGAGGGTGTGGACTTTCTGATTCAAGTTTGACAGGATATATATATTTTACGTGGGCTATAGGCGGGTGTTGACTATTCGTGGGTGCAGACTATGTGTGCAAAAATATGGTGCAGTTTTCTGCCTATTTATTAACTGAAGTCATTTTCTACATCATCGAGTGTGGTGACAAACACAAAATGTTTTCAATTAAAGATCATATTCAATTTAGCTTTATATTAGATTTGAAACAAGGTCTGGAATAAAATGTTATAGAAATAATTGCCACTGGCTTTCATAATTAATTATCAAACGATTCCCTTTTATCGAGACAGTGTGTGTATAACTATAATGATGATTTAGTAATTAAGGTTGTTAACGGTTAACCGGTCCTAAGAGCAAGGACCGGTCTTTTTAGCTTTGACCGGTTAACCGTAATTTCAATTTGAAAACATCAAAATGCTTTGTTGTACAGAGGACCCCCGTTAGAGCGCCCCCCCGTTTGAGCACAAATTCTGTTATAGTGTGGACACAGGCTTGGATCCCAACTTAGTAGCTGAATTACAGTATGAGAAAATTTTTATCATGCGAATGATCCAAAATTACCGACTGTTTATTCCCTTTTTGTCCCCTCTCCTGCATAAGCTTAGCTCCGCGATCTGTGCGGCTACGCTAATCTACGGGCGTCATGGCCGCCCGCTACTGGAAACTACCAGAGACGCCGTTCTTGCCATTAGGCTTTCAAAATTCATATTTTTAGATAATTGATAGCCATCCAAAGATAAAGTCCCCGAAATATGACCATAAATAATTCAGGGTGTGAGCAAAAGCTGCGATTCGGCCTCTGAGTCGAATATTTCAAGCAATATGACTGAGTTTTGTCGAAGCTTATTATGCGACCATTTGCCACTTTCAAAACACTTCGTTTGTGCGCTAATTGCATATTTCTGAACAAATCCACCCTTATAGAACGATGCACCAACATTTATTCTGTGATAGTATACGTAAAGAAGATTTTTTCAAGGGTTTTCGATAATCGTGGTTGTTCCATTATGATCATGATGGCTAATAAAATTTATATAGTGCTGCATATGGTCCATTTCAGTATACCGCGGACCTTGTTATAACACGGTTCTAGTTATGGACCCCAAAGTCTGCGTTATAATGTAGCAGCGCAGGACGCCGGCTTTGGCGCCGGTGGCACCAAAGCGCTTTGATGTTGGCATGACACAAGACTGCCGCTAACGAGCGGTTAACCGGTTAACCAGTCTTTTTTTGAACAGTTAACTGGTCCTTCAAAACCAGCGGTCTTAGCAACCTTAGTAGTAATGATGGAGTCAGTAGTGTTAAAACATTTTTGTATTTGCAAGCATCAGATGCCTTGTACTAAAGTAAATGTAATGGTGCCAGAACAAGCTTGATATTTTGGCGTTTGAAAGTACAAGATATGAATAGTCAAAGACTTTGTACTGATGCCACAGCACAGATTATGATTGTCATCATCAATGTGTGTGTAGCTAGCTATAGTTATATAGTTATGGTCATTATTAGTACATACTTTAAATTTTAGGAACAAGATTCAACCTTAAATCTGATTGAGGTGGCTATGAGAGAATCTGGATTATACGGTGATTTTCTATCTGACATTCCAAAGGATATCCCTTCATCACATTCTGTTAACCCAACAGTGTCAGATAGTGGTTTGCTATCAACACAGAATATCAATCTGTTGACAAATTTTGCTGCACCGGAGAGATCAAGTGCTTCGGATATCATTTTACCAACAAATGCAGGAAGGAGTGCATTGAATTTTAGTGCTGCAAACACATCACAGATTATTGTTAATAAAAGTATAAATAGCAATACACAAAATGGAAATTCATTTAGCAGGCATATGAGACCTGTGCTCATCGATTTTAACAATATGAATACTGTTAGATGGCAGCAAGATAGATTCACAAATCAGCATGTTCGTGGAACTGCTACTGACATGCAGAGAATAATTCCAGTTTCCTTAAATCTCCGAGCTGGAATACAAAGCAGTCGTGCTTCGATTTGTCAGGTGATACGAGCACCTTCTGCCCCTTCTACTGTAGTAAGAGTCTCATGCATCACACCATCAGATGGAATGACTAGTGGACAACTTTTGACGTCAAACTCACCATTAGCGAGTGTTCATCCTACCAAGCTGGGGACAGATACTGGTGTCATCCGAGTACCGTCAGTTACTTTCAGGAGTGTAAATGCTCTTAAAATTGCTACAAGCAGCAGCATGTCATCTTCAACACTGGTTCCAATGCCAGCGTCAACTGTCCAGTTTAATGCTGCTTTAAAAAATGAGTCATTTCCATCGCAAGTGCCTGTTGTCAGAATGCCACAAGCAAATAATTCAACAAATAGAACAATGGTCAAAGTTATTCCTGTTGCAAATAAGCCACGATTGGTTGCTGCTTCTGGTCCTGCTGCATTACTTGAGGTCCCTACTGCTGCTACTTCTGCTCAATTTGCACTTTCACCAGGCTTAGCAGCTGTTGCTGGTTCTAGGCAGATAATACTCCGAAGAATGCAGGCAGTTACAAATGTAGATCAGACAGTACTTCAAGTGCTTCCAAATTTAACTGGAGAAATAAATGAAGCACTGAATAAATCAATTCATCAGGATCTTCAGGAAGTCCAGTCAAGAATTTCAACATCTTTTGTACAGTCTGGACCGCCGATGTCTCCAGTTTGTGATGTTAGTTCACCTATGCCATCTGAAGAGTCTGCTTTCAGTTTGGATTCAAATTCTATAAATTCTCAGTCATTCATTAAAAACATTGAAAATAAGTCTCAGGCAGCAGCAGAAGATTCAGCACACCAGTCCTCATTTGAGGGAAGTTTGGCTTTAACTGGACTTAGGGATGGTGATATTACAAATATGGAAAATATTGCTACAGGTATACAGAGTCAGGTTGGTGAAAATAATATACAATCATTCCAAATGTAGTTAGTAATAAGCTATATAAAGTTGCTTGAGAAAAAGAAATAGTTATATATTAATATTCTTTATAAGATCAGTGACTAATATAGTGTTTATGTGGTGTGGCCAATGTATTTAATAGTAAGAATATATAAGGCTCTGCCAATCTACAGGCCTATTGGCTTGATTTGCCGTGACCTAATTATGGCCTGTTCACAGATGACAATCTGACATTGTTGATTGCATTCATGGCAAAGGACCACAATCGCTATCATGGGTTGCGGAAAGGTTCCTACAAACTGCAATATTACAACTGAAGAATTCAACACCTTTTTTGAAACCAAGGTTTTCACAATTCAGCAGCTGATGCTCCTCCAGATTTTTCATATGCTATGTGCTCATTTCACACTCAAAGGTATTAGAATGATTCAGAGACTTACTGATAATGTATTTCATATCCCAGTCAAACATCCATACTCAAGAAAATTTCATAGACATTGCTCCATTCCTCACTGAATTCTACAATTGCTTGATTGCTCTCTACTCTCTAGCCAAGTACCAGACTTTTAAGGTCGCTCATATCACTCCTCTCTTCAAAAAATCCTCTTATCCTCTTGATGTCATTTCCTACAGACCCACATCAAACTTTCCTGTTATTCTGGAACACCTTGTGGCAGGGCATAACTGATTTGAGTAATTTGCTGATTTTCAATTCCGATTACTGGTAATTGGGATTTTTTTCCTTTGCTGATTCCAATATGATAATCATAATAAATGTTTAAGTTATCTAATATTTGTGTTGCCAGATACTATTTAAAAAACCTGCAACCATTGGTCCAGATAGTAGCCCAAAACTCGCCCAAAGGCTGTTAGTGCAACACAATTGAACAAGTAAGTAAGTAAGTAATAGCTTTAATTGAGGCATGGCAATCCCAATTATAAATTCATTCATTCATTTCTGGACAACTTCTATAGTGCCGTAGCATAGCAGAGGCCAAGGCAAAGGCGCTGTTGACAACATTGACAAATCAACACGGTACGGAAGATGTTAGTCTTGAGGAAAATTCCGCTCAGATGATACGAAGGAGTTTGCTCACGGCCATGTTGAAATTGGGCAGTGAACCCTTCAGAAGGCAGTCTTCTGGAAGAAGACATTCCGTCGAAGAGTCAGTGAAATGCAGAAAGGATGTTGAAAGGCCGCATGGATGTAGAGAGCAATTCTCCGCGTGGCGAAATCAGACAGCAAATCCTTGAAGGCGGTTGTCTGCGAGACAGAAATCCATTGCTGAACTTGACGGAACCGACCGAAAATGGAACTCCAAGCGTGGACCGGAATAGTTTTTGCCCTTTATACCTTGTAGATTACGTCGACGGGCTGGTGGCTTAGATAAAATGGCGGGCCAAACCACGCTGACATGGGCAACATAAATCCGATCTGTTCAGCGCACAGAATGCACAAAGATGATCGCTGACTGCTTCTAAAATGACAGGTAGGCGACAATCCGCACGATTAGCGCAAAGAAATCAGGACAAGATATTGGTAAAAGCTGCCAAGAACGGCAGTATTCCGAAGCACGTACAGTAATGTGCGAGCAGCCAAAATCGCGCTACCGGAACCTATCCTATATATACTGTAATATACATTTAAAATTAAAAATTGCATTTAAAATATACATTTAATCTCCACAGTTGAATCGGAATCGGTGATCTGCGTATTGCTGATTCCGATTAATCGGTTTTTGGCATTAATCAGTGGTTTCCGATTTCTGATACGAATCATAAGATAATCAGTTATGCCCTACCTTGTGGCAAAGCAATTGATTGGTTATCTTAAGGAACACATTCTTCTTCTAGAGACATGTTTTCATATTGCTTTACACCAGTGCTTCCCAACTTTTTTCTAGCCAAGGCACCCTAGCCAGAAATAAAGCAGTAAACAGCACACCGGGTTTAAAATGCACTGTAAATTTACATTTATTAATATACTATTAACAGTTATTTATTGAAATTCTAGTGGAGTGCCATCACCAAGCAGATGAAGTGAGGTGATTTTGTATAGAAATTAATATTTCCTTGTGATTTTATGTTTTATTTCATTTAAGGGTTGTCCTATTTTAAATTATAATTAATTTTAATGCAATTGATGCAATTTTTATTTTACTGTTTTCTGACATTTGGTCATGACACACTTTGACCACAGCCATGGCACACAGGATGGGAAGCACTGCTCTACACACTACTGAAGGTGCTACTCTCAAGGTCCTATCTGACATTTTTTCACAAGTGATACTGGGAACCTAGTGCAACTGGCCCTCCTTGACTTGACTATGAATTTGGACATCATCGATCACCTAATTATACTAAATAAGCTAAAACAATGTTTTGGCATCACTCAACCAGTTTAAATTATACTTTACCAACATTATTTAAGGTGTTAAGATGTTCGTTGCATCAACCAAATCTCTCCTTTGAGTCATGTCACCAGTGGCATAATGCAAGGCTCAGTTGTCAGTCCAATTCTATTCCTTTTATACACTACCAATATCTCTTTGCTAATTCAGAACTATTGTCAACAGTCTCGTATCTATGCTGTTGACATTCAAATATATGTTTCATGCACCTCTGATACTTCATCTTGTGAATTAGAGATGTGCGGGTACAGCAAAATGCATACCCTACCTGTACCCGTGGAAAAACTTTTTTACCCTACCCTACCCGTACCCGCTAGCGCTATACCCTACCCGACCCGTACCCGTAAGCTGTGTACCCGTACCCGTACCCGCACCCGTAACCGACTTTGGTTGGAATTTGGAGTTTTTGGATTTGGAATTTTGGACCCGTACCCGCGGGTGCGTTTACGGGTACAAGTACTACAAGGACCTGTACATGGACCCGTGAACCCGTATCCGTTCCTAGAGACTATAGAGAGGCAACAGTGAAATAGGTGCTAACGAAATTGGGATAACTATTCATTGTAAATAGCACGCATGTTTAGATTAGGACAGATCTAGTACTTAGGAATCAGGATAATCAGTCAGCTAGCCTAAGCCGACATGAATGGGCTTGTTTAAAATATTTAGTAGATATCATTTATCTATGAGCAGGCATTAGAGCTCAAGTTAAACCACAAAACTTTACCAGAAGAACTTTCTCGGTCAAAGAGTCCTTGGAGGAGTCAGAGGACGCCATTATAGATTTATTACTGATGATGTCAGATTACGTCATCTGTATTTCCTTTATGTTTTCAGTAAGTAAAATGCATGCTGTCTGACAAACTGAACGCGATGTACAAGTTATACTAATACACTTTACTCAATATTATTTTTCTATTACTGCATTGCTAATTTGCTATAGTAGTGAGAAATGAAAATATAACTTTTCGGGTAAAATGGGTATACCCGTACCCGTAGCCGCTATACCCGTACCCGTAGCGCTGTACCCGTACCCGACCCGTACCCGTAAAATGTGTACCCTACCCTACCCGTACCCGCGGGTACGGGTACGGGTAGGGTATACCCGCGGGTACGGGTATACCCGCACATCCCTATTGTGAATCCAGATTTTCTAACGGTTTGGCCATTGTTGCTGACTGGATGTAAATTGACTGCATATGAACAATTCAAAGACCGAAGCTATTTGGTTTGCCTACAAATGTTGACAGCCTCATATATTATCAATGAGCTGATTTAACTAATTACACTACACTTGGCAGTCATAGTTAGTGGGATGGATGAGACTGTTGCTTGCTGTACAATTTATCGAATTGTGGAATTAAACTGGACACAGCCATCCTCATTTCCGTCTCCACAGTGATTTTCGAGTGGTTCTTAAGTTTTATTACAGCAAGTGCCAACAAGCCTGCTTCACACAAGTATGGAGTTGCAAGTGGAATTAAAACTCTGAGCTTTACCACTTAGGATTGGATATTCATCTTTTGCTGACATCCAAATTTCAGTTAATTCCATGCCCCTAAATTTTTTTTCAACATATTGTCACAAGACAACTCAATAAGAACTATCGTATTTTCAAGCCAAATTGCAGCGGCTTATAGATGCTTTTACAAGAAGAGACCCTTTGATGCGGCCTATAGTAGTAAGTGGCTTATACAAGAACATTTTTACAAATAGCAGGAGGCCCTCTAACATAAATTATTCTATCGGTAATTATAAATCCGGCAGAGAGAGATTGAGGGAGGGTTGTGAACTGGCCCCTCGGACCATTTATTTAATCCAGCTATTAAGCAAGATTAGACAGCATTTTAAACATAATATTCAAGCGGTGGTAGCGCTGCATAATCTCAGTTCCTTATGAGAGTGACTACAATCTAATTAATCATCTGACAACTTTCCACTCTGACTAATACTACAAACAACCCTAGAACTGGCACTAAGCCTAAGCTAATCTTTCTATCCCTTCTCTCTCTCTCTCTCTCTCTCTCTCTCTCTCTCTCTCTCTCTCTGTCATCTTTGACTGTGTCCAGCCGTTGATTCCGAAACGATTTCTCTCCACTTGTCTCTGTTGCTCGCCAGTTCCTCCAAAGTCGTCCTATTTCTTCCGGTTGTTTTCCCTTCCAGCTTGAGCCCCACCGTGTTGAGGTCTTTGCTTATGCAGTCTGTCCATCTTGTTCTTTGTCGCCCTTGACTTCTTTTACCCTCCTGTTTATGATAGTGTGCTATTTTTGGCAGTCTTTTGTTTTCCATTCGCAATATATGCCCCAGCCATTCCATTCTTTTCTTTCTTACGATGTTACTGATGAAGGGTTGTTGCGTCCTGTCTCTGATATCTTTGTTTGTTACATGCTCTTTATAGCCAACTCTCATGATCCTTCTTAACCATTTGTTTTCAAATGCGTCTAAAAACGGTACTGTATGTGTTCGGATTAGAAGCAATATATCTCAACCAAAAATGATCCGATTTTCAAACTGTTTGATTTATTTTGTTCCACTGATATTCTCCTACAACTTTGCCGCTTACACAGATTGGATTACCAGTCAAAAATATTTGCTGGGTAGGATTGAAATTTTTTTAGGGGGGGGTAATATTTTATGACATAGAGTGGACCCTACCCCCAATTTTTTATTTTGGCACAGATGGTTAGAAAGAGCACTAAAAAAGCTAAATAATGATGTATAACTCTTCTTCCTAGCTTTCATATAACTGGAGATTATTATTATTATTATCATCGACAATTTATGAAGTGCAGTAACATAGCCCTTGAGCCAAAACCAAAAGTGCTGTACAGTCAACAGTATGTAATGTCATACGATCTTGTAAACAAGTACGTTTTTAGGTCTTTTGCAAATGTCTCAGGAGAGGTAACCTCGACCAGGGCATCAGGGAGCGCGTTCCACAGAAGTAGGTTTCCAAGAGTCATTGAACGCTTGCCAAACTTCAGAGTCTTGGCCGGAGGAGGAACATACAGCCGGTGGCAGCTGCTGGATCTCAGCTACAAATGGCATTCAGTCATCGTTTGTCTCCGTACCATGCTTGACAAGTAATTGGGGCAGGTGGGGTCCCGAAGAGCGTGAAAAGTTAGCCAACACCGCTCCGGGACCCGAAGCCAATGAAGCCTGTCCCTAAGCTTGAGGCTAGGGTCAAGCGCTCTTGACCCTAGCCTCATATGACAATAACGCTATACAAGTTAGCTCATAACTAACTAACTAACTAACTAAGCACTGGTGTAACGTGGGCATTCCACTTCAAGCCAAAAATAATTCGAACAGAGGCGTTGATGACCGTTTACAGTTTATTCAGCTGGTTCCCAGGAAGTCCAAGAAGGACGCTATTACATAGTCCAGTCTCGAGAGTACAAGAGCGCAGAGAAGATGAATAGCGGCCGGTATTGTGATGTAGCGGCAAACTTCTCTGATTCATTGGAGTTGGAGAAAACACAAGCGAGTCACCGCGTTGAGGTGCCCGACGAGGGTCAGCGAGGAGTCGATGAGCACCTTCAGGAGGTGAAGCTCGTTGGATGGGGCCACTTCTTTGCCACCTATCTCGAATGGTGTTGGGTCGATCAGGTGGCCTCTCCTCGGAGTGCTCAGCCACAGCAGCTCAGTCTTGCCCGGATTTAGGGCGAGGTGATTTGAAGCCATCCATTCTGCCACCTCTAGCACACAATCCTGGACCCGAGTTCGCAGCTTGCCTGTCTCGCCTGGAAGACAAGCGGCATAGACCTGCACATCGTCGGCATACACGTGTGAGGACAGGCCGAGTGAGTCGATGACATGCCCGACGTCGGCCATGTAGAGAACGAACAACAGCGGCCAAAGGACCGACCCCTGTCGGAGATATAGTAAATTTAAAATTCAATTTTGAAGAGCACTTTTTTCCAAAAATAAATGACCAGTATTGTGATGCCATCGAAAATTTGAATGGGTCGGTAAAAGGGTTAATTTAGTCAGGAAATTGCAAATATTAGTCATAAAATTTAGATTGAAATGGACTCGGAACTCTCAGAACCATCAGTATGTTTTGTGTTGGTGATATATCTTAAGAAAATAATCCCTTTACGGTCCCCACGAAAATGCTTGGCGGTACCCTATGAGACCGCAGACCCCACCCAGTTTGAGAACCACTGTCCTAGAGTAACTAAAGTACTAGACTATTGAAATAAATTGATCTATGAAAATTGAAATAAAATTGATCTATGAAAAGTTTAAATAATTTTTGCGGTGCCCATGGGAGGAAGCCACAGTTCCCCAGGGCACCGTGGTGCACACTTTTGGAACCGCTGACCTAGTCACTTTGTCATCTTAGGTTCACAACCTAGGGGTCTCATTTTACTCTGACTTCAGAATGACAACATGCATCAAGCTAACTGCTTAGTGTTCTGCATTTTCAGCCATATTTTCTGCATATGCGATGTAAGGATAGAATCTCTTCCTCATTCACTTTGTTCTTTAAACGAGAGCAAGAGAAAGAGAACACCACAATGTTTTTGACTATTTCTTAGATTTAAAACCTTAAAACTCAGAGCAATGACAGTCCACGTCAACACCATAACTTTCACCCCCTTCAACTGTACTACTTGGCCTACTTATTTACAGCTAATCTATATATTTAATTTCAAGCCCATAAGCCCAAACCTCAATTTCGTAAGAAGCCCTGAAAATCGCCCTTGCATCTCTATCCTTTCTGAGTTTACAAATTGTTTACAATATACCATTTTTAATAAAAGAACAATTTGTAAACTACTAAGTTATAGGGTTACACAATTTATGTACAATATTAACTATTTAATAATATCACATAATAAAACAATTTTACATTACCAAATACCAACCAAACACTACAAAATACAATCCAACTTTGATAATTATTCAAAACTTAATGAAATAATTCTCAATACTGCAATAATTCACATCATCTTCACAAATTAATTCAAAATACTATCACACTTAATCACCCAACTTGGATAACACTATTTCCAAAATAAATTCTCACTTCGACTCATATGCTATCATTATCAATACTATGCAATATACTTTGGCATCTTCAACATAACAAATTTATCATATAACATAATTGTAACAAAATCTCAATCAAAGCATTACTCAAACTAATGTCTTACAATCCTACTCAACAAATCATATAAATAATGTCTTCATATATCAAATGTCCGTTTTGTATCCACAGATCACATAATGATCAAATCATCATATTCACTTTTTACCAATGTCCAATCAAGTAACAAAATTATAATTCACATTCTACAAATGTCACATTTCTATTCACTCTGTGTGAATAGGATCTAATGAATATAAATGTTAACGCAATGAAAGTCAATTCCAACTTCCATAACAAAACAATACAATACTTTCAACTTCACTCAACCTATAATGTGTGATTTAATTGCTATTTACAAAATCACAAATCATCATTCAAATTTCTATCCAGAATTCTAATTCCAGTACAAAGCAACATTTATATTTTCCACGATCGAAAACATACCTCTTGAATGTTCGATCCCATCGCATCACATCCTCACTTATATATGAAAATCTTTCAGTTTCACTTCTTAGAAAAAATTCAAAATCCATATTTGCAACAGAGAAATCCTCTTCAACTGATAAAACATCAGCTGCAACTAATTCATCATTGTCAACTAACAAATATTACCTCCTTTAATTTGAAATACAATAAATTCAGCATCCAATATGCTTCTCACTACAACTTCATCAAACTCACCATCATAATCCTCTTCAATAACTTTCCCCATTTCAGCATCAACAAATGCTACCTTATCTTCAACAATTATTTGCATCAAATCTGCATCAACAAATGCCACATCATCTTCAACAATTTGCACCAATTCTACAACATCAAATACTATATCATCTTCAATGCAACCAATATCCACAAGGTCTTTCTCATTACTAACCATATTCACAATCAAATCTTCAATAATCTTTCCAGATTCAATATCAACACTTGCTCCATCATCTCCCTCAAAACCACTAATACAAACAGATGCTTTTTTTATCATTGACCATGTCCACCGTCACATCCTTTTCAACACAATTATTATCACATACAACCTGACTGGTTACAACTTCAATGTTTTCACAAACTTCTGGTGCATCTGAAACCACAATATTTCTAAAGCAACACAACTTAGAATCAATCACAGCCAGGGCCACCGAGAGGGGAGGGAAGGGGGTCAAATGCACAGGAGCCCGGCGGAATGGAGGAGGCCCGAGCCGATGATGAATATGTATAATTAACAATAATACCAATAATAACACTAAAGAAAGGTGGCCCAGCGTGTAAAAGGGGGCCCGGGCCTGAGGACATCAAATGCATCAAAAGGAACAGTGTGAACAGGGGCGTCATTTAAGGGAGGGGCAGGCGGGCCTTCCTTCCAAGGAAAATGAAGAAATAATGTATTAAGTAAATAAATAAATGTGAAATGCGCAAAAAATTGCCAAAATTGTACAAAATTTGCCCCAAAATGTAAATTTTTTTAAAATTTGCCAAAATTGGTCCAAAAATTGCCCAAAAATTGCTTATGATTGCCCATAATTTTCTAAAATTTGGCCAGAAAATTATTTCACCCCCAAGAAAAGTGTGAAATGACGCTAATGAGTGTGAAAAAGAGTGACAAGAATAAAAGGTCATCACTAGTTTTCGAGAGTTGCAACATCACTTTGGGGGAATTTCCATCCTCCTGGAAACATGCAATCATCACCCCGCGCCTAAAACGAGTGGGCCTCGACCAGGCTGAGGTTTCTAGTTACAGACCGATCTCTAATCTTCCCTTCCTCTCGAAGGTTCTCAAGAGAATCGTCAACAAGCGGCTGGTCAGTTTCCTCAGCGTGAATGGCCTGCGGATCAATCAGTCTATCGACGCGGTTTCTCTACCGAAACAGCTATCCTGAAGATCTTCAGTGGATGCGACTGCAAACGGTGGAGTAGCTCTCGTTAGTCTGCTCGATCTTTCGGCCGCCTTCGATACGGTTGACCATGAAATCCTTATGCGGCAGCTCGAGACCTCGTTTGGTGTGGCAGGGAAGTCTCTCGAGTGGATCACGAGCTACCTGGCTGACAGGACGCAGTCAGTCTGGTGCAACGGAGAAATGTCACCTATGGGAAACGTCCAACATGGTGTCCCACAAGGCTCGGTCCTGGGACCCCTGCTTTTTATTCTTTATGTGGCGGACATTGGGACAATTGTGAAGTCCTTCGGGCTGTCATTTCGTGCATACGCGGATGACGGGCAAATTTATTCATCTTGTCCCCTGTCAGAGTCAGACTCCGGAAGTCTTTCGATAGCTGCCTCTCCACTGTTACCGCTTGGACACGAGAAAACCGTCTTGCACTGAACCTAGACAAGACGGATTTTATGTGGATCAGCACCCCCCGGCAGAAGGAGGCTGTTGAGCCGGGATCCTTTCATGGTCGGTAATGTCTCCATTGCACCTTCAGAAAGTCTGCGTCTTCTAGGAGTGATATTGGACGAAACTCTGACACTGGAAACCCATGTGAACAGTGTAGTTCTGTGCTGCCACTATCAGCATAAAACGTCTATGATACATCAGGTGCATTTCACGAAACACCTCTAAACTTACATGACGAGCCTAGCTCGGGAATCCCAAATACGGAAAAAACATGTTGGACGAGCTAGGCTCGCGGAGCCCAGTTAAGGGGTTAAAGGCATCCTTTTCAAAATATGTGGCCAGGTGTTTTTGATTTTTGCAATTTTAACATATACTGGAGTTTCTTTTTCAACCTCTTTCTCTTCCTTCTCTTTTCTCAATTTCTCGCTCTCCCTTCCATAATTTCTCTTCTACTTCTGTTCTTCTTTACGCTCCTGAAAATCTCTGTCCTATTTCTCTCTCTCTTCTATTCTTCGTCTCTTCCTTTTCTCAATTTTCTCCTGCCACTGTCTTTCTTGTAAATTTCTCTCTTCTCTCTTTAACTCTTCTCTCTTTAACTCCTCTTTCTCTCTCTTCCTCTCTTAATTTATCTTGCAACTCTCTCTCTCTCTCTCTCTCTCTCTCTCTCTCTCTCTCTCTCTCTCCCTCCATCCTCTTCTTCATCTCTTTTTTCTCTCCTTCCTCTTTTCCTCTTTTTCTCATCTCTTTCTATGTCTCTTGCTATCCACATTTCCATAATTAACATGAGCTTTGATTTACTTTCCATGCTTACTTACTATAATGCTTGCACAACAAAGATACACTCAAAATTTAACACTGATAACTACACATATGCTCAAAGCAACAATAAGCATTATATCATATTCAGATCATTTCTCCACGATACAGACTTTGACAACACAACATATTTCACTCAAAATTATGATACCCCTGCTCATACAAAAGCACATCAACTTGCTATACACTGATTCAAAATACTCCCACTTCTATTCAAAATCAGAAAATACACCCACTTCTACTCAAAATCAGAAGGCACCTGCTCCACAAAATCCACATATAAGTCTAGCTGTCCTACAGAACAAATTATAATATTTGTCTTGCATTATTATTATTATTATTATTATTATCTCGACAATTTCTATAGCGCTATAACATAGCTAGATGCCAAAAGCAAGAGCACTTTACATAAATGGAAATGAAATGTTGAATAAATATGTCTTTAGCGCAACTGAGAACCGTTCAAAGGAGGTAGAGGAAGTCACTGTGTATGGCAACGAATTCCATAGAAGGGGGTTGCCACGGGTGACAGAACGCTCACCGAATTTCACAGTCTTCGACGGCGGTGGAATGTACAGTACCAGACGACTGCTTGAACGTAATTGAAGGTGACGGTCAGACGCTAACGGTTTCCGAATCGGCTCGGATAGATAACTGGGACACGAGGGGTCGTGTAAGACACGGAACGTCAGTTGACACCGTTTAAAGACGATCCGCTCCGGTATCCGTAGCCAGTGTAGCCTGTCCCTCAGCAATGGGGTCACGTGGTCATGCCACCTGACCCCATAAATCAGCCTAGCGGCGGCATTAAGGGCCGATTGAAGGCGGTTCAGCTGACTGGCTGGGAGACCAAGTAAAATGCTGTTGCAATAATCAACTCTGGCTACGATAAGAGCGCGTGCCAGTTGGATCGCAGCCTGAGGTGAGATGTACGGGCGGGTCTTTTAATCTTCCGAAGTTGGTGGAAGCAGATTCTGGTGACATTACTGACATGTCCCACGAACGTCAGCGATTTGTCCACCAGGACATCTAACAGGCGGACTTCGGTGGACGGAAGGATGACTGCATCGCCAATCTGGAACGGTGCGCGGTTTATCAGGTGGTTTCTCATTGGCGTGCTGATCCATAGAAATTCCGTCTTAGCGGGATTGAGTGCAATGCGATTCGCTGAGGTCCACCGTCCGATCTCACGGATGCACTCCTCAACACGAGACCGAAGACCCTCAGCCTCCGCTGGGGGGCAGAAGGCATAGATCTGCCCATCATCCGCATAGACGTGTGAAGAAAGTCCGAACGATTCCGCTATTCTCCCGAACTCTCCTATGTTAAGAATAAATAGAAGAGGGCCGAGTGCCAACCCCTGGGGAACACCGTAGCGAACTGGTCTCACTGCGGACAGAGTATTTTCCCAACTGATGGACTGAGTTCTGTCAGTCAAATAGTCTCGAAGCCAGGAGAGGGCTCGTTCGTCGATCCCATAGGACAACTGGAGACGTTTGATCAGAATCTTGTGATCGACTGTATCGAACGCGGCTGTAAGATCGAGAAGGCCTATAAGAGCCAACTCTCCATTCGAAACAGCATCCACGATGTCATTGAAAATTCTGACCAGAGCTGTCTCCGTAGAGTGCCCGGCCCTATATGCCGACTGGTTTTTCGGCATAAGTCCATTACGGACCAAATGGGTGACTAGTTGTTTGTTTACCACCCTCTCCGCTAACTTCGAGAGAAATGGGAGATTTGACACCGGACGGAAGTTGGTTGCGTCCAATTGGTCAAGCCCTGGTCGTTTCAGGTGTGGTCGAACGATGGCGTGTTTCCAGGACGTAGGAAACTCTCCACTCGCTAGAGACACGGACAACAGTGTTGTAAGAAATGGCGCTAAACTCCCTATGGCTTCCTTCAGTAACCACGTTGGGAGAGGATCGGTCGAGCATTGTTTGTTCGATGACGCTTTAACCCACGCCGTGACTTCTTCAATCGACGGTGCATCAAATCCAGAGGGGCCCTCGTAGGCGTAGAAACCGGCAGGACAAGCGTCGGCTGTGCTGTCACGAATACCATTGACTTTGTTGTCGATGTATTCATGGTACTCCCCCGCCGAGAAATTGGTGGAAGGACGCGAGGGCCCACTTCTTTTGCCTGTGAGGCCGTCCAGCAGTTTCCAGGTTCTTTCGAGTTAGATTTAGCCTCATCGAAGGCTTCCCGCCAATATTTGCGACCTTTCTGACGCACGAGCCTTCTGCTCTCCTTGAGGGCCGTTCGCCACTGATTGAACGCAATCGGTTTGTCATTGGACCCTGACTTTTTCTTCTTACGGTGAATTCTCTCTAGTCTCCTCACTTGACGCCGCACCTGTCTGCATTCTTCATCGAAAAACGGCCGGTGCGGACGAAGACGAACCGACAGCTCCTTTATTGGTGCTAGGTTATCCAATATGTCTGATAGCACCGTCTGATAACTGAGTGCCAGTTCGGTTGCTGTTTTCGATGGTTCGATCGGTTGACACAGCGGGGAGACTTCCAGCCGCGCAATAAATTCGTCCAGGTTGAAACGATTCCAGCTCCTTCGAACTACCTTTACATACACCGGGCGCGGGCGCAACAAGGGGACTGTCCAATGGATCAGCTTGTGATCGGACAGCCCAGCTTCCACGGCTGTGACATCCGAAGGAGCCCCTTCCTCAGGGGTAATCAGTACGTCCAGAAGACCGCCAAGGTCATGTGTCGGCTCACTGACCAACTGGCATAACCCGAAAGATCTGATAAGCTGTTTGAACTTCTGGCTGTCGGTGTCGGTAGTGCGCTCCAGACGAATGTTGATGTCGCCCACTACTTGTATCGGACAGCTAAATGTCATAAGCGACTCGAGGAACCTGGAAAATTCGGAAAAGAACAGTTCATTGACTCGCTGTGACCCTGGTCTATATATGGCCACCATGATGTAGGATGCTTGATCGCTCCCGACCTGACAACATAGGAACTCGAATGACTTTGGGATCACTTTAATGTCAATCTTGGCGATGCTGATCCCTGGTTTAGAGATAATCGCCACGCCACCATGATTAGTAACCTGAATGCTTTCCAGTTTGGTATTTGGTGGCAGAGGCCTGGCTGCCTCGAGCACGTTCAATCCCATGCCGCGAATCCGCTTGATGGCAATGCTGTCGGCGTCTGAGTGCCAGGTCTCGGTAAGAACCAGGATGTTGAGGCTGTATTCCTCGAAGAGGTCGAAAACATTGTCCACTTTGTTATTTACCGAACGTATGTTGAGTAATCCAGCTCTGATCCTTTTGGCTGGAGGGATAGGATGACGATCGACTCTAGGATAAATCAGAGAGTGATGTAAACGCCTCTGCAGGTCAGGCGCCGGCATCCCTAGTTGTCAAGCAGTCAGTCTGACTTTAATGGCTCGCTGAAGGCGGCGACCTGCTCTACACCCCCGTCGATTCTTCCACTGAGGGGGGAGGTGGGCGAAGAGGTGATCGAACCGTCGACGAACGGTGGCAGAAGGGCGCAGTTCCAAGCCAAGTCCAATGTCGAAGAGTTCTGAACGCAAATATGTCTGAACCATGTTCTTCAAAATAATGTCTGAGGCTAGAGCTCCCTCTTTCAAATGACTCGAAGTCGAAAGATCAGTTCGTCTCGACAACTCTGTCACAACGGCACTCAGACACGTTGAAAATTAACGAGTTCACGCCAAAAACGATGGTTGCCATGCATCGCTCCGACGGACGCCGTTACATCGCTCCGACGGACTGTAATCTGGGATAGACAATCCGTATCCGACGGTCGAAGAAATTGCACTGACGACACTCAGAATTAAACAATTTCAGCAGGCACAGACACCTGCGAGCAGCTATAAACAGCGCTCCTAGCGAATCTTTTTTCAATTGCATTGTCAATTATCATGACTTGACCTGCCCTTACTACTTAGCTAAGCTGGTGCATAGGGCAGGGTTGGGGACAGGTCGATCGAACCTAAGATCTGACCAAGGAATAAGACTCGTGGTGCCACCCCTAGCTAAAACTGCTAAGTTTGGGGACAGATCCCTTTCAAGGGGTAATCCCATAGTGTGGAATTCCCTCATGGTAGATGTTAGGCCAGAAATCTCCCCCGACCGTTTTGCTCAAAAACTGAAAACATCTTTTTAGTACATCTTATGGAACTTTTCTGTAAAGTGCTCTCGTCTACTGCCTGAGCTTTAAGATAGCGCTATATAAGTTGAAAAACTTTGTTTGCACATTAATTTTCAAAAAGAATTTGTCAGAAAATTGTGATTGTCTTGATAGCTAAAAAATGATATAGGCTTATTGTTTTATGGCATAATGACGGCCGGGGGTGGGAGGAAAGTGTCTAATCTTCCAATTTAAGGCAGATTTGGAAAGACAATTGTGATTATCCAAGTTAATTAATAGAGATTCTCATAGGAAATTTTGGGTGCCTAGTATACATAGGTATTAACATTTTTACATTATGATAGCTCTATAAACTAAGGGTGCGTGTTATGCATGGGTGCGTACTATAGCCGAGATAATACAGTAAATATGTGGCAATTTTACCAGCATTTTGACTAGTTTCATCACACACACACACACACATATATATATATATATCAATTTTTGCTATTTTCCTAATAAAGACACAAATTTTGTTTCATGTCAATATTGGTAGTAGTGGTGGTGGTGGTCGTAGTAGTCATAGTAGTCGCAGTAGTCGTCGTAGTCGTCGTAGTAGTCGTAGTCATAGTAGTAGTAGTCGTAGTAGTAGTCGTAGTAGTAGTAGTAGTAGTAGTAGTAGTAGTAGTAGTAAAGTTTAAATCAATTGCAAATTTAAAAAAAAAATAAATTCACAGAGTTTGACATAGCAAGAAAAGTTCCATTTAAACTTTCAGAATGGGTAAAATATCAAATGAAGATAAGATGTGAATTCAAACTTTGCGGGAGCTTGACTTTGGATACCAAACAATTGTTGCAAAATATCCTGAAAAGGGATGGAACCTTTATTCGGTGAAAGATATTTGCAAACGGGTCAATGAGCATGGACCTGCAACCAATCGAAAACTTTTCTTGTTATGTAGAATTCTGTGAATTTTAAAACATTTTAAAAAGTTTGCATCGGCACTGCTAGTGAAAGAAAATGCAGGGTTGAACTTCAATGCATTTGTTTACTAATTGAAAACGAAACCATGCTATCACTGAGAAGGCCTTGCAACTTCTGTTGCAGTTTTCATATTCTTACAAATTCTTGGCTACACTCTGAAGTTAAGACAAATTTTTAACGAATTTTGTTTAGCATTAGTACTTTAATACTATCGAATCTAGAGTTAAATCATGTCTATTACTGTTTCTCTTTTATCATAGTCTGCCTTGCTGCTGACCCCACTGTCACTCAGACTAATCGTTTGACCTTGTCTTGGCTGGCTACTAAACTTGTCTTTAGCTATTTCAATGGTAGATTAAGCACATAGGAATAAGCAGCTACTATGGTACCTACTTTTGCAAGTGCTAGAGAAAGTAACGAGATTTTACTTATTTACCTCTTGCATGCACAAGTTCAGATTTTCTCATATGACCACCATCAAACACAAGAAACGAGAGCAACTTTTGTCTGTCGAAGATGATCTATGGGTGTCTCTCTTGTACATTTGCCTGCGAATTCAACAACTTTGTAGAAATCACAAGGCATAAGTTTCGCACTGAAACGTTCAATACTGCAAACTGATGTTAATGGGAAGCAATAAACTTTGAATAATGTAACTTAGTAGGTGATAATACTAATAATATCGGCTATTCAGGACACAGTGTAACACATTCATTCATTCTTGGACGATTTCTATAGCGCTGTAACAAGGCTGAGGCCCACAACAAAAGCGCTTTAACATCTCAACTATACCCCAACCCAAACAGATGCGTTTTTAAGCTCTTGATGAAGTGCTCAGGAGTATTAGCCGTGGTGACGTGATCAGGAAGAGAGTTCCACAAGATAGGGTTGCCGCGTGTAAATGATCTCTCTCCAAACTTGGCAGTCTTGGAGGGAGGAGGAACCTGAAGTTGAACACGTGTTCACTTGTTTCAATCTTTTTTTTCTTGTGTCACTGCATGTTTTCCCACATGCAATTTGACTGTTTCTAAGGGTCCTGCGAACATTTTAAAAGCTCCAAAGGTTTCTGTTCGAATGAAAATGTTGAAAAACTGCTACCCACTAGAGGTGCACCCATAATCAGCTGATAATTGGCATCGGCCAATAATTGGTATTGGCCGCTCAACAAATTGGCTTCGGTTGATTATTGGCTGTTTATGCACGACTATTCGTGATGTAATTGTTAATTATAGTGATCTATATATATAATTCTCGATGTCCGTACGTCCGACGGCAACACGGCAAATATTGCAAGACGCTGTTGTCATTGACAACCAAATATTGTTTAATCAAAACGGAGCGTTTAACGAAGCGTCTTAATTGCAGCTTAAACCCCCATCCCCCTTTCCTCACCCCATCCCTCTCTCAATCGTTCAGGCCCCAACCCATACCCGCCCTGCCCCGCCTTACCCCACAGGCCCCAAACCCCTGTCCCCTTCCTCTCTCCATCCCTCTCCCAAACCCCCTTCTTTCTCCCCATCCCTCTCCCAAGCGCCCCGGCCCCAACACATCTCCGCCCAGGCCCCAACCCATACCCGCCCCGCCCTACCCCACAGGCCCCAAGCCCCGTTCCCATTCTCTTTTCCAACCCCTCTTTCCTCTCCCAATCGCCCCAGCCCAACACATCCCCGCCCAGGCCCCAACCCATACCCGCCCCACCCTACCCCCGCAGGCCCCAAACCTCCGTTCCCCTTCCCTCTCCCAACCCCTTCCCTCTCATCCCTCTCCCAATCGCCCCATGCCCCAACCCATATCCGCCCTGCCTACCCCACAGGCCCCAAATCCCTGTTCCCATTCCCTCTCACCATCCCTCTCCCAACCCCCCATTCCTTCTCACCATCCCTTTCCCAATCGCCCTGGCCCCAACCCATCACCGCTCAGCCCTACCCCACCGGCCCCAAACCCCGTTCCCAAACCTACGGCCCCAAACCCCATTCCCAAACGGTAAACCTACACAACGCTGCTCCGAAAACCCGTACAACCCACTTTCCTCTCCAAATGCCCTGCCCCCCGTTATTATATATATTTATTCCTTCGTAGCCTCAATACCTATTTCTTAAATTTAACCCCTCAAGTGGGGATTAACTTTTCAGACGCCGTCACTGTACTGGAGATTTAATTTGTGGAAAAGCGTTCTTCAGAAATGATTGCAGTAACGTTTTAAATTTGCTATATCTCAGGCTATATAGAAGCTAAAAAGATTAGATTTGCACCATTGTTTAGATTGTTTATTCCTCTTTCTAACCGTCCGTGCAAAACAAAACAATTTGGGGGTAAAGTCCACTTTACGGCCTAAAATATCACTCTCTCCCCCCAAAAAAATTTCAAAGCCCTCTAGCAAAATATTTTCAGCGGTAACCCCACTTTTGTCAGCGGCAAAGTTATAAAGAGATGTCAGAGGAACAAAATAAACCTAAAAGTTTGAAAATCGGTTGACATTTGGTAAAGATCTATCAATTCTAACTCGATGACCCCAATGTTTGAACATAAGTATTATGAGCGGATTTCGCGAAAGTTTTGAATTCTGAGAAAGTTTCCTAATTTTTTTGAATTTGCTATATCTCAGGCTATGTAAGAGCTAAGAAGATGAGGTTTGCACCATTGTTTAGCTTTTTTTATTCCTCTTTCTAACCGTCCGTGCAAAACAAAAAAGTCCGGCGTTCACCAGCTTTCCGATAATCAAGTGAGAATGATGAGCAGGCTGTTGCTTGGCGTGCAAAAGCAGCACAGCAAACAAGAGAATCAAGCACTGCATGTCGTTCGACACTGCCAAATCAGTACACTAACGTTGACTATCAAGTTTTAGAAAATTCATGCGAATGGGCGTTAACTCGGTTTAAGGCAAAGGCGGCGAGTTAAGGACAAATAATTACGCAAAATGCTATTGCATTTGCGCAAAATCGGGTGGTAAAACAGCCAATCTCCCCCGTCATTTTTGACAGGTAAACACCTAGTAAATAGTAAGCATTAATGAAACGGGAACAGAAATGAGTCAAAACAAATGTTGCAATATTGATTATCTTCAACTCAAGTTTATGTAGAATTATTAGTCCTTAAAAATTAAAGAGAGGTCAAAAACAATTACAAAGACAAGTATTACGACTTGAAAGGCAAAAGAGTGACTGAACGTAAAGTTCAAGGAGATAGAAGAACAAAGAAATATAGGAAAGATACATGTGATAAGATAAAGAAAGAAGTAAACCTAGTGGTAACCAATGCATCAAGTTGAAGAGTGGAAAAATTGTGATGGAAGATAAAAAGATAATAAACAGATGGCAAGAATATATACCAGTAATTTTGTAATGTAACAGGACAATTTATATAGCGCTATAGCATAGTTAAAAACCAAAATTGAAAGTGCTTTGACAGCACTGACGTGTCAATGAAAGTCAGAAGGTGGTGATGTTAAAAATCCACTTGGATGATAGAAAGAACTGCCGTGAAGAAATCCGGTGCCGAGTACTTAAGAAGCAGTCCTTTACATTTAAAACTTTTCCAGTTACTACCAAGTGCTCCAGGCTTTCCTTCTGCATTATGTGCCCAAAGAAGAGCTGCCTTGTTTGATGTCTATCATCAGGATTCTTTCTATTCCAATTTCTGTCAAGATTTCTTCATTGGTTTTCTTTTCAATCCATGCAATGTTCAGCATCCTTCGAAGGAACCACCTTTCTGTGCCTTAAAACTTCTTCTGCATTATCTTTGTCATGTTTCTGCTCCGCATAAGAGGAGTGACCAAACCTAGCTTTTTAGTACTCGTAACCCCTTTATTGTGTATTTAACTGTAATTGAATGTAAAATGGGCGGATATATTTGGGATTACTGGTAAAGGGGTTAATCATGTCTCATAAGAGATGTGCCTGCTTGTAAGTATCGCTTTGATTTCCTAAAATGCTGCTTTGTCCATTCCAATTCTTGATTTCATGTCTTTTTCTCATCTTCAGTCATTGGTTATTTAGAAGGTCCTGTAGTTTTTCCTCTGACTCAGCTATTACAGTTGCATCATCTGCAGACTTGAGAGTGTTTACATTTCTTCATTCAATTTTATTGGATTTATTTTATAGCTTACTCTTCACATAAGTTGAAAAATCTGGTTACATTTGACATCTCTGTCTTGCATCTTTCCGTATCTTGGTCCATTTTTCTATGGTTCAGTTTATCCTGATTACCAGGTACAGCTTATCGTTTCCAATATAAATCCTGCAATGGTCTTAGGTCCTTCCCATCTATACCTGAACTCTCCAAAATTGTAAATAAGGTATCATCATTCACACTATCAGATGCTTTTTCATAATCAATAAAACGCAAAAACAAATCTCTTTACATCTCACTACATCTTTCCCCAGCATTCTCAGAAACGAAAATTGCCCTTTAGCATCTACAGTTAAAAAAAATCATATTGTTCCTCCATTGTTACATTTCTAGTCATGCTTCTCTCTCTCTCTCTCTCTCTCTCTCTCTCTCTCTCTCTCTCTCAAGCAGTACTCTTAAAACTATCTTCATGGTATGATTTAGTATGATTTATAACAACTATCATTCTTGGGTCTTCACATTCTGTCGCTCTTGGTTTTTTTTGGATACTGTGATGAATATCGACTGTCACTTTTCTCATGGTAGCTTTCCTGTTTTACACATGATGTTCACCATTTCTGTCAATTTCTCTATTCCTATCCTTTGGCTGTAATTGCCATCTCAATGACTATGTTACTGGGGCCTTCTGACTTTTTCTTCATCTTCTTCGTGGCCCTACAACTTCTTCTTCTATTATTGTAGGCCTATCTTTGGAAATAAGTTTTCTCCTTTCTTGCCATTAAATAGTCCTATCCATCATCATCATCATCATCATCAATAACCGTGGGCACAGTGCCCGTTGGTGTCTGATGCACACCTATGTAGATTGCATACGAGAAGGAATAGAGGTGTAAAGAACATCAAATTAATCAGAGAATGTCAAAATCGAACAAAGTGGAAATCCGTGATTGCTAATGTAGCAATACACAGCACCTAAAGAAGAAGAAGAAGAAAACTTTTTAGTCATTAGAGTTGGAATACCATCATGTTATCTTGGATGAACAGAAGCTTTTTGGATTTGTCCACAGTGAGATGTGAGTGGTGATTAGAATGAATGAGCCTAGTCACACTGAAGCTCACTGGACACACTAACTGTCTAGCCATGGGAGCGAACTTCTTGATGCCATGTACAGCCCACCTTTTCAATTATCTAAATTGGAAATCAGATTTGCTGTAATGTGGTAATGTGGGTATGTTTTCTATTCTATCAAGAGAATTTATACAGTGCAGTATCATGGCTAATAGTCAAAAACAAGAGCGCTTTACGTCAGCAAGCTATGTAGCTATGTTTTGGATTCATCCATTTCATTTGACAATATGCTAAACTCACTAATGAACAAAGAAACTTTACAAAATCAATAATTGCTAATTGGTCAATTATCCACTGATTGTTTGAGGCCAATAAAATAATCAGTCAAAGGCATAATCAGTGCACCTCTAGTACACCCATCTGAATTCTTGAATGCAGTCAGCTCTGTTCTGTTGCATCTATCATCCTGACATCCTGCAGACTATCACTAAGGCAGGTGACAGGGATTTCTTGTCATTGCTCCGAGGAGTTGGAACAAGCTGCCATCAAAGATCATCACATTTTACATATCAGAAACCTTCAAGCATTCACTTAAATCCTTCTTCAACTATTGTTTCCAGAGACTTTTGAATAAGTAATTGAATGTCATTTTATATAACACTGTTAATTATAAATATTCTTGCACTCTTGTTAAGTGATGGTAGCAATATTCTGCATTATCACTTATATATTTTTTAAAAACTTTATAACTTATCCAGATCAATCTTTAATTAATTTGTTGAAAGATGGTTTCTATAGTTATGAAAAATGTCCTGCACAGTAGAGGGCTAGAAGAATTCTTGTATATGAGGAATGATTTACTGCTTTTATGTATTTTTCAGGAAAGTTATTCTGATTCTGATTCAGATGATTCAAGTGATATATTGGTTGCTATTAGAAAGATGAGAAAGATGAATAAAGAGGCAAGTGGGACTTATTTTAATTTTTCCTAAATGAGTTACTGGTTTCATCACTATATTTATATGAAATTTTGTTTCAGAGCAATATATTTTCACCTGAAATCACTATTATTGTAATGTTTTCAAGAAGGTTATTTAATAGTTTTACTAAATGGAGAGACTGGTTAATGTGGAAATCAAAACAGAAATATCAACATCATGAAATGATCCAGAAAAGACGTTATGTTTAGTAACATGATGTTTGTTTTTTCTGAATCATAATAGTTGTCGATATTTCCATTTTGATTTCTTAAGTGCTTCAGCTCCAAGCAGTCCAACTTATGCTGTTTTGTGGATAAACATACATTATTTTGTGGCTATTATGGGGCCTTTCTCCTTCAAATTTAAAACAAAGGACATTAATTAGTTTATGTAGTGTTACA
This sequence comes from Metaphire vulgaris, assembly GCA_018105865.1. NCBI lineage: Eukaryota > Metazoa > Annelida > Clitellata > Crassiclitellata > Megascolecidae > Metaphire > Metaphire vulgaris. Next base: position 7,727,276 of record CM030865.1, read on the forward strand.
GGTTAATTTTTGTCCAGGAACTATTGCTTGCCAAGACTGTGATTGCGATGCTTGTCCCATAATCTTTACTGTTTTATCTTCAGCATGGCTCACAGTTGTTCTCCAAAAGTACAAGTGTGCAGACCTAATGCTCATCCAATTTTTCTCAATTTCTTGATTTTTTCCTGGCTCAGTGGCGTGAAAAAGTCTTGCATGCACTGGAAGATTTATCCATTCTTGACATTATTTAGAGATGTTACCTGATCTTTTCATACAGTGTTGACTTATTGTATATCATTTTATTGGAAATTAAATTCTGTATCTATATTTTTGCAATGTTGTAGCTTGTATTTGTACTTCTGCATGGTTTGTCACAAGTAAGTGATACCGACCAGCATGTACCAGTTGGATTTTGCTCTAAAAACAGATCTAAGTTAACCAATGAAAATCTGTACTTCCTCAGCCAATAAAATATCATATTCTTAACCAATCAGTATACTATATTTCTACTTTTGTGCAAGGTATATATTTTATGTGAATCATCCGCCTTTTATTCAAAATTTTGATATGGCGAAACACAGGCATTTTCTTTCAAATGAAGACTGAGTCCAGGTTATGGTTCTGCACGAGAAAGGCTATTCCAGCCACAGATTGCAGCAAATGTTGGCTGTAATCCGGGCATGGTTGTCAGCATTTTGCAGAAGCATAGAGAGACTAAAATTATGAAAGATTGACTTTGTAGCGGTCAACCTAGAAAGTTCACCACTAAAGATAGTAGGGTCTTCACTACTACTAAAGATAGTAGGGTCCTAATCAGAACATTTCATGGTAAGTGCAAGCTAACTCCTTTTGGATTGCAGGAATTGAATAAAAAGTTTCTATTGAAGTTTGCAGTTCCACTGTGAGAAGATGATGGACTTAGGGGGTTGCAAGGCCTGGAGGAAGCTCTTGCTGATATCTGAGAATAGGAAGAGATGCAAAGAGTGGGCATCCAAATATTAAAATTGGAGAAATGCTTAATGGAAGAAAGTTCTTTTCTGTGATGAGATCACACTATGCATTCTAGGTGACCATGATAGCCAACAGGAGTTTTCCACTGGAAGAATACAAGCCAGGGTGCTTAACCCCTTCACCGGGGATTAAATTTTTAGACGCCATCACCGTACCGGGGAATTATTTTTTGAAAAAACGTTCTTCCAAAATGAAAACTTTTTTTGAATTTGCCACATCTCAGGCTATATAGGAGCTAAGAAGATGAGGTATATGCCATTGTTTAGCCTTTTTACTCCTCTTTCTAACCATCCGTGCAAAACAAAGAAATTTGGGCTTGGGTCCACTCTATGGCCTAAAATAGAACCCCTCCCCAAATTTTTTTAAAGAAGCTCCATAGTGAAAATTTTTTGGTGGTGACCCCAATCGGGTGAGCGGCAAAGTTGTAGGGGGGATGTCAGTGAAACAAAATAAATCAATTTTTCAGTGGTGACCCCACTTTGGTCAGCAGCTATGAAACTTACATGATGAGCCGGGCTCAGGGATCCCAAATAAGGAAATATGGCAGTGGACGAGCCGGGCTCGGGATCCCAATTAGGGGGTTACTAAGAGCGCAAACCGTATCCAATTATATGTGTTGTGCCAATTCAGCATCTACTCCTAATCAAGTGACATGCAGCATTCCACAGATATCACACAAGGTTTTATTGTGCAATTAAACTACAAAGCCATTCAGTGCATGTTCAGTTTTAGATGTGCAAAGAAAAGGGGAGACCTCCAGGATCCGAAATATGTCCCACGTTGGTTCAGCCTTGCCTGGTCGGACAAGGTCTTGAGTAATCCGAAGTGCGCCGACAGTAATAAAGGAACGTGAACACCGGCGTAGATTACGAAATGTATGTATCATCTTGCACGGCAGCGGTTTTACAATAGTAATCTAGTAGTATTCAAACATGTGAGTTGTCATTTGTGGTCCCTGTGCCAAATGGGCTGATGACGTCCTCGAAGCCAGGGATCCGCGATCCAGGTTTGGCATTCATGACACCAAGGACCAGGATCTCGTTGTGCTTTACTATGGACTGGATGGTGGCTGCCAGTTGGTTGTAGAAGCTGTCCTTTTTCAGTCTCACTGTCCTCTGTTTGGGCATAGGCAGTGACCAGTGATAGATGCTTGCAAAGGTGGAGAAGTCTGGCCTACAGAAGTTGGGGAATTTTGGGTGTCGTGTATTCTGGCTCCAGCATTCTTTTTCAGGGCCATGGACTGGATCCTGGAGCACGCTATCGGCCAGGCTGGGATCGCCCTACCGGAACATAATTTCTCCGACCAAGACTACACTGATGACGTTGCTTTTCTGGAAACATGCGTAAAGAACCTCGAAACATCACTCAATCAGGTTGAATCAACAGCCTCCAAGCTATGACTACACGTGTCCTGGACAAAAACCAAGTTGTAGAATCTGGGTTCTGGAGAGGACGCAGGAGGCATATATGTTACTAGACACCAGGTGGAAAATGTACCTGAATTCACCTGCCTGGACAGGTGTCAGTGAGACATTACTCATAGAATTGACTTCTGCCATAAGATCTCTTCAAAATCTATGGTGCCAAGGACAGTTACAGCTTGGTACCAAGATCTGTATCTATCAGTCCTGCATCCTGCCAATTCTGCCAATTCAACTCTGCCAAGGGTGGTCACCATGGAGACTTTGCCAGGAGCGTTTTTGAAGAACATGAAGACACACCTGTTTAAAGTTTTTTTTCGTTGTTAGACGCCTTTGACTTTAGCCTTAGCTATGCGTACGGCGTCGAATAAATCGTCCTGTATAATAATAATAATAATAATAATAATAATAATAATAATAATAATAATAATAATTCACCTATATGGTTCTGTTACCAAAGTTGCCAAACAAGCAATGCTCGCTTGATCTGATCCCTACCTGGCTGGTACATGAGGTTGCCAGTGTCATTGCTTCTCTGCTTAGTGTGATGTACAACACTTTATTTGACCCTGGGAACTGTGCCGATGCCTGCAAATCGGCTATCGTCCTTCCCCGCCTGAAGAAGCCAACATTTGATCCATGAGATCTGAAATCTTTTTGACCAATTTCCAATTTGACCTTTGTGTCAAAGCTCGTGGAGCGAACAGTCGTTGCTCGATTTGCCGAGTTTGCCGAACGTAGTCATCTTTTACCAGTTCATCAATCTGCATTTCGGTGATTTCATTCAACAGAAACTGCGGTGATCAAAGTCCACAATGACATGCGCGCCATAGGTGATGGCAAGGTCACTGCACTTGTACTACTTAACCTCAGCTCGGCTTTCGACACAGTGGACCATGACATACTGCTCCGTGTCCTGAAGGGTGGTTTTGGAGTCAGCGGAGTTCCCCTTAGCTGGTTTTGCTCTTATCTCACTGGATGCAAGCAGACATTTTGCCACCTCAATGGGTCCTCGCCAGCTTTGTCTCTCGAGTGCTCTGTGTTCCAGGGCTCGTCTCTGGGACCGATTGCCTTCATAACATAAGCAGAAGACTTTGCCCTCATTTTTCAATGCCTTGATCTTCGCCATCATATATTGGCTGATGATAAACAGATCTACTACCATGTGGATGTTAAAGATGTCGGTCTTGCTCTTGGTCGTCTCCAAAAATGCATCACAGAGGTCCAAGGGTGGCGTTCCTCACGACGATTGCAACTTAATGCTTCCAAGACTGAGCTTGCATAGTTTGGCTCACATGCTAATATGCTTAAGCTCTCTAACACCGAGCCTAGAGACCACGTCACTCTGGCGCTTCATGAACTTCATTGGGTTCCAGTCCTGTCATGGATACAACACAAACTATGCACGCTGATGTTCTGTGCACAGAATAGTCTTTGTTCGACCTATCTGACCGATTTGCTCCAGCCAACATCAACCGCCAGCGGTAGACCAGGCCTACGATCAGTCAATACCAGAAACCTCGTCTTCGGACAGTCATGGGGCAATGAGCCTTTTCGTACGCTGGACCCTATGCTTGGAACACCCTTCCACCAGTGCTATGGAACATAAAGTCACTCGTCGGTTTTCGCAAGCAATTGAAGACACATCTGTTTAATTGTGTTTCTAATCATTGACATTGTAATGCGCTTGTTAACATTAATTGATTAGGCACAATATAGATAGCTAATTAATTACATTCCAAGATTTGGACTCTGCAGACACGAGACTCTCAAATCTTCAGGCATTCCATATGCGCTGCCAGAGACAGCTTCTCTGCATCTGCTGGTTTCATGACCAACGAAGCAGTCTCCAAACAGTCTGCCCTCCTGCCAGTAACAAACATCACGTGACACCGTCCGTTTCTCTTGGGTCATGTGGCTCTCCAGGAGAACAACATTCCAGCCCATCGTGCTCTAGCCCACGCCATTTCTTGACACACCAAGACGCGCCCACTTCTGAACTGGAGAAGACCTGGCAGACCACGCCGTACTTGGCCCCAGCAGATCGGCGATGGTCTATCATCAACAATCCTCCATGAATGGAATTCAACCATCGGTCGCAGACACAACTTGCGCAACACGAAATTGGTGCAACGGACCTCCGTCGTCCACGCGAACTTACGACGAACGATTCAAACTGACGTATCCTGCAAGTTTTCAACTGGCCTCCCTCAAGCTCAACAAGAATTGCCCAATAAAGCCCAAGCAACCCAACAGTCAACAGTGCAGGAAGTCAAGGAAGGACCTGAGTACTGGTGCATTGCCTTTTATACCCACGCGGGTCAGCTTCTATGCAGAGGCCAATGGGTGCATTACAATCTTAGAAAGCCTCTAGGAGGGTAACAGATTGATGTAGTGCCAGACGAAACAATGTTCTGGTTCACACCCCTTTCTCGAGGAAAAGGTCGCGTCCTTGCGATGAAAACGTAACTATGATACAGCTACGCTTGGTCTTGCTTGCCACATCAGGAAGCATTCTAACACAGGCCTACAGAGATAATCACAACATGCATGGAGTCAGAAATAATCTGAGCGCAATCTAAAATATAAGAGTAATTGAATTGTTGACAGTAAGTAGAAATTTCTATCATTAATTTCTATGGTGGGTCTGACAGTGACGACTGAGTTTGTATCAGACCTGGGTGACTTCCATTTCTGCTTGAAGCAACTGGACCCAAAAATCAAAATCGTCTGGGCATTCAGCAACTGTGCCAGTTGGCGCCGAGGACATCGGCTCCAGTTCCGGGAGGTCGATCAGACAGACATTCAGATAGTTCACGGTGGCTTCAACGACAGCTGACGATGCTATGGTAGGCATGATGATGAGTGTAATGGTTGGCCCAACCATTCATTCGGATATCACTGCCTTTGAGTGTACTTGCAGGAAAAGTTTCCTTCCCTTGACGACCTGTTGTCAAAGAGGCACAGAGCACCCGCCAACGGAGCAATCCCGCCAGCAGTTCAGACTGACGTTGCCCACAGGTGTCGGTGGAGGCAGCCATCTGGGTTGGTGATGTCACTCTCGACAGTGATGTCAGATATTGTCGGTAGAGACTTATTAGCACCCCTTCTCTCCAGGAAGCTGAAATATGCCAATATGCCCGTTGTAGATTCGGCTTCAACAGTCAGGCGAAGCCTTCGACTTTTCTCAAGGTGCGACAGAGATTTACTGATAAAACCAGTCTGATCTTAGTACATAAGATGAGTATATTAATAGAAGACATTATAAAATTAGTACATACCACAAAACTGAATATAGCAGATCTAGACACAATATCTTCGCTTAACAGCCTCTAGATTAGCGCCTACTTGTCTCTAGTCAGCCTATCCTAAGCTTTTAAATTCTATATCTCTGAGAAGTACTCGTCTCTACGTCTAACCATGATCTTGATGTCCAAAAAGGCCCCGCCAGAAGGGACGCTCTAGCGTGGTCCCCGTGTTCTCGCTTCCGTGGACAGGTGGCACTTGCTGTCCAACTTGTTCATATAGTGCCGGATAATATAAGGGATTGTGTACTGTTCCAGATGAATAAGCTTTCCCAAATGTTTTGGGTGCCATTAATTACACATCTATTTCCATAAGAGCCTCTATCAAAAAATGAAGTATGCATTAATGAGAAATAATTTAACACAGTAAATTAAACATTGAGACTGTAAGTAATTAGTTGTCTAAACTGCAGGCTCTATCACAACACTGCATGACTTGGAAAATTGGCATTTTCCAAGTCATGTGGTGCTAATTTTCCAAGTCATGCGGTGCTCTTATAGGTAGATTCTGCCATGGCATTTATTGCTGCAAACTTGTACTACAGTTTCATTGTTTTAGAAATTAACCTCTTTACCATTAATTAAACTTTTTAAAAGTCCATTTTCATGGTGGTGATTTATTTTTTGGAGAGAGACGCAATTTTGTAATATTTTTGAATACTTCAAATTTGCCAGCTTTGAAGCTAAGGGTCAGATATGTTAGTATACCTTCATGATCTAGTTTAGTTAAAGTAAATACAGGTGGAATCCAGCATTGTAGATCACCGTTTCCATGATATTGTTGTTGTCTCACCATCGTTTATGGCGTGCCCTTCTGGAGCATAGCCATCGCTGCAAATGTCACTAATGGTTTCTACTGCTGCATCCAAACTGGACTGCACCAGTCTCATTTTCATTGATCCAGGTGCAAGGTGAACAGTGTTCCCTATTGTGATGGATGTGCTGCTGCAGGAGTTGCTTCCTGCCATCTGCTCACTGCTTTTTCTGTCTGCACATTTGCCACTAAAAATATATCTACTGCTGCCAATGTATATCAGGTAGATGTATAATTATGTTGTGCTTTGTTTCATGAAACACAGTTGCCACAAATAATAGATGTTGTGAGCTGTATCACTGTGACTAGTAGTGAAAGGCTGTGGGAGACAGTAGTGATTGGTAGTGAAAAGTGATTAGTCCCCACCAATAATTTTTCCTGGTTGGCAATTTTGCACACAAAGTACGCTTCGTTTTGAATGCTGTCACATTTCAAACACATTTTCGAAACGCCTATTTCAAAACATATTCTCTAACTTTCTTTTTCACTTAAACACATTCCTTTTCTTACACCGAGTTGGACACGTTCCTCTTCTCTCATGTCTTCTCCACAACTCTCTCGTCTGCTTTCGTGCCCTCCTTCGTGCACTCACACGCCCAAAGCCACAATGATGCACACATCCATGCACTCTTTCATACTTCAACACATACACTAACACACATCTCAAGCGCACCCAAACATACCCAACTATAGCTAATCATCACTTTGTGACATGGAGTACTACCTACGCAGAGACTGTCAGCTGCTACAAAACCGAAATAGACCTATCAGCATGCAATGAGCATCGACCTGCCTCCTCTGGGCCCACACACCTTATCCAAGATGGGCGATGGCTCTTTTCAGGCACCCGGCCCTGCATATTGGAACATTCTTCCACTATCACTGCGGGATGAAACAGTGTCACGCCCAAGTTTTCTTACTAATTTAACCTTTTAAAGGGGGAATTAAATTTTTAAGTCATCCCTCCACGGGAAATTAATATTTTGAAAAGGCGTTCATATGAAAACGTGAACATATACGTTATAAACTGACTATATTTCAGGCTATATAGAAGCTAGAAAGATGCGGTTTGCACCGTTGTTGAGCATTTTTATTGCTCTTTCTATCCATCCGTGCCAAAAGAAAAAAGTTGGGGGTAGGGACCACTCTACACCCTAAAATCTGACCCCTCCCAACATTTTGTTCAAATTTTGATCAAAGGTCAATAGCAAAACATCTTCAGCGGTAAACCCCCAAACGTGAGCGAGAGAGTTATAGAGGAGTGTAATTGGAACAGAATGGTGCAAAATTTTTGAAGATCGGACCGTATTTGGGGTAGTTATGAAGTTTCATACCCTAGTACCCATTGCTCGCTGAAATGACAATTACGCGAACGGATTTTCAATGTGAAAAACCGAACAACTCAGTATATTTCAGGCTATATAGAAGCTAGAAAGATGCGGTTTGCACCATTGTTGAGCATTTTTATTGGTCTTTCGAACCATCCGTGCAAAAAAAAATTGGGGGGGTATGGTCCACTCTACACCCCAAAATTGGACCATCTCCGACAAAAAATTTTCAAAGCTCAATAAAAAAAATTTTCAGCGGTGACCTCCCAACTGTGAGTGAGAGAGTTTTAGAGGAGTGTAATTGGAACAGAATAGTGCAAAAATTTTGAAGATCGGACCATTTTTGGCATAGTTATGATTTTTCTAGCCTCCGGCTGAAGATTTTTCCTATACATTTTCAAGCCTTGATCGTTACACAGTCAATATCTCATGCATATATAGTCAATAATATCGAAAACAGTTCTGCCGCCTATCGAATGGATGGTAACTAAATCAATCGGCGCGTTGGATAAATGTAAAAATCTTATGTCCGCGGTACACACAGGCTCATCTAGCACACCGTTTTAAAACGGCGTTCCCCTGTAAGCTATGATTCTCCGCCGTCGTTTTAAAACGGCGAACCCCTTTAAAGGGTTAAAAACACATCTGTTCTGTTAAGCAGCCAAGGCCCATTAGACTATAACAGTGCCTTGGAAATTGACTTTATGAATGAATGAATGAATGAATGAATACTGTGCCATGATTTGGTGAGGCAGCTTAAGGCCTTGCTTGCAAGGCCTATTCTATATTGTAATCCTGGGCTACTATCTCTGTCTGTGCAGAGCAGGATGCAGGAGCAAGTTATCAACATCATCAGCATATTAATTATTATTTTTATCATGAGTAAATATAATGGTTGTCTACTAGAATCTACGAGAAGTTTACAAGAATCCGTACAAACTGTTTTCTCTCTGCAATCTACAGAATATCGCATAAGCAGCAATTTTTCCAGCAGCATTTTCGTCATTTCATAATCAAGAGTTTCATTTGAAGCTATCTGTCGGAGCATATCGAAGCAACGATTTAGAAGCGAAGTTCTCAAATGACCGGCTCCTATTCACACGGTCTTTAATTTTTATGCCGTTAATGGTGACTCCACCTTCTTTTTTCTTCCATTGTTTCCATTGCCTATTCTAGCATTTGCATTGGTAATTGCTGTAAAACAACAGTTTTGGCTGCAGAGTTATGAGCTACTGCCATGCAGCTGAATCTGAACACCCATGAACATTTGAAACCCACAGATTGAAAATGTCACTATTTATGTGATAAAATTGGCTGTTCCCAAAAAACCTTGCATGGTGGAAAATTGTAACGTTCGCAGTGATAGGGTTTTACCATGCCCTCAGCTTTCCACAAATTTTTATTTATGAGACCTGATTAGATATTTTAAGACACTTCTGGTTTTGTTGAGGGGATTCACTTAGCACATTTTGACATATTTTGCAATCTCTTTGCTACAGGGCTTACTAAGCTACAGCCATTTTACTGAAAGATATCCAGGGTTGGATACCACCCCTATGAATATTACCTTATTGAGTGTTCTTCTTGATTACAATCAATGTCTTTAAATCTAGCCTTAACTTTAGCATACCAGAACATCCAATAGGAACAGGTTTGGGCAATCTAAGCACAGTAAAAGCCACAATCTCTTTGAACTAAGAACTTCAGTTTCAACACGTAAATTCTCAATGCAAAACCATGTCAGGTCTACAAGCCTGCCGTAATAAAATGCCAACAAAATATGTCTATGACAGGGGTACTCAAACATTTTTGGAGGCGGTCCACACCCAGTCTTCCATCATCCGTGTGGGTCCACTGGTTACAGGGGAAGTCCAGTTATTCCAGTGACAACTACGGCATAGTGGGCAACTATACGAGTAACAGCGGTTCGTCTTAATAGACTGTTATAAGTGAACCAAGGCAACATAAAACAAGACTAAATCTTAAAATGCATAGAATAAATTTTAGCTGATTCGGAAAATTTCAATTAAGCTTAGAGCAGATCTTAAAGCACATTTTGCAGTCCTAGTCAGTGACTAGTGTAAAATAATTATTGTTTCTTCAACAGCATAATGGAGACATAATCAGGCGAATAACCAGTCAGAGCAATGAGCATTGCATTTTGCAGGTGTTGGTCTGTTATAACACTGCGATGTTTCGATTTAATAATGTTCATAACAGAAAATGCTATGTCACACATTTATGTGGATCCAAACATTGTCAGGACAGAAATTGCTAACTAAGCTTGGTTACTGAAAATCTGGAACAAAGTTGGCCCAAAAGTTAGTCATGCCAGCTTCGCTGAGTTTATGGTTCAGAATATCAGATGCTTATACCAAATCAGTTGTTTCAGCCTGGAATAATGCTTGCTTAGCATTTGCAAAAACTGAACTTCCACCATCTGTCCAATCACCATCAGGCAAATTCAATGTATATAGCTGCCCTGTGATGTCAAAAGGAAATGCTAACTATGCAGTCTTTTTAATATCCTGATTAAAAATTCAAAACTTCAGTAGTTTTCTTCTTTTAGCGATTGAAGACACTCTTAACCCGTTCCCGGGCAACACCGTCTTAAGACGGCGCCAGAAAATCATATTCAGACGGGTAAAGCCGTTTATAAACGTTGCTCACAGCGCGCCACATAAGGATGTGTGTACTCCGGACATTGAAGTTTTAAACCACAAAAAAGCGACTATTCGATTTATTTACTAGCCATTCGATAGATGGCAGCACTTTCTTCGCTGTTGTTGACTATAATATAAGCCAGAAAACTTGCAGAATATCGTCCAATTTGCCGTTGATTTTGCATTGAAATGCCTCGAAAAAGACTCGAGTCTGGAGTTTGAAAAATCATAACTCTGTCAATTTTGGCCCAATCTTCAAAATTTTTGCATTATTCTGTTCCAATTACATCCCTTTACAATGTTCTCGCTCACAGTTTGGGGGTTACCGCAGAAAATTTTTTGCTATTGGGCTTGGAACAAAATTTGACCAAAATGTTGGGGAGGGTCCTATTTTGGCTGTAGGGTGGACCCTACCCCCCAAAATTTTCTTTTTTGGCACGCATGGTTCGAAAGAGCAATAAAAATGCTAAACAACGGTGCAAACCGCATCTTTCTAGCTTCTATACAGCCTGAAATATACGGAGTTGTTCGGTTTTTCAGATTGAAAATCTGTTCGCAAAATTGTCATTTCTTCAAGCAATGAGTAATATTGTTTGAAAAAGCATAACTGCTCCAAATTTTGTCCAATCTTCAAAATTTTTGCATTATTCTGTTCCAATTACACCCCTTTACAATGTTCTCGCTCACAGTTTGGGGGTTACCGCGGAAAATTTTTTGCTATTGGGCTTGGAACAAAATTTGACCAAAATGTTGGGGAGGGTCCTATTTTGGGCTGTAGGGTGGACCCTACCCCCCCAAAATTTTCTTCTTTGGCACGCATGGTTCGAAAGAGCAATAAAAATGCTAAACAATGGTGCAAACCGCATCTTTATAGCTTCTATATAGCCTGAAATATAGTAAGTTTAAAACTTGTATGTTCACATTTTCACATGAACGCCTTTTCTCCAAATTAAATACCCCGATTGGGGACGACTTGAAAAAATTAAATCCCCCTGCAACGGGTTAAATATTTTCTTTCAGTTTCCAGAATTTTTTCCAAAACTCTCCCTTTGTTCAACCGGCCTTGTGAAGCAGCAAATCTCAAAATTTTGCTGACACATTTTCAATGAATGAACGTAAAAGTCGCTGCTGTATTGCTGAATTGCATTGTAGGTAATTGACCAATTTCACAAAAGTGTCTGTAACTAAATTCCTGCTCTTTTGCAATGACAACAGTAAGTAATTAATTATTAAGCCAATACTAGGGGCTCAAAATTTCTCAGACACAGAAAGCTGTGGCGGTCCACAAGAAGCGTCCTCGCGGTCCGGATTGTGGGCCGCGGGCTGCGGTTTGAGTACCCCTGGTCTATGATATACTGGTAAATGCTACAAAAGAGCCTGCATATAGCTTTCAAAGCATGTACTATGTCAAGAATTGCTGAATGGTACTCAATGTCAACATGCTGCGATTGACATGACTTTTGTATTTCATGACATTTAACTAGGACTGTACTGAATTCTGGCTCCGGGCAAATTCTGGCTGGATTTTGGCATTTGTACTGCCTTCACATGAGAATTTTCTTTGCAGATTCACCCTAAGATCTAGTTATTGCCAATAAGTACTAAGTGCAGTTATAAGGTTTAACATGTAATTATATTAATTAATGAATAATGAATAATTTTTATGATTAAGTTGAGTCTAATAACAATTACAATAATTGATTAGTGGAGTTAGTGCTAAGTTGAACAGTCCGTTTAGCTATGTACCACTATGTACCAGATAAGTTTTGCAGTTCAACACTGTTTATTTATAAATCTGGCTCTGGCCTAGATTGAAATCCAGTACAGCCCTACATTTAACAGTATATACTATATAGTTTGCACTTTTAGTACATAGCTGACATTGACTGCTTGAAATATGATTATAATAATAAGAAAACATATATTTGGTTCTTTATATAATATGTAGCCAAATGATAGCATAAATTTACCATTCAGTTTTCCAATTATGGTAAAGCTGAAAGCCATTAAATTTCTTTTTGGTGGTTATGTTTGACTTATGTGAATCAAATCAACATGAAATACCAATTTTGTAAAGCTTTAAATGTAGAATACAATGGATTATAGCAGTTTACAATTTTCAAAAGCTGTGCTGAGTTAAATGGGGGTGGTGGTAACCATCCACCTAACAGAAGATTTTATGAAAATCCTAGCTGTGCAAGGGTTAAATTCATTGCTGTTACCAACATCTTACAATATGCCATATTAAAATGGGTGTAACATTATTGAAATGTTTAAAGAGGCAACAGGCAAAATAGCATTTTAATTTATGTCTGATAAATTTGGCTATGTCTTTACCTTCTAAAATTTTAAAAGCCTTTCATTGCAAGGTAGACCTAAGTTTTATAGTATAATTAATATGGAATTTGCTCTGGCAGCGAATGTTTTACCAATATATTAATTTTGTGTTGTCTGCAATATTTAGGCAGATAATGAAGTGGCAAAAAGGACAAAAGAGTTACAGGACGCTCACCAAAAGCCAGGAGCCACGTCTGTTCTTTTCAAATCAGCTGAGGTAACCAAGTCAGAAATTTTATTGGGAGACCTTGTCAGAAGTGGACAGTCATCAAATATATCAACTGAAGCTCAACATTTGACTGGCTTACAAGATGCCAAACAATTCTCTTCAGCCTCTAACCTTATGCCTTTTGTTATTAGCAGTGGTCAAAGGATGGCATCAAGTACATCTGGCCTTACTCAAGGGATTGCCACTGAGACTTACAGAATTTTTACATCATCAGATTTAATGAGTGGTGTGGGGGAAACTTCCTTGTTGCCATCAGTTAGTAGAGGTAGCCAGGCACCAAGAGCAATTTACATAAACAGACGAACAGGGGCAATATCATTTGATGACTCTGTGCAAATGCAAGGATCTAATACTACAGGAATGACTCTTCCTGGTGCTTTTGATAGACAGTTATTGTTTCCTGGTATAGGCGGCACAGAACTGGGTGAAGAGGAAGAGGAATTAGGACATGCTGAGACATATGAAAGTTATAAACCAGCTAAATTGACAATAAGTCATTTTAGTCATCCTGACAAAGTTGTTGAGTCATCATCTTTGTCGAGCATTCAGCCTCCAGACATAGACTACCAATATCGCCTCGCTATTCCAGAGGCAATTATCGATGAAGGAAGGTTGTCTGCTCTTCAGTTAGAAGCCATTGTCTATACATGTCAACAGCATGAAAAATTTTTACCAAATGATAAAGAGAGAGTTGGATTTCTCATTGGAGATGGTGCAGGAGTTGGCAAAGGGAGAACAATTGCAGGAATAATACTTGAGAATTACACCTTAGGCAGAAAAAGAGCCCTGTGGTTAAGTGTGTCGAATGATCTGCTTGAAGATGCTAGACGTGATCTAAATGATGTTGGTGCTAGTCATATTAAAATGTTCCCGTTAAACAAGTTTAAATATGGAAAAATTAACTCTACAAAGAATCAGAAGTTCAAAAAGGGGGTAATATTTGGCACTTACTCCTCTCTTATTGGTGAAAGCCACACAGAAGAAAAATATAAAACACGCATGAGGCAGCTTACGCATTGGCTTGGAAAAGAATTTGAGGGATTGATTATATTTGATGAATGTCATCGTGCTAAAAACTTATTTTCAAGTGGTTCAACGAAAGCCACAAAAACAGGGCAAAAGGTGGTAGAACTACAGACACTGCTACCAAAAGCAAGAGTTGTTTATGCCAGTGCTACGGGGGCCTCGGAACCAAAGAATATGGGCTACATGACTCGTCTTGGCCTTTGGGGTCCTGGTACGGCATTCAGTGATTTTGATGAATTTCATTCAGCCATAAAGAAGAGAGGTGTTGGTGCAATGGAACTTGTTGCAATGGAGATGAAACAAAGGGGCACATATATGGCAAGGCAATTAAGTTTCGAAGGAGTGAATTTTGATATTGTGATAGTTGAACTGTCAAAAGATTTTATTCAATTATATAATGACTGTGTGACAATGTGGGTTAAAGCTCTAAATTACTTTCAAGTTGCTATTGAATTATTAAACTCTTACACAAGCTCAAGGGATACAGAAAAATCTTTTTCAAACTGTCACTCGAAAGAATTCAAGAAATCATTAGCTCAATATTGGTCAGCACATCAGAGATTCTTTAGACATATTTGTATTTCAGCAAAAGTTCCTTGGATTGTTAAATTTGTTTCAAAGAAAATTGACGAAGGTTTTAGTATTGTCATCGGTCTACAGTCAACAGGAGAAGCAAAAATGTTGGAACAGTTAGATATCAGTGGGTATGAAATGAGTGAGTTTGTTTCTACAGTTAAAGGAGTTTTTCAGGCATTAATAGAAAAACATTTTCCAACCATAGACAGTTTTGAGCAGAATAAGCAGCTGCATCATCGAAAAGATGATCTGATGTCCCATTATTTGAAGAACAGGGACATTGTATGCAAACAAAGACAAACCATTAATGGACCTAGTCAGAAGAAGCGAATGAAGCTTGAGCTTTCAGATGATGAGTCTAGTATTTCTGATTCTTCAGTTGAAAATGATACTGAATCTGCTGAAATAAGTGATGAAGGTGCTGATGAACATAGTGCTGAAATGGATGATAAAACTGAGAAAATGATGCAGGATTCTGAAGGTGAGGATTCTGAAAGTGATGATGATAGGAACCCTTTTGCAGAAGGTTCAGAAAGTGACTTTGATGATGAACCTGCTTGGGTGAGAAGACCAAAGAAGAAGTTGAAACTGGAGCAACCTCAACGGAGTGAAAAAAAATCCAATAAGCAGATATCTGTGAAAAGAAAGAAAAATAAAAAACCTAAGGAAAATAGTTCAGGTGATGAGTTTACTGATGATTTTGAAAAGCAGGCAGCCAGAGATGTAAGAGTTTTGCTGAAGAAAGAGACTGTAGTTAGTGAACAAAAGAGTCAGAAATTAGATTTGAGTATTATGAATACTGAAATATTTGCTAGTAACATGAGTATTGCAGATAAGATTATGACTATGAAGAATGAATTATTGAGGGATGTCGAAGAGCTGGGGCCAAGGCTTCCTTCGAATACACTAGATGAGCTGATTGAGAGACTTGGAGGCAAAGAAAGGGTTGCTGAAATGACAGGTCGTAAAGGTCGCATGGTGATGACAGCTTCAGGAACTGTGCACTATGAATCACGAGCTGATGCTGAAGCTACTTTGGAAAATATTAATAATACAGAGCGTCAGAAGTTTATGGATGGAGTTAAACGAATAGCTGTTATTTCTGAGGCTGCAAGTTCTGGTATATCATTGCATGCTGACCGACGTGCTCGGAACCATGACAAGCGTATTCATATAACGTTGGAGTTACCTTGGAGTGCTGACAGAGCTATACAGCAGTTTGGCCGCACCCATCGATCGAATCAGGTATGGCCGCCAGAATATATCTTTGTCATATCTGAGCTTGCTGGAGAGCAACGATTTGCAGCGACAGTTGCCAAACGATTGGAAAGCTTAGGTGCTCTGACTCATGGTGACCGTAGAGCAGCAGAAACAAGAGATCTTAGTCAGTTTAATATTGATAACAAATATGGACAAGAAGCATTGAAATGTGTTTTTCAATCAATCAATGGTGTTGATAAGCCTCTGGTTAAGCCACCATCTATATACAATGGTAACTTTTTTGAAGATGTACAAAAGGCCCTTAATGATGTTGGCATAGGTAAAGAATCAGGTGGTCGAGATAAAGACCACTATCAGATTAGTAAGTTCCTTAATAGAATTCTTGGAATGGAAGTGTGTTTACAGAATGCATTGTTTCACTACTTTACGTCAACTCTTGAAGAAGTAATAATGGCAGCAAAGCGAGAAGGAACCTGGGACTTGGGTATTCTTGATCTTGGTTCCTGTGGTGAAAAAGTTCATGAAATGGAGAGCAAGGAGTTTTCAGGATTTTTTTCTGGATTCCAAACTAAAATTCAGTTGACAACTGTCAGTGTCGAACGTGGAATTAACTGGTCGGAGGCCACTGGTATTGTAAACAAACACAGACAATATGAAAGTGGATTCTACAGATTGAAAATGGTTTGTAATTGTTGCAATTGTAAATAGAAGTTATTGTAAGTAGAAGTTATTGTAAATTTGAAGGTGTATGCATGTGCTATATAATATTTGCTGTTATGGATACTTTTTTGTTTTTTTAGCATTTTGAAGGTTTAATAACCTGATTTGTGTTCCTGTTAGTGTCTGTTGATCTTCATGCAGTATGGAAGCACACTTCTTCCTTTTTATAAACTAAGATGAGATATGCTATCTGTAATTTTTTGTTAAGTGCATTTGCTGCATTGCATCTTCTTGCTGTGATTATATTAATTCTAAACCTGATTATGATTTCTGTTTACGTTGTTAGGTGATGCACCATATTGCTTGCTTGATGTTATATGTCAAGACATTTGTCAGGCCCTATTGTGCTCCCTGAAACAGATATTCTAAAGATTCTGGTTAACTCATTGTGCTTCTAAGACCTTATTGGTAACATTCAACTGTGTAACCGCTCACTTCTTAAAGGCTGTCTTCCTGATTGTCTTTCTGATTCTGAAAAGGGAGACATCATCCTGGCTGTGATTAAAGGGCATGACCTTTATTATTATTCCAGGACAATTTATATAGCGCTGTAGGCATGGTTTAAAATCCAAAATCAAAAGCACTTTGACAACACTGACATGTCAATGAAGGTCAGAAGGTGGAGATGTTAAAATCCACGGTGATGATGGAAAGAACTTTGCTCTCGTTAAGAAGTCCGATGCAGAGTCCTTTAGAAGCGGTCCTTCAAAGAAACTGTAGCCCCATTGACATGCCAATGAGGAACGGAAGATGATGTAAGAGTCCGCGAGTTGGTAGTAGGAGTTATCCACGCAGATGTAACCATTGGTGAGTTCATAAAGAAGTGGTCTTCCTAAAGAAGCGGTCTTCCGCAAGAAGATAGTTCTGTCGTCGAAATTGGCAAATCTGACAAAGATGGAAAATCCGACGACGTCCAGAACGACAGTCAACCGCAAATCCGCTGAATTTTCATGTGGCAGCCACTAAATGATGACTGACATTGGCGCACACTCGACGGGAAGCGACCCGCTTGAACTTCCAGACCGACGTGGAAGGTAGAGGACGGCACGAGACACGTCGGAAACTGAAGAGCGGAACGCAGTCCTCGTGTAGAGTCGTAGATGGAAACTCCAGCGATGTCCAGAACAGAGTCGATCACCGCCGCCTAGCGCTACCACAATAGCCAACATGGCGGCGTCCAGCCCGCAGCGGTGAGACCGACTGGATACTTCCAGAACAATGCGAAACAGAAGAGGACGGCTAAAACTCCTCAGCAAACCGACGAACGAGAAGCAGTCCTCATGTCCGGCGCAAAATTCACGGACAGAGCATCAGCAAATGCCGAGAAACGACGGCGAAACAAGACACACACAACATGTGCATTGTGCAGGCTACCATAGATAGGCGCCACCATAGAATTCTTTTACCGTATATATTCGTGATAAAGTTGAGAAATTTAAGGCCAATTCACAGGTTATATATCCTGACCTCGACTTATATGCGAGGCACTAACTGTTGGGTAAAGTTTCCATACATAGGATGTCGAAAATAATTAATTTAGCTAACTCTTTGCGTAATTAATTATTTTCAACATACGCTACGGCATCTAAATAAAAGTTGACATCAGCGATTTTAAGATTGGTAATTTATAGGTGCCACATAAATATTAATTAAATATTGGCGCTACATAAATATTTAAAAAAATTCAAGATTACCGGTAATTAAGATTTTTATATTGTCAAGAATGAGCGAATAGGTCAGGTCAGGTCTTCGTCCTCCAGCTGTGTCCAGCTATTGACTTCTCCATGACATCTCTCCAAAGTTCTCTGTCCTTTGCTATTTCTTCCAAAGTCATTCAGTGTCTTCCATCAGTTTTTCCATTGAGGTTCATCCCTGCCATGTGCAGATCCTCTTCCAAACCGTCCACCCATCGTCTTTTAGGTCTTCCTTTAGATCTTCTCCCCTCTGGTTTGTAGTTGAAAATTCGTTTTGGGTTTCTTATTTCTTCCATTCTGAGTATGTGTCCAGTCCATTTCATTCTTTTTCTGATAACTTCCACGATGCTCAGTTGCAGTGTTCTCTCTCTAACTTCTTCATTTGTTATATGTTCTTTGTATCCAGTCCTTAGTATTCTTCTAAGCCATTTATTTTCTGTTGCTACTAGTTTTTTCTCCAATTCTTTTTTATGGTCCAAGATTCACATCCATATATTAGTATTGGTATTACACAAGTGTTGAGAATTCTTAGTTTTGTTTTCATCCCAATGTCATGTCTTTTGAAAATATTGGTGTGTAGCCTGTTGAAGGTTGATCCTGCCAATGCTATTCTTCGTTTAATCTCCAAGTCCAAGCCTCCTTTTGCTTCCAATTCACTTCCCAAGTAAACGAAATTCTTCACTATTTCAATTTCTTTTCCATTGTGTGATACTATTGGCCATTCCCCAACTGTTTTTGTAATTGGCATAATTTTTGTTTTATTAGTGTTTATTTTTAGTCCAAATTTTCCACTCTCCGTTATTAAGGCCAGTGTTAACTCTACAATCCTTGAGAGGCATTCTGCTATTAGACATGTATCATCAGCATATTCTGCATCATCTATGTTTCCTGGCTTTAGAAATGTTCCCAACCCATTCGTGTTTTCAATCCGTCTCATGATATAATCTAATATAATGTTGAAGAGTATTGGTGATAGAATACATCCTTGTCTAAATCCTGTTTTGATTTTGAACCACTGAGTTTCTTCTCCATCAATTCTGATACATGCTAAAACTGTGCTATATAAATTTTCAATTAGCCTTATTATTTTGGCATGAATGCCATATTTCCCCAAGAGTTTCCATGCCCCTTCTCTCCAGATTGAGTCATAAGCTTGGGCAAAATCAATGAAGCACATAACCAAATCTTCATTAAATTCTAGTTTTTTTCAATGAGTTGTCGAAGGATGAAGATTTGGTCAGCGCATCCTCTTCATTTCTTGAATCCACACTGGTTTTCCCTGAGAGTTTCATCCACTGTGTCATTTATTCTGTTTAACATGACTCTGGTGAAAACTTTCCCTGGTACACTTAAAAATAAATTTAAAAAAGCGAATAGCAGGTTTAAAATTTTCTTAATCGTCAGGAATCAATCTGGGAATGTCAAAATCGTTCAGTTTCTCGATAGTTCAAAGCTAAACGCAGTTTTTCAATCAAAACAATGGCGCCGCTGCCGCCACATGCCCACTTCGCGTCCGCTATTGTTCCGACTCTCACTATCACCTCAAGAGGGTTCGCCGCGGTGACGTCACTTCGACTTATAACCGGGTCAATGACTTTAGACACCTTCAAATCCCCAAAATCTAGGGGTCAACTTATACTCGGATTGACTTTATCTCGAGTATATACGGTATGTCAATGACCACCGTAATTTCTGCTCCGTTTCCAATCTCTCCTTTCTCTTAAAACCATTTAAAGGCTAATATTATAACTTCTACACTACCTAAATGGTTCAAACCTTTTTTAGCCTACTTAGTCTGGTTTCTGACATTTTCATTCAATTGAAACTGCACTGCTTAGATTTCTCTTTTTATGTTTACTCTGCCACTGACCTGTCCTAACTAACTTTACTTTCTTGTTTTGATGTATCATACTTTAATTGTTAATCCTAATTGCCAATATTTCACACTACTGTACATACTCGCGGACTGGTTGATCTCACAGATAGGTTGACCCCGTTTTTTGATCAAAAATTAAGTAGTTTGCTATGACCCACGTATAAGTAGACAAGGAATTTAGGACCTTTCAGATTTCTTGAATTGCCTATTTATGCCCGATCTACACTGAAATCGAGTCAACAGACAACCACTTCCTCCTGCAGTCCAACCCAAAGGTCAAAGGTATTTGTTGTACACAGAGTCCAAGTGCCTGAAGGTCAGCCACATGGTCAAACAGATGGCCGAATGCCCTCCCACAACACGTTCTCTCCAAGCTGCAACAGATACCTCAAGCCAAAGGTCATTGTCTTGAGGCATCTGTTGTCCACAGAATCCAAGTGCTTGGTCCGCCATGCCCCCTTCTGCCTTCCCCAATGGTGTCCTCTCAAAAGTGGGAGAGGGCTCGAGCCTAGCGGCCTAATAGAAGTTTACGCCTATGGTTTACGGAGTATGTTAGAAAAGCTGCTTGTATAGGCCAAGGTGTGCAAAGAGATTGTGAGGGACACCAGAACGCAAACGTCTTCAATTTCCAATCACAGCTCATCAAAGTTGTGACTCATAATAATGCAATGCGCGACATGGCCGCGGGCCAAGGACAGTGGGCGTTGTGGTTCATCTGTTTAATAGACCACACTGCATTGCAAACATGTGAAATTTCAGAGCCCTTATCCTTGGTTTTATGGCTAAATATTTGTTTGTGAATATGTGTTTTAGAGTGGCAATGGCTGTTTTGGCCATTTCTATTTTTGTTTTGTATTTGATTCACTTTTAGCATCATCGGTGAATCAGCTATTTGACTATCATGACTTGTTTAATTTTCTCTTCATTTACATAGATGGTGCAGTTGGGAATTTTATTTTGTCTTGGATATCACCATGCTGAATGTGTTTTAATGTGAACTTTTAAACCTTTCGTTTCACTTTCTCAGTTACCCGATTAAGCTGTTTCTGCAATTTTGCTGTGTGTCAAATATTAACACTGTATCATCTGCAAATCTTAGGTTATTAATGTTGTGTACACCTAGTCTGACTCTTTCTAAATCCTCTTTATTTGTCATGATCTCTTTTCCATAATCATTGGAAAATTCTGGAGATAACCCACTTCTCTGTCTGGCACATATATTCTATTTCCAGGATTTTTATCTTAAGATTTTTCTTAAGATATGCTAAAGCCAGTACTACCCTCCAGTGGCATTGTAAATTATGTGCATTTATAGGACCTATGCCTGCTTGAATAGATAGGTTGAACATTTAACCCTTTAACGCCAAGGAAACCTTAAAAGGAAAACTCCATGCAGCCGGGAGAATCCGTCCTGGAAAAGTGCTGGACGCCGGAACTTTTTGGCCCTTTTTCATGCAAAACTTTTTTTTCAACTCACAATTGCTGGGGCTATATGAAAGCTACAAAACTGTGGCATACCTTGTTTTTAGGACTTTCATTTCTCTTTCTAACCATCCATGAAGGAAAAAACGATAAAAAAATTGGGGTTCTCTGCACACCCAAAAACAGGCCACCCCTCCCAAAAATGCAAAACTGTTTATTCAAAGCTTGGTAGCCAAATTTTTTGAGTAACAAGCTATCTAAGTTGAGTGGCAAACTTGTCAGGAAATCAAAATAGAACAAAATGTTACAAGAAATTTTCAAATTGGGCCACATTTGGCGTAGATATAGGACTCCAATCAATGGCCCCCTCTTGATCCTCGCCGGGCGGCTGTATCATCCTCTAACAAAGGACAGATCAGACGATTGAAAAGATGGTTCATACTCGTCCAAACTGCTTGTAAAGTAACTTTGAACATTATCGAGAGCTGCGAGAATGTTTTCTGAACGCAATCTTACCACCATTTTGGAGAAAACAAAATATTCACGCCTTCCCGCCATTGTTTACATTGCCGTGACCTACTTTCATTAATTAAAAGTCTTTTAAATGCCAGCTGTAACTCGCTGATATTTTCATCTTATCTGACTCAGGATTGGCTGGTGATCGTCTGACCCACTAATATTTGGTCCACAGACTTGAGGAAAATAGAGTTCTGCGTACTTAAGGCCTTTGAAAATCATGTTACGCCAAATTTAAATACCGTTTAAATACCTACAGTAATTCGCTAATATATTAATTTTTTGCATCTTATTTTACTCAGAATTGATTGTTAATCATCTGGGCAACTAATATCTAGTTCACGGACTTGTGAAATATAGAGTTATGCGTATTTAAGACCTTTGAAAATCATGTTAATGCCAAGGCCGGGTTTGGGCGGGGTCGTAGTACAGAGTCAGGGCGGGTTTAGGTGAGGTCGTAGTATAGAGCCTGGGCGGGGTCGGCATTAAAGGGTTAAGCTTTAATGTATAACTTCTGTTTTAGTGTGTTGGAAATAAAATCTTGCACATTTTGGCAATTGGAGTCAAAAGAAAAAATGAGCTTCTGTACAAAATATATCGTCCAAATGTTGGTGTTATTCCAAATTTGTGGTCAGCTGATGAATTGAAAAAGAAGTATGTCAAAGTGTCAAATGTTGATGATGCAAAACTGCACTGGGATGATCAGTATGCTGCATCAGAGACCATGTGTTCTCACTTTTATCAGTAAGTTTAATTTTGGCTTTACTAATAGTTACTCTGAGCTGCATCATTAACCCCTTTAGCGTGTAATAAAATTTTCCAAGACGTTACCAATGTGTGTTATTAATTTTGGAGAATAACGTTATTTTGAACTGTTAACATGTACTTTTTAAACTTACTATATTTCAGGCTATATAGAAGCTACAAAGATGTGGTTTGCATCATTGTTTAGCATTTTTATTGTACTTACCATCCATCCGTGCCAAAAAAGAAATTTCGGGGGTTGGGTCCACCCTACAGACCAAAATATGACCTCCCAAAAAATACGTTCAAAGGTTAATAAAAAATTTTTTTCAGCGGTGACCCCCCTAGGTTCAGCGGCAAAGTTGTAGGTTGGTGTCTTTGGAACAGATTAGTTCAAAAATTTTGAAGATGGGACCCAATTTGGGGGAGTTATGGTGTTTCTACACCAGGCACCCGTTGATCGGAGAAGTGACATTTTTTTGCGAGAATCTCAAATCTGAAACACCTTACCTTGCAGGCTATATAGAAGCTACAAGGATGTGGTTTGCATCATTGTTTAGCATTTTTATTGTACTTACCATCCATCCGTGCCAAAAAAGAAAATTTGGGGGTTTGGCCCACTCTACAGGCCAAAATATGACCCCTGCCAAAATTTTTTCTTCTAAGGTCAATAAAAGAAATTTTTCAGTGGTGACCCCTAGGTTCAGCAGTACAGTTGTAGGTGGGTGTCTTTGGAACAGATCAGTTCAAAAATTATGTAGATCGGTCCTATGGTAGATAATCAAAGACAGGAAAACTAGCAGCTCATCCATACCCCGTCCTCCCATTTGAGCAACCTTGAGTGCCTGGCCAAGGTTACTTGCTGCAATTGTGCTGCCCTCCTGTTAGTTTCCAACAGCATTACCCCAAGTATTTCCGTGGTAAAAAATAACTTGAAGTAATCCATGGGGGATTTGGTGGGAGGAATGTCGACCTTCATACCTGACTCCCCAGTGAACGTCCCATTGGAACTACTGCCTCACCTCGCACCCCTCCGTCTCGTCGCTGTCCCCGGAACTTTCGTCTTCCGAGGACCGCTCGTCACCGCTCCACATAACATCATCGCCGGTGTCTTGAATTCGAGAGATCATTGTCCGATTCGGCGATTCCATGACCATCTCCAAAGCTTCAGCCGCCGCTAACCTCTTTCTCGACGCCATCTTTTCAACAACAACGAACCCCCTCCCTCTTCCAGCCTCAACTACGATTCTATTTTTAGGAATAGACTGGCTCCCGGCGCGCCATTGAACGCAGAATATGTCAATAAATGCCTAGATCGCTTTTGACGTGCTCAGCTCGGGGCAAACATATAGATACGGGTCTGTGAAGTTCATGACGAACTGGACTCGGGGCAAACATATAAGGCGGCGCCATCTTGGACGTGCTGGGCTCGGGGCAAACGCTAAAGAGGTTAAAGTATGGCATAATGATGTTGCTTTCCGGAAGATACATGTAGACAACTTTTTTCTAATTAGGCCTACTCTTCATTAATCATATGCCCTTACTAGTTTTAGCTCGGAGGTAATATTTTTAAAACCGATGAGATTAAAATGCTGAAGGGATTGATTAATAACATGTATCAGAAATAAAACTGCATAGTAGACTTCTTTTTCTAATTACTCTTCGCTAATCATATGTCT
Organism: Metaphire vulgaris; assembly: GCA_018105865.1. Lineage (NCBI taxonomy): Eukaryota > Metazoa > Annelida > Clitellata > Crassiclitellata > Megascolecidae > Metaphire > Metaphire vulgaris. Next base: position 7,751,837 of record CM030865.1, read on the forward strand.
TTGATAGTCTTAGATCGGTGGTAAAATTTTGCACGAAAATCAGCACGATGGCTTTTTTACACAAAAATTTTGAACTTTGCACAGGAGCCAGCTAGCCTTAGAATGAACGTTGCTTGAAAGGCATATCGAATGCCAAAATTATGTGGTTTGTGGCCCGCTGCTCAGTTTGTCTTTCATTAAAATACAAAGCAGATTGAACATTTGACCATTGTGCTCATTTCATTACTTGTATTATGTATTTATTTCAAGTTTGAGTTTTAGAGCGACCTAGAGATATATATTGTTAAATCATGGGAAAATATATTGAAGCAAACAGTCTGTTTCAATATTTTTTTCATAATTTGTCTTATTGTGAACAGCTGGTCTATTGTGCTCCTTCCTGGTCTAAATCCTGCTTGTTCCTTGTTGATTGCTTTTTCAACATAGTTCTGTAGCCATTGTTGTACTATTCTTCACATGCACTTCGGCGTGTAGGCGCAATTGCGAGCTTGGATTGGTTTTCGCTGTCTTCGCTGCGTTTAGGCGTTCGACTCCGAGTGTTGGGCTAAGCACGACTTTGGACAACACTTTCGAACGGTAGACATTTGCATTGACAGTCAATATCTGTTTGGAATTGCCTGTTTATTGTACCTTCTATCGGGGGTCGAATGCCATCATGTTGACCTATTTGGCTGACGAAATGCTTTTTTTGTACCATCGGCATCAGCCACCTCGGACCACGCGGAAAGCTCTCTTTGGGCTAAAACTATGGAGGCTGTGACACCTGCCCAGACTGTCGGAAAACATAAACAGGCGAGCTAACTGTTCATGTAAGCTCTTACAGCAACTTAGCATTGGATGGCTAAATGTGCGATCGCTGGCCAACAAGGCAGCCGCAGTTCACAACGCATTGTTGAACGGAAACTGGATTTTCTCGTTTTCACGGAAGTTTGGCATCGTAACAGTGAGGATATCTGCTTAAGCCAAGCTACGCCAATGGGCTATACTTGCACTGAAGTCGCGCGGGAGCGTGACCCGGGTCACGGCGGCATCGCCGTGCTGCACGATGAATGGTTGAAGTGCATCTGTCTAGAGCTTCCATCGACGGCCACATTCGAACTTTTGTGCATGAAGTTCACAACCAGCAACTTGACCTGGATCCTGCTCACCATTTACCGACCGGGCTCTTGCTTCCCTACGACAGCATTTCTGGACGACCTTGCAAATACCTTGCAAATATCTTGCATCTAAACACAACAGCAAGAGTCCGAATAAACGGCAAGCTCACTGACTGCTTCCCCACCACCTCAGGAGTTCGTCAGGGCTGCGTCCTAGCCTCAACACTCTTCTGCCGCATCATAGACTGGATTATGGAACAACTGGCCCACCACAACAACCTCTCCTTACCGGAAGCCCAGTTCACTGACTTGGACTACGCTGACGATGTCAGTCTTCTAGATTCATCACCCACACAACTCCAGAAAGCACTAGAGAGACTTGAACCCATTGTAATGTAATGTAACAAAATATTTGTATAGCGCCTCTTCTGAAAAATCACTCAGAAGCGCTCCCACAGCAAATTACTGTAAATTGGAAGGGCCACTCTACGGAAACAGCGGTCTTGCGTATTTACAATGATATTGTTGATGCGATCGCTAATGGTCAGTTAGCCCTTCTTTGCCTCCTGGACCTCTCTGCGGCTTTTGATACAGTAGACCATGACATTCTCGTTCTTAGCTTTGAACTTACCTACGGCTTAAATGGAGTTGCGCTATCCTGGATTCGAGACTACCTGACAGCTTGATCTCAACCGGTTTGCTGGAATGGTCGCACGTCCGACGCGCGCCGTGTTCTCAGTGGGGTGCCGCAAGGATCAGTACTAGGCCCACTACTGTTCGTCCCATATGTGGCAGATATAGGGCGAATCATCAAATCGTGTGGGCTTACTTCACACGCTTATGCCGATGACGTTCAGGTCTACTCCTCGTGTAATCCATCTGACGTCGAACGACTACGGTCCTCTATCATGGACTGTATTTCCTCGATCGAACAGTGGACGGATGAAAATCGGTTATCCCTGAATCCAGCAAAGACTGAGTTCCTCTGGTTAAGTACACCTAGTCTAAGGAAACATCTCATACCACGAAATCCGTTTTCAATTGAAGATGTAGGCATTGTTCCTTGTACTGAACTACGTCTTCTAGGTGTTCTTTTGGATGAGTCACTTTCGTTTGTCAGTCACTTAAACAACGTGACTCGCACCTGTTACTATCAGTTACGCAGGATCCGGGAGATTCGCCGCTACCTGCCATTACCGGACATGATTAAACTGGTTCGATCCCTCATTCTATCACGAGTGGATTATTGTAACAGTATCTTACTCAGACTTCCTGTCAGCCAGCTAAACCGTCTTCAGATGGTGCTGAATGTTTCAGCACGTCTGATCTTCGGCGCTAGGTGGAATGAACATGTGACACCGCTATTACGAGACAAACTTGACTGGCTCCGGATTCCGGAGCGTATAGCCTTTAAACGTTGCTGGTTTACATTTAGGACGTTAAATGACCCTTTCTGCCCCGAGTACTTAACAGCTCTTGTCTATAAGCCCAAATCGTCTGATCTGCGCTCGCAGCTTCGATCAAGCAGCCGTTCTCAATTGGTGGTTCCACCCCCGTCTACGACAGCAAAATTTGGGGATCGGTCTGTTTCAAGGGGCAACCCTTTGCTTTGGAACTCACTGCCGGCGGACGTGACTAGGGCGACATCTCCTGAACTGTTCACTAGGAACCTTAAAACATATTTATTTAACATCTCCTATTAGGGTCACTTGTAAAGCGCTCTTGACTTTAGCCTTCGCTATGCGTATTGTGATATATGAAATTGTCAGAATTAATAATAATAATAATAATAATAATAATTGACAAAGAGATAAGTTTTAAGTCGTTTCAAAAAGAGGGCCATAGAATTAGGAGTTGCTAAGCCATGCATACTGGCGTCAAGAGCATTCCAAAGGATAGGGCGAACAGATTGAAAACCTCGCTTCAGGAACAAGGAGGTTCGTGCTTGGGGCACACTGAGAAGACCATTGGTTGTGGACCGAAGACATGGCCGACCAGAGATAGAGCTCATTTTGGTCTCCACATCTCATGGAAAAAGACAAAAATTCAGAACCTGAGTACTGCCTTCCCTCTTGACAACTTATCAACATCAGGTCATACGGTGGAGGCAGTGGATAAATTCATTTACCTAGGCAGCATTCAAAGCTCTGATGGAAGATGCACTGCTGATATTTTACGTAGAATAGGCATAGCCGCTTCAGCCATGCAATCACTTGACAGTCTATGGAAACAGAAGAGGACGAGCCTAAATACCAAAATAAGAACCTATAAAACATGTGTCTTACCGGTCCTTTTATACGGCTCAGAGACCTGGACCCTCGTGGCGCAAGATGCACGGAGAATTGAAGCATTTCACATGCACTGTCAGTGATGCATACTAGGAATTCGGTGGTATGACTTCATTCAGAATGATGAGGTCACTCAGATGACTAACCTAGAACCTATCTCACAAACCATCAGTCGTCGCCGACAAGCACTTTTTGGTCATGTGGCACGCCTGAACACCCACACTCCGGCTTACAGTGCTCTTATGGCAGCCATTAACGTAGATCTGAGAGGAATCCACCCCAGGTGGAAAAGACCCCCAGGTCGCCCTCGCTGCACCTGGATACAACAGATCGGTAATGGTGCACCCTCAACAATTGCAAAAGAATGGGAAAAAGCCCAAGATCGCGGCCATAGTAGATCAATGCTACGGACCTTCATTGTCTAAGCGAAAGAAGAAAAAGAAGTTGCAAATACCCTTGGAGCGCTGGTATTGCATGGCTGCCTAGTTATCATAGGCGGCGACCTAAACGTGCATATTGAGGATCCTGCAGACATCATCACTGGACGCTAGCTCGAGCTGCTCGACTTCATGGACCTGCAACAGCACGTCACTGCCCAACACGCGTATCTGGAGGGACACTAGATCATGTCATCACTTACAGTGACTTCCATATCAGCAGCAGCCTTTTCGTTGATCCATCTGGCATATTTTCCAATCAGAGCCTCATAACCTGTAAGATACCGGTCATGCACTCGAATTCTACACTTAATCTCAGATGGTTTGTAGCTGAAAGTTGGTGGACCGCTGTCAACTGTTTCAAGCCATCTGCGACAGCCCTTTGGGACGCCTTCCGGCGTACGACTCAGCGGTTGAACAGTTGTTCTCTGTCTACGACGACACCCTGCGTGACCTTGCAAATCGGTTTGCGCCAGAGCACTTAGTGCATTCGCCGATCAGGCCACTATGCCTGTGGTTCAATTCGGAGTGCCGGGCTACCCACTGTGAATGCCGCCGGCTTGAGCGTCGCTACCGATGAACACACCTTGATGCCGACAAAGAATCCTACATCGCTGCATGCAAGACTAAGCACAGCATCATTGAACAGAGAAAATCTTCCTATTGGACCAACCGCATCATCACCGACAGTTCATCGCCAAAAAACCTCTGGCAATTTTTTTCTTCCATCTTGGAAAAAGGTAAAAGGATTTCAGAAAGTGTCACTTCGACTAAGAAAGAGGCGGGCGATTTTCTCCACTTCTTTGAAGACAAAGTTACAAACCTTCGTGCCAACACGGTGGGCTCACAGAAAACCACGCCATTGACGTCACCACCAGCAGAGGCAGCACCTAGGAACACACTTTTTACTCTACGGCCATGCTCAGAGGCAGAAGTGCGCCGCATTATAACAGAGTCACCTACGAAGTCATGTGCTCTCGACCCTATCCTGACCTTCTGAAGGAGGTAATTGATGGGCTGCTGCCCTGCATTACGGCAATTATAAACGTGTCCCTCAGAGAGGGACAATTGCCATGGTTGCAAAAATATGCTATTGTTACTCCATTTTTGAAGAAACCAGGTCTGAATCGGGATTACCTAAAAAATTACAGGCCAGTTAGCAACCTGACCTTCATATTGAAGGTTGTGAAGAGGGTCGTCATCGAGCAAGTCATAGAATTCATCGAGGGAGAGGAACTGATTGATGCCAAGACTCCAGTCCGTCTATAGATGCCACCATAGCACCGAAACGGCGCTGCTAATTGCTAAAGGTGCTATCTGATATCCTTGGTGCTGTGGACCGGAAACAGGTCACATGCTCAGCCTGCTTGATCTCAGCACAGCCTTTGACTGCGTAGGTCATGAGATCCTTCTACGGCACCTACAGTACAGATTTGGCATCACGTGGTCGGCACTTGGATGGCTATTGTCATTTCTTACTGACCGCTCACAAAACGTAGCTTACCGCGGTCTCCTTTTGGAAACCTTGCACCTCCCCTACAGAGTACCACAGGGCTCAGTATGAGGACTTGTCCTGTTTATTCTGTATGTGTCAGAAGTGTTCAATATAATTGCCGCCTGCGGAATGTATGGGCACAGATACTCTGATGACATCCAAATCTAAAGCAGCGGGAATGTGAGCGAAGAGCAAGCACTGATGGACCAGTTAAGTGATTGCTTCACTAGAATCCGGGACTGGATGGCGGAGAACTGCCTAAAGCTAAATGAAGATAAGACACAAATTATCTGGCTGGGTACAAGACAACAGATTCAAAGGATTACAATAAATGCCTTACGTCGTCCTGACGCCACCATTGACTGTGCTACAGTGGTCAATAATCTCGGGGTGCTAATCGACAGCCAACTGACAATGGCCGACCATGTTGCATCAGTCTGCAGGAAGTTGTTCTTCCAGCTTCGGCAGCTGCAGACAGTGAGGAACTCGCTGACCCCTGATGCAAATAGGATGCTGGCTCAAGCATTCGTCAGCAGCAAACTCGACTACTGGAACAGCATCCTTTATGACATCAGTGACCATCTGGTACAGAGACTTCAACTTGTTCAGAATACAGCTGCACGCTTGGTGTCCCATAGAGGCAAGTTGGCTCCCGGTCAGTCAATGTGCGACGCCGTTTATAAACAGTGAACCCCTGGAAGAGGTTAATATTATTTTAAAATGAACAAAATTTTTATTTATTTATTTTTTAATTTTTTTTTTCAGCAAAGATAATCCATATTTGGTGATCAATGTATGTAGACATAATACTTTGAAAACCAATTAAGCTCCTTGTTTGACATCTCATACAAGTGCAACGTGTAAAGCGCTCTTGTCTTTAACCATTGACTTTTCTTACTGCGATATACTAATTGTCGTATTAACCAACTAACTAGCTAAACAATGGTGGTGTTCTTGTGGCATATGGTAGCATGAAGTAGTAGAGTAGTAGTAGTAGTAGAGTCAAATGCAAAAGAACAAGTAACATTGTTTCAGTTTCTGTTCTGACAGCGACTAAATTTACTCTCAGTTGATCCAATCTTTGCAGTTATATGAATCGTCATTGTCAAAGTTTCCGCAGTTTTCTCCACATGATATCTAGTAAATTTGAGGGCATACTATGCATGCAACCCAATCATCACAACATTTGGGGTCAGAAGTGTCAGCATACTCAACTGTGCATGCTGCACAGATCCAAACATCGGAAGATTCTTACGCTATTCTCTGCCTTTGTTTGCCTTTTGATAGCTTCATAGTTTCTACTTTATGGTCATTGCTATCAATGGGCAATCTCTTGCTCCTTTTGCTTTCTTCTAATTCCATCTGCTTTAATATATTTAGTTTCTGTTCTTACTGCTGCCATACACAGATACTGTAGGTGCTTCCGGTCGAAGGCACAGTCATGGGTAAATCATCATTGGCGGTACGTACCGTCCACTGGCAGAGACACAGCACAATCGTTACAGTTTTGCCTTTCTCTGCACTAGTCAGAGAGCCTATGCTGCACTTTCCTTTCCTTGCAATAGCTTTGCCTGGTTTATGGCAGATGGTCAGATCTGACTCGTCAACATTGAAAATATCAACAGCCGGTATCAATTGGCTATCACAGCTGTCAAACGTCACCTTCCATAACTCTTCAAAAAAACCGGTTGACTTTCGCTCTTTTTAAACTGATGGTTCTTTGAATAGATGTAGCCTCTGCCACTCTCACTGACAACAGCGGGTGTCGTTTCATGAACCTTTCCAGCCACTCTTTGTCAGCTCTCTTTTCATTGACTTTGAATCTATGATCAATACAATTTACCTCACAATACCTAAAAGCAAGCTGTCTCATAATCTTCGACGATAGACCGAACAGCCTGCTAGCCATGCTTAGTAAAACTTTTTCCAACTCATTTTCCTATTCCTATGTCAGTGTTGTTGGGCATCCTGCGTGGAGTTTCTCAGCGCCTCCATCAGTTGCAAAGAGTCTTTTAACATAGTCCTGCAGTGTTTGCTGAAGCCTGGTATACCAAACTGCTTAGCAGCAGTCTTCTTCAGTTTACCGTCAACCACAACTGCTCTGACTGCCAACTTGGTTGTCTCTTCATGCCACTGAGCATTACTCTCCCACTTCGGACGGCTTGAGTCACCCATGATCTAAGTCCTGAACAACAAAAATGATTATGTTAGCTGTAGTTAGTGGTCGCAGAGAGGTTGAGCGATAAGCTATGAGAATGCTGATAATTTCGGCATCTCAGAGAAGGTAATTTCGGCACTGCTGGAATAATATCATGCGTCTGTGCTGAAACTACCTACTTTGCTGCCTACTTACAAAACTTAACTGCGCAGAGACTACATGCTGTTCTGAAGTTATTATTGCTCAGCATTTGATTTGTCTTAAATTGTCCTAGCAGAAAAACATCTACGCTTAAAGAACAGATCAATTGTCTAAAAAAGAATCACTTTTTTATATAAGAAAAATGTTAAGAAAACAGCAAACTGATAAATGACCAACCTGGCTGGAATAATAGTAGTTTAGATGAAATTTTCAACTTGCATGAAACTTCAGCAAACCTAGTGATGACATTATACTATAGCAGTGGTTCTTAACCAGGGTTACTCGCACTTCTTGGGGATACTTGAAGGACATTGTGGGGGTACAAAGAATTATCCAGAAATAAACTGTTTTAAAGACTTACTCCAATAATTATTTACTCTGTACACTGTACAAATACTGTAGACATTTTTGTACTAAATTAGAAATTCTAAAAAAAAATCCCACTTTCTGGCATGTGCACAATCTATGACATATGTATGTTGCAGTTTGTAATTTTTTTAAATTAATTAGGAGCAGAAACTTTTGTCCTGGGATAAGGTATGCGGGTAGTGGGTACTTCATTCTCTTATACTTGTTTCAGGGGTTCATAATCATAAAAAGTTTAAGAGCCATTGTACTATAGTCTCTGGTAAAAAATTAATATCTTCATACTACATCACGAGGCGCCAGAATTACCCGTTGTTATCCTATGTCATGCCGCTCTTCAGAAAATGTAGGAGCCTTATCTGAAGACTAATTTAGTGATATTTGGTTGAATTGTGCAGAAATTCTATGGGTAGTTGCTTAAGAAGGTACACTATGATTTTTAGGTTTAATCAATGTCGCAACAGAAGCTGTGAAAGTGGGAAACGTAATCGCTTATATCATATTTTAAGTGGATCTGTGCTTAGCATATGGACAAGTGTTGAAAAACTTTTACGAGAGATACCTGGAGCTAATGCCAGCCGAATGCAAGTGATTCGTTTGAAAATCATCAAAGAAAATAGTAAAGAAAAGAAAGAAAAGCGAATTGTTGGTGTGTACTAAACTTTTTTTGCATGTTGTTGGTGGTGCTGTTTAGTGACCAAACATTGCCATCATGTAATGTAATATAGGTGAATGCAAACACTGTTGCCTCTGACAATTGCTAACTTTGCTAACTGAGCCATGAAAGTATCTATAAAACTTCTGATAGCTAATCTAGATGTTTGTGAAAATAATGCTGTCTAGTCTAGAGTTATCTATTCTACCCACATCTGTGTTAAGCCAGCCTTTTTCATACACATACATTGTTGATTAGCAATGAGTAGATTCTGCCTACAATTCCTCCTCTGTAGAGACAACTGGATGATTAGCATTGAGCCAGGCCAATACAGCTTATTGACAGCCTTTTTTGTGAAGTGAAAAAGTCCATTTGTGTAGACTTATTTGCACAGGCCTCCAATCTGAGGGCCAGCCAGGATGTGTATTGTGTAAACCTATTGCCAAGGGTGTGTGAATCACCTTAACCCCTTTACCGGCCATTTATTTGTGACTTAATATAAAATGGACGCATATGTGTGTCACGACCGGTAGAGGGGTTAATGTGCGCTAACAACCATGCAATAATAATAATAACAATAATAATAACAACCGATGGTTGAATTTTGGCATTTTATTCCTTAAACTCGTCATTCTGCAAACTTTTTCTTCAATGGCCAAAATTGTTTGCAATTTTTTTCTTGGACCATGGTTATAAAATGCTGAATATTTATGATAATTACAGTGTCATCTATTATAATCATAGGCCTTTAATAATAAATATATAATATATAAAATATAATATTAATAATCAGCTATGAAGTTTGCATTCAACAAACAGCAGTGATGCTCTTGTATTTGGCATCCTATAATAATTTCTGAGGCAATGTTTGATTTACAGAGCATTAGAAGGATTTAATTGATGTTACGGTACGTGGATGATTGACCATAGGATGATTGATCATAGGACGATTGACCACACTAACGAGATTTTGGCTATTCTCAGTGGACTTTTATGGACACTATCCACACCCACTAGGGACAATATCATAAATAGGGTTAGGTTTAAAGTTAGGGTTATATTTTGGGTTATGGTTATACACAAAGTACAATGGTCAAGACTTGGGGTTAAGTCTGTCGATTGCTCTAGGGACACTATCCACACACTCTAGGGACACTATTTTCTTAATGTGTTTTGCTTTGGTCAATCATCCTAGATTCGATGTTACTATTCAAGGTGAATTCCTAGTAGCAGTTAAAAATGGAGATTTTCATCTCTCCCACACACCAGTTTGGTGGCAAATTTTGATACAAGTGTAATGAGTCACTGCTGCTGTCTGGATAAACTTGAATACTAATGCTCTGCATAGATGATATTTCTTTACTGCAGAAGCCATTTTTGCAAATAATTACTAGTAATTACCATATTTTCATGCCAAATTGCCACGGCTTCTAGGTGATTTTACAAGAAGAGGCCCTTTGATGCAGCCTGTAATAGTAAGTGGCTTATACAAAATCATTTTTACAAATAGCAGGAGGTCCTCTAACATACAATAATCCTACTGGTAATTATAAATCCAGCAACGCCCTAACTACTAACTTAGCACGTCATGAGGCTTTTGAAAATAATTTAAAATAGAAATAGAGTCAAAATAAAAAGTTCGTTTTACTTTATTACTAGCATTCTACCCGTGTTTTGCAGTGTTGCCATATACTTATCTCAAAACCCGCAACTGTTGATCGAGAAAGTAGCCCAAAACCCACCCAAAGGTTATTATCGGACTTAGGAGTCAGAGTCATCCTGAGCCCAACAAACTTGCCCCAAAAGAATATCTGAGAAGAGAGAGAGAGAGAGAGAGAGAGAGAGAGAGAGAGAGAGAGAGAGAGAGAGAGAGAGAGAGAGAGAGAGAGAGAATGGAAAACATGAATAAGTCAAGGTTCTCAGAATACAGTAGTAGCTTCGGTCCAGTCTGTTTTTCATCCATGTTGTTCTTGGTCTGCCTTTCTTTCTTTCTTTCTTTCTTTCTTTCTTTCTTTCTTTCTTTCTTTCTTTTGCCTTATACTATCCCTAGCATGATTGTTTTCTTCAGTGTATCGTCTTGTCGAACTATGTGACCAAAGTAGTGTTGCTTCCTCTTCTTTACCACCGCCAACAGACTTTTTTGTTTTGGCCCGTTCCATTACCTGTACAAATGTACAGGTAATGGAACGGGCCAAATTACTCTGTTACTCTGTACGGCAGATTCCCAGCACTTTTCTCAAGCATTTCATTTCAAATGCATTACCGGTAATTGGTTTTTCAGATTTATGGATAATCCAAGCCTCGCAACCGTAGGTGGCTACTGGCCAAACCAAATACAAACCTGTATTTGGTTTGTATACTGATGCTTTAATTTTTCCAAATTTTATTTAATTTTTTAGCACTGTTAGTCCCACAGCCAGTCTGTATTGTATTTCTGACTCACGTTTGGCATCATTTGTGATTTTTAAACCCCAAATATGTGAAAGTTTCAGCTTGTTCTAGTTTTTTCCATTAGCATTAATTCGCTCTGAATTCAAGGCCATTACCTTTTTCCACATTTAACCATATTCAGATGCTGCTCGTATTTGCCTCTCTAATAACTCTTGCAGATCTTCTGGTCATATAACAATTAGGACAATGACATCTGCAAAACTAAGTAGTTGAGCCTTTATCCTCCAATTTTTAAACCTTGTGAAGACCAAGTCTAGTCTTGTCTAAGGCTTATCTCGTGGCCATCTCAGCTATGGTGTTAAATAGACAACAACACATGTGCCATGCATTAATGCAATTTTTCAAAACTGGCAGTAGTAGAAGAGTACATGAATATCAGACTTGCTCAGTCAGTTTTTGTTAATTTAAACGCATTAAATATTTAAATGTGTTAAGCATTTTGCCACTGTGATAAAGAAGTTTGTTCTCCTTTCAGGAACTTTGATACCACCAGCTGCAGTTGAACCTTTGCTCCAATTTCTAAAGGGTTTGGCACTGTCTAAATCACAATCGCAGGGAGAGTCATCATCTTCAAATTATTTAGTTAACCACACAGGCATTCAGTCTACAAGTAATCCATCTAGTTTTAGTGGCATTCAATTCGCAAATGTTGCCAGCTTGCGAAATTCATCGTCATCAACTGCTATGCAAGAATCTGTTCAGCCACAGGAAAAGCCATTGTTAAACATGCCAAAGTTCTTCTGACTCTTAAGAATGCGAGAGATAACTGGCAACATAATTTCATTTTTTAAAATCACCTTTTTATTCAGTTGACTGTTCTAAATTTTCTCTTTTTCTCAATTTAATCATATAAGAAACTGTTGTTACAGTTAATTTTTTCATGTGCAATAGTGTGTCAAACTTGTTAACTTAGGCCTATCTTACAACTTACAATCTTTTGCATACAGACAGAATGACCAATTTTGTTTGTATATTGTGACATTTTTCTTCAATAGTGTGTTAAAGTAGCTTTCAGTTGAGAGGAAATATTTTTGGCCAAGGTGGAGGAATTTATGACCACAATCTGTGATAGTGTGAAGAGTGTTGGTTGCACAGTGAATTGAATGTAATATGTAAAAGATTTCTTAGTAATGGCACAACTTAGAACATGTATATATAACTTTTGCATTAATTGCTTCATTCACTGAAAGACTGTGATACTCATGTATAATTGCTACATAAAATGTGTCTATGTATTTTCGTTCTGCTTCTGTGTCTATACATAAATTATGAACGTAATATAGAGATGGTGCTACAGAAAATTTATAAGGAATCTGACAGTTCTCAAATGTTATTTGCAACTGTCTTTGAACTAGCCTATTGAATTGATGTTGTGTCTTCTATATACTGCAATGTGGCCAGATTGTTCTTCATGTTCAGGCATAAAAAAATTTTGGTTTATGAAATAACCACAGAGTTTACAATTTTGGCTCTATTTATCAAATTTAGACTGATTATGCAATTTAACAATTGCACAATTATTCAAAACAGATGTACTTGAAAGCAGACAAATAACACTGGTCAATTAAATTTGTTTCCAATTAAAATATTAATATTCATTGTCTTCTGCAGCTGGAATAGCTTTTGACTGTATCTTGAAGCAAAAGCAGTTAACATCCTGGCAATCAGGTGGAGTGCAGGCACAGTTACAGTTGCATTGTCCGCACTAAAGAAAAATTAAACAAAATTATGTTTACGCATGATATCATCCAGCTTCGTAGGTACTGTTACTACTGTACCTGTAGGTGTAGAATGTTTGGTTGACAATTTGTCTCCATCTCGTTTGGGTGTGTGTTGCTCTGGTTAATTTATTATTATTATTATTATTATCATCATCATCATCATCATCATCAAGAAAATTGTTATAGCCCAGTGGGAATGCTTTAACTTACGTAACTTATACGAGATTCTTCATAAATAGCTCTAGTGACGTTCTCAGTCAGTGAATCCCATAGAATTGGATGGTTGCGTGAAGCTGATCTGTCACTGAACTGTGCAGTTTTATCTGGAGGAGGGATGAATAGGTGATCGCAAATGCTGGAGCAGAACCAGGGGTGTGATGGAGCCGGTCCGGTTTGGCCGAAAATTCCAACCGGTTCGGCCAAATCGTTTGTTAAAATGACGACTATATCACCGAACCTTCTCCTTGCTTAGGCCTACTGGCTGGTTTTCGTTCTCATGAATACACGTGGAAAACCTTTCAGCCCTTGGATTGACACTTGATTTTTAGGTGATTGCCGGTCTTGTAACCCAACAATGTTACTCTACCATGGCTATAATTACAGCGGATGTGGTTTATTGATTAACGCTTAAAAGCACCCACCATGTGGTCCACGTCATCTCTCACCTAACTTACAGCTTCACCACATACTTTTCCAGTGGACAATTAGGCTACCAGATCAAAGCTGGCACCCAAACTAGAACCTGACAAAGACAAAGTCTAAGTTCCAATTGTAAAGATGCTTTAGAGTAGACTTCAGTGGATGCCATTGTTCAATGATGATAGATTTATAGTAATGTGAAAACTGAGACAGCGAAAACATTTCTTTGGACGCGGTATTGTAATTAGTAAATCTACACCTTGGAGGGTTCACTTACACGAAGTGCGATCAGTCATGACTCGTCCGTAACCTGACACCGTTATTTATGTATTTTTTCTCTGGACATTCCACGGGCGACTGTCTCTGGCCATTTTGGACGGGTGCTGACGTTTTATTTATATATATATATATATATATATATATATATATATATATATATATACTAGAACACAGGCATCAGGCTCGCTTCGCTCGCAGTGCAGGCTCGCTTCGCTCGAGGCAATGAATATTCCAGAACAACAAATCAGAACGCTTGAAGGTAACCAATGAGAACGCTCACACAGCCAAGCAATCGGAACGCTCAAACGCTTGAAGGTAACCAATCAGAACGCTTGCGCAGAGGAACAGGCACAGAGGAAGGATCTTAATATGATATATATATATATATATATATATATATATATAGTGCTGAAAGTATGTGAAAAAGGTGCAGGAACTCTCTTGGCGCAACCCTAACCCTAACGAACTATGGGTAGCCATCATTTACATTTCTATAGCGCTTTTTAAATTTTGGCTTAATAGTTTTGCAACAAGTACACGGTGCTTTTACAATATTGGAACAAATATTGAAAAATTATGGGGAAAAATTTTTTGTGGTCCCAAAAGGTGCCGGAACTCAGTTCTGTCGCGTTCTGGCTGACTTTCAGCACTGTATATGTATGTGTGTGTGTGTGTGTATATATATATATATATATATATATATATATATATATATATATTAGGTGGGTCATACAAAAATTTTTTTGGCTATGGCATAAAAAGTTGCCCTATAGGTACCAAACCAAAACGCCATAAACATTTTTTAATTTTGAGCTCAGTAAGTACCAGCAACTTTTAGTTGGAAATTATGGAAAATGCAAAAAATTGCTAAATTAAGGAATGTAACAAAGTTGCTTGTTTAATATGTATGCTGTGATTTATGTAGTAGATTTTTGCTAAAGATTGGTTTAATAGAGTCGGTAGTACTTGTCCACTCTCACAAAAATACTTAGGGCTGAATGGTCATTCTGGTTGGACCAGAAAACGAAACGTAAAGTGCGTGTAGGTGATGTGATAAAACGGCCACAGCCATGTTGCAGGAGAAAGAGATGAGAGCAGTTAAATTTCAAGCTGTGAATTTGATGACAGTGCGATCAATCATGACATGGGTGCTGTCGCAGTCAGAAACATGAAGCAGTATCCAGAAGTATGCATTATGCAAAACTTTGGACAGATGCAAGATTAATAATAGGGACACTTGTCTTGTAGCGAATGCAGTGCTAAAAGACATGAATAGCAGATCCTGCAAATATCCTGCCAAACTTAGATGCCAGAGAAGTTTTTGGTGACATTAACAGGTTTCTAATTATGCTGCCCTTATTCAAGACCAATGTTCCCTCTAAGCTGTGCGCGTGCACAGAGGTCGCAAGGCAAGCGCACAAAGGAAAAAATGGAGCGCACAAATTTTTGAACAGTGTTTCCATTGCTCTCATATCATACACGTACTTATTGCACAGAAGTTGACTTTCCATGTATAATTTTGCACACAAGAAATTTCATGTGCACGCGTACTACAAAAAATTAGAGGGAACATTGTTCAAGACTTAATTTTTTATTGGTTTTGATGGAAAACAATTTTTTATTGGTTTTGATGGAAAACGTGATGTAACTTTTTTGAGATACTGTATCTGGTGTACGTAGGAGTATACATGTAAAGGAAACGTAAAGTTCTATTCTGTTCTATTGTGTCACTCCCAAATTACGTTGATCATGTAGTGCCAGAAACAGGTAAAGCGGAAGACATTGCAAATGAGCTATTATCAATGTTTGCAAATATAAATTTGGCAAGTAAGCTATGCTATAGGCAGTTGTTTGTGATGGCACAGTGAATAACACAGGCAAAGAAAATGGCATTGCAAGACTATTGTAATGGCTGGTTTGCTTGTTGTATACTAATGAATTACCCGGAATTACATTTTTCCTATTGATGAAGGGCATACTAGAGGTCCAACTAGCACTAATGGTGCAATTATGAGTGTTCTAGATTACGATCCCAATGATTTACCAATTGCAAAGTTTAAAGCCATACCAGAAAAAGTGTTTGAGGTAATTGATGAGGTTAAGAGCGATCTAAGTAGGCCTACAGATCAAATATATCTTCTTCAAGCATAATTAGCAGTGCATCAAGGTTATGCAGACAATGATGAAATTGTGTCGTTACAGAACACAATGCCAGGAAATTTAAGTCATGCAAGGTGGCTGACAAAAGCAAACAGAATTTTGAGGTTGTACGTGTCAACTGTCAAAGGAGTCTTGGTCTTCATCCCCGTACAAAATTGTACACTTTATCGTTAGTGCTCCTTCATGGTTGAACATCAAGAGCCATCTTTCTTGTGCTGTTGGAGCAAAGAACTTTTTGTACCTGCTGAAGCAGTGTCATGAGCTTGAAGGAGAAGATTAGAAAATATTGGAACCTGTGTTGCAAAACAACAGTTACTTTGCCCATTCCGAAAACGTTTTTCTTGCTGGTGTATGTGACAATGATGATACCATAAGACATTTTTGTTCTGATAGAATAATTAATCTGAGAAGTAATTCATCTGGTTCTTCCATTCGTGTTTTGATAAGTTAACCATCACGCTTAACACCAATGCTTTGACATACGTTGGTACAATTTACTGGAATACAGCTCACCTCACACCAACAGCTAACAGCTATTGACAATGAAAGTCTTCAACACCATCACGTTGATTTAATTTCTAGTTATACCCTGTGTCCATGCCACCCTCAGGCAATTGAATGTGCTGTTAAAGATATCTGCAGCAAGCTCTACAGTTTATGGACATGAATCATGACAGGGGAAGATTTTACAGTGTACTGCATCCAGAACAGAACTACTTATTGTTGGCTATAAATCAGATTTTCTCAAAAGTATGTATATTATTTCTGTAATTATATACTTTTTGTGAACTGTCAATAGCTAGAACTTCAATGTTTATGCTAAATTTAGGTTTCAAATCTGGAATTTGTATCATGAGTTTGATGGATTTTTAATAATGTCAGCTAATTGCTTCTCATGGGTAGATCTTTGATGCAAAGTTGCGGGTACAAGACAACTGCTGATTTAAAAGTATTTCTGCTATTTATAACAAGTAGCACCTATAGCAACTTTCTACACCCGAGCCGAATCAGCAACTCCGGAAAATTTTTTTATGACCCACCCTAATATATATATATATATATATATATATATATATATATATATATATATATATATATATGGGATGTAAAATTTGTATCTAACCTATATATAGGCCTACACATAATGGAAAAGCCATATATAACTTTCTCAACGTCAGCGAACCGGTTGTTAATTAATTGTCATCACACCTCTGAGCAGAACTGAGAACGACAATCATTCGATGTAGATCTGGAGACAAATGAGATGTAGTCATGACAGAAAGGGTTATTCAAGACTCGGTAGTAGGTGAACAAACATCGCTTAAAGGCAATGCTTTCATGGATTTTAACCCAGTGAGGTTTTCCCTGAGAATAGGTGTTACGTGATCGTTCCATCAACATCCAAAAATCTGATGAACAGATACATTCAACACTGATTGCAGATGGCTCAGCTGAGTATTTGGAAGGCCAAGTAGGACACTCTTGCAGTAGGCACTTTGGGACAGAAAGAATGCCTGTGCGAGTTGTATTGTAGCTGTGATTGGTATGTACAGGTGAAATGCTTTAATCCTGCAAAGTTGATAGTAGCAATTCCGCATCAGATGACTGAAGGAAAGCATCTCATCAATAAGGATGCCGAAGAGATCAGTTGCAGGTGCAATGTCAACATTATCGAATTGATGTCAAGTGTTATAGGTGCAAGACTTATCAGGTGTTTCCTTCTACTTAAGAGGGAGTTGATCGGCAACAGGAGTTAGACAGAAAGAGTATATTTGGCCATCATCCGCGTAAAAGTGCAATTTGAGGCTGTGGAGTGTGATTATTTCTCTGATGTCAGTCACACACAGAAAGAAAAGAAGAGGCCCAAGAACTGACCCTTGTGGCCCACCACTGTAGACTTCATGTGGAGCTGATACGAGGTTTTTGCAGAAGACCGACTGAGTCCTGCCAGTAATAAAACTCTGAAGCCAGGAGAGGATCCAAGCCCTTTAGTTTGAAGGATGTTGCGAGGCATTGCATAAGAGCAGGCCCATCGGAACTGAGGGTGCAGCTGCACTCCTGGAAAACCCTAGGGGTGCACCCCTGGAAGGCTGTAGTTCACCCCTCCCATCGGATTCATAAGGAGAAACAGCTATAAACACATCAATTTACCAAATGGCCAACGGAATGCACCCCCCTGCTAAAAATTTGTTCCAACGGGCCTGTATAAGGATGTCATGATCCACAGAATCTAAAGCCTCTGAGAGGTCAAGAAGACACAACAGTGCAATTCCACCATTGGCATTGACAATATCGTTGTAGATTTTTAGAATGGCCATTTCAGTGGAATGACCCCCAATGGTAAGCTGACTGATTCTTGGGCTCAGTCAAGTAAGAGACAAGTTTATTGACAATACTCTCCAGTCCCCAATAACTTTTGAGTGGAAGGGGAAGTTGTAAACTGGATGATAGTTGCCTGCCTCTAATTAGTGCAGGCTCATTCGCTTTATCGATGACGTTGAAATCTACAAGCATGGCCCCAGTGCTGTGCTAGTTACTTACAAAATGTAACTAGTTATAGTTACAAGTTACAAGGGATAAAAAGTAACTAGTTACTGAGAGTTACTAGTTTGCAAAAGTAACTAGTTACGTTACTAGTTACATGGCTTGTTATCGATACTGCACTTGCACAAAGCAGGAATGGAAAGACTACTATTCGCCAAAGTGAAAGAAAGAAAACTGAAATATTTTGGACATATAGCATGACAGGGAAACGCCATAGAAAAGTCCATAATGCTTGGGATCACAGAAGGACAAAGAAGCAGAGGAAAACCAAGAACAACCTGGATGAATAACATCACAGAATGAACCTTTATGACAGAACCAGAAGCACATAAAGCTGCACAGTGGCATAGTGAGGGTATCCGGCGCCCGGGGGCGAAACCACACAGATGCCCCCCAAAATTCAACTTTTCGACTTCAAAATATTCCTGACAAGCAAAAAAGGTCATCATCACTTATTTCCTTATTTCACTTGGTAATCATTGCTAACAACCACAAAAAAGGTGATCACCACCTATTGGTGCAAACTACCTGCATAATTCCCTTTGCCACCCTGACCCAAAACGCGATTTTGGCCCCCACCCCGGCGCCTGGGGGAATATGCTCCCCTGCCCCCCTTAGCTCTGCCACTGACAAGACAGGACTTTGTGGTGGCAGTTAACACATGTAATCACCCAGCATCGGTATGGCAGAGTGGCAGAATGATGTTTTTATAAATAAGTGTATGTATATTACTTTACCTTTACATTATAGTATCATCAGTTATAGTTGACCATGTTTAAAAGTTACTTCAATACATCATTAAGCTTACATCACATAGTGGTTCCTGACTATTACAACATGTGCAGCATTGGTTGTTAGGATCCGCACAACACTGACATGTCAGAAGATCAGCACAATCCATTCTCTGAAAATGAATTTTGAAAAATCATTATCTTAGTGGTAATAGATTATATGCAAGAATTGATCAATTCTCTTTAAAAGAAATATCTGTTTGAATTTTATATATTTGAGCTTTTCTGTAAGCACATTTTGGAAGTTCTCAAATAAGTACACAAAATTCTAAGCTTTAAAGTAGAGCTGTAGGCGAATAATTTTTGTAATCACGTGGTTCTAACGCACATGTTGCATCGTGTCGGATATGAGGGACCAAGTACTCGTAGCTTCATAATTTATTTTACTTAAACATAAAAGTATTCAAATTAAGCAATTCAAATAAATTTCACTATATAATATTTGCCAAAGTGTCAATTAAGTCTACTGTGCTACTTAAAGCCTAGTCAATAGTCACATTTGATTTGAAATTGGAACTAAATTAACTAAACAACTCACAATCAAAAGGATGGAAAGTTAGTTGATAAAGCAAACTAGTTTGTTGACATTTGTTAGCTACGGAGAAGCCCTGCTTCTTGCTAGCAATGTCGCTTGCCACATAAAATTTTCCTCACAAAACTGAATCGGTAGACATTTCGCAGTACTCCAATAACTGGCTACTAAGTTAAAAAATTACAAACTAATAAAGGTAGCAAACTTCACAAACGAAGCGTTACTGTCAGTTTTATTTATAAACTAAATTTACTAGTAATAGACCAGCGGTTCTCAATCCGTGGTCCACAAGAGAGCGTCTAGTGGTCCGTGGCATATTGTGAAAAGACAAAAAAAATTACGGATAACGTTTTTTTGTTGCTTGTCAGCCTTTTTTGATAGGCGATAACGGTTTTTTTGCTTGTCAGCCTTTTTTGATAGACGATAACATTTTTTTTGCTTGTCGAGCTTTTTCGGCAGACACTGGTTTCATATTTCTCAGGTGGTCCGCGAAAAATTTTTGACACTCAAAAGTGGTCCGCGTGACAAAGGGGTCTGAGAACCACTGTTCTAGACAGTCAACAAAATGATGCCAGCAAAAGCATAGTATACGGTATGCTTTAATTAATTTTATTATTTTAAAGTCAAAATTTAGAGTCGTGCAGCAGTTGCAAAGTGAAAAGTAAGTAGTCAACCGTTGAACAATAACTTAAATGCTCAATCATCAATTGTCCAACATTGTTAACTGTTTTATCAATGACAATTTTGCTACAGTGTTCATTCAATAGCAAAACTATTTTAATTAATTGAAAATGTGATCATTTTATTATTGATCAAACAAAATATGCATCAATATTTTTCACCAGCATTAATTTTTTTAATTGTGATCAATTCTTTATCACATTAACGCGTTTGTTAACGCATTAAGCTATTGCTTACCAAATCATTTTCAATGCAAGGAGGTCCATGCATCAATATAAAATCAAATTAAAATATCATCACCTTGCCCTCTGCCAACTCTTTAGTGGCAATAGCTAGACAAACGTTTCCAAGAAGTCCTGTCTTCTGTTAAAATAATTAACCCTTTGAACCATAGCTTCCCTATTGATTATGTTACATAACCCTGACAGCAGATGGCGGCAGGTTCAAGGGGTTAATATATAACTTAATTTTTTTTAAATTATCCATTTTTCCATTGTATATGTGAAATACCCTAAAGTTAAACCCTATGTGCTGCAAAAAACAGATGAGTATCATTAATATCCTGGTTGTGTGTTTCAGTTTTGTTATCATTTTCACCCAATGATTCAATTTTTTAACTCCTGTCAGATTCTATCATTAACCCCTTAACCGTGTATTTAACTGTAACTCAATGTAAAATGGACGGATATATCCGGGATCCCCAGTTAAGGGGTTAACGTGACAGTTACCGTAATTTAACGCCAGATCACCGATTACACTTATAGGCCGCTCCACGTTTACAGGCCGCAGAAATCCAGTAGCATGTAAATATGTTCATAGAAGAGCCGCACACGAATATAAGCCACATGCCCTGATGTTGCAGTATCATTACTTATACGTGCAGTTATTCCCACTTAAATCTTAAACATAAATAAATATTCTATCTTATCAGCATTCATAAGACAAAAGAAGAAATTTAATTTAGATCAAGTACTTTTATAGCCCAGGGCAGGAGAAATATGCTAAATGAATTATCCGACTATGGTAATAATAATTTCCTCAGCCCAATAGACAAGACTAAGGTCCAAAACAAGAGCACTTTAACAGGTGGAGTCAAAACCTATCTTAAATAAATATGTTTTTAGGTTCTTGCGGAAAGATTCGGCTGAGGCTGCCTCAGTCACAGCGTCAGGTAACTCGCTCCATAGGATCAGGTTAGCCTTGGAGAAGGACCTCTCACCAAACACAGGGGTCTTTGATGGCAGGGGAATGATCAGTCTCGTTCTTTTTCATGACCGGAGCTGCGATATCCGCTCGTTCACAGTCGTCCGCTGGACCTGTGTAGTGAGGTACTCTAGACAGAACAGGACGTGAAGTACTCGGAAAGTGAACGAACAGCGTTTGAAGGCAATCCGCTCTCAAACATGGAGCCAGTGGAGGCGGTCCCGCAGCAACAGTGAGATGTGGTCACTCCAACGGCAGCCGAAAATGACTCGCACAGCCAGGTTCATCACCGACTGCAGGCGACACAGTTTGCTATCCGACAGTCCAAGCAAGACGCTGTTACAGTAGTCCAACCTTGATAGTACAACCATGTTACACAGTTAAACATGGTGTTTCTTTACAAACATCCTTTGGAAATTTGTATCACCTTACAGACTCAGTGGAGAATTTTAAGGCATACATTTTTCAACTTATGTGCCAGAATACATGGTACATAGGGTGCGAAAAGATGGCAGAAGTGGCTATATGCTGGAGAGGTACGCTGAAGGAGCAAGGTTCAGACCCTGTTGGAACACATACCTGTAAAGTCAACTCAGCCTTCATTCGCCAGAAGAACGGTGGCAACTGACTAGCGGATTAATCCACAGAGTAAACAAGCGCATTGTATGAGAACACTGGCCCTGTATCGTGTAATTTGAACCAGTCACCTGGCTGAAGGCCTTGAAATGGAGATCAGCATTACCCTGGGAGCCACTTACTTTTTTACTATATATGGTACATACTGATCAATAGGCATTGAAAATAGATAACTCACACATGTGCCAGAGTGCAGATTGTGATTAGTAGTAATGACAACTATTATGGTTAATACGGGTAAAGTAGAAATAGAGTTTGCATGTTAGACCTAGAATATCTGCAGAATGAATGAAGATCATAGCAAGAATATCAGGTCAAAGTGGAAAACACAGTATTTGCAACTAAACACAGTAAAGTAAGTAAAGTAAAATCTTGTGGATTTCTATAGGCCCTTGGAAAGCAGCACAACAGTAGCTGCTTATTCTTAGGCGCTCAGCCTCTCTTAAATAGCTATGGGGAAGGTATATTATCAGCCAGGCAATATGGTATGGTATCGTCCATCCTCATTGCTGAGGGTCGGAGGCTATGCAGGCTGATGACAAGGTTCTCCACGTGACTCTGTCTTTTGCAGTTCTGATGCAATTGATAATTGGTTGTTTTGTCCATTCCACAATATCATCCGTCCATCGTCTACGAGGCCGTCCTCTCTTCCTCTTGCCGTTAATTCTGCCATGCAGTATCGTTGTACATAAATTGTCTGCTCGCACTATGTGACCAAAGTATTTCAGTTTCCTAAATTTGATAACTGAGTATAGACGCCTATTTTCCCCAAGTTCTTCTATGATTGAGGCATTTGTTCTATGTTCTTTCCAGCTGATGGACATCATTCTTCTGAAAGCTGTCATCTCGAAAGCATTGATTCTTTTCTGATCTGCCTTTTTCACTGTCCAAGCTTCAGCTCCATATGTTGCAATGGGCCAGACCAATGCTTCCATCAGGCGTTTCTTTATGTGCAGACTGAGCGACCGATCCTTCCAAACAGTAGTGAGTGTCTTTATGGCTGAACGCCCCATGCCAAGCCTTGATCTTATTTCAGAGCTGCAGTCATTATCCTCTGTAATTAATGAACCAAGATAACGGAAGGTTTCCACTTGTTCGATAGGTTGCCCACGACACCTGATATTGATTTTGATCCTTTTGTCTGTAGCTACCATTACCTTTGTTTTTTTAATGCTAATTTCAAGACCAAGTTCTCTCGATACAAAATCCACTTTATCTACCAGTTCCTGCAATGAATTTGGCGAAGTTGCTATCAAAACTATGTCATCAGCATATCTCAGGTTGTTAATCACTCGTCCAGGCAATAGTCAACATCCAAAGGGCAGTGAGGCTAGGTTGTTACAGCTATGGAGGATATGATTTTAGAAAAAGGAAGGATTTAAGCTTAGACCTGAAGACTTGAGGAGATAATGCAGGAAGTATAGGAAATGAGGATTCAGATTTTATTCTTTGAAAGTGTCCAAGTCTGCAGAGGAAGCTGGGATTGAGTTCCAAAGTTCAGGTGAAGCGTATGAGAAGGCACAGTTGCAAATTTTCAGGGATGACTGATTCAGTGGGCGTGACAGAGTGAGGTAAGATGATGAACATGTGGGTCGAGGAGGCTGAGGGGTTAATAGTGATCTAAGGGCTGTAGAACAAATCACTGAGCTGATGACAGCTGAATTGTGTCTAAACTGAAAGACTACCTGATTATGTTGGCTACCATAGACCTCCACACCTCTCTGTCGTTTGTAGATTGCATTAGCTCCATCTGCTGATGTTATATCTTTCATGTCAAATAGCAAGCTGTTGATAAATGTCAGTATTTGCTTCCCTCTTGCTCTTTTACCCTTCACCCTTCTGGTTATAACTAAGTTTTGCAGACCATTTTTCTTCATGTGTCCAAGTAATTAAAGTTGTCCTTTCCTTATGGTTTGCATAAGTTTTAGTCTTGTGTTTGCCATTACCAGGATTTCTTGGTTAGCTTTTTCTCAGTTCATGGTATCTTCAACATCGTTTTCAAGAACCACATTTCTACAATTTCTAACGTTCAGTTCAGTTTAGCCTTTTTTGCACTCCTTGTGGAGCATAGGCCGCTGACAAGTTTTCTCCACTTTGCTCTGTCTTCCGCGATAACTTCCATAGTTGACCATTTTATCTCGTTTACCCTCATCTCTTTTTCCAGTGTGTTTTTCCATGTGTTTCTCGGTCTTCCTCTCTTTCTTTTACCCTGGGGTTTCCACGTCAACACTTGCCTTGTGATACTGGATATAGGTTTCCTTAAGGTATGTCCTAGCCAACTCCATTTTCTCTTTTGTATTTGCTTCTCGATTGGATCTTGTTTTGTGATTTTCCATAGTTCTTCATTACTTATCTTATTTGGCCACAATTTCTACTACTTCCAATTTTTCCTTGTCCATTTAGAAATGGTCCAAGTCTCTGCTCCACATGATATAACAGATCACACATATGTTTCCAGTATCGTACTTTAGTGTCCATTAAGATTTGCCTGTTCATTAGTATGAACTTCAAATCTCCAAAAGCTGATTTGGCTGCGGCTACTTTTGTTATGTCTGTCACTTTTCCAATCGCTAGTGATCCAGCAGCAACATTAACTCTAAAGAAATCCATTAGAAAGTGTAAAATCCAGATATCTAAAGAAACATTCAATCAGATGGAGAAGAAAGACACGCAAAAATAGAATCACTGAATTACGGTAATACCAAAAATTCAGAAGCAAAGCACAATAATTATGAAAAGACAGAGAAGCAAAATTAGAAACTCGATGTCCAGAATTGGAAGAGAGCATGAGAAAAAGAATCAGTAGATCTGTATTTGAATTCAAACTGTGAAAAAGCTCAGCAAATCATTCCAACCTCAAATGATTGACATCAAAGACAACTCATATTCAAAATATGTATGTGAGAGATATTAACAGCACTGTGAAAGCTATTTGACAAGACATGTATAAACACAGGGCTTTTTTCAGTGGGAACGCACGGGAACGGCGTTCCCACACCTTTTTTGCCAGATTGTATATATAATTAAGGATATGTAATAATGCGTTTCGGAACGTACAGGCACGGCGTTCCCACATCCCTTTTTGTTGAAGAGTAAAAAAGGACGAGTTCCCAAACCTTTTTTCCTAGAAAAAAAGCCCTGTATAAACATAAAAGAGTTTAAGAAAGCAAATCACCACCACTGAAAGAATGAGCCATTGTATAGGTTAATCATCATCATCAACTCTAAGTCCACTCAGGGACCATCTAGGCCAGCAGCTTGCCAGATGATGCTTATCCAGCTTTTACAGTCTTGTGCCACATCAATTGCTCCCCTAGACTTAATTCCATCCACTCCCTAATGTCATTGATCCACTGTCTTCTGGGTCTTCTCTAAGAGGGCATGTTACATTCACTGTTCCTTCCATTTCAATGTTCAGAATTTGTTTCTCCTCCATGAGACCGATGTAGCCAAACATCTGACATTTCTCTGTTTGATTCAGGCGATCAAATCACTATCAATTCCTATATTGTTCTTTACTCTTCATTAGTGACACTGCCTACCATATCCTTAGAAGCTGTCAGCATTTTGAAAGCCAGGAGTCGCCTACAGTCATCCTTCTTCAGTGTCCATGTCTCCCCTCCATAAGGCATCACTGAAAAGACACAGACTACTAGTTGGAGCTTTATTTTAAGTGAGATCTATCCAGAGCGCCATAATTTGCCAAGCTGGCCAGCACTGGGCTTCTCCTGATCTCCTTGACTGCAATTCCCATCAGCTCATACCATGCTTCCAAAATATATGAATGGTTCAATGGTTTCTAGTTGTGTGCCATCTAAGGTGACGACCACCTGCTTCCAGGCCCTCCGAGAGAAATTCCGGGCCCCTGTGCAGAATGGCCGACGGGCCCTTGACAAGTCATACTTTTTTCTTGACGACCTTTTTTTTTTTTTTTTTGCTCGGCAGCCGTTTATTATAAATGTTTACGACCTTTTTATGTATGTTGACGATCTTTTTTTTTTTTTTTTTTCGTCGTCTGCCGTTTATTTAGCACTGTGTCCCGGGCCCCCTTGTGCTCGCCAGGCGGGCCCCTCTGCTGAACTGACATTTTTAACCGTTCTTTAGTGTTATTATTCATTTTATTGTTAATTATACATATTCATCATCGGCCCGGGCCCCCTCCAGACCGCCGGGCCCCTGTGCAGTTGCCCCCCCTGCCCCCCTCTCGGAGGGCCTGCCTGCTTCTCTGCTCTACCTGCCACCATGACCTATATTTTTTACTTTGATTTCCTGACCGAATCTTTTGCTCGCTTCATTCAGTGTGTTCAGCATCTCCAACATCTTTTAACAGGTTGCCAGTCACAAAACACCAAAGCTGCCATTGCACTTGAATTTCTTAAATATAGAGGTGAAATGTCAATGAGCTTGTTATACTGTACAAGATTTGTGTTGCAGCTTGGCAAAGTAGAGAAATGAATCCAATCAATCTTCATATTGATCAAAAAAATAGTATCTTGCCAGACTGCAACAATTACAGGACCACAGCACTGGTATAACACGCAAGCAAAATTCTAGTACAAGTAATCCTCAGGCTACCATTCTTCTTCTTCAGGTGCTCTGTCCAGAAACAGGTTCCATACTCCAGCGGTGCCACTCCTCTCTATCTTGAGCTTTTTCAGGGCTGAATACTTGTTCTTTGCTATAGGGTCAAACATCCACTCCAGCATCAATGTCCTTTGTTACCCTTTTTGGGTTTTTCCTTCCATATTCCCTTCTAGTACTTCTCTTGGCAGGCACGTTTCTTCTAACAGGAACATGACCTATCCACTTCTTTTGTCTAGCATGTCTAGTTTATTAGGCGTTTCTTCTCTTCTATCCTCTTTCAGACCTCTTTGTTGGTTATCTTTTCCATCCAGCTGATTGTTTCAACTCTTCACCAAATCAACATCTCGAATGCCTCTAGTCTCTATAAGTTCTCTTTCCTATGCATTCAAGTTTTTGACACCAATCGTTTTTTCACATTGGTTTTAAGTTTCTTCCCAGTAGTTCTTTTCTGTGCGAAGAGTTCTTTCCCATGGCAATTCTTCTCCTTATTTCTTTATGTCACTTAACATTTGCATCAAGCAGGCTTCCAAGATAGCAGAATTCTTCTACATGTTCCATTTCCATCCCATAAATGGTTATTTTCATTTCTCCACTTTCATTATCTTTGTCTTCTTTAAGTTGACTTTCATTCCAAATTCATTTGATGTTGCGTTTAGAGAGTACATCAACCTCTGTAATCCATCATTGGTGTTTGCCATAATTGCCGGGTCATCAGCAAATCTTACGTCCCTTATCCTTGTTCTGCCCACTACTATTCCATCTTCTGTGTCCTGACAAGCTTCTATTATAAGTTCTTTTATATAAATGCTGAATAGCAATGGAGAGAGAGAGAGAGAGAGAGAGAGAGAGAGAGAGCATCCTTGTCTTACCCCTTCCCAGCATTCCTGGTCCAGAATCTTTTTCGTTCACATGGATAGATATTGATTGATTCATGAAGAGGTTTTCTATGAGTTTTTTGTTTCTTAGTCTATTTCCATTCTTCCAGGTGCCCTCATCAGTCATGTCCTGTTCATTTCTTTGAATGCTTCCTCATAGTCCACAAGCAGATTTAGATTTCAATACCCATTTCTATACTTCTTTCTCCCAGTTCCCTAAAGGTTCCAATTGCATCCCTGGTTTCTTTTTCCTTTCCTGAATCTGTACTGTTCTCCACTGATACCATTCACTGCTTATGACTTCTACTCGTTTTGTAAGGATCTTCAAATCTATCTTTGAAGCATGACAAAGTAGGCTAATTGTTCTAAAGTCTCCACACATTCTGTTGCATTCTGTTTCTTTTCTTTTCTTTTGGCACCATTTCCGACTGGAGGAAGTCTTTTGGCCACTCCCTGGTACTCTCTGACAGAGTGCAATCTGTAATGTGCGGCGGGAAACTCTTTGTGTGGCGGAGTGTTGGGTGTGGGGTTCTTGAAGGGTCTGTACTTGGCCCATTACTTTTCATACTGTACACCACTGACCTGAGATCCATTATTGCAGCCTTTGGACTTGCGCCCCATAGTTATGCTGACCATGCCAGATTTACTCGTCCTGCCTCCCTGGTGACGTGGAGGTCCTGCAGGAACGATTCCTTGAGTGTCTAGCTGCCGTCTTGAAGTGGGAGGAGGAAAATCAATTGGCCCTTAACGTTGGAAAAACCAAGTTCCTATGGGTTAGCACTCGGAGAAGGATGTTGGTGAGTCGCAAACCGTTCGTGATGGGTGATGTTACCACTGTCCCCTCTGAGTGTGTGCAGTTGGGGGTACTCTTTGCCGGGACTCTGTCATTTGAGCCATACTTAAATGATGTGATCAGGCGATGGCACTATCAATTGAAAAGAATCCGATCAGTCCGGCGATATCTGCCTGTATCCGGAGTGGTACACTTGGTCCAGGCCTTGGTTCCAACGAGGATTGACTATTGTAATAGTGTCCTGTGGACCTCCCGGTTAGCAAACTGGAATGCCTGCAGTCTGTTCTTAATCTTTCGGCAAGGATTGTGTTCGGATGTCACTGGTGCGAGCACGTAACAACACTTCTCAGGGATCGTCTTCATTGGCTTTGAGTCCTTGAGCAGATTGTGTTGAAGAGATGCTGGTTGACCTACAGAGCGCTGCATGACCCATGCTGTCCGGAGTACCTTGCCTCTCTCATAAAGAGACCACAGTGCAATGACAGGAGAGTGTCGCTCCGCTCGAGTTGTGGGGTTAAACTTCATGTTCCTCCTCCGTCCATGACTACTAAGTTTGGAGAGAGAGATCCTTTACAAGTGGTAATCATATCTTGTGGAACTCTCTTCCCAATGATGTCACCATGGCTGACACTGCTGAGCACTTCAAGAGCTTAAAGATGCATCTGTTTAGGTTGGGGTATAGCTATTGAGATGTCAAAGCGCTTTTGTTGTGGGTCTCCGCCTTGTTACAGCACTGGACCCCATGCCTGGAATGCCCTTCCACCAGCACTACGGAACATAAAGTCGCCCGTTGCTTTTCGTAAACAGTTGAAGACACATCTGTTTGATTGTGCTTATAATAATTGACATTAATTGTAATGTGCTTGCTAACATTAATTGATTAGTCACAATATAAATAGCTAATTAAATTAAATTATATAAATTGTCCATGAATGAATGAATGAATGAATGAATGGAGTTCTTGACACAGCCTAACTAGTTCTCCTGTTGCCCCAACACCCATTCTTCTTAATCATTTCTGCAGGTATATTGTAAATTCCTTCAGTCTTGTTGTTCTTTTGGTCCCTGATTGCTGCAATTACCTCTGCTTCCAAGAACTCTGGTCCAAAGTCATCCATTGCTATTTCTGTTTCATATCCATCCAGTGCATGTGATTTCTCTTATAGGTGCACAGTACAAATCGCCTATGTATTCCTTCCATGTTGTTCTTACAAGCTATTAGAGCACATGCTTAATCACTCAACTCTAAAAAGGTGCTTACTTAATCAGTGGAAGGAAAGGCAGCAAAGGAGAGGATGACAACATCAATTATTTAGTTGCTGTTTTGTAAAACTGAAGGTGCTAACCTTTTACATATTCTATGATATTGAATCTATGGTATTGAATCAGTAATAAATCATAATCATGGTTGAATGAGGAAACATGAATCTAAAAACACAAATCTAAACACCTTAGCAACAATTCCCAAAGCAAGTGATTACCGGTACTCGGTGACGATTAAAATGGCTAGCATAAGGCATCAATTATTTAGTTGCTGTTTTGTAAAACTGCACACAGAAAGACGTTGAAAAATAATCGTGATGCTCAACTGTGGAAAGAAATATCTGCTGCCAAAGGAAATGCCAACCACGCATGTATCAAACAGCCTGGAAGATGAATCTCAACCTGCTCTTAACAAAAAAAGTTCTTATAATGGTACTTTAGCCTTGAACTGTATGTTTGGCAGGAAAGTTTGCTACAGTTTATTACAGAAGAACTACTTTAAATGTGATTAGATTATAAGCAAGTGCAAAGTGGGATCAAATGCATACACACATATCGGCAGCCAAATATCAAAGCAAATCAAAGCCATTTGCCACTATATTCTAACTGTAGTAGCAATACAACTCACGCATGCATTCTTTCCATCTCGAAACTGCAAAAGTGTTCTACTGGGCCTTCCAGATACTCCACTGAACTGTCTGCAATCAATGTTGAAAGTCTTCTTCTTCTTCAGGTGCCCTGTATTACTACGTTGGCGACCATGGACTTCCACTCCATCCTATCATATGTCGCTTGCAGCAGTTCTACTTCTGATATATTGTCTTTCGTGTTGCTTAGCAGGCAGGTTGAAAGTACCTGCTCATTTAATGTTCTGCTCTCCTGTCCATGTAATGCCTCTTCTCTGGACAAGCTTCACTGTCTTCGAATTCATGAACACAACAGTTGCTCCTTGATTTGAATCTTAATTCCCATTGTCAAATCCAATAAAGCAATCCGATTTTCTGGTTATGGCAGATAGGCAATAGAGAACATATAGGTTCTGAAACTCAATCTAAATTTCATAAGATATTCAGCGGAGTGGACCGTTGCTGGGAGTGAATGCCATAATCTCGGCCCATCCACTGAAAATACCAAGAGTGGTGTGGTTGTGCAGCATCTGCAGAGTTAGTGCATCTGAATTGATTATGACCCACTGAACTCTCTCTTTCCTAATCTATCTTTCTCAAATTGTATCAGAAACCTTGGTATTTACTTTGACAGTAACTTGACCTTCAAAGAACACTTTGCTAGACTATCTCGATCCTGCTTTTACCAACTTAGGCAAATTGGGGTTATCCGTTCTTCACTTTCTTTGTCTGCAGCCAAATCTCTGGTTCATGTTTTTGTTGCTAGAAAGTTAGACTATTGCAATTTTCTTTATCTTGGTCTGCCCAAAAAACCTGTTGTCCACTCTGCAATCTGTCTTTAATGCTGCGGCTCGTCTTGTGGCTAAAGCTCCTCGCTACTCTAGCATCTCAGACTTCATATTTAACACCCTCCACTGGTTTCCAATTTCTGACCACATTAAATTCAAACAAGTAATTATTGTTTCTGCAGCACTTCAAGGTCAGGCCCTATCTTACATTGATGAGTTTTTCAAATCTCCCTCTTCCACTGCACATCGCCTGCTCAGGCTGCTCCACTCCTCTGATCTTAAGAATGTTTAAGTCCCCAGATCACTCACTGCTTTTACTCAGTGTCGAGCATTCGCAGTGACTGGGCCCTCCCTTTGGAATGCCTTGAACCCATCCATTCGGGCATCACTTCTTACTCCCTTGCTCTGCTCAATGCGTAAGCTAAAGTCTCACTACTTTACCATGCCACTACAGTGCTAGGAGTGCCTCTGAGTAGAAATATAAGAGGCACTATACAAATGCTACCTTACATTACATACATCTGAAGCCCTGAGTGTCTATGAGCCTGGACAGTGAGCAAGGATCAAATGATAGCTGGTTTGAATTCAGATTCAGATGATAGCTGGTTTTAATGTAGCACCTTGTGGACCATTAAGCAGATTTTTAAGACATGCAATTCATTGCCTAGCTAGCTGGTAACCAATGAAGTGCTTTGAGTACAGGAGTGGTATAATCGTATTTTGAGTCTTCCTTATGGCTGAGTTTATTGATCCAGTGACTAGCTTTGTTAGGTCTAAAGAACAAAATCTAACAGGAGCTTGAAGCACTGACAATTAGTAGGCCCTATTAAGGGATGTTGTCCTCCGACCGTGATCTTGGTCTCAACAGCTAAGGTCTTGATCTAGGCAATGGTGGTCTTGGTCTTGATGAAATGGTCTCAGAAATTTCCAATGTCACTATACACTGTATATTATAAATATAGCTCATCGGATCGTACAAATTTAATTTAGGGTTTCACGCAGCTCGTTGTCAGTCAGCAACCAGCTATGAACTATGGTTCTAACAACCCGTCACCTCTTCAAGCCCATCATCTAACACCACTCAAGGCCATCCTTGCCAATGATCAGTTCAAGCCAAGTTGAATCCATGTTTTGCTCCATTTACTGCCTTCTGGCTGCATCTGCCCCAGTGGAACATATTTTCCACCATGGAGGCATCTTCATGCGTCCCAACAGGGCACACATGAGTGACAATGTTTTTGCGATTTGGTGTTTGCAAAGTGCACTGCTCACATTACTCAGTTATCAATTGCAGGTTTGAAATGATTATGTTGACCAATTGTCAATTGAACATATCTCTGATGAGTGAAACAACTATAATAACATTTCAGTAAAGTTTATACCTTATTTGGCTGCTTATTTGTTTAGTTAGGCAAGAATGTGTACAGTTATTGAATGGGTAATTTTTTTTGCATGAAACCATTAGATGGCCTTAGTCTTGGTCTCGGATAGTCAGTCTTGGTCTTGATGGTAGTGGCTTTGGTCTTGGTAACTACAGTCTTGGTCTTGATGGTAGGGGTCTTGGTCTTGTCTTGCAACTGCTGGTCTTGACTCCATCCCTGGTATTAAGCTGACAATTCATTATGCACAATAGTACCTAAAGACAAAAACGAGATTAAGTAAGGTCGTTTCATAATTCTGAACTGGAAGCAGCTATGATCTGGCTTTGTAAGATATTTTAGAATGATTTGTCATCATCATGTTCTTGGTGTCAAAGTGCTGAGATAGTTTCAGCTTTCGGGATCAGGATATTTTTTCAGTAAAAAGTACTCAAGAAGATATACTGCAGCAAGCTAATTTCTGAATTTGAATAAAAGAAGACAGAACATTATATTCAATTTAAAAATATATTCATCATCAGTGTTTCTGTCTCTCGACAGGTCCAGGTATCCAGTTTCTCCACTCCGATCGATTGCTTGCTTCTTCTTTGAGTTCCTGATATCCTTTATTCATCATCCACTCCAACATCATCTTTCTCGGTCTACCTCTCACTCTCTTTCCCTCCATTTTTCCTTCGACTATTGTTCTTAGTAGAGAGTCATGCCGGAGGACATGCCCCATCCAATTTCTCTGCCTTTTCCGGATTGTATCTATCAGGCTTCTTTCTTCCTCTATCTCCTTCATGACTTCCTCGTTTGTTTTATGCTCTGTGTATTTTATTTTTAGCATTTTCCTCCAAATCCACATTTCAAAAGCCTCTAATCGTTTTATATCTTCCTTTCTCATTGTCCACGTCTCCGCCCCATACAACGCCACACTCCAAATCAATGTTTTTACCAATCTCTTTTTTAGATTTAGTTTTAGTTTACTTTGCATCATCTCCTTTCTCTTGTAAAAAGCTTCCTTTGCTATTGCTATACGTCTTCTTATCTCTTTATTGATGCCAGATGCAATAAAGAGATAAGAAGACGTATAGCAATAGCAAAGGAAGCTTTTTACAAAAATATATTAATCAAGCCATAAATAGACGTGCTGAACTAAGGAATAATAAATGGACATTAGATTTAATAAAACTATATCAACAACAACAAAAATCAACAAACAACAGATCTTGCACTTAAGTGGCTCACACAGTCAGGACCTTCAGCTGCACCAAGTTTTGTACAATTGTCGCAGCATGTCTGCAATCAAATCCAGTGGCTCAATAGTTGCAACATTCAAAATAGCATTAAATAAACCCAAACAACCCAGAATTTTGACATAGGAAATAGTTTTATACCTGTTCATCATATAAAGCTAAATATACCGATATTAAATTTTATTGTGGCAATTTCTTCACATCATCACAGATAACATAGAAACAGCTCATTCGAGGCCAATGTTTCTATCCAATAAAGAAACAAGTAGAGTGTTTGCATCACAATAACACTGACAATATTTTAGAACAAAAATAATTATTTATAATAATAGCTAAAATAAAAGTTGTGCTAAAAACTGAAACCGTATAACTAAAATTTTAAGCATAAAAGTATGTGCAATCAAGAGATTTTTTATCTTGACTTAATAGACACAAAATTTATGGCCTTGTCTAATTAGGAATAAGTCACACTGCTAAGAAAAACCTGTATCAATCCCATATTGATCTTATGCTAGGCTGTTGAAAGCATAGCAGGCTTTTACGTATTTTTCTAAGTAATATTAAATGAGATAGAATTTATATGCAATGGAATGAAATCAAATATAAAACAAAATTGTGAAAACAGATATCAAGATGATAAAATCAGTTGTACTTTCAAATCCAGACTTAAACACATCTCATCCAGTTGGCTTTTCTTTCACAGTCTGTTCTGCTTATTATTCAGGCTGATCTTTGGCAATGGCCCAATCTTTTAAGGATAGTTTTGGATTATTAATTATCAATTGATGTAATCAAGTATTCTAATTGGCATTTATGCAAGTGAATAATAATTATTATGGAGCAGAGACTTGATGAACCATATCAAAAGCTATGAAAAAGAAACTGGAAGCTGCAGAAATGTGGTTCTATAGGAGAATGCTAAAAGTTCCGTGCACGCTTAAAAGAACCAATAGAGAAATTTTACAGATGATGGAAGAGAAACAAACACGGCTACCATCAAGCTAAGACAGATGAAATTTTTGAGGCACTTGATGAGGAAAGAGGGACTCGAGAACTTGGCAGTTACAGGCATAGTTGAGAGTAAAAGATCAAGAGAAAAACAACGATCAAAATGGACAGACAAACTAAGAGAGGGACTGGAGATAGACAGCAACATCGAACTGCTGAGGAATACCAGAGATCGCGAAAAGTGGAAGTCCATGGTTGCTGACGCAGCAATGCATGGCTAGTGTTGATCTCGTTAACGATAACGAAAATAATCGTTAACGGAAACTAAAGATTTTTGTTAACGATAACTATAACTATAACTAAAACACCACTAAATAACTGTAACTAATAATAACTGAAATGCTTGGTCCAATAACTAACGAACAATGATAACTAAAACATGTCTAACTAATAATAACTGAAACCTAATAACGATAACTGGTCCCAGTCTCTGCGGGCAACTGTACATGTGGCCTGTGTCCACTGTGCAACAGTCGACATTCCAAATACTTTAGGCGTACAGTTCGTGAATTACCGGTAGTTATTTTCTGTGATCCATGGCAAAAGTTTCTAAAGAAATACCGGTAAGCGGCGGGCGGCTGAAATGTAGCGTGATTTTTCGGATTTTTTCAGTACATAGTGGGCAAGAACAGTAGCAAATGTACAGTAGACGTAGAAGGAAAAGGAATCGGACACAGGTCAACCTAGAAACCAGAGTATTTCTGAATATGAATAAAACACTGGAATTAGTTATGGTTGCTGTGTGGCTATACTGTAATTGTCAATAATGTTTTAAGTCAAAGCTACAGATCGTTTCCGCACTTAATGGCAGTTCCTATAGTACTATTGTGCCTTTCTTTGAAATCAAGTGTACTGTACATTTTGTTTTGTCAATAACTATAACTAACTATAACTAAAACTTGACTAACTGTAACCAAAACGTTCTCAAGTTATATTTAGTTAACTATAACTGTAGCTATAACTAAAACTATATGCAATAACTCTAACTAATAGTAACTAAAACTAGGTTGGCATTAACTAATTATAACTGTAACTAAAACCAAACGAATAACTAAAACAACACTATGCATGGCACCTGAGAAGAAGAAGAATTAATATTGAAGTGCGGTGGAGTAGTGGTACGATTCTTGCCAATCAGAGGGTATCAGGTTTGAATCTGATCTTAGCCACTGCATAATGACCTTGGATCTTATTCAAACCTGACGGTCTGTGAGGAAGACAGCAGGAAGCACCTCCTCACTCCTCATTCCTGAGTGGTGTAAAATCCAATTAGACCTGTCTTAGTGCAAATAACTCATCATCATTAACCCGTTGCAGGGGGATTTAATTTTTTCAAGTTGTCCCCAATCGGGGTATTTAATTTGGGGGAAAGGCGTTCATGTGAAAATGTGAACATACAAGTTTTAAACTTACTATATTTCAGGCTATATAGAAGCTAGAAAGATGCGGTTTGCACCGTTGTTTGGCATTTTTATTGCTCTTTCAAACCATCCGTGCCAAAGAAGGAAATTTTGGGGGTAGGGTCCACCCTACAGCCCAAAATAGGACCCCTCCCCAACATTTTGGTCAAATTTTGTTCCAAGCCCAATAGCAAAAAATTTGTTGCGGTAACCCCCAAACTGTGAGAACGTTGTAAAGGGGTGTAATTGGAACAGAATAATGCAAAAATTTGAAAGATTGGACAAAATTTTGAGTAGTTATGCTTTTTGAAACAATATTACTCATTGCTCGAAGAAATGACAATTTTGCGAACAGATTTTCAATCTGAAAAACCGAACAACTCAGTATATTTCAGGCTATATAGAAGCTAGAAAGATGCGGTTTGCACCGTTGTTTAGCATTTTTATTGCTCTTTCGAATCATGCATGCCAAAAAAAGAAAATTTTGGGGGTAGGTCCACTCTACAGCCGAAAATCGGAACCCTCCCCCCAAAAAATTTCAAAGCGCAATAGCAAAAAATTTTCAGCGGTGACCCCCCAACTGTGAGCGTGAAAGTTTTAGAGCGGTGTAACTGGAACATAATAGTGCAAACATTTTGAAGATCGGGCCAAAATTGGCGGAGTTATGATTTTTCAAACCTCAGACTTGAGATTTTTCAAGGCATTTCAACACAAAGTCCCAGTATTTGGACGATCTATGGCAAGTTTTCTTGCTTATATAGTCAACAACAGCGAAGAAAGTGCTGCCATATATCAAATGGATAGTAAACTAAATCGAAAAGTTACTCCAGGAGTCCCGGGGCAGTTTAAAACTCCAATGTCCGATGCTTATCGGTGCTTATGTGGCGCAACGTTTTAAGACGGCGTTACACTTTTGGATATGATTTTCGGCCCCCGTTTATAGACGGTGCTGCCCGGGAACGGGTTAATATTGTAAGAAAAAACAAAATTTTGTTTGGGGGATAGTGTAGATGGAAGAAACATAAACTCAAATGCAGGACAGTCATGGGTCAATTACGTTTTAAGCAATTACAATTATATTACAAGTATATGGATTTTTGTCAATTACAATTACAGCCAATTACATTGGGATCAATTACAATTACAAATGTGTCAATTACAATTACTTTTCATTCCTCTTTCTGCTTCTTTTAATAAACTTAAGTGTCTAAAATAATTAACATAAATTAGTTCAACAAAGTCATATGCTACGGCCGATTTCAAAAACCGTAACACAAAGTTTCACAAACCTGCAAATGAGTCAACAAATTCGAAGTAGCCTTTTTTGAGCATGACACTAATTCACCACACAACCGGCACTTCACTTTAACATTTGCATTGAAAACAGCATTATTAAAGTCATCAGACTTTTCAAAATAATTCCATATTACTCCTTCTTTATTTACGCTCATCTTTACTGGCATTAAACTTTTATTCACAAAAAAGCACAGCCGCAGAACACAGGAAGTAGACAAATGATAAGCTGGTTCCCTTAGAATTTGAAAGGCAGTAAAACGTAAATAAGTCAATTTTTTCACGGCAACTGACCAGAGCAGTGAGTCCATTTACCAATAACTGCTGTGCTTTGACAATTCACTAACCATCCAATGTATTCACTGCCATACATTCATAGACTGACAAGACTTCGGCTCATACATGCTAATACGCTATTAGAACTTATAAAACTCACATTCCTGTAATTGAGTAAAACAATTACAATAGCTCAATTACAATTACATTAGCCATATGTAATTAATTACAATTGAATTACAATTATAATTGTAATTGACCCATGTCTGATGCAGGATATGAAGGTCTTTAAACGATACTGTAGTGACTACCTACCTATCTGGAGCAATCAGTCATGTAATTAGTAAACCTTAAATACCAGCTGAAACGGAAAATAAAAATTAAAACTCATAATATTCTCAAATGTAAACCCAACTGTTTGTACTAAGACTTTTGCCATAAAAATAGACAAAGTAGAAAAGTAGATAGACTGTGTCTTAAATGTGAAATTGCATTTAATATCTACCTATAAATATGTGTGTAATGTATGTGTATATATATATATATATATATATATATATATATAAAAGGAGTGACCAAACCAAAAGGTGCAAGTCGCAAATGACAAATTCCAAAAGCTTGGGAGATGTATTGCCACAATTAGACACAAAAACGATGCAGTGTAACCCAATTCTTTACAAAATTTAATTAAATCTGTGCTGCTATTTCTATGGCACCTATAATAAAATTGGCACAGAGCAAAATTATGACTGTTATGTGGCAATTTATGATTCTGTTGATCTTTTAATTTACTCCCAAAAATTTTTTAAACTTTTCATGAGCCACAGATTCTACTAGAAGAGCTGCAAGCCACTCATGAGCCACAGTTTGGCCACCCCTGATATATATATATATATATATATATATATATATATATATATATATATATATATTATATCTTCCATCAAACAACACCAAATCCAAATTAAAATTAGTAAACACCATTCAATGTATGATTCAGGAAATAAGCTATCTACTTATGCAGGACATCTTGCAAGTTGGTTGTGCCTATCAACCTCTAAATTAACCAAAATAACTGTTCTGTAAGAAAACATAACTTAATTAACATTAAATAGAAATTATGGAATTAAAGTATTTTATCTTCAACATCAAAGCAATTATAACTGCAATGAAATCTAAACCAACTTGAATCCAAATACCACATCCAGCACATCGTTTTGTCATAAGACCCTGAAAACCAATTAATATCTATTGTCACAGGATTCAATTCAAAAAACAATCGGCATTATTTAATAATAGCTGGAGTTGTCGTTGTCCAGTACGCGGTCTCTACTCTACGTCCCTCCTCTGTCAAAGACCGTGAAGTTCGGAGAGAGGTCCGTCACACGAGGCAACCCTCTGCTATGAAATTCGCTGTCCGACTCAGTGACACTTCCTTCGAGTCATTCGCCTCTAAACTTAAAACGCACCTTTTCAACTTATCGTACGATTGTTCCATGTAAAGCGCTCTTGATTTTGGCCCTCTATTTTACTGCGCTATATAAATCGTCATATAGAATAGAATACCCATCCCCTGTCAAAAATGACAGGGGAGAATGGCTGTTTTACTACCAGATTTTTGCAAATGTTTTAGCATTTTGCGCAATGAATTGTCCTTAACTTGCCGCCTTTCCTTCAAAAGAGTTAACGCCCATTCACAGCTGAGTTGACTGGGGGCGCTTGGTACAGAAGCAAAAAAATGCTGATAAATAAGATGTCAACTATTTTTTGAAAACTGTGGTAAAATAGCATGAATTCTGAGAAAAGAGGTAATAAATTTTTATATGGAATATCATTCAAACCATTTACTTCAAAATCATGCCACCTAGACAAGCTCTGCTCACCAACATAGGGTGACGCTGTACACATAGTAA
This sequence comes from Metaphire vulgaris, assembly GCA_018105865.1. Classification (NCBI taxonomy): domain Eukaryota; kingdom Metazoa; phylum Annelida; class Clitellata; order Crassiclitellata; family Megascolecidae; genus Metaphire; species Metaphire vulgaris. The sequence goes on from CM030865.1 coordinate 7,791,607, forward strand.
TTAATATAGTAATTATGTACATAAAAATCATGCCACTTCCTCAAGCTCTGCCTACCAACATAGCGTTACATTATTATTATATTGACATTATTATTATAGTACTATCCAGGTTGGATTATTGCAATAGCATTCTTCTGGGGCTTCCGGACTACCAGCTAGACCATCTCCAATCGGTCATGAACGCTGCGGCCCGATTGATCTTCAGCACGAGATGGAGGGATTATATGACTCCATTACTAAAATAAAGGCTACACTGTCTGAAGATCTCGGAGCGTATAGCTCATAAACGTTGTATGTTGACATTCCAAGCACTGAACGATCCTCTCTGTCCAGAGTAAATTTCTGCGCTCATACAGCGGCTGATGCTGACAGACTGTCGGAAACAGCTGCGATCAAACAAGTGACTTTGCCTTTATGTCCCTCCTCCGTCCAAGATGGTGATACTGGGGGAAAGATCCGTGACCCGCGGCAACCTTCTTCTCTGGAATGCTCTTCCTGCCTCAGTGACATTGATTACATCCTTCGAGGCGTTTGCGACTGCCCTCAAGAAGCATTTCTTTTACACATCTCTTGATTTTAGCTCTAACTACGTTACAGCATTTAATAAATTATCTAGGCAATAGAATAGAATAGATTATTATTATTGAACAACTTTATTTTGCACATGGCAGAGACAAACATGACATGAAATGATAATAAAGATGACTGAGACAAACATCAAAATAATACTTAAGTAAAACAAACAAACAAAACTCAAATACCTATTCAACTATTCACAGTGACATCTGTTACCTCCTTTGAACGGTTCTCAGTTGTGCTGAAGATATCTCTATTTAATATTTCATTTCCATTTATGTAAAGTGCTCTTGCTTTTGACATCAAGCTATGTTATAGCGCTATAGAAATTGTCAAGTTAATAATAATAATAATAATAATAATAATAATAACTAACATAACATTCATTACCACATATCCAAGACTTCAGACCTGAAACACACATTTATTATACAATCAGAGCTATAACATATCCTGGAGAAGAAAGCATGAGAACATTCCAGGTAGAAATATAATATTATTGATTGAATGTCGAAGGTCCGGGTATTGCAGCCGACTGCCGAAGGTCAATGGAGGGTTACCGTCTCCAGAGGAGGTTTGGGTAGCACTCGTCACAGTAGTGGTGGGTATTCGACCGTCGGTTGCATGTAAAGCAGGAACTTGAAACCTGGTGTTGATTGTTGTGCGATCCATGGTCTAAGTGAAGCGATGTCCCCGAACACTTTGTTCCCCCAGGATGGGAGTAATGGAAAGTGCAGTAGCCCGAGCCTTTTTCTTGGATGGTCCAATACTCGCCTCAAGCTGATGCTACCCACACCGTTGGGGAGCATCTGGACTCCTCGTCTGCCGTGGGGAAGCGAGATGCTGCTGCTGCCCAACACCCTCGGTAGCTCTTAGCCGACCAGCTGGTGCCCGCATCTGCCCAGGCACAATATGATCCATGAAAGGCATGGGAAGCCACAACGACAGTCATCATTGAAGCCGCTATGGAAGTGGTTGGCTTCCGAAAACCATCCAAGAAACCTTGGGTGTCCGACGCCACATACGACACCCTCAGAAAGAAAGCCTCAGCTTGTCTTTGCAGAGACATTCCTGAACGTCAATGCATGGGTCACATTTTTAAAGCCCAGGCGCGACATAACAAGAAGGTATATTACAACAAAATCGCTGACGAAATTGAAGAATCGCATGGGTTCCATATTCCGGACGATGCGAACTCTAGCAGGCACTAGACAACGCTCCTCTCTTTCATTGATTAACAAATCCGCATGCCTTTCACAGGATGAAGTGCTGAATCGATGGGTCAAACACTACCATCAGGTGGTGAACCACCCAATTGGTGAACTGCATGCGCAGTTGGACCATGAGGCCGACACAGCTACACCTGACCCTGACATCTCACCAGACGCTCCAACTCTGTTGGAAGTGGTTGCTGCCATCAAGAAATTATGCAACAGAAGAGCACCTGGTCCCGATAACATACCACCCGAGTTAATGAAGTGCACCATCGGACCAATCAGCATAGCTCTACACTCGCTGTTCACCCAAGTGTGGCACAGTGGTCGTGCCCTTGCAGAGTGGAGGGACGGAATTCTTCTATCCCTCTACAAAGGACAGGGTAATAAGACAGAATACTCCAACTATTGTCCAATCACCCTTCTCTGCTGTCCAGGAAAAGTCTTTGCACACATACTCCTTAATCGCCTGCAACCACTCCTCGACCGAATTAAAAGACCCCAACAGTCAGTATTTACGGCCGGGAGGTCAACGATAGACGCTATCTTGGCCCTTCGTTTGCTGGCAGAACTACACCAGGCATATCAGCAACCTCTGAATGTTGCATACGTAGACATCAGGTTCGTCTTCAACTCTGTCGATCGTCAGGCATTGTGGAAGGCCCTTCATGGTGCCGGAACGCCATCATTCCTCTGCAACCTGATCGAAGATTTACACCACGACGCTCATGTCCATATTCGCTCCAATGATCAACTCTCTGGTCGATTCTCCACAACGTCAGGAGTGCGGCAGGGGTGTATCTTAACCCCCCGCTCTCTTCTGCATCGCATTCGACTGGGTATTACACCACGTACCCATCAACCAGGGTATCAATGTCACTGGACGATTCTTCTCCAACCTGACATATGCAGATGACAAAGCCATGCTCGCAAGATCGCCGTTGCTGCTTCCGGACGTCTTGGCCACATTCGATACAACTGCTGCCACCTTTGGAATGCACATCTCCTGGACCAAGACGAAGATTCAGAATATAGGAGCTGGACCGCCATGCAGCAACCTCCTAGTAAATGGTAACACAGTTGAGGAGGTTGATGAGTTCATTTACCTCGGCTCTAAAATGACGTCATCTGGACATAGTCGCCCTGAAGTTTTACGTCATATATCTCTCACTGTCGGCGCCATGGACAAACTCCACCGAATCTGGCATGACCGGCACATATCAATACAAACTAAAACGTGCATATACCAGTCGCTCGTCCTGCCTGTCCTCCTGTATGCAGGCGAGACATGGACTCTGCTCATCGCAGTTGACATCAAGACTCTGAAAGCCTTCCATATGCGCTGTCAGTGTAGGTTCCTTCAACTTCCTTGGCATCCTCTGGTTCAACAGGATAACAAACTCCACAATCCAGTCCAACACCGGCCTACCTACCATCAGCTTCCTCCTCCAGAACCACCGACTATCACTGTTTAACCATGTCGCTCGATTATCTCTGGACGCTCCTGCCAACCAGATTTTTGAAACTTTGAAAGACTAAGTAGTGAATAAGGAACAATAGAGCCATTGTAACCTGTGCTTTGCAAGTTCAAAGGAGGTGCAACTTTAATAATTTTTAATAGGAATAATTGTGATTGGATCAATAGAACCAGAGGTGTCACGACCATGAGGCATTTGGGGCCACTGAATATAACCCTATAAACTATATGAACTCTAGAATTCTGCTTCAAAGTTTGAAACCTTGAAAGTATAAGCAGCAAATAGGGAACAATAGAACTATTGTAGCCAATGCTTTGCAAGTTCACATAGATCATAAATTTTATTGGACGCAATAAGGGCGATCTTATGGGTTTACAGCGTACGGTTCAAACTATGTGAGTAAAATAACCTTCACTTGGCTTCAGTTTCCTTCATGTGGATAGCACAAACATTCATTATACTAGATTCCTTTGTAACATTCTGTTTTACCACAAGATTGCAATCTGATATTACTCTAATATAAATTACAATTATAGTAGATGTCATGAATGCTATAATATTATCAAAGCATTCATATATTATATTACAAATTGGAGAATTAAGAGCTAGGTATTCAAATCAAAATTTCACTGCATACCTTTCGTGATGGACATAAGGAATCAAGGCATGCTGACATATTTGGAGATTTAACACAGGTACACATATCGCTCAGTACGACACAACATTGGCAGCAAGGCTCATTTTCCTTTCCACAGCAGTCACTTGTCTGGCTGCACATGCCGCGAGACTGCAAAGAGATATTATTATATAAGAAACAGAAATAAAAGTGACACACAGAAACACTAGTAAACATAAATCTTAGTTTGAATTAATTTCATGCATTAAAGTTTAAATTATTTTATACTTCATGAACTTGAACATTAGAGAAGCATTCTAGTCAAAGCTTTATAGCAAATCTTTAGCAATATTGTGCATGGCAACTGAATTAATGTGAATTCCTATTCCCATCTTCTGTTGAAGTTACATAATAATCACAGAAGAGAAATAGATTCAGATACAAATAAGAGAATGCCTCTGCAGATATGGTAGAAAATGTCTACAAATGATACAAGGATCTGTCATTACCGGGTAAATAGTAATCAACGTCAATTTCTGTAGATCCACAGAATGAAAAGAAGATTTCAGAAAGTGTCTACTTATTCTAAGATATTCTCAAGTTTCTAATTTTATTTTCACACCGATTCAGTGATAGTATTGCTCTATGTGTCAGAAGGAAATTATTTCAGTGGTCTGTGGACTGGCAGATGCTTTTCAATATTGATAAATGTTCTGTAATGCATGTTGGGAAATCTAACAATGGTAATGAATATTCTTTAGGGGGGAAGGTTCTATCCACAACAGAAAGAGAAAGAGACTTGGGGAAATGTTGGGAATGATGAAAAGGACAATAGTGAGTCGAGACAAAGATATAATCATAAAACTTTATAAGTCATTAGTAAGACCTCATCTGGAATACTGTGTTCAGGCTTGGAATACCTTCTTGAAAAAATATATAGAGCTTTTAGAAAAAGTGCAAAGACGAGCAATGAAGATGGTCAATGGGTGCCGTAATTTAAGCTACGAAAAAAGACTTCAATATTGTGGACTGACAACATTAGAAAGGAGAAGAGAGAGAGGGGATTTGATAGAAACATACAAAATAATGACTGGGAAAGTAGATGTGCCATATGATCGATTCTTTACATTGGCACACTATAGCAACACAAGAGGCCACAAATGCAAATTGTTTAAGCAGAGGGTTGGTCCAAGAAAGAAAAATTTTTTTAGTGCAAGGGTTGTGGGCAAATGGAACAGTTTGGACGAGGTGGGAATGACAGTTGAAACAGTAAACGGATTCAAAGGCTATCTCGATAAACTAGGTCATTGAATGCAGATGGTTACATCAGTGGTTTTCACACAGGCTTACTTAGCCTCCTAAACCACTTAAAATCACATTATTATTATTATTATTATTATTATTATTATTATTATTATTATTATTATTATTATTATTATTATTATTATTATTATTATAAGGTCTTTATGCAGTGATCAGATGATTATGGATGTTCAGAAGGTTGTGAAAATGCAGAGTATGATGCAATTCAGTGCCCTGCAAGTTCTCCACTTTTCTTTCTTTAATTTAAGTCTACTGCAAAATGTTTGGTTCCAAGTTTAGATCCCCTCTTGAAAGCATCGGTATTGTCATTGATTTAATTGTGGGTGCACATGTAAGTCACAGCCTTGTCTCGTTCCAACTGTTATCTCAAACAAGGCTGTGGCTTATCTGCACTACTATTCAACATAATACTGGAGGTGGTAATGCAAAAAGCAGTACAAAATATAAAAGAAGCAACCGCTGGAGTAAAATATATAGACCGTAGACCTCTTAAAGTAAGGATTGACGTCAGCCATGCTCGGGTCTGCGAACTTGGGTCCATTGAATTTTTAACACCATAGCATCTATTAAATTGTGCAACTGGAGATTGATTGGTGATACAGCTATGAAATTTGGTGGTCACACTCAGAAATGAACTCCTTACAAATTTCAAATAACCGGAAGTTGATGACGTCATTACACTGCGAAATACATTGATTTTAAAACGATATATGTATATATCATTTTGAAATCAAAGCATTTCACATACATTGGATGCTGCTGATCTAGGCTGAATATATGGTAATTAGCATTGGAATCCAGTAATCAAGAATTTGGCTTTTATACATTGAGCAGGATCACAATATTACTACCAGAAATATAATCCAATGGTGTAGCCAGGGTTCCAAAATATGGGGGATATGTAGAATTTTGGGTAAAAAGGCTCTTCAAAGAGTTATTCACAAATTCATGTATTCTCTTTGATCATGCTACCTACTCCTCCCCGAAATTTCTCTGTTTTTGTGCAAATCCCATGGCTGTGGTCCCTGCCAGAATAGGGGGCTGACCCCTCGTGGCTATGCCAATGCTATAGTCAAATGGCTGCCCGTAACTGATGCTCGTTTTATTCTCCAATATTGAACCCAGGGTAGTAGCCTGGATCCGAGAATTTAGAGGCACCTTTGCATATACACACAAGCTAATGAATTCAGTTTTGTCACAAGAATACAGAGAAGAGGATTGCAGAATAGAGGCACTCAAATTTGTCGTCTCAAACACTTGGGGCGTTTTCCTCGATCTATAAGAGACAATGCCTCCTAATTCTTGGGTCCTGGCTACTCCCCCCACCAGGGGTTAAATTGAGTCGGATCTTGCCGAATCTCTGATCTGAGATGTCTGGCAAGAGATCCAGAAAGTCTGGCGTCAGATCTGGAACGTACTTTTATTTGTTGAGATCTTTTATTGTTTACTTTAGCACTTCACATGCATGGGAAAGAAAAGAAAACGTGAACTGTACTCTAAGTGTTCGTTTAAAGTTAAGAAAAAAGTTAAGAAAAAAGTTGTGAAGAAATTTTGTGGCCGGAGGAAAAATAAGAGGAGATCCGGCACCTCTGAAAAAGTAATTTAACCACTGCCCCCCCCACACACACACATATATATATATGTCATTTTCTTAGCCCCTAGGGCACGGGGGCCCAGCAGGTAACCGGGCAATTCAGAGCGGACAATTCGGAGCAAAGAGAAAAAAGCAAAGTTTCACTGAGTTTTAAATAAATGGGGTGACCGACATATGGGTTTCATCCGACATATGGGTTAGGGTTAGGTTTAGGGTTGGGTTTAGGGTTATAGACATATAGACATATTTTTTAACTTTAACTTTTAAACTCAGTGAAACTTTGCTTTTTGCTCTTTGCTCCGAATTGTCCGCTCCGAATTGCCCTAGAACCAGCCCGGTCTCCCTATTCTGATCGGGACTGGTCATGAGATTTGCTCAAGGGGTAGTATTAAATCCAGGGAAACTCACCAAGCTTTTGAGACGATGACCTTTTTGGCTTGTTTGAGACATCTTTATTCACTGTGGAGTTATCACTGTGGAGTTATCACACAAATATTTGGGTGGCTTGAGCCTAAAAGATTTTTGACGTTGCAACCTTTGCGTTGCATCTGAATTACTACACATTAGGCCAAAGTTGCGAAAACGCAACGCTAAAATATAACGAAAGATAACATAAAAACGAACTGGAATATTTGTTTAAATTTTATATTAATTTTTAGACTAAACTTCCTGCTATCGAAAATTATTTAATCCGGCGTGAAAATAAATTTTTTGGTTAACCCATTCCCAGGCACTGCCGTCTATAAACGGCACCCAAAAATCATAGCGAAACGGGTATCGCCGTCTTAAAACGGTGCGCCACATAAGCATGTGTGTATCCCGGACATTGCAGTTTTAAACCGCCCCGGGACTCCGGGAGTAACTTTTCGATTTAGTTTACTATCCATTCGATAGATGGCAGCACTTTCTTCACTGTTGTTGACTATATAAGCAAGAAAACTTGCCATTGATCGTCCAAATTCTGGGATTTTGCATTGAAATGCCTAGAAAAATCTTAAGTCTGAGGTTTGAAAAATCATAACTCCGCCAATTTTGGCCCGATCTTCAAAATGTTTGCACTATTATGTTCCAATTACACCGCCCTAAAACTTTCTCGCTCACAGTTGGGGGGTCACCGCTGAAAATTTTTTGCTATTGCACTTTGAAATTTTTTTGGGGGGAGGGTTCCGATTTTCGGCTGTAGAGTGGACCCACCCCCAAAATTTTCTTTTTGGCACGAATGCTTCAAAAGAGCAATAAAAATGCTAAACAACGGTGCAAACCGCATCTTTCTAGCTTCTATATAACCTGAAATATAGTAAGTTTAAAACTTGTATGTTCACATTTTCACATGAACGCCTTTCCCCCAAATTAAATACCCCGATTGGGGACGACTTGAAAAAAATTAAATACCCCTGGAACGGGTTAAACTGTAAAGCGATTACAACTGCCCTATTTTGACGCGCTAATGGGCTAGGTAACAACAACACTAACAGCAAGCAAAGAGATTATATTAACTCAAGAGCAGCCTTTTATTATAAGTGATAAATAACTACATGTAACTAAGTGAATGCAAAAAACAATTTTGAGAAAATTTCTCTCCTGAAAAAATGTAAATTTTTAAACTTTGCGTTGCGTTAATGCAACATCGGTTTTAAATGGGTTAATTGTTCATTAAAATTTTTTAATCAGTTGCCAAGGCAGCCATTTATTTTAGCACGGTAATCATGGTAATGCATTACTTAAAAATATTTTAAATACTTCCGGTTTTGAAGCGTAGAATCTAGGAAAACTTTAACAATTGATATATAGGTCAGATTTAGTATCCCTTTATCACTTATCACTTTACATCCTCATTCATTGAATTTCTACTTGGAGATCAAAAGAATAAGGTCTTAGAAACGCTACGAGAAAGGCTGCTGACTAGAACCAAGGGAACTCTGGTTCAACATCGTAAAATTCCATTCAACTACGACCAGAAACCGCAAAATTGCTTTAATTCTATTTAGATTTGCTTTTTATTTTGACTTCAGGTGACTTATCCCACTTTCTAGAGGAATTTTGCCCCATAGCAACGAATTTCCGGTCACCAAGAAACTGCCCTTATTGGCAAAGTCCAAGGTGTCAGGTCCAAAAGAATCGATTTTCTAGTGCTAACAGCACAAATATTCGAAAAAATAAGTGCCATCTGGCAAATAAATGGATACTAAACTGATATATTTATTATAAAATGAGCCAGACTCAGGTGTAATGATTCACAGTCGGCTTGGGAAGTACTACACGAGTCCCTCTCAGGGTAAACGGTTATCGGTAAGCGCCGATAACATAACCAGTCTCTCTCATGTTAAACAGTAAAGGGATTAATACCTGCCACACACTATCAAAGGCCTGTTTATAATTTCAGGGGCCATGGTGGAGTAACAGCAAGATTTTTGCCATGGTAGCGGGTTCAAATCACACCCTGGTCACTGCACAGCGACCTTGAGAAAGTTAATTGCTCCACATTCACAATTCTTCACTTAGTGTGAGACCTAACATGTGTTAATAACCATGTAATAATATAGTAATAATAACAATCTATAAAGTTGTTGTACAGTGTTCTGCTTTTCTCACAGAATTTCTCTACCAGTTGTGTCACCATGAACAATTTGGTCTGTTGTCCTTGTTCTGAACCCAGCCCATTTTTCTGAAACAATTTTTTCTATATACAGTACTTTCTTAGCCTCTTCTGTTTCATTCACGAGTATATATTTCCATGTATACTTAGTAGACTAATGGCATGATAATTGCTGCATTCAGTTTTATCGTTTTTCTTGTATACAGGTATAATTGCTTTTCACCATTCTTCTGTTCACTTTTTTCTGCATATACTTTGTTGCAGTTGCATAGTGTGTGTAGCATACTAACTGATGTCTCCCCCAGCTCTGATCATTTCTGCTGCTATGTTGTCTGCTCTTGGTGCTTTATTTCTTTTTAAATTTATTATTTCTTTCTCTACTCTACTTCTTTCATAAAAAGAGGTTTACTTATAAGCAAGTATAGCAACAGGCAACACAAATTATGGCAAAAATGTGAAAACTTAATTATTTCATGGAATCTTGCAAAGCTGAAGCATTCCTTTCAAAATTATCTTAAGGTAAGACTTTCAGAGCCGAATTTTCACTTTTAAAAAGAAACCAGAAATTTTTCCGCCACTCATTTATGAACCTACAAATGTATTTTACTTAAGGGGCTGTCCATTAATTACATCAACAATTTAGGGGTGGGAGGGGGTTTGAAAAAGTTTCATAGTTGTTGACAGAGGGAGGGGGGGTCAAGAGAAGTTGACGTCAACAATTTCACTTTTTACAAATAATCAAAAAAATAGGAAATTTCATGGAATACTTACTACTTAGTGCAATGGAAAAAAAGTATGGCAAAAAAGGTCATCACCACCACATTTTGACATTCGATGAGTGCAAAAAAGGGAAAAAATGGTCATCACCACAAAAAATAAAAACCTTGTTATTGGGACCTGTCATTGATCTGGGGTCAAAAGTTTTTGATGTAAATATGGGGGGTAAGTGAAAATTGACAGTTGTTGGCAAGAGTGAAGGGGGTCAAAAATTGCCCAAAATTTGTTGACATAATTAATGGACAGCCCCTAAGCAATATGGAACTTTTAAAGGGAAAATGAGTCTTGAGTGGCATTTAGCTTATACAAATATCCAGGCAATGAAATGTTTTCAGGCAGATATAAAGCCACAAGTAGGTACAGCAGATTAAATAAGCACAAACTTTGTAACAGCTACTAAACTATATTAAACTAATTAACTAAAAATTGTAACAATAGTTATGACTTACTGACTGCATAAATGCAAGTGTTCTTGTATACAATGAAACTGCCACATCAATGCACCATCCATAAATTTGATGAGCATTCTCATTGCATTACTATATATATGAATGACCATGGAACCTCCTTGTTGGTTCAACATGGATTTATCATAAATGATAATCATAAATAAATTCTGGACAGGTTCATCACAGTGAATGATCACTGTCAATAAATTATACAAATCAGGTTTACAGCTTTGGTATATAATGAATGACCATGGAACCTCCTTGCTGGTTCAACATGGTTTTATCCATAAATGACCATCACAAATGACTTATGGTCCTACACTTTTTTTTCATCCTCCTTGATCTCCTCCAAGAATGTCTGATCACAAACTTAATTCTAACTCAAAGAAACACACAACAATATGAGCTCATAATTTGAAATTTCCAAGTGGCTCGTTTAATGAATACACACACATCACATTACAAACATTTTGCAAAAGTACAGTTAATTTACACTGCACAGTTTGCAAACTAGTAGGCTATACAACTTGAATCTCAAAACAGCCAACAGAGAGGAAAATTTTAAAATGCTATAAAGTTGTCACATTCTACTTCATTACTTGTTCTAGTAAAAATTTAGCCATTTATAGAGAATGAAAATTTTCAATATTATTGTTACTTCCCTTTATATCAGAGTCCATAAACTTTCCTCAAACAGGCCAAATTTTGTGGCACAGTCTTTCACAAATCATAGCCATAAAAATCATCACTAAAGGGTCATTGCACAAATATAAAATACTTAATTAAAAACCCAAAGTACCTTTTATAATGAATCTGGATTATTTTTATCTTTTCATTATCTTTTTACCAACTGGACTGTTAGAGGAAAAGATAAAAATAAATATTAGAATGGATTTCATATTTTGCAGTTTTGCTATAAAAAATATAATACAAACTAGGAATATTATATAACTACAATGGCTCCGGATCCCGGAACGCATCAAGTTTAAACAATGCTGGCTTAAGTTTCGAGTCTTGCACAACTCAACCTGTCCCGGCTATTTAACAGCGCTGGTGGCACAGGCCTGCAATGACGAAAAGGAGCTTGCATCTCCGGTCCAGCAGTCGCGTTCTGTTAATTATTGAGGCTCATATTGGCAGACAACAGTTTTACTATGTATCACAAAAAAGTGAGACTTGACAAATCATGAACACCATATTACTTTATCGGCCACTGAGTTTTTTGATGGCGCGGTACTTGGGACACAGATCATTTCTTGCGAGGCTTTGTTCTGCCTCATCAGCAAGACCATTGTAATAAATCTCGCAGTCACAACTGGCTAGGGCATCAAATTGCCGTTTAAGTCGATTACATTCTTTGTGATCGCCACTTTGACAAGCATCGGCGTTTTGGGTAGAACAGCATCTGTTTCATTAGACATCCATGGAGCTTTCACATGCTGCTTATAGCCAATAGTTTTTTCAGCCAACTCATGAATGGTATGACTTCAACGTTATCAAGACACCTATATCTACTGCTATCTTGGCTCAAACATGCACGGCATGGCTAACTTGCTAGATTAGTCTCTTCTCCACTTAGGTATTGCTTCCTCTGCCATGAATCTACTTGACAGAATCTGGAGGCAACAGAATCTAAGCCTTAAAACCAAATTCTGGATGTACACCTCTCTGGTTGTCCCAGTTCTTCTCTATGGCAACAAGACCTGGGCTATGACCAGTCGAGATTGGCAGAAAATTGAGGCATTCCACATAAAGGCCCAGCACTGGATCTTGATGTTAGGTGGTTCTACTCTGTATGCAATGACGAGATTTATTCACGATCTGGCCAGGAGACTATTCATTCACAAATCCGTTGTTGGCGTCTTGGTCTCTTCGGACATGTAGCACAACTCCCAATCGAAGTACCTGCCTCTGCCGCACTACGCCTAGCTGCATTCGTCTGATTGGCATCGACCATGAGGAAGACCACCAACCACCTGGCTTCATCAAATCTGTTACGACTGTGGGCTGCCAGCCACTGAAGCACTCCAGTGTGCTCAGGACAGAACATTTTGGAGAGCAATTGCAACGACCACTCCAGCTGATGATGATGATAAAGAGGATGATGATGATGATGATGATATTACTTTATGCTAAGAAGTGGCATATCCTTTACTGGTACATTATAATCTGATCTGATTTTATATAAACTTCAAGCATCTGTGGCTCCATTTCAGCAGTGCATTCAATGCAAGATGCATGTGAATTGCAGTGAGAATTCTATCAGTTCAGATATTTGTATAGAGGCAATCTGTAAATCCTGGCCCGAGGGCCAAATTTGGTTGGCCTGCGAGACCCTATGCCATAATATTTGCACAGAGCAAAAAATTTCATGCAATTTATATAAGGCATAATATTGAAACATGTAGCCACATTAGTGCTATGTGTTCTCAACATCCTTACACACAAACACACAATAACTATGAAAACTTCTGTGGATGATCAATTTGCAAACTTCCTTAGCAGAATTTCTTAGTTTTAATCAACTAACCTGCAGAATTGATTTCACGGTTAAAATAAGGACAATTAGGATGATATAACCACCAACGGCGATGCACACAATTGCTGCCACAGGAAGACCAACTGATTCCCTGGATACTGTTGTTGGGATTGAAGTTGAACTCTAGAAACTCAGATGTTTTAAAGATTAACTATAAACATTACACCTGACTGCATGTAAAACGCTGTCCAAAAGCACCCATCTACCATATATACTCGCGGATAAGTCGAGAAATTTATGCCTCAACCCCTTAAACGTTTACCCTCGAGACAGACTCGGGTTACGTTATCGACACCCCGAGTGGGACTCGGGCAGTACTTTGCAAGCCTACAACTAACCGTTGCTCACGAATCTGGCTCATTATTATACATATATGGCTTTAGTATCCATTTATTAGCCAGATGGTGATTTTTAGAATATTTATGCCGCAAGCTCTTGAAAAATCAATATTTTCCGATTGGACCCCTGGACTTTGCCTGTAATGGCGGTGTCTTAGCGACCGGAGATTAGTTACCATGCGGCAAAATTCCTCAAGAAAGTGGGGATAAGTCGCAGGAAATAAACATTGAAGGCAAATCTGATTAGAATAAAAGCAATTTTGAGGTTTATGGTCATAGTTGAATGGAATTTTACGATGTTCAACTGGAGTTCCGTTGGTTCTAGTAGCGGCCTTTCTCGTAGAGTTTCTAAGACCTTATTCTTTCTATTTCCAAGTAGCAATTCAACGACTGAGGACACTAAGTGATAAAGGGATACTAAATCTGGTCTTTACATCAATTTATAAAGGTTTCCTTTAATTCTGCGCTTTAAAATCAGAAGTATATAAAATAATTAAAAGTAATGTATTGCCGTACTAAAATAAATTGCCACCATGGTAACGGATTTAAAATTTTTAATAAACGGTGAAGGGGTTAAAATTCACAAAAAACGCCAAGTCGACTTATCTGTGAGTCAATGCAATTGTCCAAAGAATTTTTGTAAAGAAACAATTCCTAATGCATTACAGTGTCAAGTCATGTTGTGTCTATTTAAAGACGCGTCAGTCAAAAGGGGTGGGCGTCTGGCTCCTCCTTTCTCAACTGAGCACCATTAAGCAGTGATAGATTGGGCCAATCAGATTCCGTTCAGAGTATAACAGACATTGTGGACAACAAATACCTCCAGCCAATGACCGTTGGTTGACCTGTAAACAGCTTGGAGACGACTGATTGAGAAAGGGAGCAGCTGTTTGTTTGACCGCGCGGTCGACCTTGGCCTCTGTGTAACACAAATACTTTTGACCTGTAAACAGCTTGGAGACGTTGGGAGGGGGAGGGGAGTGGAACGACTGTCTGTTTGTCCACGCGGCCGACCTCTGTGTACTGCAAATAGGCCTACTTTTGACCTGTAAACACCTTGGACATGTTTGGGGAAGGAGAGCGGCCATCTGTTGACTCAATTTCAGTGCAGATCGGCTATTATTAGGCAATTCAACAAATCTGTAAGCTCCTAAATTTCCTTGTAGATTTGTACACGGGTCATAGCAAATTATATAATTTTTACCAAAAAACGGGGTTGACCTATCTGTGAGGTCGACTTGACCGCGAGTATCTATGGTAGATCAGAAGTCTCAAATTAATAAAATATAAAATGCAAAAGTAATATCAAGTACTTAATGACATTCAGATAACTTATAATTGTCTGCAAAGTATTAATGAAATGCAATAAAAATGCACCCAAAATAGTATTTAAGAAATTATCAAATAGTTTTGAACTTGATTGTTGGTTTAACCATATTTAGTGCCTTTCTACGCATTATCTATCAATGCCCATTATTGAAAACCACAAAATGAAATCATCTGCAAAATCACGAGCACTCACCATCTTTTTTTACAATTAAAGACCAGGACACGAATTAACAGGTATCACCAGCAATCTTGTAAACATTGGCTTGATACAATGTTCAATGCTCCTTTCTATGATAGAAAAAAGTCAGTTCAAGTTCATTCGTGGCTTTTTCTGTACAAAATTATTTTCCGAAATGCAATAGTCAGCAGTCAGTTGTCAACTTGCTGTAGCAAATCGTTTGGACCATCATTAAAAATAAAATGTATGATAAGAAAATTGATAGAGAGATGGCAATTAGATATAGCTCAAATGTTCTAGTTTTAAATTTAATTCTGCAATAAAAAATTAAACCAGTCTTCAAATTTTCTGGAAAGCTGTTCTGCCTCATTCTGATACAAAAAGCCTGAGCTCAATAAATTTGTAGTTGTTGTATCACTTTATATAGGAAATGCCAAAGTCAACAAATGTGAACAAGCTAATAAAACATGTAAAAATGTAAGACATCTCATATGTGGGGCAATGAATTTCATCATGAACAAATACAAATATGCATTCAATTTATAAACTTAGTTAAGGCAAATCTTCCATGCCATTTCATTTGATTCAAATTTTTCCTCAAATAAATTGTGGAAATTGCAGAAAGAAAATGAATATTAAGTGGCACAATTACCTGCAAGGTCCAAATGAAACTACAGTATCATAGAAACTAAATTCAATCATTTTAAACCATCAAACAAAACAAAAACTAAAATTATTTGTAAAACGAAAACTAAATATTATATAAACAAGAAAATAACTGCTCTAAGACAAAATCATCTAAAAATATTTGCAAAACTAAAATATTTGTCTATGCAGCACACAAGCTGCGTAACAAAACATTAAATTCACGATGATGAGAGCCACTAAATATACTTTTCATAGTTATAAAACATACGCAGTACTTTCTATCACTCTTTGATTTCAGTGGCAAGGGCAACAAATGTCATTATCTTGATGATGTCAACATTGCTCCTACTATAGCTACTGGTCTTCTTGGCGTCCTCATCAAAGAGACGTTTCCTTTGACAGTCACATTAGGCATCTTACATGGAATTGCTATCATCAACTTTGCAGTTTCAAAGCAATTCGCCATTACATCTCAATCGCAGTTAACATACAGCTCACAAATGCATTTGTCCTATCCTGAATTGACTACTGCAACTGTCTTATTCGACCTTTCAGATACCCAGCTGCCTGCAAGCAGTTCAGCTGGGGCTCTTGTGACTTTCGGACTATCATGTTATGCCTCTTCACAGGGACAAGCTCCACTGGCTCCAAATTCATGAGCAAATTACCTTTAAGCAATGTTTTATCACCTACCAAGCCTTGAATGACCCTTTCTGTCTGGAATACATCTCATCACTCGTCTCTAGATTTACATCAAATTATCGTCCTTCTCAGCTGCGCTCCAGCAGTCGTGTTCAACTACTTATTATTATTATTATTCCTAGATGATTTATTAAACGCTATAACATAGCTAGTGCTAAAAACAAGAGCGATTTACAGATGTTCATAAGATGCGCGAAATAAGTGCGTCTTGAGGGCAGTCACAAACGCCTCGAGGGATGTGATAGATGTCATTGAGGCGGGAAGAGAGTTCCAGAGAAGGGGGTTGCCACGTGTCACGGATCTTTCCCCCAGCATCACCGTCCTGGACGGAGGAGGGACATCAAGGCGAATTCGCTTGTTTGATCGCAGCTGCTTACGACAGTCAGTCGGCATCGGCCGCTGTATGAGCGCAGAAATGTACTCCGGGCAGAGAGGGTCGTGCAGTGCTCGGAATGTGACCATACAGAGTTTGTAAGCTATACGCTCCGAGATCTTCAACCAGTGTAGCCGTTCCTTTAGCAATGGAGTCACGTGATCCTTCCATCTCGCGCTAAAGATCAATCGGGCCGCAGCGTTCATGACCGACTGAAGACGGTCAAGCTGATAGTCCGGAAGCCCCAGAAGAATGCTATTGCAATAATCCAACCTGGATAGCACTAGTGCCCGGACTACGTGGATCGCTGCTGATGTTGAAATGTACCGTCGAATCTTGCGATCTTGCGCAGCTGAAAGTAGCAGGCACGAGTTACGGAGCTCACTTGGCCGGCGAGGGATAGAGAGTCGTCAAGAAGTACACCCAGAAGGCGCACCTCCGTAGACGGAGCGATGACGGCATCACCGATCGTTAGAGGAGAACGATCTAATAGGTGAGCCTTTCTGGGAGTACTGATCCATAGCAATTCTGTTTTACCGGGATTAAGCGCGAGGCGATTTGTCGCGGTCCATGACATGATCTCCTGTAGACAGTCCTCGAACCGAGATCGCAGGTGCCCTGTATCTGAGGGACGGCAGGAGGCGTACACTTGCCCGTCATCCGCGTAGGCATGCCAGTCTAACCCATACGATCCGGCGATCCGTCTCAGATCCGCTGCGTAGAGGATAAAAAGGAGCGGACCTAAGGCTGAACCTTGTGGTACTCCGCAGCGGACGGGGCGTTTGGCTGACGTATGACCTTACCTCTCCTCCAGTCAAAACTGAAAAGTTTGGCAACAGATCAGCTTAGGTGGCAATCTAATTCTATAGAATTCATTGCTTGAGAACATAAAGTAAAGTAAAATAAAGTAAAATCTCGTGGATTTCTATAGCGCCTTGGAAAGCAGCACAACAGTAGCTGCTTATTCTTAGGCGCTCAGCCTCTCTTAAAATAGCTATGGGGAAGGTATATTATCAGCCAGGCAATAGTCAACATCCAAAGGGCAGTGAGGCTAGGTTGTTACAGCTATGGAGGATATGATTTCAGAAAAAGGAAGGATTTAAGCTTAGACCTGAAGGAGATAATGCAGGAATTATAGGAAATGAGGATTCAGATTTTATTCTTTGAAAGTGTCCAAGTCTGCGGAGGGAAGCTGGGATTGAGTTCCAAAGTTCAGGTGCAGCGTATGAGAAGGCACAGTTGCAAATTTTCAGGGATGACTGATTCAGTGGGCGTGACAGAGTGAGGTAAGATGATGAACGTGTGGGTCAAGGAGGCTGAGGGGTTAATAGTGATCTAAGGTAGACAGGTTTTGATGACTGAAGTGAGCTATATGTAAGTGTTATTATCTTATATTGGATACGTTCAGTTATTTTAAGCCAATGTAATGATTTTAGTATGGGTGAAAATATGGGAGAATTTAGGTGACTTAGTAACAGCACGACCAAGTGCATTTTGTATTGATTGCAATTTGTTGATAGAGGCTTTGGGAAGGTTATAGTAGAGGGAGTTACAATAATCTAATTTGGAGTGGACTATTGAGGTGGCAATTGTGGAGGCAGTTTTAGTATCTAGGCAAGGGCGTAGGCGGCAAAGGTCACAAATATGAACATAGCAGGCTTTTGATAGTTGGGAGATTTGTGATTCGAAGTTTAGAAAAGAATCAAATTTGAATCCTAGATTTCTAGCAGTTGAAACAGGGATTATTGTGGTGTCAGGAGCCAAAACTAGTTTAGGATTGTCAATTTTTTTGAGTTGTTGGGGTAGTCCAATTAAAAGAAACTCTGTCTTAGATGGGTTAAGAGCGAGGAGATTAGATGACATCCAAGCAGAGATTGATGATAATGCAGATTCAAGCTCAATAATACGGTAGATGTATTAAATGAAAGACGTGAGAAGGAAAGGAATAGCTGAGTGTCATCGGCATAGAGTTGGTGATTTAAATTAAGGGAATTAATTAAAGATGAGAGCGGTGTGGTGTAAAGGCTGAACAGTACAGGCCCAAGAACAGATCCTTGAGGCACTCCAAAATCTACACTATGAGATAAATTTGGCTAAGACAGGACATTGTTGATCGTCCCTCCGCCTTCAAAGACTGCCGTGTTTGGTGACAGATCAGTCACGCGGGGAAACCCAGCCCTGTGGAACTCGTTGCCAAGCGATGTTATTAATGCGAAGTCCGTCGGCTGTTTTGAGAAGCTCCTAAAGACACACTTATTTAACATCTCTTATAAGTGACTCCTTTGTAAAGCGCTCTTGACTTTAGCTCCAGTTATGCTACTGCGCTATATAAATTGTCGTAGATAATAATAATAATAATACTTGAAAAGACCGGGATTTAAGATAAGATGAAAACCAGTTGTGAGCTTTTTCAGATATTCCAAACCAGAGAGAGAGTCGTTCGAGCAGAATTTTGTGATCTATGATATCAAATGCAGCAGAGAGGTCAAGGAGACAAAAGCCAGTAACTTGTTGGAGACCAACTGCGGTTAAGAGTCTGTCATGAATGAATGTAGGCGAGAACGTGAACAAGAACATGACTGAACGTTAACAAATCTAACTCTGTTATGTTATTCATGAAGAACTTAAATACTCACTTGTTTAACACCTCCTACGTTTGTTAATAACAATAATAATAATAATAATAATTATAATAATAATAATGTGATTTAAAGTGGTTTAGGAGACTAAGTAAGCCTTGTGGAAACCACTGCGCTAGTGACTTTGGCCTTTGCCGACAACTGGGCTATAAAAATGACCTCAATAATAATAATCTAATAAAGAATTTGCTGCGGAGCATGAAAACTGTGATTTTGCCGTGAATTCAAGACATATTTCAAAAACCATTCGGTGAATTTTGAAAATTTTGCTATGAATTTATACTGCTCATGACACAATACTTATGGTTACAAAATCTGCAACAATTTCGGAGACAATACTGTAATTTATCACAAGTAATACTTCAGTATAATTGAATTTTTATTTGTAATTAACCAAAATGTAATATGTATGTCATTCTAGACCGATCCAAGAAACACAGTGCGTCAGTGACAACCGTTACACCGGAAGTACTAAATAGGCCAACTGTTTTGGATAGTCCATAGAATTTAGAGATGAATAGCGGGTTTTTCAGTTTAAATGTGAAGCGGCTTTTCACCATTTTGTTGAGTGATTTTCGACGGCGAACATTCTTTCAAATATGCGACTTAACTGGCTAGAGTATTTCACCGTCACGGAAGGGGGGCCTATATAACTCGGCCAATAACCCCTTTTGACTTCAGCCGCACTCTCCTGCCTCCACCCTCCCGTCCTTCCCGGTGTTCGATGTCCGCTGGATTCGATCTATAGTGGCTGAGATGAGACAATGACAAGACGATTTGATTTCTTAATGTTTAATCATAGCCATACAATCGCATAACAGCAAGACAATCTAGCCAACTCTATTCTATCTAAATTGCTACAATGTTTCCCTTACCAGCTGGCGAGAATAAGTTAATAACAGTCTTCTGCGTAGACCTGTGCGCCGCCGACGCCGCGCGCCGCCGGTAATATAGGATCGGCGCGCCGCCACCGCCGCCGCCGAGAGAACATCGGCGTGACGCCGGCGTCCCTTTGGTGAAATTATTTTTCTCATGTAACCAGAGTAAGCCAACACTGTTGTAATACGTAGATAAAACTGTCTTTAACATATATAGTCAACATGTGCTAGCTAATTCAAAGCACAATTCAAAGCACGCGTTACTTAATTACTTCACTTCATTCGTCTATCGAATGATATCCTGTATTGTTTACATTCTGCAAAATGGCCACGGCAAAGAAAGCGTTTTCGAAGAAAATTACGCGAAGACCTAAACAGGTGCTAAAGTGATGCTAAAATTAACTGTGCACAGTTAACTAAACGAGCAGTGAAACGTCATAACTGAGAGCGTTTGTTGCTTAAATCCTCTTATTAATTATTCAATTATTAAACTCAATTATTAAACTCAATTATTTCTTTCGTTTACTCCATCTTCCTTTAAGGCATCAATCTCTGAACTAGAATCAGCATTTTTGTCAATCTCATCGTGGATGTCAGCTAATCTCCTTGCCCTCAATCCCTCCAAAACAGAATTTCTCTTATTTGGACTGCCACAACAACTGAAAAAAATTGAAAATCCCACACTGATTTTAGCCCCAGATACAATAATAACGCAACTGCAAAAAATCTTGGATTTACTTTTGACTCCTCCCTAAATTTTGAAGCTCACATATCTCAACTATCAAAAACCTGTTATGCTCACATTCGTGATCTACGTCGCCTTCGCCCCTACCTTGATATTAAAACTGCTTCCACTATTGCCACTTCAATAGTTCACTCTAAGTTAGACTACTGCAACTCACTGTTTCACAATCTTCCAAAGGCTTCCATATGTAAACTCCAATCGATTCAAAATGCCTTAGCTCGTGCAGTAACTAAATCGCCTAAATTTTGCCACATTACACCATTACTCAAATCTCTCCACTGGCCCAAGATAACAGAACGCATTGAATATAAAATAATATCGATGACTTATAACTCACTCCATACATCAAAACCAGTCTACCTAAGAAATCTGATAATTCCACAACAACCTGGATCTACTAGATCCTCTTCTCATATAACTCTCCTTCGACCTCTGAATCAATCATCTCTCAAAATTTGCAATCGTGCTTTTTCATATGCGGCACCTGAGCTTTGGAACTCAATTCCAATATCCCTTCGTTGTCTACATCAAAGCCAAATAAACTCTGAGTCACAATCTTCTCCCCTTCTTGCAACATCTCCTCATGTTTTTCTTTCCAAACTAAAATCATTTCTCTTTATAAAATCATTTCCTCCATAGCTATAGCGTCCTGCCCACTCGCCCTTTTGATTAAATGACCCGGCATGAATGACCCACCTTTGGCTATAGCTACTTCATTTGAGATTGAGAGCATAGGAATAAGGAGCTACTTCGGTGCATCTTTTGGAAGCGCTTTAGAAATTAACGAGATTTTACTTACTTACTTACTTACTCTTAGTTTAGTTTAAAATTAATCTTCTTAGTCTGATGTCGGCGCCGTCTTAGTGGGGGGAGGGGGCACATTTTGGACATTATTTTTTAAGTTTTTATACCGCCACTATCCACTTTCTGCGGCGTAAAATACAGATAAGTACAAAAGGTCATCACCGGTTTTGGGGATGCTAGAGGCTATAGATTGCTACGTCGTGAAAGCTCAGATAAGCATAAAAAGGTCATCACCGGAATTTAGGGCGCAAAATTTGTACCTTGCTCCGAGCGCCGAATACTCTAGCTACGGCTCTGTTGATAAAATGTTTCTTAAACTGTATAATTTTATTTTTACTAGTATTATAAGTTTGGTACATTGTTTTCAAATGAACCGGGTGACAAAAAACCACGAGGCTTGAACAAAACCGACGATATCATATGGTATCCTTTTTAGTCGCACGTATTGTACTGTATTAACCGTTTGTACGCCGCCGACGCCGCCGACGCCGCCAATAAAGTCCACGCCGCCGATAAAATTGGTCCGGCGCGCCGCAGCCGCCGGTGATAAAGCGGTCACACGCCGCCGCCCACCCTCAGACCGTCGGCGCACAGGTCTACTTCTGCGTCCAACACTTCTCATTCTCTTGTACGCAGTTGTAGCTCGCGTCTCCCTCGCTTCCCTCTACTCCCGCTCTTCCGTACTCCGTCTTCTCGCGTTCCGTTCGCCGCTTCGCTTTCCTCCGACTTCCGAATTTCCTTCGGCCTATCCGCCGACCGGGAAGCCCCTTCCGACCGCTTCGTCGAAAGACCCCGCAGGAAATCTTCCTACCAAAGAATTTATTCCTCCAACAAAAACCTCCCGAGAAGAAAATCAACTTTTTTCTGCGCGTCTCTTCTTTTTATACTCTCCTTCTGGCTCGCGCCTGCCTCTCCGGCCGGTCCAGCCTTCTCCTGCCAATCCAATCCAATAACAGTTTCTTTTTCAAATAAGTGCATAATAACATCATAATAGTAGGCTAATTTCATGTTAACATCATAGTAGTAATAATAACATAATAACATAATAAAACTAAAACTAAAAAGGTTGTAACCCGACCACCTCAACCTTGGTTCAATTCTGACATTGCTGAAGCTAGGCGATGTCGAAGCCAATTGGAACGACGATGGAAGTCTTCTCGCCTACCGAGTGACAGGCAGAAATTTAGGGACCAATGCAAAATTGTCCGTAAATTAATTTCTTTAACTAAATCCAACTATTTAACTAATCTTGTCATGCAAAATTCCTCAAATCCTCGTCTACTCTGGAAATCTCTAAATAGCATTCTTCATAGGGAAAAGTCAAGTGTCACACCTGGTTCCTTCTCTTTATCATCACTCCCAGATGTCTTCTGCCAATTTTTCTCCAATAAAATATCTTCCATTCGCCTAAAATTTCAGATCATTTCTTCAACTGGTTTCTCTTTTTCCGAAATCCCCACCAACTCCTCTTAATTCCTTTAAACCTACCACCCTTAATGAAGTTCGGCAGATAATCTTTACATCACCAATTAGTCAATGTACCCTTGATGTCCTACCAACTCAAATCCTCAGAGATTGTTTTGATGTTTTAGGTCCAATAATAACAAACTTCATAAATCTCTCATTGCTTGAAGGGTGTTTCCCTCTGCATTCGCTCATGCAGTTGTTCACCCACTACTTAAAAAGCCATCTCTCTCTCCTGACGACTTGTCTAACTATAGGCCTATATCTAATCTTAATTTCTTATCGAAAATTCTTGAAAGGATTGTTGCTAAGCAAATGCATGCTCATTTGTGTTCTAGTCCACATTACCTCCCTTTCCAGTCTGCTTACCGAAAATATCACTCTACCGAAACGGCTCTGTTGGCAGTCCATGATTATATTGTTCGGGCTATTGATGCTGGAAAAGTTACTGCTCTTTTACTTCTTGACCTATCTGCCGCCTTTGATACTGTTGATCATTCTATTCTTCTTCATCGTCTTGAACATTGGTTTGGAATCTCTGACATTGCTTTACATTGGTTTTCTTCATATTTACATCCCCGCACTCAATCAGTGATAATAAATGAGAATCTCTCAACTCCCACTGATCTGTCTTGTGGTGTCCCTCAAGGCTCGGTTCTTGGTCCTCTGTTATTTACTCTCTATACAACCCCCTTGGGTTCAATTCTTGATGAACATCAAGTGGCATATCATCTTTATGCTGATGATACTCAAATTCTCATCTCTTTTGATCAATCTTCTTCAAACTCTTCTCTTAAGACTCTATCCACTGTCTTTACTAATATTCAGTCATGGATGGATTCAAATAAGCTTCTTTTGAATTCATCAAAAACTGAGTTCTTGCTATTAGGTACTCCAGCTCAATTGACTAAATTTGAATCTCTGAAATCCGTAGTATTAGGAGATTCCACTGTTGTCCCTAGAAGTGCTTCTGCTCGCAACCTTGGTGTGATATTTGACTCTTCCCTCTCTTTTACTAGTCACATCAATTCAGTCTGCAAAATTTCTCATTATCACATTCGGGACATCTATCGCATCAGACATCTCCTCCCTAAGCCTGTTCTTATTCAGTTAGCCAATGCATTGGTATCTAGTCGCCTCGATTATTGCAATTCCCTGCTTTTCGGCATCACAAATTCAAATATGCAGAAACTCCAGAGAGTACAAAATTCCTTAGTTAGAGTAATATCCAAAACTCCAAGATTTGAACATATTACTCCAGCTAGACAGTCCCTACATTGGCTTCCTATCAAATACCGAATTAATTATAAAATTTGTCTTTTGGTATTTAAAACCATATTATATAATGAACCCTATTACCTTAAGATGCGACTAATCCCTCGACCTACTATTCAGTCAACTAGGTATTCGGCAGGACTTTCATTTGTTGTTCCTTATTCTCGCACTGTCATTGGCACTAGTTGTTTCTCAGTGTGTGGCCCTAAGCTTTGGAATTCATTACCAATATCACTTCGCAAAACTAAAAATTTATCATCTTTTAGATCTGGTCTTAAAACTTACCTGTTTGACTTGGCTTATCCCCCTTAGATTGCTCCCCCGCTGTTCTGACTGATCTTCCGGATTGACCTGGCTCTAATTCTATTTGGATTTGGTGCGTCATCGGCTGATGCCCTAGGCATTATGATAGTGGCGCCATAGAAGTTTATTGATTGATTGATTGATTGATTGAATAACATCATAATAGTATTTTAACTTCATAATAGTAATTTCAGTAAGGTTAAGATCATGATGCATAATAGAAAATTAAGACTTAATTCAGGGTTGTCCAACTGGCGGCCCGCGCGCTGGATTCGGCCCGCGGGACAGTTTCATCCGGCCCGCCACCGAGTTTGGGAAAATAACAAATTTAGCTATAGGACCGGTTATTGCCGTTATTTTTAGGACTAGGAGATTACCAAATTGCTTACTTCTCCACAAGGACATAGAACAAGAATAAATAACATTGTGTAATGCTATGTTTCATGTGTTCTTTACCTACATTTTCAATGTACACTGTTAATTACTTAGTCTTAGACTTATAGACTTAGTCTTAGACCAAGGTATTATCGGTACTTGTAATCAAGTCCGGCCCGCGACGTTGGGTTTGTGGTCCAATGCGGCCCGCCATCTGATTTGAGTTGGACACCCCTGACTTAATTAATGAAATAGAGTAGGCCTACGAAGATTGTAGCCTTAACTACTGATTTATCAGAATTATTGCACAAACATTAAAGAAAAAATCATGAGCATATAAATCAATTTATTATCAAAAGTTGAAGGTAATGAAATCAGTAATTAATTTGATGATATATGTCAAAAGAAAAAAGAAAACACAGTAGCTCACAATTTCACATAGGTCATCTGGTAACCGCCGCCAGCTGGTAACGGTATTCCTAACATCAGAGGTTCCCAAACTTTTTTGACTGCCGACCCCTACTTTGTTCCCAGCTCAGCTCGCGGACCACATTATTTAACATCCAAATGTTACAGTTTATATTTAAATAAAATAACGAGCAAACTATTCCAACAACACCAACGCTTTCCCTAAGGTAGTGTGGCGACCATGTGCCACAGATAGCATTATTATTATTATTATTATTATTATTATTATTATTATTATTATTATTATTATTATTATTATTATTATTATTATTATTATTATTATTATTATTATTATTATTATTATTAAAGATTGCTTAACTGCATAAACTTGTTAGTTACTAATTTAATCTAATTAATTAGCGTTTATAATAATGCATTTTGTACTAATTTTAATTAATTAATAAAGTTTTAATTCATGTAAAACGGACAGAGTACGCGCTAGGCTAGAAGACGCTAAGGCATCAGTAAAATTATTAGAATCGCCACGCCCGCCCAAAGACCGAGAGATAGGTTATAGAAACCGGCAACGATTATAGGATCCCGGGAGAGCCTTCGGTCTTTGGCGACTCGAGTTTGCTCGCTGAAGACCTCGCCTGTTTGACGGAGCCTGCGCGGAGCGAGGCTTCCGCTGGGATCTGTGCGTCTGGCTGTTCGACGCGTGCGGCAGCGATCGGTCGGCTGTGTACGTTGCGTACGCCTGAACACCGGCGCCCGGTTACCAGAGGTGATTAGCGAAGGGTTGGGCCGTAGACGGGGTCGCTTACCACCGATAACGACGATGCCGTTGACTGGGTTCCCGGCTTTCACGGCACCTAAGCGGACGTGGCTCAACAGTTTCAAATTTCCGCCTAGAGACCGGCGCCCGGACCACCAGGACCTGTCGGCGGTGCGCGTCGCCGGCGGCGAGGCGCCTTTCGCCGCTGCCGACGACGCTAGGGGGTGGGTCCGAAGTTAAACTTTCTGACGGATAAAACGCGTAGATAGGGACATTTGGGGGCGAGCGCCCTCAAGGGCTGGTTCTAAAAATCGAAAATATCCGAAATATTGGAATTTATGTAGCCCGCGTCAATAGGCGGACGCAGGCGGCTGTTTTAGCTAAAGTTCGTTTGAGACGCGCGCCCAGCTGGCAGGAGCTATTGCCGCGCCGCTTAGCCGTAGACAAAACGGCTCTGTTGGCAGTCCATGATTATATTGTTCGGGCTATTGATGCTGGAAAAGTTACTGCTCTTTTACTTCTTGACCTATCTGCCGCCTTTGATACTGTTGATCATTCTATTCTTCTTCATCGTCTTGAACATTGGTTTGGAATCTCTGACATTGCTTTACATTGGGTTTCTTCATATTTACATCCCCGCACTCAATCAGTGATAATAAATGAGAATCTCTCAACTCCCACTGATCTGTCTTGTGGTGTTCCTCAAGGCTCGGTTCTTGGACCTCTGTTATTTACTCTCTATACAACCCCCTTGGGTTTCACTTCTTGATGAACATCAAGTAGCGTATCATCTTTATGCAGAAGATACTCAAATTCTCATCTCTTTTGATCAATCTTCTTCAAACTCTTCTCTTAAGACTCTATCCACTGTCTTTACTAATATTCAGTCATGGATGGATTCAAATAAGCTTCTTTTGAATTCATCAAAAACTGAGTTCTTGCTATTAGGTACTCCAGCTCAATTGACTAAATTTGAATCTCTGAAATCCGTAGTATTAGGTGATTCCACTGTTGTCCCTAGAAGTACTTCTGTTCGCAACCTTGGTGTGATATTTGACTCTTCTCTCTCTTTTACTAGTCACATCAATTCAGTCTGCAAAATTTCTCATTATCATATTCGGGACATCTATCGCACCAGACATCTCCTCCCTAAGCCTGTTCTTATTCAGTTAGCCAATGCATTGGTATCTAGTCGCCTCGATTATTGCAATTCCTTGCTTTTTGGCATCACAAATTCAAATATGCAGAAACTCCAGAGAGTACAAAATGCCTTAGAGTAATATCCAAAACTCCAAGATTTGAACATATAACTCCAGCTAGACAGTCGCTACATTGGCTTCCTATCAAATACCGAATTAATTATAAAATGTGTCTTTTGGTATTTAAAACCATATTATATAATGAACCCTATTACCTTAAGATGCGACTAATCCCTCGACCTACTACTCAATCAACTAGGTTTTCGGCAGGACTTTCATTTGTTGTTCCTTATTCTCGCACTGTCATTGGCACTAGTTGTTTCTCAGTGTGTGGCCCTAAGCTTTGGAATTCATTACCAATATCACTTCGTAAAACTAAAAATTTATCATCTTTTAGATCTGGTCTTAAAACTTACCTGTTTGACTTGGCTTATCCCCCTTAGATTGCTCCCCCGCTGTTATGACTGATCTTCCGGATTGACCTGGCTCTAATTCTATTTGGATTTGGTGCGCCATCGGCTGATGCCCTGGGCATTATGATAGTGGCGCCATAGAAGTTTATTGATTGATTGATTGATTGATTGATTGTAGACGAAGTTCCTGACCACCGCTAAGGAAAACGTTCCTAAACAGGTCCCTACTTGTTCCTAATGACGGCAACTACGCGAAAATACAGGCAAGTGACGAAAAATCCGCCTAAGTGCCCGTCAAAAAGTTTCAAAACTCTAAAAATTTCAGTCATTATCATGACATGTGCTTTTCGCAGTGTGGCCGCTTATATTGTGAGGCGATAGAGTAAAGAAAGCACAGCGATTGAAAGCGAGTATTTGGAGCCCATTTAAAGTGCTAAAGCTTATCGTTTCATACTGACGTATCAAAGACTATCGATTGCAGTTCCTGTGCGCTAGTTATTGTGGCTGCCGGTCAGTGCCGGACTGCGTCTAGTCAACGCGTCTTTGTCCGTGTTACCAGTGTTGCCACTGTAGCCATTGTTGCTTGGTTTATTAATAAATAAAAATAAACCAATAAAGGCTAGTTGTATTTGTGTCTTTGGAAGTCGCTGTGACGCCGGAGTCTCAGCGCACTGTCCGTGAAGGTGAGTCTTGGCTGTGATGAACCTCGCCTACCTGAGGTCACGTTAGTGCCTAGGAGGTCAATTCTGAGCCAAGGGAGGAGACAGACGCCCGCCTGTCGTAAAGGCGCGGGGAGACAGTCTGGGTGAATCGACGGTCAAGGAAAAGAGTGGACGCCGTCCATTCAGGTACGGATAACCTCGGGTTTGGTGAAAAGCGCTGAGGAAGCCAAGAGACAACGCCGCCTGTCTATAAGAGAGCGGAAGACGGTTAGATTACCGAGAATGAAGAGACGTGGGACCAAGTCGAAGCCAGAGACCAGGAATACATATAAAAATCGGTTAAGGCGCCGAGACCAAGCGGTGGCCAGCGATAAGAGGAATGAGTTGACTGGTCTCTCGGACGAGGCAGGGGCCGGAACGGATAGAGAATCAGAGGAGGGAAACGAGAACCCTTGTTGAGGACCGACCGTCCTCAGTGTGCGGCCTGCCCGGCAGCCGCGGACACCTCCTTTGATGTCGGAGAACCGGAAAGGGAAACTGACGCCGCCGATCAGGCAGAGTCGGCGGCTGACGGCGATCGGGAAACCGAGCGGGCGTTGGGGGCCGCCCGACCGCCGTCCGCGCTACGAGACCGCGAGCCGGGGTCGCCACAGTAGCACTGGTCGCCGCCCCGGTTATGACTGCCCCACCGCCAAAGTTATGACCGCCCCGGTTATGACCGCCCCAGTTATGACCGCCAAAGTTATGACCGCCCCGGTTAGGACCAGGGCGCGATTTGTAGGGGGAAAAGGGAATCTTCCCCACTGCATCCCCCTACTGCTACATCCCCCACCACTACATCCCCCCACTGCTACATTTCCCAACAACTACATCCCCCCAAGCTCGACATATTCCCCCAACTGCTTCAGGTCACAAATCGCACCCTGGTTATGACCACCCTGGTTATGACCGCCCCGGTTATGACCGCCCCAGTTATGACCGCCCCAGTTATGACAGCCACCTTTATGACGCCAGAAATTATGTTGAGTTTATAATTGTATTATTGTATTGTAGAGGCCTACTGAACTATTTATATATAGCCGTAAGCAGTGGGGAGTTACGTGCAAAGTAGATCCGTTACTAGTCTTGGACAGTGTTTAATCTTGACTATGGACTCTGGGGGAAACTGACAAGGTCGGGGGAAGTCAGCTAGGGGGCTGCTGTTAGTTAATGTAGTATGCCAAAATTTCCAAGGAGAATTTGAAATTTCTGGGGAAGGGCAATTCCCCCCCCCCCCCGAAGCGGCCTAAATTAAACTCTGGCTTTGGATCAGTTCCGACAGTACAAGAAGAACAATCGGCAATGTGCTTGTTTCAGCACTCAGTAGAATTAAAATTCTGCATATCTCGTCAACGGAATGTGAGTGGGGCTTCTCGTGCATGAATATAAATGATACACTATAATAAGCAGTCCATCGAAATCGATGATGACAGATCGCCTGTGAGTCCATAAATGATCTATGACTAGAGTATGTTTACATTCATATGTGGGTGCGCATATGGCTATATAGTCCAATTTTTGCCGCACACGCTTTTCCACAGTGGTTACATATATAATCCGTTGTAGAGTGGAGTCTAAGTTTGTACGGTCCTTCCGCTCCTGACGCTTTCTTTCAAGTTCAGCTATCCGATTAGCCTCCAAAATCATCGCACCGTCGTTGATGACGTTGCGCCAAAGAGTGCGATTGGAGGCCTCTTCATCCCAATTGTTAATGTTGATTTTGCATTTCTGCATCGTTGCCTTTACCTGGTCCTTGTATCGCTTATACTGACCACCTTGTGTCCTTTGTCCATGGACAAGCTCACCATACATAATAATTTTTGGCAAACGAACATCCTCCATTCGAGAAACGTGTCCAGTCCATCTCAACCATATCCTCACCAAAGTCGCTTCCACACTCGTGCAGTTCGCTCTTTTCAGCACCTCAGTGCTTGGCACTTTGTCTTGCCACTTTATAGATAGGATGGATCGTAAACAGCGATTGTGAAAGGCCTCAAGTGTTCTGATATGACACCGATAGAGAGTCCAGCATTCGCTACCATATAGTAGAACGCTCAACACTGAGGCTTTATAAACAGAGATCTTTGTACATAGCTCAATGCCACGAACTTTCCACAGTCGTTGTCGTAGGCGACCGAAACTAGCGGCTGCTTTCTGAAGTCTTGTCTCAATCTCATCATCCAAGAGGGCATGTTCATTCAGTGTTGAGCCGAGGTACACAAACTTCTTCACTTGTTTAACTTCCGTGCCATCAATCGTTATCCTCACCTGAACAGAGGGAGTTCGAGGGGGAGGTTGATAGAGAACTTCAGTTTTAGATAAGTTGATTGTGAGACCGAAATTTTCCGCCGCATTTGCAAATCTGGAGGATAATTCCTGAAGATCGTTCTGACTGCATGCGAAAAATGCGCAATCATCAGCGTACAGTGAATCTTGCATCAATTCCTTTAGGACTTTAGTTTTTGCTTTAAGTCTGCCGAGATTAAACAATTTTCCATCAGTGCGAAAACGAACGTATATACCCACTGTTGAATTTCTTGTCGCTTCTTGAATGATAGCAGCATAAAAAAGAATGAACAGAAGTGGAGCAAGGACACATCCTTGCCGGAGGCCGTTTTCGATCTCAAATGATACACTAATTAGAAATCAACTCGGTATTCGTACACTTTCATCTCTTGGGTATGCGATGGGCGACATGCTGCCTCAGATGCACCAACTGACAAAAAACTGATGAGACATCTGTCAATTCTTGCCATGGCAACTCTGTATTAGTGCTAAATGATACTTGCTTTAATTTAGTTGCAGATTTTCAATGTTGCAACTTGCAGTTGCACATTTATGGTCTAAATAAATGGTGACAATTTATACAAATAATATTAAAAGTCAGAGCAAAGTACTGTGCTTTAAACCATGCATTTCCCATGTCCCCCCACTGCTCGCCATGTTCCCCTAATGTTCCCCACATTGCTCCGGGTTACAAATCGCACCCTGGTCATAACCAACGGCGGCGGTCATAGCTGGGGCGGTCATAGCTGGGGCGGTCATAACTGGGGCGGTCATAACTTTGGCGTTCATAACCGGGGCTGTCATAACTTTGGCGGTCATAGCTGGGGCGGTCATAGCTGGAGCGGCTATAATGTGATACCTCCCCTAAGACGACATGCTATACGATGCGGTCAATCGTAATAGGCTATATGACTAATTGTACAATCAAACACTGAACTTTGTTACATTACGTTGTTACATAATTGAACACGCTTTTCCCCCAGAATCAGATATTTCGTCAATTTCTCTTAAATATATTAATTACCAGTGTTGTAAAGTATTTAAATGCTATTTAAATACTTTGTCCAGTATTTAAGAAAGTATTGAAATACCCATCCAAATTAAGTATTTAAATAGTATTTAAATACCATACAGTATTTGGATGTATTTAAGAAATTTAAATACTTTTCATTTATTGCAATTTTCACGTGCACGACTTTCTATTGTTTCATCAGTCGTTTTTACATTTTCTTTAGGCCTACTGGTGGTTTTAGACAGTTGAACACTAAGTAGACTTACATTGACATTGTTATAAATAATTTTAACTAACATTTCTTTACACAAAAATACGGCTGTGGGGAATCATGTGTCAAATACATTATCAAGTATTTAAAAAAGCATTTAAAACTTATTTGCCAGTATTTAATACTTACCCCGGTATTTGGGTATTTAAATACTATTTGAATACTACCTGAGAACCAAGTATTTATGAAAGTCTTTCAATACTTCAGTGAAGTATTTATTACAACACTGTTAATCAGACTTGGAGTCCTCGAGGCCGTGGCCTCGAGGCGCCTCGAGGCCAAGTGACGCTGGCCTTGGCCTTGGCCTCGGGATACAAGTCCTCGGCCTTGGCCTTGGACCTGCTGGCCATGGCCTCGGGATACAAGTCCTCGGCCTTGTGTACTCGAGGCCAAGCCCTCACACCATGGAACTAAACAAGAAAATCGCGCATTCAAAATGTTGGAAGTGACGAATAATATCTGAAAAAACGTCCGTTCAATCCAAGCGGTAGACCCTGAGAATTCCTGCTAGCTCTAGCCCTCTGCTAGCCCCCTGTGAAGCCGCCGCCGTCTAGAACTGCTCTAAAATAGACGCCATATATCCATTTAGGTTCAAGCCTTTTAATACTTTTATTAGCAAGAAACCCAATTATCTGGCCCAAATGCCTACTTCAATCCCTAAGGCAATGTTCGCTTCAAACAATGTCAGCCTTGTCAATGCAAGCAACATAATTACAAGCTACTAGAGCTAGCAGGAATTCTCAGGGTCTACCGCTTGGATTGAACAGAGGACGTTTTTTTTGGCCTCGAGTACACAAGGCCGAGGACTTGTATCCCGAGGCCAAGGCCAAGGCCAGCAGGTCCGAGGCCAAGGCCTTGTATCCCGAGGCCAAGGCCAAGGCCAGCGTCACTTGGCCTCGAGGCCTTGGCCTCGAGGACTCCAAGTCTGCAAAAAGCTAAGTCGAATACCCACCCGCCTTAATTGAGAGAAAGATAATCCTGTTAGCGGCCGACGTCAGTCATCCTGGTAGATTAGCAATAAGGTCGTTTCGCAACACTTACATCTCGTTTGTATAGTGGTCACAATCACTAAAAAGAGCTACCATCTACAGAATGGATAACAACTAAATCGAATTGTTGCATTAGAACGTTTATATACGGCGAAGACCGTTGCGGAACAGACGCTGAAGTTGCGCGCCGTATATATATACACGGCGAACACCGTTGCTGAATGATTGACGCGCGACGTGTATATTAGGGTGGAGTGAAAAAAACTTTTTTGGGAATTTTTAATTCCAATAGTGATCAAAAGTTGCCTTTGATAGCGCACAAGTACTGCAAGAAATTTGGCGGTCCCATGTTGACGTCTTCTGCCCTCTACCGGACGATTTAAAGACGCCATATTTATTTTTTAAAATTTGAATCCATTTTCGGTTGCAACATTTCATATTAACATTACATAAGTCTATATTTATTACTGTGCATTAGCCACGATTTTGCAAATATATGTCGCGCACGACTACAGTTGCCTAGTTGAAGACGATGCCCCCCTAATTATTGTTTTTGTCAGTAAATGCGGAATTATTATGGCTGAAAGTAGTCGGAGAACAGCGCCGGACTGTCCAATATTTGCAGTTTCAAGCTGCAGAAAGATATGGAATATCTGATAGAGCTGCAGCAGACATTGCATCAATCATACCTACAGACTTTGGAATGATAACACCTGGCGATAAAGCTGAAGTTATTGACCGATCAAAACTTCGAAGAGAAAGAAAACGGCTGCGTGAAGATCTGATCGCAGAGTCTGCAAGCAGAACCACGAATCTTTGTGGTTTGTACTTTGATGGCAGAAAAGACAAGACCCTAATGCAGAAAGAGGTTGGAGGTAAGCTGCATCGCAGGACTGTTTTTGAAGAGCACATAGTGCTGATTGAAGAACCCAACTCAAACTATCTGGGACATATTGCTCCAGTGCGTGGCAATGCTGCGTGTATACAGGAGGGCATATCAGATTTCTTAGAAGAAAGAAAGATAAGCATCCAATCGTTGGCAGCCATAGGTTGCGATGGAACGGCAGTTAACACAGGATATAAGAGTGGTATCATCCGATTGTTAGAAGTACATCTGAAGCGTCCACTACGCTGGTTCATATGCCTATTGCA
Source organism: Metaphire vulgaris (assembly GCA_018105865.1). Classification (NCBI taxonomy): domain Eukaryota; kingdom Metazoa; phylum Annelida; class Clitellata; order Crassiclitellata; family Megascolecidae; genus Metaphire; species Metaphire vulgaris. The sequence goes on from CM030865.1 coordinate 7,826,026, forward strand.
TGGCAACGAGCTGCCACCGCGTCACCTGTTCGAGCATCTTGACGGCATTACTACAGGACCACGCAGTTTTTCAGACCCACTTGGACAACAACTTCAACGATGTGAGAATATGCCAATGGTTCAGTTCAAGGAAATTGAATGCGATTTACAAGTGCTACCTGACTCTGTTTTGCAGGATCTCAGCACAGATCAGAGATACTTATGCGACATGTGTCGAGCTCTCAATAGTGGTACATGCGATGAAGCATTGTTGAATCAAAGTCCCGGAAAACTCGTAATGTCTCATTGGTTGACTCTAGCTAGCAGAGTACTACGCCTGTACATAGCCACCAAGGAACCAAGCAAGTCTCTATCGACAATCACAGAGTACGTATTGAAGGTCTACGCCCCTGTTTGGTTTGCAGTAAAGTGCAAGCCGTCCTGCAAAGATGGTGCAAAGCAGCTGTGGATGCTCGTTAACAAATCGCGATATTTGCCTGATGATTTGAAGTCGATAGTCGATCCGGTCATTGAGAGAAACGCCTTCTATGCTCATCCTGAAAATTTACTTCTCTCAATGATCATGGATGAGCTAAAAAAAGCAATTCGAGAATTGGGACTGAGACGGATAATGAAGGCTCAATCGTGCAATAAGCCAGAGAGAGGAGTTCGCATATTTCAACCTCCTAGTCTGCGATTTAATGCATCCGATTATACGGAATTAATTGATTGGCAGTCATGTGAAATTACTGAGCCGCCTCTAACGAAGGTCATAAGTGATGACGAACTGGAACAGTTGTTGTTCAACAATTCCGACAAATCAGCAATTGAATTCCCTCGTTATCCTTGCCATACTCAAGCAGTCGAGAGCTCTGTTAAGGCCGTTACAGAGTCAGCATTGACGGTTGTTGGACAACATGCAAGAGATGGATTAGTCCGAGCAAAATTTGAAGCTAGGAAGACAATGTCCGCATTCACAACAAAGCGTGATTTTGTTACTAAATAATTTCATTTCCAATGCAAACTAATGTGAATATTCTGAATATAACTTTGGTCCAGCGCTATCTGTGATTACAGTGAATAGACCACACCAATTTACATAGTTTAAGCTGAAGTATTACAATAAGTATTAATGTTGTTCAGTGTTCACGTTCACTTTTGGTAGATATATAAAAAATTCTTCCTTTCGCATATTAATAATGTAACTGACTCGGTAGAGGGTAGAAGATGTATACACATCAAGCTCATATTTGTCACTTTTTATCTATATGTTGTTTGCAACTTTTATTAGGTATTGGATTCTTTAATTACAATTTTTATGTTTTTTCCCAATACTTTCACTACATCCGTCTTTAAATCGTCCGGTAGAGGGCAGAAGACATCAACATGAGACTGCCAAATTTCTTGCAGTACTTGTGCGCTATCATAGGCAACTTTTGATCACTATTGGAATTAAAAATTCCAAAAAAAGTTTTTTTAACTCCACCCTAGTGTATATATACGGCGAACACCGTTAAGGGTTTAATGCTAAAACTATGAAGAGCTACAAAATATTTTGGGAGGCTCTCGCGGACCCACGCCATATCCTCCGCGGACCCCTTCGGTCCGCGGACCACAGTTTGGGAACCGCTGCCTAACATCATGCTATGCACAAGGCAGTCAAAGCCAAAATGATGCAAACACTTAGTCCTGTTATTAGCATCGATAACGTTCCACAAATTAAAAAAACAGTTAGTATGACATGATCAATGGTGGCTGTAATATCATACAAATGCCTTTTATGCAACATTACAGTAAAACTAAATAAAAATATTGGGAAAATAGAGCACAAATGTCAACTACCATTTCAATTCAATACATTAATATGCATATGACATTGCATGTATAAAATCATGCACAATTAGTGGTAAATTTGCCGGTGGTTGAGGGTTTAAAACCGCACACTAGCAGAAGTTGAAAGCTGTCTCTGAAAAATCGAACACTGCATATAATGTTATGTCTTCACCATCTTTAGTTTTAAGCACTGAAATTATTATTGCAGTACACTGGTTTTAATGAGATAATTAATACAGGTGCTAATCTAATGTTGGTACTGGAGGCCATTTCTACAATTTGAAAACTAATAGTGAGCAGCAAAATACTACAGTAACATCAATTTATCAAATTATCAAGTTAAGTTATCAACATCAATGGTTTCTGTGGGGTTTCCAACTTAAGACATGCAAAGAGAGGACTCCATCACCTAGACACTTCACATCACATAATCCAGGTTATATTGCAAAAACACCAGTAAAAACATAAAAAACAATAAAAATAATTAATGACAAAACAGTACATAAACATGTTTTCACAATTGAAAAAGCAAATAATAGCTTTAGGGACTCTACTGGGGCGTATGCCTCCATTCAAATTCCACTACAGGTTAAAACAAAATATTAAAGATAAAATAATAAGTTATCATTAAATATCAAATTGTTAAATTAGATATTTGTTGTTGTTAAACTTTATTGAGCATTAAAAATCTAAATTTTCAATAATAATGCATGCAGATCATACAAAATTCCAAGTTAATACTTGTGATTTTGTTAACACCCATAAATAACAATTGCATGCTTATAGAAAATCAAAGATGAACAATGAATTCAAAACAGATTTCTTTCTACTCTAGACTCCTTTCAAGACTGTTCAGTTACTGTTTATGATTTAGCACCAAATTTAACCTTCAGCTTCACATAGCCAAAATAGCATGGCTATATATAGTAAGGGGTCGTCCATAAATGACGTAACGCGATTTTTGGCACTTTTTTGACCCCCTCCCCCCTACGTAACGTAACAAAAAGTCAGACCCCCTAAAATATGACGTAACAACGGGCCGACCCCCCTTTTTTGACTTCCGAAAAGTCTAAAAACGTCATCCTTGTACTTTTTTCCTCTCCAAACATGCTGACAAACAAAAACGGGCATCTTTGTATTTATTCCCTCTCCAAATACCCTGACAAGCAAAAAAGGGTCATCCTTGTATTTTTCCCTCTTCAGATACCCTGACAAGCAAAAAAGGTCATCACGTGAAAATTTTGTATTGCGTTACGTCACATTTACGGAACCCCCTCCCCTCGTCACACTTTGTAACAAATGTCCGGACCCCTCCCCCCTAGGCACATTATGTCATTTGTGGACGACCCCTAAGTAAAAAATAACACAACATTCTAATTGCTAAATATATTGTCTAACTGTTAACACCACACAAAATTAGAAAGATCTCAACAGAAAAATGGTTACATCAACAGTTATTGGCTGTAGTGCAACCAGATGATATGCACCATTTTAAAAAAAGATAAACAATAGCTGCTGCTGAAAAAATCTCTTTCCTCCCACATATCCTATTACATTTATATTATATGTATGTTTAATATATACAGTATACATATCTTAATACAGTTATCAATTTATTGTTAAATTTATAAATTTGCAAAAGCTGGACTTTGAAGAACAGAATAAGAAAAGAATAGAAGCTTTCGAAATGTACTCATTATGTACCATGCAATACATAAGTTGGAGAGAGTGGAAAACCAATGAAGAGGTTTTGCAACTGTCAGATACAGAAAGGCGGTTCATCAACATGTGCAAAAGAAGGAAGCCGAAATATTTCGGGCACGTACAGCGAAGCTAGGTCAACATTGGGAAGGACAATCCAGCAAGGAATGATGCCGGGAACAAGACAAAGAGGGCAACCACAGAGAAGATGGGCAGATGACATGGAAAAGTGGACAGGACTGCAAATGTCAGCAGCAGCCAAGAAGACACAAGATTGCCAATGCTGGATTCATGCCGTCACTTCAACTTCAGACAGTGTTGTGACCAGACTTGTGATCTCGAGACCAAGGTCTCGAACTCGAGTGCACTCGAGTTTGCCCACAGCAAAGTCTTGGTCTTGTCTCGAGACCAGAGGGGTAAAGTCTTGGTCTTGTCTCAAGACTTTGAGCCAAAAGTCTCGAGTTTTGGAAAGTCTCGAGTTCTCACAGAACTCGAGACCTGGTTGAAGTCTTGAGTTCTCATTAACTCGAGACCTGGCTCTCCGTAATAAATGGCAACTTCATCAAATTATTTATGTCTATGTTTTGACCAGAAGTTATATGTGTTTCCGTTTTTAAAAACCGTTTTTATTGTTAGTGATAATCAGGTCGGTGTCCAACAAAAATTTAAACTGCAATTAAATAGAATTAATTGGGGAAAAGTCTGAAAAGACAATACCTGACCCGAATGGCCCAAATGGGGTGAAGTTGAAGCCACCGCTCATCATTACGTTTGCGTTTAATTCGTTCAGCATCGTTTCGAAAGATGAAAGCAAGTGGCAGGCGCAATGCTGCTATTGTAAAAATGTCATTATTGAATCACGAGGAATTACATCTGGATTTGTAAAGTAGGTGGAAGTTTTGGAACCGTGGAATGTTTGTTTCTAGTTGGGTTAATAAATTTTCTTCGGTTTCTTACACTAGGTTACAGTGGGCCTGTGCACATTAGCCAAGCACCCCTACTGGAATTATAGAATCAGATGGGCAAAGTCTTGGTCTTGTCTCGAGACCAGAGGGGTAAAGTCTTGGTCTTGTCTTGAGACCAGAGGAGTAAAGTCTTGGTCTTGAGACCTTTTCAAAAGTCTCGTTAACATTCTTCAGTTCATGAAGGAACAAGAAGATGATAATACATTTATATAATGTATATAGCGTGCATGTATGTTTAACACATATATATATATATATATACCAGTATATATTAGGGCTGCGGCTATTAACAATTAATTAATCGATTAAATTTTCTTTAATCGATTAATTTTTCGATTAAATGTTAATATTTTTGGTAACTTATTTACTTGAATACCTAGGCTACTGAGCTTACAATATTTCTGTTTCATTCAGACAATACTGGCGAGTAATGAAAGCAATGCAGGAGAGATGAGCAAGCACTTTTGCTTTGTTTTTAAGCTAACTGCAGATGGCAAAGTAGACATTATGTAGAGTTGCAAAGCAAGGAGAACAGCTAAAAGCTATGGTTCCAGGAACATTCGGTATCAGAACATTCGGTACCGGAGAATTCGGCACCAAAATTTTACGTGTGGAAGATTCGGTACCAGAAGATTCGGTACCTGTTCAACATACAAATAAGATGACACCTCACCTGCTGCTGGTATTTGTCCGTTTTAACTGTCGCGTGTCATTAGCGGACACCCAGCACTCAGGCGCGCTTCTGCTCCCCCCACCGACTTTATGGATGTAAACAGATGTTTCAACTGGAAAATACGCTCAGGGAACTTGAGCTGTTTAATGCGACCTTATAGAAAAAGCCAACGGTTTGCTATGCCACTGATAGTAATCTTACATGCCCTGTACCGATGTTCCGGTGCCCAGTGCCCACTTCCCACACGTGACTTCTTTGGCTCTCTGCAACTTACACGTAAAATCCTAATTGATGTCTCTTTTATGCATTTAAAATTCTGTTTAAATCAGTGCATGTTTGAGGTAGCTATAGGTATATATTTAGGAGGGGGGATGAGGGGAGGGGAAACACAAATATAAGTTCTTTTGTATGTCTTCAATGTAAATTTACTCAGTTGAATGTACACTGTACAGCAATGCATTTTTATAAATAATAATAATAATCTTTATTCGTGACAAGCACAGCATCACAAAAAATAGTACATAAACAAGGAATAACACAAATCAACTGAACAAACTCAGCAAAATACAGTGGCTTCTTCGCAATTATTGACAAAGGATGCTTGTCGCTTTTTTACAGCAACAAGTATACTTTCCAAACCTGTTAAAACTCTGATATAATCAACATTATCTGCCTCACTTGTTTTAAAAATTTTACACACAACTACTTGAATCAATCTGTCAAGAGCATTAAGAGTACTTTTTTTGGACATGTGGCTTCCATGCCAAACAATACAATAGGTAGACAGTAGCTCTTTACCAGGTTAACACATATTAATTCAGACGCGGCAGCTCTGCAGCGACTATACAAACAGTTAAACGTACGAAAAAAATTTAATTTAACTTCCGAAGTAGATAACCCGAAGTGCCTGCCCTTTTTCAGTGTCACTCCAAGATACCCAATTTCCTCCACAAATGGCAAGGCAACACCATCCAGGACCAATGCAGCACATGCAATATTACAATGTGTCCCAATCCTCATGACCATAGACTTCTTCACATTAAATTTCAAATCCAAATCCACAAAGTCATTGGTGCAAATATCAAGCATGTGCTGCATGCCGGATGTAGAGTGTGACACCAACAAGATATCATCTGCATACAATAAACAGCCGAGAAACAGATCGATATAGCAGCCATATCCGGAATTTTGCAGCTTTAAAATCACATCATCAATATAAACAGCAAATAGGTGAAAAGCAAAGAGCAAAGGTGAAAGAACCCCTCCTTGTCGTACCCCAGCCACTACAGTGAAAGATTCTGATAAGACATTACCCCATCTAACCATAACATTACATTTGGCATACCAGTTGAGTAAAACTTCAATAAAATACCAAGAGGTTTGCATTTGCATCAGCTTCAAAAACAGCCCATAGTGACTAATTTTATCAAAAGCTTTTGAATGTCGAGAGCACAAATGACAGCTGTGCATGAATTTCTATTGAGGTTACTTATTAACCCCCCCCTCACCATGTATAAGGCATTTGAGCATCCTACCCCAGTTTTGAACCCAAACTGCAGGTCAGAGCTCACCAAAAAATTCCCAAATTTCCCCAGTAGTACATGCTCAAAAATCTTAGACACTACTGGCTCAAGGTTATGCCCCTATAATTGTCACATCTTGTAGGGTCTGCTGTGCAATTTTTTAGCAGAGGGATCATGATCCCATTACCAAAACTTTCTGGCACATACCCTGTTTTCAACATTAGATTGAACAAATGAGTTATACAAGATAATACAATTGGGTGTGCAACTGTGCATACAATAAATGTTCTATAGTTATCCTGTCAAACCCAGATGCTTTACCCAGCTTAATTTTACTAACTGCTATGCCCACTTCTTCAATTGAGATCACAGGACACTCAATACTCTGACTCCTATAGCATGAGAAACAGCCCTCAAACTGCAGTTTGAGTTTATCGTGCCAACTAATGTTATTGGGTGTGCAAGCAGAGCGAAAAAAAATCTGCAAATGCATTGGCAATTTCAGGTTCCGTACAGACTCCATCCACAGTTTTAGCACAATTATTATTCCTTTGACCAAATTTACTTTTCCAGGACTTCCAAAAGGTAGTAAAATCTTTTTGCATGAGAGCATCATTCAATGAATCACTATACTAATTTTTGTTGTCCCTCTCTTTCTGCTTTATAGCAGACTTGCACTCAGCCTTAGCACTTCTCATTCTATGACATACAGCCCCATGCCTCGGTTTACCCATCGACACCCACAATTCATGTGTCTCCATTGATTTTGCTTTTTTTATAGCTTTAGTAAAATAAAACCTACCCTCTTCAGACAGACTGCAAATTTTATACACTTTATTTATTGACACCACATCTCCAAATTTGTTGCATAAGGCGCAAACTCATTGTGCCAAAAAGGACAGAAATAAAGAAATGCAGGTCAGCCAATATCATGAAACAAAATATAGACAGCAGTCAAGTCATACACAAAACTACAAATTTGAGTTTAATTTTTTAGTAGTTAATTACATCATGGCTAGAGCAAAATAAAGTTAACATGCCAGCAAAAAAACTGCAACTTGCCAAAGTTGTGGCTAATATTAATTCCTAAAGTTATTACTTGAATTCTGTTATTAGGTGAAGCACTTTCAGAATTAATACTGGCACGCTATTCTCACCCGTCGCCTTGAGCTCTCCTATGGAGTCAAAGGTCAAGCTCTATCCTGGCTTGGTGACTACCTCAGGGAGAGATCGCAGTCGGTCAGTTGGGATGGTACCTTGTCTGCCTTGCGTCCTGTACGCTGCGGGGTGCCTCAGGGATCAGCCCTGGGTCCGCTACTCTTAATACTCTACGTGGTGGATGTTGGTCGAATTGTGGACTCGTTCGGTCTCACCTCACATGCGTACGCCGACAACGGTCAAATCTATTTCTCCTGCCTACCCTCGGACACTGATCGACTGTGGACTCGCTTTATGGACTGTATTCAGGAAATCAGGCAGTGGACAGTGGCCAATCGTCTTGCACTAAACCCTGGCAAGACTGAGCTCCTTTGGATCAGTACACCAAGGAGGAATCATCTGATAAGCCGCACACTGTTCTTGATTGGCGACGTCGATATTGTCCTGTCCACTGAGGCGAGCCTACTAGGTGTCCTCCTCGACGACTCACTGTCATTCATCGGCCTCTTGAACAATGTAACTCGAGCGTGCTTCAATCAGCTCTGGAGGATCCGAGATATCCGTCGCTATATTTCAACATCGGCAGCGATTCACCTCGTATGCACTTTAATCCTTTCGCGAACGGATTACTGTAACAGCATCCTCCTGGGCCTTCCCGACTACCAGCTGGCTCGCCTATAATCGGTCCAGAACGCGTCCGCTCGGCTGATTTTCGGTGTCAGGTGGCATGACCTCACTACTCAGGGATAAGCTCCACTGGCTCCGGATTCCGGAACGTATCATCTTCAAATGATGTTGGCTGACCTTCCGTGCTCTTCACGACTCCACCTGCCTGGAGTACTTATCGACTCTAGTACGTAGACCATCGATGACCAACCGACGCCTTCAGCTGAGATCCAGTACACGATCCATGCTGTACGTCCATCCTCTGTCTAAGACTGCGAAGTTCGGAGAGAGATCCATCACTCGAGGCAATCCTCTGTTATGGAACTCGCTTCTGGACTCAGTGACCACTGTCACCTCCTTCAAGTCGTTTGCGATTAACTCAAGACGCACCTTTTTAACATCTCGTTCGATCGTTCCATGTAAAGCGCTCTTGACTTTGGCCCTAGCTATGTTACTGTGCTATACAAATTGTCATGAAGAATAGAATAGTACTTCTAACCAGAATTTGGAGAATGAAGAATTTTAAACAAAACTGTGAAATCAGAAGTTTAATGAAGCAATGCTTAAAGCAGTGAGTAATGTATTAAAGTGAAATAGCACTGCAGACACAATTTGCATAAAAAAAACTGCTCAAGTCAACAAAAATGCACCGTAAAACTCTGTCAACAAGGAATCAGAGGATTGGAAAAAGTGTTATTGTCAACCGAAAGTCTTTTCTAACCGAATTCAAAGAAACCTATTGAGTTTAAGCTGGTTCAAATAAAAAGGGCTGTTATCTGAGGATGGAGGATGTGTGCTATCCAAGTACATGCAAACAGGGTTTTACCGTATTTTACAAACACTGAAACTGCCAAATGTTTTTTCAGAACCATTCATACAAGTGTTAAACTGTGCAGCAATAGCCAAACAATTGTATGCCATAATGAAGATATACACATTAATACACACACACACACACACACACACACCACACACACAAAACAATTACATATCATCTGCATAAAATAAAAAACCAAAATTATTGGAAAAAGATTAAACAAATTTCAAAAAGCATCATAGGTGACTCAAAGATGCATTGATGTTATTACTAAACAGAGGAACAGTATTTTACTGAACTAGAACAAAATCTTAAAAATGACACGAAACACATTTAATTCATTTGTACAAGAACATAGCATATAAACAATTAACTCAGACAACAGTCAAACACTAAATATAATACAAATGCACACATATGTCTATATACAAGAAATAATTTATCAATAGTATTTTATCTTATTAGATAGGTGCAAGTAAAGCATCTCTGTCTTCTATTTAGCAATATCTTTGCATCATCTGTAGACTAAGAAATTGTTTTGGAATGTGAATGTAACAGCAGTTGTTGACATTGACAGTAGTGATGTTCTTTTGATGTCACTTGAATCTTAAGTAAGCACCAGCATATCTTGAGAACAAACTGGTAACTAGAAAATGTCATTATTGTAATAGCACAAAATAAAAATTAAAGCCATGCTATATAATAACTGATAATTTAAAACTGATTTTGAAATTAATCACAAACGTGACTGATAATGGAAATGCCAATAATGAAGAGCGAGACTGAACTTCGGCTTTGGTGCCGAATCTAACGAATCTGTCAGATTCGGCCATGTTCAGCTACGGCTGTAACCACGTTCATAATATTCAGCATCAGTATGGCTACAGCTGTAACTAAGTATGAATAACAGCCATAAGCCTAACTTTCAGCGTCCTATCATTGATGACTGTAAAGTTATTCATTGCTATCAAATAGTTTCTCTTGATTACACATATGATGTGTATGTATACTCTCTAGAATTCTGCTTAAAAGTTTAAAACCTTGAAAGACTAAGTAATGAATAAGAAACAATAGAGCCATTGTAGCTTATACTTTGCAAGTTCAAATAGCTCATAAATTTTATTGGAGGCAATAATGGCGATGTGATGGGTTTACAGTGGATGGTTCTACAGTACGTATGTGCGTAAAATAACCTTCATTCATCAATTTTGATTCCAATGCTTTGCATTGTTTTGTCCCTCAAGTCTCATGTATCAAAGAAAGTGTAACTTTAATGCTTTGTGATAGGAACAACTGTGATTGGATTAATAGAACCCCTCCTTCACTGAACTCATTACCATGTTGAATGATAGCATAAGATCAGAATCAGATCAGAAGATTATATCAAACATGGAGTCTGTAATGACTCTGTGGTTGAATATGTATACAATAGCATTGTTAATTCCTTACAGGCTGCAGACATGATAGTCCCCAGGGTTCCTGTTAATTTTTATAAATTCTGGTGGGATGCACAGCTTGATGAGTTGAAATCTAAGTCCATTGAAACTTTCAAGCTGTGGGAAGCTTCTGGCAAACCAAGGTTTGGGGAGATTTTTAAGAAAATGCAGCAAGCCAAGGGGCTATACAAGCTTACAATTAAACAAAAAGAAAGAGACAACAAAAATTTCTTTAGTGATGAACTTAATGAAGCTCTCATGCAAAAGAACATGCATGAATTTTGGAAAGCATGGAATAGCAAATTCAAGGCCAAGGGGTGAAAAGAGGCAGTCAGAGTGTTGATGGTTGTAGTACCGAGAGTGAAATTGCTAATGTCTTTGTTAAGTTTTTGAATCTGCATGTACCCCAAATAACATACAGAAGCATTTAGATGAAAAATTTAAATTTGAGCAAGAGTACAATGTATATAAGCAAAAAAAGTACAAATCGTCCACTCATCTCAGTAGAAGAAGTGGATTCAGCACTTGTAAATTGAAAGAGGGTAAAGCCTCTGGATATGATAACCTGACAGTTGAGCATATCATGTTCGCTCATCCAGTGGTCATATTATGCATAACCAACCTGTTTAATTTGATGCTGCAAACTGGATATGTGCCCAATGGCTTCGGTAGAGGAATCATAATTCCTCTATTGAAGGGCTGTGGTACAGATCCAACTAGTTGTGAAAATTACCGTGGAATAACGTTAAGTCCAGTTATCTCTAAGGTGTTTGAACACTGCCTTCTGTCCATGGTTGGATCACATCTGAATAGCTCGGACCTGCAATTTGGATTCAAATCAGGAGTAGGCTGCTCAGATGCTATATATACCCCTTAGGGGTGTTTTAAATTATTTAAACAGAAATCAGTCCACAGCCGTGATTACGGCTCTTGATATTTCAAAGGCATTCGATAAAGTATGTTACTTTGGTTTGTTTAGAAAATTAATGCAGAGAGGCACCCCCTGTTACTTCATTGATGTTCTAATAGATTGGTATGAAAAATGTTATGCAAATATTCGATGGGGTGATGTCATATCAGGTTCTTTCAAGGTCTTAGCTGGGGTAAGACAAGGTGGTGTCCTTTCCCCATTATTATTTGCTGTATATGTGGATGATCTTGTTTCCAATTTAAAAAATCTGGCTATGGTTGTTACATCAATACTTTGTTCATGGGTTGTTTACTTTATGCTGATGATATATTGCTTATTTCTCATTCTATTCATGGTATGCAATGTTTACTTGATGTATGTAGTGTCGAAGCTGCTAATCTAGATTTGAAGTTTAATGTCAAAAAATGTAAGGCCATGAGAATTGGTAGACGTTATGCAATGGTCTGTGCTCCCTTATTGTTGAATGGATCTGTTCTGGCTTATGTTGATGAGTTGAAATATCTTGGGATCATAGTTAGAGCTGGTCGTCATTTCAGGATATCAATTACAGAGACCAAAATGAAATTTTATAAAAACTTTAATAACTTGTACAGCAAGAGCAAATCCTCTTCCTCTGAGTTGATATGTGTTGACTTACTCAAATCGTTTTGTTTACCTATTATCTTATATGCTACTGAAGCTACTTGTCCGAACAAGAGCACTTTAAATAACTTGGATCACCTAGTACAGCAGGCTGTATGCAAAATCTTCGATGTACATAACAAAGTAATGATTGACTGTATTCGCGAAATGCTTGGATTGCATTTAATACATGATACTGTAAAGAATCGTCAATACTCTTTTACATCTCGGTTTTCTAAAAAGAATCTGTATTTTAGCAAATGTATAATAGCGGAATGTGTTGTGTAGTTGTTAGCTAAGAGTTGTGTTGTGTGTTCTTTTTTTTTTCTTTTCTGTCTTTTTTTATGTTGTCTGCGTTTGCGAATAAAGTTATATATATATAAGATTTCAGTTGCAGTTGTTGTATTAGTCGAAATGTCGCAAGAAAATGCAATTAGGATTTTTTCCAGTAAAATAGAGTCTGATGCCAGTTTTACTTATATTTTATATTAACTCTTCCACAGACATTGTGGTCGTTTTTGACTGCACATCAAAAACACACCCATTTCTAAATATAGACCTTTACTTTTATGATCTAGGGTAATTCCAATGGAAGCTAACATGCTTTTGCTTCCAAAACATGCAAACAAATAGTTTGTTTCATGAGTTTGACTGCAAAATTATATCGATTTGTTGGCAAGATTTGCGGTCCTTCTGGCATTTAAATTTTAAATACCCTTCCGTACATAGAGGCAGAAGTTTTATTCAACCAAGGAAGTTTTGGAAGCGATTGAAAATGGTAAGTTTGATGACATGGATATTTTCGAACCTGATGACAGTGAAAACAAAAAATTCTGCTGGGCAGTATAAAAAAAGAAGTCTGTAAACTTCTGTGACATCTGTCAAAAATATGTATGCCATAATTACTTTGAGAGCTTTCACACAAGATCCTTTCTAAACAAAAATATGACATTTTATATAACTTTTAATACTTACTACATATGTGTACACATTGCAGATAGTTTGCTTATAATGCAACGGTGGCCAAACCGCGGCTCGCGAGCTGCATACGGCTCTTCTGTGTTCAAATTGCGGCTCTCAAAAAATTTTACAAATAAAATTTTTTTTATGGTTGCAATTTTTTCCGGGCCTACCTGGGCTTAAAATAATTTCTGGCTTGATTTTATTTATTTTTTGTTAAAAGTTGGGCATAATTTTATTTTTAAAATTTAAATGAAGCAAATGGTGACTCTGATTGGTTGGTGATGTTAAGATTCTTGATCCAACTTCTTTTCTAATCTGTTAAACATTAATTAATTGAGAATTATAATAATTTATAAAAATAAATGAATAAAATAATTTTCCATTGCGAGTTGGGTTGCGACTTATATTGAGTCAATGCGGCTCTCAAGATTTGGAAAATTTGCAAAAATGGCTCTTGGTTACTAAAAGTCTGGCCACCCCTGTTATAATGTCTTGTTATTGACAAAACTTTTTATGAACTTCTGTGACAAGTGTCAAAATTACATGTCGTAAATGTTTTGAGACCTTTCACAAAAAATCCTCGCAAAAATAAAATATGGCACTTATACATCTACATATAATTTTTTAATGCTTATTACATATTTGTACATGTTTCAGATGCTAACAACAATTTTGATGAAATTCAGTCTTTTTTAAAAATTTTAATATCTTCTCATGAAATAATAATAATAATAATAATAATGCATTTCTATAGCACCACTTCTAATACCTAAGGGTATCAATCGATGGTACTTCAAATCCATCCGCAAAAGACCAAGTAATTCCAGAGATCAGTCGGAGGAAAACAGCAAGACAGACTATGGAGGAAATGCTAATTGGAAGAGATGTGTTTTAACCCATTAACGGTGTTTGCTGTTTATTAACGGCGCGCGTCAATCGTTCGCGTATGGTGTTCGCAGTTTATAAACGCCGCACAACTGCAGCGTCTGTTCGGCTAAAGTGTTCGCCGTTTATAAATGGCATAATGTAATAATTCGATTTAGTTGTTATCCATTCGGTAGATCATCATCATAATTGCTCTCTGCCAACTCGTTAGTAGCAATAGCTAGGCAGAAAACATTTCCAGGACTTTTTGTCAAATGTTAATTTTCCTTCTTCTGCAATTGTCAGTTGTCTTTCTTTAAAATCTTCTTTTATGTTGTCTATCCATATTTTTCTGGGCCTGCCTCTTCCTTTTTTACCTTCCTTGTATGTGTAGAGTGCTTTTTTGGGAAGTCTCGAGTCTTCCATCCTGTGTACATGTCCATACCATGTAAGCCTCCTTTTTCTGAGTTTGTCCATGATGGTATTCTTTAATCCAATCCGCTGCCGTATATCTTCATTTCTAAGTTTTTGAAGTCTGCTAACTCCAAGAATTCTTCTTAGGCAGCTCATTTCTGCGACGAGTAGTCTTTTTTCATCTTCTCTTTTTGTGACCTAGGTTTCAGATCCATATAGTATTTGTGGAATGACAACGCATTATAGATTTGGACTTTGGTGCTTATTTTAATTTCTTTAGAGTTCCAGATGTGTTTCAGTCTTCCCATTGTTTGTAATTCTTTTGCTATTTTCTGTTTGATGTCTTCTTGGTGGCTTCCATTGCTTGTTATTTGTCCTCCTACATATGTAAAGCTTTGACTTGTTCAATTTCTGTACTTTTTAGAGTTAATCGGCATAATCGCATCTTCTTTTCTCCTGTTTTGCTGACCACCATAGTTTTAGTTTTTGCTGTGTTTATCGTAAGGCCGAATCTTTGGCTTGTGATATTGACTTTGTCTGTCAGTTTTTGTAGATCTTTCCTGGATTCTGCAAGCAAGGTGACATCATCTGCAAACTTTAAATTAGAAATATTTTCTCCATAACACTTTACACCAATGTTTAAGTCTTTGGTTGCTATTTTGTATATGGCCTCAAGAATTATGATAAACAGCATTGGCGAAAGAATAAATCCCAGTCTTGTTCATACTTCTGTCTTGAACCAGTCTGTTAGTTCATGTTCCACCATCACTGCGTTTTCTGCTTTTTATACACTGTTCGTATTAGGTTTATTAATTTTTCTTCAATTCCGAAATTTCTCATTGCTTGCCACAGTCCATCGTGCCACACTGAATCAAAAGCTTGTTTGTAATCAATAAAGTTAATGTAACATGTATTGTTAGTCTCAATACATTTTTCCAAGATTTGTCTAATAGTAAATAATTGGTCAATTGTGCTTCTTCCCGGTCGAAATCCTGCTTGCTCCTCCCCAAGTACTTCTTCCACATATGCACTTATTCTTCTCTGGAGTACTTTAGATAAGACCTTCCCTGGGATTCTCAGGAGTGTAATTCCTCGATAATTGTTGCAGTCCATTTTATCTCCCTTTCTCTTGTATATAGCTATAATAATAACTCTACTCCAGTCTTCTGGCACAGTGTCTGAGTAGTATATCTTATTTAGTAGCTCATGAAATGCATTCAATATTGTGTCTCCTCCGGCCTTTATTAGTTCTGCTGGGATATTACACTGGTCAGCAAATGTTATGCAAGTTTTTGTTTCCTCTACAAATTTTGGTGAAACTAATAGTTTCTGACTTGCTGAACACAAATATGTAATTAGAATTTCTGTATCACGTAAGGTTTTTAAGAAATCGACAATTTAGCATTTAGTATTGTAACGTCTTCTGCAACATAATCCTACAGAAGGATCTAGGCAATAATGACAAGACATGAGAAAATTAGAAATGTTTTGCTGTAGATTTTCGTTTGTAGTCACTGTCCTGTGCTTCACGTATCAGTGACCAACAGTAGTCTCCAAGCATAGACGGACTCCACTTTCCCTGGTAGCGTTTCTCGATGCTGGCAATGTCTTTGTGAAATCTTTCACCATGTTCATCACTGACGGCGCCGAGATTGTCCGGGAAGAAGTCCAAGTGAAAATGAAGGAAGTGTATCTTCAGTGACATGTTGCATTTTATTGCCTTGTAAGCTTGTAGCAGATTTCCAACTTGTTCAACATAGTTTGGCGCCTTGTAGTTGCCCAGAAAGTTAGCAACAACATCCCTGAAGGCTGTCCAGGCAACATGCTCGGCACCCTGCAGAAGGCCCTCAAAGTGACTGTCCTTGAGGATCTCTCAAATCTGTGGGCCAACAAAAACGTCTTCTTTTATTTTAGCACCACTGGTGCGTGGAAACCTCTGTCGTAAGTATGTAAAGGCTTCACTTTTTTGTTCATTGCTTTGACAAAGTTTTTCATTAACCCAAGTTTGATGTTCAAAGGTGGGAGATAAATGTTCTTCGGATCAACGAGAGGATCATGTTTAACGTTCTTCTGTCCTGGAACCAAGTATCTGCGAGGTGGCCAGACCTTTCTCACATAATGTGAATCTCTAGCTCGGCTGTCCCACTCGCAAAGAAAGCAGCAGTAGCTTACTTGGTGTAGCCTAGCTGCAGACCGAGTAGAATTGCAACAACTTTCAGATCTCCACATATATTCCAGTTGTATCTCGAGTATTCTATGTGTTTCAATAGCAGCTGCATGTTCTCATATGTTTCCTTCATGTAAGCAGCATGTCCAATGGGTACTGAAGGGTATGAATTGCCATTGTGCAGCAAAACAGCCTTTAAACTTAACAGCGAAGAGTCAACAAAAAGTCGCCATTCGGATGGATTGTGCTTACAGCCGAAAGCAGAAAGCAATCCATCAATGTCAATGCAAGAAGTAAGACTGTCGATTTTTTTGAAGAATCGAGTCAAGTCTTCATGCCGTTTACGAAATACTGAAATTTTTGTACCTGGAGAGAGCAGATTCCATCCTTGCAACCTAGATCCAAGCAATTCTGCTTGATTTTTTGACAAATCTAAGTCTCTGACCAGATCATTGAGCTCTGCCTGAGAAATCAAATGAGGATTGCTGGATGTCGATGGCTCAAACTATGGGTCTTCCGTAGCTGAATCATCAACTATCTGCAGCATTTCATCTGTCTCTGCATGCTCGTCCTCGTCCTCCAGTGTCCAAAACTCGGGGGGGTTGGAACAGGAAGACTCTCGGCGTGTGGAACTGGTCTCATTGCCGAGGCAAGGTTAGGATACTCAATAGACTTCCTATTCTTTGAAGAAAATCCTGTAACATTCGTCATGCTGAAATAGCAATCCGTTACATGATTATTCTGCTCCCTCCATATCATTGGTATGGCGAATGGCATGGATGGACGCTTACCTGCAAGCCAAACTCGCAGACTGGTAGCACAAGATGAACAACATATATGAGGTTCCCATACTTTGTCCTGGTCGCCAATTTTGCATCCAAAGTATAACTCATATCCTTTCTTTATGATTGCTGTCATACTCCGCTTCTGTGATTTCAACGTAAACTCTCCACAGATGTAGCAGAACGTGTCACTGCTATTGCGACATCGACTCGACATTTCAGAAACTTTAATTAAATTAGTTAATATATTCAATTCACAGCCTTTAACTAAACAGTTATATCTCATCAAATAGAAAGACTGCAGCTGCTTCCTAGTGCTGCTTGGTATTTATACAGGACTGCGTAACCATAGCAACAATACATGCTAGGCATGTAGTCTTGAAGACAGGTTTGGGCGCGTCTGGGCATGCATGCCTAATTATACTAATTTTCAAAATCCATGTAGTTAAGTGAGCCAGCAGTGCATATTACATCTGTTATGGCGGTCATATAAGATTCTTGCCTAACCTGAATACCCATAACTCAGATAACTCTCGAAAACCACGATTTTAAAATTCTTATAATTTTAAAATCAGCTTTTTCTCAAAAAACTTACGTGATAGGAAAATTTCAAAATTATTCTTGTAATCAGCATGACAAAATCTACCTGGAACACCAGGAATTGCACAGGAAACAAAAACCTTGTTGACCAGTGTTATCAATTCCTGGTGCTTTATTTCGTTTTAGTTCTTTTATTGCTTGTTCTATTTCTGTTTTAAGGAAGTCTTCTGTAGATTTCTCTAGATTCATGCTTGGTATTTCGACTAGTATATTTGTATCTGTTTTGTTTTGGGTATTATATAACTCTTCAAAGTGTTCTTTCCATCTTAATTTAATTTAATTTTGATTGGTCATTGCTTTCCGTTGTTTAATCTTTGATTGTAGTCATTTTCATTTCAAAATCATCGCTTATTACCTTTATGTCTTTATATGCTTCCCGTGTCCTGTTTGCGCTGAAATTATTTTGTATTTCTGTACATTTATTTTACAACCATCCCTCTTTATCCCTCTTCAGTTTTCTTTTAATTTTTCTTTAATTTTTTGGTAGATGGTAGCTCTTTTTTTCGCTATTTTGCCCACAATAAGCTAGGAAAATAGGTTTTATTCGACAGAGGCATGGATTTTGTCTTAGCAAAAGTGACATTTCTACAGTTCGAAAGATGATAACTACCCCAAATTGGGTCCGATCTTCAAAATTTTTGAACTATTCTGTTCCAATTACACCCGTCTATAACTTTGTCGCTAACAAAAGTGGGGTCACCGCTGAAAATTTTTTGCTACTGAGCTATGAACATTTTTTTGGGAGGGGGTCCGATTTTTGGATGTAGAGTGGACCCTACCCCCAAATTATTTCCTTTCAACGGATGGTTAGAAAGAACAATAAAAATGTCAAACAACGGTGCAAACCGTATTTCTTTAGCCTAAATCTATAATATTAAGATCCTTATCTGTATGTCTCTCTGTCTGTTACCTTCAAGCGTTCTGATTGGTTGACTATTGGTAGACGGTTTAGACCGTTTAGTCCTTACGTCGCGATGCGTTGGTGGGCGAGCGTTGACTATTGGTAGACCGTTTAGTCCTTACGTCGCGATGCATTGGTGGATGATGTTCGAAGACGACGTTGCTATTGGTAACAATTGTTCGTAGAACCGGTTTAGTCGAGTCATTGCAGCGTCAGAGGGGTGGGCGTGCGACGACGTTGCTATTGGTAACAATTGTTCGTAGCTTGAGGATCTTAACGTACACATTTTAACGCATACAAAAATACGTGTACAGCGTCACAAATGGCCACAGTTGCGTGATTTTTAACGCATATAGGCCTAATTATTACGTGGCGCAGAGCTTGGCTAGGTGGCGATCATTGAAATGTTGTTCAGCATGAATTCAATGATTGGCTATTAGGTATAGGTATTGGATTAGTATTATCCTGCACTGCGAGCGAAGCGAGCATCTTTCTAGTATAGCCTGAAATATACTGAAATGTAATTTTTTCAGGTTGCAAAATTGGTGAAAAATTTTCTTTTCTCCCAGCAATGATTTCTAGGGTTTGAAATATGATAACTACCCCAAAATGGGTCCGATTTTCAAATTTTTTGAACTATTCGGTTCTAATTACACTTGTCTACAACTTTGTTGCTCACAAAAGTAGGGTCACTGCTGAAAATTTCTTGCTATTGAACTTTGAACAAAATTTTGGGAAGGGGTCCGATTTTAGGCAGTAGAGAGGACCTTACACCCCAAATTTTTTTGGGCACAGATGGTTAAAAAGGACAATAAAAATGCTAAACAACGGTGCAAACCTTATTTCTTTAACTTCTATATAGACTGAGATATAGTAAATTTATAACATATTTATTTATTTATTTATTGAAAGTTAGGATTTATGTGGTGAATCGTCCTAGAAGGACTACTTGAACACATTACAAAGTACATGAATAATATAGGTCAGGATTTAACAGAATAGCTCATCTCGAACAGCCAAGTTTTCAGTCGCTTCTTAAATATGTCCAGAGAAGGTGATGATTGAACACAGACTGGAAGACGATTCCATATATGTTCACAGTTCACATGAACGCCTTTTCCAAAATTTATTATGGTACTCTATTTGGTGATGACTTGTAAAATTTAATTACACTATTAATGGGTTAAGCCTAGACCTGAAAATGCTCAGTTTATTGGAAGATCTGACAACCAGAGGGAGAGAGTTCCAGATTTTTGGCCCAGAAATAGAAAAAGCTCTCTTACCAATTTCAGTGTTTGTTCTAGATACATTTAACAATGAATCAGCAAATCTCGTCAAATGACAATGATTCGGATGATTTAACATAGATTTTAAATACAGAGGTTGGCCAGACATTATTATTATTATTATTATTATTATTATTATTATTATTTAAGCGCATAGCCTTTTGGCCGTTGCAATTGTACGCCATAACTGTCTATTCTGCGCACATTGGAAGGCTTCGGACACTGGTAATCCACAGTCCCCATGGATTTGGTGAAGCCAAGCGATTGGTGGTCTGCCTCGTGGACGATTCCATCCTGTAATCCTAATGTCTCTGTCTTGAAGACACGTTGCTAGTTGAAGTGCAGCTGAGGCAGGTACTGCTGGTGGGAGTCTTACGACGTGCCCAAAGAGGCCAAGACGTCGATGACGAACAATGGTTTGTACAGTCTCTAGTCAAGAGCGCATGTATACTTCATCATTGCATATGAATTCAAACCATCTAATATTAAGGATTCTACGTTGAGCCTTAGTGTGAAAAGCTTCAAGTCCTTTCCACTCTTGACCAGTCATCGTCCAAGTCTCACTTCCATATAAGAGTGTTGAGAGTACAAGACATGCGCACATCCAAAATTTAGTTTGCAGGCTCAACCGACGTCGGTCCAGACGTTGAATGACAGAGGAGGCAATGTCTATGCGACAGATGACTCATCAAGTGAATTGGCCATACTACACATATTTGATCCAAGGTAACAAAAACTTTCAACTGAGTCCACAGTTGGCCAGACTGCAGTATTTTAAAAACAAGGACACCAGTCTTAAATACAATTCTCTGTTCTACTGGCTGCCAGTGTAACTTTTGAAGGACAGGTTTAATGTGATCATGCTTGCGAGTTTTTGTAATGGCCCAGGCCACAGAATTCTGAATCCCTTGAAGTTTTTGTATATTAGATTTGGCCATAGCATTGTAAAGAAAAATCAGAGCATGTTTCGGCACAAGATCACAAATTCGTCAAATGTCTCTGATTTGCAAATGAGCAGCTCTGCTGACCTTATTTATGTGATCATGAAAAGATAGGTTTTTGTCAAATATTACACCTAGATTGTGGACAGACTGACTTTGATTAACTGAAATGTTGTCAAATTTAAAGGAGTGCATGTCTTCAAATTTACTTAAATTAAAAGACGTACCAAGAAGTAAAAACTCAGTTTTTGAAGGGTTTAATGCAAGCATATTACTAAACATCCAAGACTGAACATTTTTTCAGACAAACGGATACATTTTCTAGTGACCCAGAAGAGGTTTTATGAACAAAGGCAATGAATAACTGTGTATCGTCAGCGTAGAAATGATAGTCAGCAGAAAACTGTGAAAGAAGCGATCCAAGGGGCATTGTATATAAGGTGAAAAGGAGAGGGCCTAAAACAGATCCCTGGGGAACACCAAAGTCTAATTTAACTGAATTTGACTGAGCACCATTACAATAAACAGATTGACTGCGATGTTGAAAGTAGGACGTGAACCACTCTAATGCAATACCCGATATGCTAAACCAATGTTCGAGTCTATGGAGAAGGATTGCATGATCTATGGTGTCAAAAGCCACAGACAAGTCTAGTAAAATAAGTGCAGTTACCTTGCCATTATCCATAGCAGACAAAATATAATCATGAACAGCCAGGAGAGCAGTTTCAGTTGAATGAAATTTTTGATATGCAGATTGCATAGGCAATAAAAGATTATGCCATGAAAGATGTACATTTATTCGACTAAGTACAATGCAAAAATGTCATTGCAAAGGTTACCTTTTTCTTTTCATATTCTCACAGATAATCAAAAACCCTTCCATTTGATATATACATTGTCAATATTATTATGAGATTTGATTTTAATCATTCTGGGAAACTGTTAAAGGGTCTTTTCTTGTCTTGAGCCATCCTCGGTACAAGAGTAGACCGCATCATGAATGAGAATTCTCCATTGCTTTCTGTCATTCGGATCGCCATTTCCATGTCTTTCCAGTCCATTGCATGATGTTATCAGTCCATCTGGTTCTGGGTTTGTTTTTTTTCTTTTTCCATCAGTTGTGCCTTGTTTCATTTCTTTTTCCAAACAGGTACCTGTCTTCCTCATGATGTGGCCAAAGCATGACAGTTTTCTTCTTTCGATAGACTCCAAAAATTCTCTTGTGACGCCTCCCTTCTCTAATACCCATTCGTTAGTTCTTTTTTGTGTCCATGATATATTCAGAATCTGTCTTAATCCTTTCATCTCAAATGCCTTGATTCTTGCTTCGTCTCTTTTTTTCAAAGTCCAGGTCTCACAATCGTATGTTGCCACCGGCCAAACTAGAGTTTTCCATAGTTTGAGCTTTGTTGTTATCGATACGTCGTGGCTTTTCCATAAATTTTGTGATGCTTTGCTGACTGCTTGACCTTTATCCAATCTGGTACAAGGGTACATTCTGCAAAAAACAGCTTGTCTGCCAAAGAGTTAAGCAAGTGTTTTTTTTTGTATCTACAATGTAAAACTTTGCTGTTCACTAACTTTTATCACTGCATGCCAATGGTTTCAGCTACAGCTGAATCTATTACAAAGTTATGGCTTAGCACTGTAAAGGCAAAACATGGGTCAAGATGTATGACTAGTAAACTAACCTAAAGTAATAGTGCAAGTCACCTGAATTGCTGTTTGCCTCTGAAACTGGAACTCAATGTCTATCTCAATGCTCGAAATTGAGCATGGAAACTTTTACTACCATCATCATCATCATCATCATCATCTTGATGGTTCCAGAAGGGACATTGAGATGGTGATGATCATCCTGCCACACCAGCACTGGGTGATTATATGGGTTTGATACTGTTGATCATTCTATTCTCCATCGTCTTGAACATTGGTTTGGAATCTCTGATACTGTTTTACATTGGTTTACTTCATATTTACACCCCTGCACTCAATCAGTGATAATTAATAGATGAGAATCTCTCAACTGTTGCCAATCTGTCCTGTGGTGTCCCTCAAGGCTCTGTCCTTAGGCCTCTGTTGTTTACAACCCCTTTGCGTTCACTTCTTGATGAACATCAAGTGGCCTATCATCTTTATGCTGATGATACACAAATTCTATTTCTTTTGATCACTCCTCTTCAAAAGCATCCCTTGAGACTTTATCCAGTGCCTTTACTAATATTGAGTCATGGATGGATTCAAAAAAGCTTCTTCTAAATTCATTAAAAGCCGAATTCTTGCTATTAGGTACACCGGATCAATTGACCAAATTTGAATCTCTGAAATCTGTAGTATTAGGAGATCCACTGTTGTCCCTAGAAGTATTTCTGCTCTCAACCTTGGCGTGACATTTGACTCTTCCCTCTCTTTCACTAGTCACAGAAATTCAGTCTGCAAAATTTTTCATTATCATATTTGCAACATTTATTGCATCAGACATCTCTTCCCCAAGCCTGTTCTCATTTAATTAGCCAATGAATTGGTATCTAGTCACCTAGATTTATTTATTGACAATTTATATAGCGCAGTAGACAAGGCTAAGGCCTACAACAAGAGTGCTTAACACAGTTCATATCCAATATTAAATAAATGTGTCTTCAAATTTCTAATGAATAGTCCAGCTGAGACTGCTCCAGTCACATTGGCTAGAAGAGAGTTCCACAGGGCGGGATTCCCCTGCGCGAATGATCTTTCCCCAAACTTAGGGGTCTTGGACGGGGGAGGGACCAATAACTGCACTCTCCGACTGGACCTGAGAACCGATCTCCTCTCGATCACAGTCGATCTTCGTACAAGCACAGTAAGATAATCAGGACAGAGTGGATCATGTAAAGCCCGAAACGTAAGCCAACAGCGCTTGTAGATAATGTGCTGTGGAACACGGAGCCAGTGGAGTCAATCTCTAAGGAGAGGAGTGACGTGGTCACCCCAGCGACAGCCAAAGATCACTCATGCAGCCTGGTTCAGCACTGATTGTAGGCGGTTCAGTCTAGTATCCGGAAGTCCAAAGAGCACACCATTACAGTAATCAATTCATGTCAGTACCAGGGCCCGCACTAGCTTGATAGCCGCGCTCACTGGCAAGTACCATCGAATTGACCTCAATCTCCGCAGTTGGTAGTGGCAGGAGCATATCAGATTGCTAACGTGCGAATCAAAGGATAGAGACTCATCTAGGAGCACTCCCAGAAGACGTACCGGTAAGCTCTCGGAATGGCTGCATCTCCCATCACAAACGGGGCATGACTTAGCAGATGCTTTCTCCTGGGGGTGCTCATCCACAGAAATTCCGTCTTGGCCGGATTCAGTGCGAGCCGATTCTCTTCCATCCACGCAACAATAGCTGCTATACAGTCAGGGAAATGAATCCGTAGTCGCTCCACTTCTCAGAGTAAGCATGACGAGTAGATCTGTCCATCGTCTGCATAACTATGCGGCGTAAGACCGAAAGCCTTGATGACGCGATGAACATCCGCTGTATACAGTATGAATAGCAAGGGGCCTAAGACTGATCCTTGCGGCACACCGTGTTGGACTCGACGCTCCGAAGACATTTGATCGTTCTACCACACTGCCTGTGTTCTATCGGCTAGATAGCTCTTGATCCATAGAAGTGGAAGGCCGTCCAGACCGTAAGATATCTCCAGTTGCCGGGTGAGGATTATTAGATTATTGCAATTCCCTGATTTTCAGCATCACAAATTCAAATATGCAGAAACTCCAGGGAGTACAAAATTCCTTAGTTAGAGTCATATCCAAAACTCCTAAATTCGAACATATAACTCCAGCTAGACAGTCCCTACATTGGCTTCCTATCAAATACCATATTAACTATACAAATCTGTCTTTTAGTATCCAAAACCATGTTACATAATGAACCCAATTAGCTCAAGATGCGACTTGTCCCTTGGCCTACTCATCATTCTACTAGGTATTCGGCAGGACCTTCATTCGTTTTTCCTTATTCTCGCACAGTCATTGGCACTAGTTGTTTCTCAGTTTGCAGCCCTAAGCTCTGGAATTCATTACCAACATCACTTCGCATAACTAAGAATTTATCATCTTTCAGATCTGGTCTTAAAACACATCTGTTTGACTTGGCCTATCCCCCTTAGATTGCTCTCCCACCGTTTCTGACTAATCTTTTCTGGCTTGACCTGGCTCTAGTGCAATTTGGATTTGGTGCACCATCGGCTGATGCCCTGGGCATTATGATAGTGGCACTATAGAAGTTGATTGATTGGTTAACCTGCCTCCACGAAGTCCTGTAGTGTGCGGCTCGATGTGCTTCTGGTACTGTCATAAAGGTCCATTCTGTGATGTTTTTCATCCAGGTTGTTCTTGGTCTTCCTCTGCTTCTTTATCATTCTGTGATTCCTAGCATTATGGACTTTTCTATGGTGTTTCCCTGTTGTGCTATATGTCCAAAATATTTCAAATTTCTTTCGCTTTGGCGAGTAGCAGTCTTCATTCCTGCTTTGTGGAGTACTTACTTCATTATTAGTTCTTCTTTCTAGGTGTGTGATGCCTGGTGACAGGCCTTTTAATCCTTGTCTTTTAATCCCAGTCACTTAATCCTCGTCACTTAATCCAGAAGTCTTTTAATCCCCTAGCAAATAATCCCAAGACACTTAATCCTGTCAATCATCGCTTTGGAGTTTAAGACCAGAGCTGCATAATTAGGTAAGTTTAGGGTTAGGTTTAGGGTTAGGTTTAAGGTTAGAGTCAAGGTTGTGTTTTTATAACACAAATATTTGTTATTTCATTCGTATTACATCATTTAATATGTTTTCTTATATATGGGGATTATGTGCACATGGATTAAAAAACTTGGGGATTAAAAGATTTGGGATTAAATTTCGAGGATGACTGGGTTTAAAAGACCGGGATTAAATGACATGGAACTGTGATGCCTAATATTTTTCTAAGACATTTCATTTAATAAGCTTCTACTCATCTCTCCTCATCCTTCTTCAGCGTCCATGTCTCGCATCCATAAGTGGCAACTGGCCAAACCAAGGCAATGTAGCAGTAGTACATTAATTGGGATCCTGAAGTTTTTATTTTTCCAGATTTTCTGTAGTTTCCCCATCATTGTCATTCCCAGTCCCAATCTGCCTCTGATTTCGGGTACATAGTTAGCATCATCTGTCATTCTAAATCCAAGATATGGAAATTCTTTGACTTGCTCTTTTTGTTCTATTTGTAAAGATATTTGTGCTGAATTATCATTCAATATCATGCTCTTTGTCTTGTTCATGTTCAGCCATAGACCATATTCACTACTGGCAACAACTTATCTCTCCAGCAATTCTTGCAATTCCTCCTCTGATGTTGCTATAAGTGCGATGTTATCGGCATACCTCAGATTGTTGATTCTTTTGCCAACAATCCTGTATCCTCCCTTGTAGCCCTCTAGAGCATTCCTCATTGCCATCTCTGCAACAATGTTGAACAAATACGGGGACAAGATGCATCCCTGTTGTACTCCTTTCAAGACTCAAAACCACTCTGTGATCAAGTTTGCCACCTTTACTTGTAATGACATTTTTTGTACAAATTAGCAAGCAATGAGACCAGTTGGCTAGGGTATCCCATGTCCAGCATTGTTCACACAGCTTCTCGTGTATCACAATATCGAAAGCTTTGGCAAAGTCCATGAAACATATGGTGGTTGATTGGATTCTTTTGTCTAGCACAGTAAGATGTGGAGATTCGTGATTTGGTCTATTGTGCCTCTACCCGGTCAAAAGCCTGCTTGCTCTTCAGAAATCTCACTTTCTGTCTTTGTCTGAATTCTAAAAAGAATTATTTTCATAAGTATTTTGCTGGCATTAAAAGACTAATGCAATGGTTCTGTAGTTCTCGCACTTAGCTAAGCCACCCTTCTTTGGTAATGGAATGAAAGTGGTCTGAGTCCATTCCAGTGGCCATTTCCCTGTTTCCCAGATACTGCTGCATAGAAGGTGTATTCTGTCAATGACAGTATTTCCTCCCTCTTTAAACAGCTCTGCTTCCCGGTCTGCAATGATTCCTATAGCTCTAGCGACTTCACTTCTTGCAGATTCTGGTCTCTTCTCATTTACAGCAATCTTTATATCATGGTCTACATCAGTATATATTGTTTCACAGTATTCTTTCAACCCTCTGTTATGTCTCCTTTTGCTTCCTTTGCTTGTCATGAGCATGCCATCTGAAGATCATATTACATGATGCTTTATCCTTAAAGGCTGTGTAAGTCGTTTTGCTGTCTGAAAAAAGTGCCTTGTATTTCCTTTACGATTATGTTTTTCCGTGTCTTCACACCATTTGGTTACCTGTCCCTCCTTGTCTTTCTGGATGGCTTTTTGCCTTTCCTTCTCAGTTCTTTATATCTCTGAGAGTTTTCAGTCTTTCATTTTTCCTGAACCATTTCTGCCATGATGTACTCACTACGGTAATGAATAACTGAGAATATGTAAAATTTCTATTATTATATAGATTTCAAACATTTAAATATCATTTTTCTAAACACCTTCACTTTTACTTTGGACACCTGTAAATCTATAATAGCATTAGAACGGTTTATTATTCAATAAGGCTGTTAAGTTAATAAACTAAGTGTAATCTATGTATGTTAGGAAATAAAAGCTTGTAATTCGTACTTTATGCAGAATGTCTGTGGTCTTACTGGAATGCCTAAAGAGCTTTGCTTCTCAACAATTTAATTGCAAAACCTCCAGTCTCTTTGAGAACAAGTATTATAATGCATGCAGCTGAAGATATATACTTACAATATAAATATATACATCTGCTGTATATATATATACACACACACTTCTTTTGCTATCATTGTCTTCCAGTGAATTCATGAATACTCTGTGACTGCAATGCAATATCCCGTGGTCTAGTCTAAAATATAGAAATATAGAAACTAATAAATTTTGAATTTAACCAAAAGCTCAAGCATTTGAAAAATATATCAAGAAGAAACTGTCAACGATCTGAATTATTAAAATATTCAATAATGAAAAACTGAGCCAGAAAAATAAATTTGTATAATAAGGTACCGTATATACTCGAGATAAAGTCGATCCGAGTATAAGTCGACCCCTAGATTTTGGGTATTTGAAGGTGTCTAAAGTCATTGACCCGGGAATAAGTCGAAGTGACGTCATCGCGGCGAACCCTCTAGAGGTGATAGTGAGAGTCGGAAAAATGGCGGACGCGAAGTGGGCATGTGGCGGCAGCGGCGCCATTGTTTTGATTGAAAAACTTCGTTTTAGCTTTGAACTATCGAGAAACTGAACGATTTCACATTCCCAGATTGATTCCTGACGATTAAGAAAATTTTAAACCTGCTATTCGCTCATTCTTGACAATATAAAAATCTTAATTACCGGTAATCTTGAATTTTTTGTATTTATGTAGCGCCAATATTTAATTAATATTTATGTGGCGCCTATAAATTACCAATCTTAAAAGCGCTGATGTCAACTTTTATTTAGATGCCGTAGCGTATGTTGAAAATAATTACGCAGTTACCTAAATTAATTATTTTCGACATGCTATGTATGGAAACTTTACCCAACAGTTAGTGCCTCGAGCATAAGTCGAGGTCAGGATATATAACCTGTGAATTGGCCTTAAATTTCTCGACTTTATCACGAATATATACGGTAATATTTGAAACCATTTTCTCACCAGACAAACATGATGCAGCTTGAAAACAAGGAAGCTACAAAATTTGTTTGTGAATCACTCCATGCCAACTGGGACAACTATGTAAGGGTCATGTCTGAGATTTGCATTAAAAAAATTCCTAAAATTTCCAAAGGATTCCAAATCAAAACATTTCAAATTGCAGCTTCATAACTTTATGCTATTTCATCCATTTTCATTGCTCATCCCATTTTTGTCTTGACTTTGCCACATTGAGTACACCCTAATTCAAATATTAGTGTCTTCTCTCAGATCCTGGAAAAAGTTGTCATCACTCAGTCTCTTCCATGCCTCAAGAGTAATAATTTTACTCCCCACACATCAATCCGGCTTTTGTGCACCCCACTCCCACTCCACTGTCACTATTCTTACATACCTTTTCTAAGATTATTATGGGCAATAGACCAAGTGACTCTTCTAGCCTTGTTTGACGACAGTACAAAATTTGACAAGCTCGACCATAACATCCTCCTCAAATGCCTATCTACGTCTTATGGTCTAGTACAGTGGTGGCGAACCTATGGCACGTGTGCTGCAGCTGGCAAGCAGTCTCCTCTGCCAGCATGCGACTAAAATGTATCAAACTGTCATTTCCTTTAGAAATAATCACAGTGAAAATGATACTATGCAATCTAAATAAGCTTTTTCATCTGTTCATGAAAGCTTTCTTTACTTACTTACTTTCTTATTGTCATTCCCAGGCCCAATCTGCCTCTGATTTTGGGTACATAGTTGGCATCATCTGTAATTCTAAATCCAAGATATGGAAATTTGTTGACTTGCTCTTTTTGTTCTCTTTGTAAAGATATTGGTGCTGAATTACCATTCAATATCATGCTCTTTGTCTTGTTCATGTTCAGCCATAGACCATATTCACTACTGGCAACAACTTATCTCTCCAGCAATTCTTGCAATTTCTCCTCTGATGTTGCTATAAGTGCAATGTTATCGACATACCTCAGATTGTTGATTCTTTTGCCAACAATCCTGTATCCTCCCTTGTAGCCCTCTAGAGCTTCCCTCATTGCTATCTCTGCAACAATGTTGAACAAATACGGGGACAAGATGCATCCCAGTTGTACTCCTTTCAAGACTCAAAACCACTCTGTGATCAAGTTTGCCACCTTTACTTGTAATGCCATTTTTTTGTACAAATTAGCAAGCAATGAGAATATATTAACTATAATGAATACTGACTAATGAATATATTGACTATAAGGCCCTAGATATAAGATTTTACGATATTACTATAAAACAGATATACTGACTACCTTACAACATTATTAACACCTCACCCTCCTCGACCCACATGATCACATGATTGCCGTCTCATCTCACTCTTTCACACCCTCTGGATCATTCATCCCTGAATACCTGCAACCATGCCTTTTCATACATTGAACCTGAGCTTTGGAACTCGATTCCAGTTTCCCTCTGCAGCCTTAGACACTGTCAAACAATAAAATCTGAATCCTCATTTCTCATAATTCCTTCATTATCTCCTCACATCTTTAGATCTAAGCTTAAATCATTCCTTTTTCTAAAATCATTTCCTCATAGCCTCACTGCCCTTTGAATATATTGACCATTGCCAGGCTGATCATTCACTTTTCCATAGCTATTTTAAGAAAGGCTATTGCCTAAGAATAAGTAGCTACTGTTGTACTACTTGTCAAAGCCTAATATAAAAACATTAGATTTTCTTACTTATTGACTCAATTTATGGCAATTCAAAGTTTGGGCCAATCAGATTCCTTGTTACATGGCAAGGCAAGGCAAGGAACTTTCTTTTTAGAACAAATGATCTGACAACTGTCAGCTTTTGAATTTCACTGTGACTGGCAAATGTGGTAAACCGTTTTCCGATGGGAATTGAAACCCTTTATGATGTGGCCCGGGAACTTGGGCAGCGGAAACCAATTGGCAATGGCGAAGCCCGGGATAACTTGGAAAGTGCCTATTTATGTCCAATAAATTATTTTTAGTTTCCAATCATATACTGCATATCCCAAGATATGCCGCAACTCAGTTAAACTAGGTCACATGAAAATAACGTGAGCTAGTAACATAACACAACACAAGTAGTGCTGTTACGGTTTCACCTCGTGCGGTCTCGGTCGGTTTCGGTTCGGTTTGGACCGAAAAACCGCGGTTTCGGTTTGGTTCGGTTTTTTAACCCTAGGTTAGGGTTAGGGTTAACCCTAACCCTAGGGTTAGCGATAGGTTAACCCTAACCCTATGACCTCCTTTTGCTTTCAGGGATTTTGGAGAGGAAAAATGATACAATTATGACCTCTTTTTGCTTGTCAGGGTTTTTCGAGAGGAAAAAATACAAGGATGACCTTTTTGAGGACTTTAATAAGAAATAAAAAATAAAATAACATTACGCGATTTTTGAAAATGGGGTCGGTACGTTGTGACGTCATATTTTAGGGGGTCCGACGTTGCGTGACGTAGAGGGGGGGGGTGGTAAAAAAGTGACAAATTCGCGTGACGTCATTTATGGACGGCCCCTTTATTTAAGTCACCTTCTCTTTTCAGTTGATGCAATTGCCAATATAGACCTAATTTTAAACTCGACATGATTTAAGGTGTATTAGGAGGCATTACTGCATGTGTGAAAGCCACTAGGGGTACTATCAGGGCTTGAACCCGCTCCGTTAGCCTCAGGGATATTTCTAGGATTGTGGATTTGGGGTGGGGGTGTCTACCTCAATTTTGAAGGTGTCCGGAGCTAATTGGCATTCCACACTAAACTGACACTGCGCGAAACTACTAATGCAGCCATTTTAAAATTGTCTTTACTGATTTCAATAATGACGTCAGACTCTGACTCATCATAGAAATATAGACATGCCGGAAGAACAACACTCGTTATTTTAGCGTTTAAAAGCTGTGCATTGATTGAACTGCATTCAAAATGCATTAAATGCATTTAATGCATTGAAAAAAGAGATCAT
Organism: Metaphire vulgaris; assembly: GCA_018105865.1. Lineage (NCBI taxonomy): Eukaryota > Metazoa > Annelida > Clitellata > Crassiclitellata > Megascolecidae > Metaphire > Metaphire vulgaris. Next base: position 7,857,953 of record CM030865.1, read on the forward strand.
AGGGTTAGTGTTAACCCTAACCTAGGGTTAAAACAGAATAAAACCGTCCAATTTGCATGGTCAAAACCGCGGTTTCGGTTCGGTTCGGTTTTGACCGAAAAACCGCGGTTTCGGTTCGGTTAACCGTAACAGCACTAAACACAAGCTAAAGCCTAAACATTTTCTCCCAAAAAGTCAGCATCTGTGGAGAGTTAAAAAACAATTAAGCTGGAAAGGAGTTAATCAAAAGAGGCCATGTTGTATGGGAGTAATTCCCTTTTTCATAATTTTCCAAATAAGGAGAAAGTTAAGCAACACATCTCTGAGATGCCATTTAGCAGAAATACTGCTAAAGATCAAGTCCTGTGGATGGCAGGTAACATTGGTCAACAGCTCACCACTGACTTACAAAAGGCAGCCTGTTACTACATATGCTTGGATGAAAGCACAGATGTAAATACCAATGCAATATGCAAGGCTAGCAATAATTTTGCGTTATGCTGTTGATAATATCATGAGAGAAGAGCTGGTTAATTAAATTGGTGTCTTTGCCTGAAAGAACACAAGAACTAGATATCTATAATGCTGTGATGGAAGCTTTTTTGCAACAAGACATAAGACCAACGTTCCCTCTAAGCTGCGCGCTGCGCAATTGCGCAATATTTTTAGGGCCAGCGCGCAGAAGTTTTTGAGTAGCGCGCAGTGATTTTTGAGTGGCATTTATAGGATAATACATTAGTCAAAGCTGAAACATTATAACAAAAATTTGACTTGAAGACAATCACAGAACATGCAGTAATAGTTGTGTTGTGGCGAAAATGAATTTCGTTACATGACCCAATGATAGTTTGTAGTCTAAACAAAATCAAGCGCTATAAAACAATCTTGTGAATGGCGCCAAAGCCTTCTGACCTTGGCTTCTGACGGCGCATCCAACTTCCATTAGGCCTACGTTATTATGTAGCTCAAATTTCAAATAGCGTACACAGAAAAATCCGCGTTGGATCTAAATATCCGTAAAATTTCTCAAATATTTTAGTCGAATAATCGCCGTAATGTCTAAACGGCATCGGACCGCGACAACTGGGTACCGCCGATTGCCATTGGGCCCCGGACAACTGTGCCCGGCAACTGGGTAACGGGACATCTGGGTAATGGGACATCTGGGCCCTGGACATCTCGGCCCCGCACCATCGAACTGGACTTAGGCCAAATAATAACTGAGGGTTTGTTGTAAAACTTCGGGCGGTCTTCTTTAAGCCTATCATCGGCTACAAATTGAGTACAAATTCTTAATGGAAAGTGCTATTTCTTTGATCGTAAATGCAACGTATAGTTACTACGGGCTTACATGGACTTAAGAAGAACTGAGACTTTGCTGTATCCCTGTAGTAGTGAATAACTGCGGGAAGTCTTCTTCAACCCCTGTCATCTGCTACAAATTGAGTACTATTCTTTGTACGGCCAGACATTTATGATGTTACGCTCATTATCATGTTTTCGAATTACAAAGCACGCCTATCAGGATGCATTTAATATATATATATATATATATATATATATATATATATATAATATACATATAAATAAATATATATATATATATAATGCATCAACACCATTCATCAACCACATTCTCTCTTTCCCTATTGTACGGGGCCGAGATGTCCCGTTACCCAGAGGTCCCGTTACGCAGATGTCCCGTTACCCAGTTGCCGGGCCTAGTTGTTCGGGGCCCAATCGGTGGTACCCAGTTGTCCTGACCCGAAACGCAATAGCGAAGCGGAGTCGGGAACATCTGCAGCTTCAAAAAAGAAATGTATAACAAAATTTAAGACTGAATGGCTAAACAAACAAGTTAACACGGAACTACCTAACTCTGTCTCGGAACGTAGCGTGCAGCTTAAACGCATCCTCACTTATAGTGAAACCGATGAGTTTGTTTTGTGCAAAATATGTCAGCAAGCTGTTGCCTTTCAGTGGCGTAACCAGACTCAAAATGTAACCCGGGCAGCTGACCAAGGGTGTCCGTAAATTACGTAGGCCTACACAATTTTGGCGAATTTTGACCCCTCCCCTTATCAACACCTGTCAAACTGTTCAAACCCTCCCCATTTTTTACGTAGATTATGGACAGTACGTAGATTATGGACAGCCCCACCTCAACAAAAAAATTTTAAAAAATTAACATGGGAAACTTAACAATAAACATCAATCGGTCAGTTTACTTTGAGGAAGTTCAAGTTTTACATATGCAGGTCATAAGGACAACAAAGCGACATAAAACATAGCTAAAATAAACTTTGGAATTGTCAGAATCAAATAACGAAAAGTGTATAAGTAGGGGGCCTATAACCAAGTAAGCATCCAATTATATTAAATTATAAATGACTCTGAGTGAATGACTAATTATAATTTTAATAGATAAATATAACTTTAACTAATTGCCGATAAACGAAGCTACCCTGAAGTCAAAGCAATACGAGAAATCATGCCTTTAAACATCCGACTAAACGTGAGATTGTGAGTAAAACAATATATTCATTCTTGGCGCGAACTAGTAATAAACCGTACAAACCTCCACTAGTAAAGCACAACCGCTTGCTCGGATGACATTATACACTGTACATTACATGTATACGCCCTTGATGTTACGGCGCTATATAAATTGTCATGAACAATAACAATAACAATCAAAGAATTTTAGCAGGGAAACGGATGAAGAAGGTCAAATCTCAAAGCAGCTGCCATTTTGCTTCTAAGATTAGTAGCCTATTCGAACACATTCGTAGCACGCACAGGTAAAAAAGATTTCAGGTGTCTCTGCTTCAGCTATCTGCTATCCGTGCAATCACTGCCTATCAGTCACCAACTCATAAATCTTCAGCATCTGCGACGCCCGTACGTCGTACGCCCCAATTATTACTTTAGATAGAGTTTCAGAGTCAAATTCAGTAGAGGAAGATGCAGAGGGAATATATCATCCATAGGGAGAGGCGATTACCACCGTAACTGAAATTCGATATGTCACGTAGATACATAGACCACCCAAACACAATGACTGTAGTAATTACTGCACTTCTAGCTGATGCCTGTGAAACACGTTTCGAAGAGAGCGTAGTGACTATATTAAAATATTATTGCAACAGCGTGCATGGCAGTGCAAAATTAAGCAAAACCAAAAATTAAAGGCATAATTTTTAATTTTTACAACCCGGAATTTTTTCAACCCGGGCAGAAAAGCAAAGTAACCCGGGCATTGCCCATAATTGCCCGGGCGTGTTTACGCCACTGTTGCCTTTACGTTAGAATTTCGATGACAATGAAGCCGTACATGATGTGATGTTTTGTCAATAAGACATACTTATAACGACTTAAAAGAAATTTCAAGTTCATTTTATTAATTAGGTCTTATTGCAATTTTTGGAAAAGTTTATTTTGTTGGACATCAGTCTTCAGTCTTCACTTGACTAGCGTATGGGACAAGGCAATACAATTTTCAAAAATCTTTCAAATCTCATATATACCTTGCACGGCAGCATTTTTGAGTTGCTCAGACCAACTAAAACTTTGCACAGCACCCAAAAAAATTAGAGGGAACGTTGCATAAGACCATGTGTTGCTTTTAAATTAAAGAAACATTAGCCAATATTTGACAAATTACCAGTATGTACACAACAGCAAAATTCCCAATAATTGCACAAAACCAATCTTCTACCTCTTAACAAAAAGCATTTTGCATAATTTAAAAATCTCTTTGTGTTTTTTTCTTGTTAAGACATGTATGAGTTGTTTTGATAAACCATAAAACTCGGTATTCAGGTTTAATTTGAGTGTTGGCACTTTTGCAATAAATAAATGGGCTTTTGATTGAATTTTGGGCATGTGGTCCCTAAAAGGTTCACCATCACTGATCTAGTAGGCACCACCCATGACTGGTTGTAGTCATACCTGTCTGAATGTGTCATGAAATTTGTCATGAATGAATCTGTTGGCTCCACTTGATCTCTCAAGGAGCCAGTCACATGTGGGGTACCCTAAGTTCAGTTCTTGGCCCCTTACGTTACATCCTCTATACTGCTGTTGTTCAACTACTTATCATTCATGGACTTAAAGTTCATATGTATGCTGATGACACCCAAGCATATTTTTAATGCTGTCCTGCAGAAGCTCTTCAGGCCACTTAAACTTTCACTCAAGCATCTGATACCTACTATTTGTGCACAATGCACTAGAACTGTCTTTAATTAAATCATCCCAAAATACAACTCATTTGGTTTGGGACTCAGCATCAACTTTCCATACTTGATTGTGAAGCTCTGCTATTTGCATTTCATAATCATCGATCTTTCTTTTTCATCTTCGTTCCATGACCTTACTGTGACATATAACGTGAGATAGTAACATAACACAACACAAGCTTAAGCCTAAACATTTTCTCCCAAAAAGTCAGCTGACTTTCGAGCTGACTTTTCCAAGCATATCAGTCCTTCGCTCACACACACACACGTCACATGTTTTTACCAGCTTCGTCAAGTTTTAGTTATCTGACCTACACTCGCTGAACCTTGTGCTGATCAGAGTCATAGCGAGGGTATCCGGTGCCCAGGGCAAGGTGTACTGTTGGTGCCCCCGACAGCACAACATCTGTCAAACTGCTGATAAGCAAAAAAGGTCATCGCCTGTATTCTCTCGGCACCCCCTCAACTCTCTATGGTGCCCTTTCTCCTGTGGTCCTGACAAGCAAAAAAGGTCATTGCAATTTCTTCTTGTTTATTCAACTAATCCCCAAACCCAATTTTGGCTACCCCTCACCTCTGCGCCCCGGGGTATATGCCTCCCTGCCCCTCGCTATGCCTCTGCTGCTGATACCCTGGTCCATGCTTTTATCTGTTCAAAACTTAACTATGGGGGCTCACTCTAGTCTCACAGCCATATATAAGCACATTTTGGTGTGCAAAACGTTGAAATATGCTAGATATGAAGATCAAGAATCTTCATATGGTTTCCAATACCAATCACAAATTGTCAACAAACCCACAATGCATTTTGGCAAATGGGCTGCAGGCTGAGGACAGCATTGGGCATCATGATTTACCTGGGCCACAGGTGATTGTTGACTAGACCAGAATGCTTCTAGTGACATGATTGCTGCCTAGAGCTGGGTCTAGACCATTGACCGTGAATCTGGGTCAAAGCAGGACTTTCAAAAAAAATCACGTCACACCGCTGTTACGAGACCACCTTCACTGGCTCCTGAACGGATAGCATTCAAACGATGTTGGCTGACCCTTCAGAGCTTTACACGACCCGTGCTGCCCGGAAATATGGCGAGCATGCAGCATAGTATGGGAGAAAGAGAGATGGCTGGAAGACTGGACAAAGTCAATAATGATCATGATACCAAAAAAGGGCAATACAAAAGAATGCTCAAACTACCGATCAATTTCCCTCTTGTCCCACCCTAGCAAAGTCCTCCTATCCATTATCCTTCAAAGACTGAAGGGCAAGCTGGAAACGGGACTATCCGAAGAGCAGGGAGGGTTCAGAGACAATACAACAAGTGTTGGCATTACGACTGTTAACGGAACAAGCACAGGAATTTGGAAAATGCATATACAACTGTTTCATAGACTACAAAAAAGCCTTTGACTCAGTGTGGCATGACGGGCTGTGGGTAATTCTTGAAAGCGCAGGAGTCAAAGGCAAACTACTAAGAGTCCTGCGCAATCTATACGAGACAGCAATGGTCACGGTGCGCTATAAGGGAAAGATTGGAGACTGGTTTAAAACAACAATAGGCTCAAGGCAGGGAGACCCCCTATCACCTCTGCTGTTCCTAACATTGTTAGAGCGAGCAATGGAAAAGATGGAAGAAACAGAAGATGGAGGAGTCACCGTTAATGGTATAAAAATCAAAGATCTGCGATATGCCGATGATGTGGACCTCCTGGCATTTCAACCAGAAGAGCTACAAAACATGTTGGACACACTTGACGAATCTGGAAGCAAACTGGGCCTGGCAATCAACGTCAACAAGACCAAAATAATGGCAGTAGGGAAAGGGGCAAGAACCATGACGATTAAAGTAGGGGTCAGGAAATAGAGTGGTAGGGGAATTTGTTTACCTTGGCAGCCTGCTCTGTGCAGATGGAGACTGTAGCCGGAAATACGACGAAGAATAGGACTGGCAAACGGGCCTTAGGCTGCCTTAGCAAATTCTGGCGGAACGGAGGACTCTCTACCAAAATCAAACTGCAACTACTCAACACGCGTCGTGTTCTCAGTTCTGTTATAAGGAGCAGAAACCTGGACCTTAAAATCCGAAGACCGTAGACGCCTGGCAGCATTTGAAATGCGATGCTACAGACGCATTCTTAACATATGGTGGGAGCAGAGGATTACCAACGAAGAAGTAAGACAACGAATAGGAGCAGCGCAAGATATCATCACCACAATCAAAAGAAGAAAGCTGCAGATGTTTGGGCATATTGCAAGAATGGAGGATAAAAGAATAATAAAGGTCTGCATGGAAGGCGCAATGGAGGGACACCGAGCACAAGGACGACCCAGAAGAAGATGGAGAGATGACATCACCGAATGGACGCGGATGTGCATTGGAGACGCGGTACACGTGGCTCAAGACCGTATTCTATGGCGTCAAATCACGAACAACGCTACTGGTCTCAACGGTTCCTAACGGGACTACGAGAGGAAGAAGAAGAAGAATTGACTATTAACAGTAATTAACTAGGCATGTTAACAATTTAATGAGATCTTTGTAATTACAAACATTTTCTAACTAGTTTTCCATAATCTGGAGTTAAAGTACTGGTTGAAATCCGTAGTATAGAACGCAAATTTGTATCAGTGAGCTGAGACCTATACTTTGATGTATTGATGTTCATGCAGAAAAAAGTCCTTTATAATAGTTAGTAATATCTGATGCTGTCCTTACAATTTAAAATTTAAAATAGTGTCAGTAAGGCATTTCCAAGTAATTTAACAATTCTTTCTTGGAATTCATCATCATAAAGATTTTGACTTCTTCAATTAGATCTCAGAATCTTGCCAGCACCTTTCCTTTGCTCATCTAACAGACGACAGTGTGAAGAATGCTATCTGTAACACACTATATTATCATTCAACAAGATTTACTGATTCATTGTTAAATGTACCTAGAACAAACACTGAAATTGGTAAGAGAGCTTTTTCTATTTCTAGACCTTAACTGGAAGCGTACCTTTAATTACTGTATGAAATAGGCAGCACATACTAGCGCTACGATTGATAGCAGAAAAAGCAAGACGGAAAAATGTGAAAGTATGCAACTGCTTTAAAAAAGATCTGGACTGACACATGCGAAGAGGTTCTGGGTAAAAGTGGAAATGGAACACAGAAAGAGTGGCTATCATCAACAACTAGAGAAAAGATCACAGCAAGAAAGAAAGTAAAAGAAAAACTTAATAACAACGGCAATAACACGAGTGATGAAAAGACAAAGAAATAAAAGAAGAATACAAAGCTGCAAACAAGGAAGTCAAAAGATGCGTGAGAAGAGATAAGAGAAATTACATAAACGAAATCGCGGATCAAGCGGAAGAGGCAGTGAAAAGAAATAACTGGAAAGAAGTATATAACACCACAAGAAAGGTAACAGACAGAAAGGTCAGGAAAACCACCCATATCAAAGACAAGGAAGGAAGAACACTCACGACAACTGAAGAGCAGTTAGATAGGTGGGCGGAGTATTTCAATGAGTTATTCAATAGGAAAAGTCCAGAGACAAAAGCAAACATCGAGAAAGCAGCCGAAGACCTTCCCGTATGCACCGATAGACCATCAAAAGCAGAGATAAAAAAGCAATTAAAGCGTTGAAAAACAGTAAAACAATGGGCCCAGACAACATCCCAGCAGCAGCAATGAAGAAGCTGACATCGACACTTCAAAGGATATGCTTTACAATTTATTGGGCAAGATTTGGCAGCAAGAGAAGATTCCAGAGGAGTGGAAAGAAGGATATGTGATAGCATTGGCAAAAAAGGGGATCTGACGGACTATAAAAATTACAGCTTGAGAATTTGCAGAGATTGGAAACTGGTTCAAGACAAGCAGAGGATCAAGGCAAGGATACAATGTATCACCCATGATATTCATCTCTGACTTGGAAAGAGCAATAGACAAGATAATGGAACATGTAAAGGGAATAGCAGTGCAGGGACTACACATAAACAACCTGAGATTTGCTGATGATATCATTGAAGGAAATGAAGATGACCTGGAGGACACTGTACAGATGCTGAGTAAAAAAGTAAGGTTGTTAAGACCGCTGGTTTTGAAAGACCGGTTAACCGTTCAAAAAAAGACCGGTTAACCGCTCGTTAGCGGCATTCTGGTGTTGTGCCAACATCAAAGCGCTTTGATGCCGTCGCCGCCTATGCCGGCGTCCTGCGCGGCTACATCAAAGCACTTTGATGTTACTGACGCTCAAGGAATCGAGAGAGCATCATTTATAGGCCTATCTGTAACTCGAGTGTCTTTCAGGTTTGTCCACATTGGGCCTTGTACGTACGCAAAAATGCATATTTTCAGCCCATCCCCTGTTGTACACCGTTCATTTATGGACCCCCCTATGTGTACGTACAAATTAGCTACCTCTGATGAAAAATTAGAGATACAAAATACAAATTACAAAACAAAACTGCATAGTTTAGTTTTTATTCATAGTCACAAAGCATTTGTTTTACTGTTAAATTATAGTTTTGTTACTTTGTAATAGGCCTATCATGTTTTATAAAATTTATGTAATAAAGAAATACAATAAAACATTCAAATGTTGTTGTCTTGACTCTTGAACACTGCCAATTATTTAATAACCGTGGGAACAATGAATTAGGTCAATGACACTGCCAATTATTTAATAACCGTGGGAACAATGAATTAGGTCAATGACTCTACTGTAGCAAGTCTACACATGAACTGCTCCATACTGCAGTGGTCTTTCGCACAGGACTCGGGAGAGAGAATGGGCATTGGGCACCTCATATTTGCTCTGTGACTTGTGAAGTCAATCAAATATCCCTAAATCAAATACGAATCTACCTTCAGCAATGAGACCCATGCCACATGACGACAGTCAGAAGGGGATCTTGGATGAACCAGTTGAAGACACTTCAGTGCTGGCAATTAATTGGCAGTGACAGTGATACTGATTTTGAACCATCTTCATCAGGTTCTCAATAACTCATAACACAATCTGAATTAAATGACCTGGTCAGAAATTTATGCTTGTCAAAAACAAAAGTGAAATTGTTGGGTTCAAGAATGCAAGAATGTTGTTTGCTGTCACCAGGTACAAAAATTGTTCTGTTTCAAAGGTGCCAAAGTGATATAACCAAATTCTTTGAACAAATTGACAGTGTTACTTTCTGTGTCAACATAGAATGATTGTTCTTTGTCTGAGCTGTGACACACTTGCACGAGTGGCGTCTCTTTATTGATCCGTCAACTTTAAGTCTCAAAGTTGCTTTTATACATAATGGCAAAGTTCACCCTTCAGTACTTGTTGCCTATGCAGCACACATGAAAGAAACATACAACAGCATGGAAATGCTGCTGAAGCACATCCATTACAGCAAGTACAACTGGAATATCTGTGGAGATCTGAAAGTTATTGATGTGTTACTGAAACTACAACTATACAAAGTACTGTTGCTTCAACTGGGAATGGGACAGCTACCGGTATGCCAAAGAGTCATTACTCAATACAGAGTTGGCCACTCTGAAAAAATTAGTTCCAGGACAGAAAAATATGGTACAAGAACAAAGATTTATTTGTTTCCTCGTCACATAAAACTAGAAATTGTGTCTTTGTAAAAACCTTGAACATGGAGGGCCAAGCTTTCTTTCTGTCACTTAAGACATCTGTTCACAAGAATAATTAATTGATGCCAAAATCAAAGAGGGCATTTTTGTTGGTCTTCAGATCAGACAACTTATGTTTGACAAGCGATTCAAAGAGCTGTTAGTTGGTCCAGAAAAAGATGCCTGGAAGGTCTTCCAAGATGTTGTTGACAATTTTCTTAGCAACTACAGACCTCCAAACTATATTCACATGGTAAATAATAATCAAAGCATACAGAAGAATGAAGTGCAACATGCCACTAAAGATTCATTTCCTGCACTCACATTTGGACTTCTTGCCATCAAATCTCGGTGCTGTTAGTGACAAACATTGTGAAAGATGTCACCAGGAAATTTCCACAATGGAACAATGCTATCAGGGCAACTTGAATTCAGCCATGATGGCTGATTATTGTTGGACACTGCAATGTGATGCACCAGACATTGAATACAAATGAAATTCAGGAGTTAAACACTTTAATCAAGTGATTTATGTCAAGCACAATAGCTAGTATTTTCTCGAGAAACAGTTAATGCTATTATTATTATTATTATTATTATTATTATTATTATTATTATTATTATTACACAAGACAATTTCTTAAGCGCTGTAAGCGTAGATAACAGAGGCCAAAGTCAAAAGCGTCTTACAAGAACGAGGCATTAAACAAGTACATTTTCAGCTGTTTCCGGAACCGATCTGGCAATGTCTCGACCGTCAACGACTTGGGGAGTGAGTTCCACGAGGTGGAGCCCCCACATCGGAAGGGCCTGTCCCCAAACCCCACTGTCTTCAGCAGCGGAGGAACGATCGTATGATTGCTAAGCCTCGATCGTAGTTGAAAGCGGCGTTCGACCGTCGAGGATCTTTCAAACAGTTCGGACAGGTAGGTCGGACAGAATGGATCATTAAGTGCCTGGTGCATACGCCAAAGACACTTGAACATCACGCGCTCGGGGATCCGCAACCAGTGTAGACGATCCTTCAGGAGTGGTGTGACATGGGCACTCCAACTGGTTCCATGGATGAGATGAGCCGAAATATTCAGAACCACCAAGTCAATTTAGTTGCCTATCCGGTAGTCCATATAGCAAACTATTACAACAGTCGACACGGGCAACTACCAGTGCCCGGACCAAGTCGATAACTGGCGAGGTTGGTAGGTACTAGGTAGCGTAGCACTTCTCTAATCCGGTGAAAGTATTCTGACCGGATAGTATTGTTCAATTGTGCGTCGAACGAAAGCAACTCACCGAGGAGTACACTGAGTAGATGGAGATGGCTAGTGGGTGGCTATTATATGTCATTTCTGATAAACGGTTAACTGTCTATTTCTCATAGATCCTACGTGATGCAGTAAAACCAAAACTATATTTTTGCACACACACCTGGCACCTATCACAATTGCCAACAAATTTCCGGGAATAAAAACCTTGACAAAAAATTGTTAAGCAGTGTTATCTCTGCATTAATGCTGTAGTCTCTCTGAGCTGTGTAAGAGAAACCTGCACAGAGAAATTGCATATATAGGCAGCACTGATCCGGCCAGAATGTGGCAGAAGCCAAATTTGCAAAAATTGTCAATTTCCTGACTTGCCATCTGGAGCCAAAATCTGGTAGAGCCCCAGTTTGTACATAATCAAAAAGGCCATTTGTATGGTTAAGTCATAATATCTAACACAAATAAATAAGGTTGTTAAAACTGCTGGTTTTAAAGAACCGGTTAACCGTTCAAATAAAGACCGGTTAACCGGTCGTTAGCGGCAGCCTTGTGTCATGCCTACATCAAAGCGCTTTGATGTTGCTGGTGCTGAGACCGGGGTCCTGTGTGACCTACATAAAAGGGTTTTGATGTTTTCAAATTGAAATTATGGTTAACCGGTCAAGGTTAAAAGGACCGGTCCTTGCTCTTAAGACCGGTGAACCGTTAACAACCTTACAAATAAACAGTGATGGGTAAAATACTTTCTGAATGTATCTCAGATACAGATACAGATACTGCAGTTAAAATGTATTTAAGATACCCTAGACAAAATGTATTTAGATACAGATGCTTTTAAAATGTATCTAGATACAAGATATATCATAAGATACATTTTCATTAGTCGAAGGTGAGCGTCTGCACAAACAGAATAAAGTGAACAAAATTGTGAAATTTCTTAACACTTAAACAGCTGCCATATGGCAAACAAGGCCAATCCTGTCTTTAACCTCTTTAATGGCAACCCCAAAGATATTCGTCATCCAATGGCGGCATTCGCAGCGGCATTCCCGAATATATTCGTCCGCTACTTTCCAGGCCGCTAGTTAGCCGGCAAAACATATATTTACTATATCTCAGGCAATATGAAAGCTAAAACGACGAGGTATACATCATTGTTTAGCTTTTTTATTGCTCTCCCTAACTATCCATGCCAAAAATAATTTGGGGTATGGTCCACCCTATGATCTAGAATAGCACAAAACACAAAATTTTTTTTCAAAGCTCACCAGCTAAAATTTTTGAGTGGTAACCCTACTTGGGTGAGCAGCATAGTTGTAGGAGAATGTCAGTGGGACAAAATAAATCAAAAATTTTGAAAATCGGACAACATTTGGTAGAAATATATTACTTCTAACTCGAACACCCCGCTGTCGGAACATAGGGTGTTCGGGTTAGAAGCAATATATTTCTACCAAATGTTGTCCGATTTTCAAACTTTTTTATTTATTTTGTCCCACTGACATTCTCCTACAACTATGCTGCTCACCCAAGTAGGGTTACCACTCAAAAATTTTAGCTGGTGAGCTTTGAAAAAAAATTTGTGAAGGGGTGCTATTCTAGACCGTAGGGTGGACCATACCCCCAGATTATTTTTTTGGCACGGATGGTTAGATAAGGCAATAAAAATGCTAAACAGTTGTGTATACCTAATCTTCTTATCTCTCATATTGCCTGAGATCTAGTAAATTTAAATATTTAGTTGTGTAGAACGCTTTTTTCAAGCAAAATAAATGGCCGGCACGGTGACAGCTTCTAAAATTTTAATGGACAGTAAAGGGGTTAACAATCAATATGTTCAACAACCATTTTAATGTTAACACAGTCTAATGAATGAGGAAGGCATTTGCTCTTAGTAACAGCAGCTTTGTTTTGTAGATTTGCAGAATTGCAGAATCTTGTATCCTGAGGCAGTGAAGATACTAGATACAGAACAATTGTATATAAGATACAGATACAAGATACTGATACATTAAAGTATCTTGATACATTGTCAAAGATACAGTTTTAGTATCTTAGATATGTATCTAGAATTCTAGATACATGTATCTAAGATACTACCCATCACTGCAAATAAAGTATAACCATAGAACAGTACCAGTATAGTATAGGAACATTTTAAACTCATACCTCAACCAACTGATGATCTGTCCCAAGAGCAAGTAAATTATTAAATTCTCTTTCCAAAACCTGGCGAGCCTATAATACATAAAAAAGAAAGATATTTGCATAATATAAGAAATTTAAAAGCTAGTAGCTAGCTGAATTAACTCTTTCGCATCTTTTGGCTGCAAAAACGTGGAGTAAGGGCTTTAATTTTTCCCAAAACTCATAATTTCGTTCCACTTAACACAAAAAACCTTTTGCACATCACTACATTTAAGATGTGGACTTTATTTCCATTTTCAGTGTTCATTTTTCTGAATAGTAAGCAAGACGAGTGATAGCTTCAGAAGTTCAGAACTTGATCACTATTCTCGAGGAAATTGCTTTGTTCTCCCATAAAGAGTTCATATATAAGCATAAGAGTTCATAATAAAAGCAACATAAATACCACTTAAAAGTTAAATCTATCTAAAGGCCTCAACTCGTTAAGTCAAAATGTGTCTAAAACAAAGTGTTTAAACCAGTGGTCTGCAAACTTTACCCACAATGGGCCAAATTTTGTAGGAAATCCTTTGTGTGAGCCATAATTAAACACTTCTGACTAATCACGCCACTGTGTAAATTAAAATGTATAAGATTTTTGCACTTTCAAACGTGATTTGCATGTACTGTATGTGCAATAATTTCACAAACTGTTACAGATAATATACATGAAAAGAGATTCTATTGCTCATGATTTTATTCAACTAATATACTATATTTTCATGCATATAACGCTCGCATTATACAATTTTTACATATTGTGCACCCATCCACATGTTACACTCATAGGCACACCATAAAAATTTGTTTACACATTGCCAACTTCTAGATCTATCATTGGTTAAAACCAAGTGGCTTTAGGTATGCAATTAGACCAATATCAAGCAGCTATTAAAATCTCTTGATCACAATTGGGCCATAGCATAACAGCAACACATCTAAAGAGAAAGAAATATATGAAGAGAACGGAAGCCACAGAACAGGTTACGAAAAAACTATACTTAGAGAATGGCTTCCTGTAAAACTACCTGATAAGGAGCAGCAATAGGTTATTCAGAACTTATGCTGGTTAACAGAAGAGAAGAGGGCAAGAGGGTAAATGGATTAAAAGCTTAATTTGAAGATGATTCAACCTGTGATTGTAATTACCTAGGTTATTGAATAGATATGCAATATTTGATATTAACCCTTTAACAGGGGAATTAAATTTTACAAGATGTCACCATTCTGGGTAATTAATTTAGGAAAAAGCGTGAAAATGAACACTGAACATGTACTTTTTAAATTTACTATATTTCAGGCTATATGGAAGCTAAAAAATGAGGTTTGCACCGTTGTTTAGCATTTTTATTGTTCTCTCTACCCATCCATGCCAAATAAAACAATTTGTGGGTAGGGTCCACTCTACAGCCTAAAAACGACCCTCTCAAAATTTTTGTTCAAAGCTCAATAGCAAAAAATTTTCAGTGGTCACCCCCACACTTGGATGAGCGGCAAAGTTGTAGGGAATGTCAATGGAACAGAATAGATAAAAAATTGTGAAGATCGGACTGCATTTTGGGTAGTTATCATATTTCAAACCTGAGCACTCATTGCTCGGAGAAATGAAAATTTTGCAATCTGAAAAACCCAAACCCTAACCTTAGGGTTAGGATTTTTTGCTTGAAATATTGTTTTATCCTAACCCTAACTGATGCTGAAGTTGAGCATCGTTTATAAACAGCGCTCCCATTTGATGAATGATTAGCGCGCACCGTTTTAAAATGGCGACCCCAGTTAAGAGGTTAAATGATTGACATAGGTATATTTAGCATTATGACAGTCGACTGTGGAGGGAAAGCCTTCCAATTCAAGGCAATCTCACTCCCACTCTCTCTGCAGGCAGCATATTATAGTGAAAGAGGATTGTAATAAAGTAAGTAAAATCTCGTGGAGTTCTATAGTGCCTTGGAAAGCAGCACAACAGTAACTGCTTATTCTTAGGTGCTCAGCCTTTCTTAAATTAGCTATGGGAAAGATATATAATCAGCCAGGCAATAGTCAACATCCAAAGGGCAGTGAGGCTAGGTTGTTACAGCTATGGAGGATATGATTTTAGAAATTTTAGAAAAAGGAAGGATTTAAGCTTAGACCTGAAGACTTGAGGAGATAATGCAGGGATTATGGGAAATGATGATTCAGATTTTATTGCTTGAAAGTGTCCAAGTCTGTGGAGGGAAACTGGGATGGAGTTCCAAAGTTCAGGTGCAGCATATGAGAAGGCACGGTTGCAAATTTTCATGGATGACTGATTCAGTGGGCGTGACAGAGTGAGATGAGATGATGAATGTGTGGGTCAAGGAGGCTGAGGGGTCAATAGTGATCTAAGGTAGACAGGTTTTGATGATTGAAGTGAGCTATATGTAAGTGTTATTATCTTATATTGGATACGTTCAGTTACTTTAACCCTTTCGCCCCGAGAAACCGAAATACCGGTTCGAGCGTCCGTTACAAAGCCCCGAGAAACCGATATTTCGGTTTCAGCACTTTGGCCAGACCCCGAGAATAATATAAATCAGTTTAGCGGTAAATTACTTGAGAATGGTGTTTAGAAGGACCGCAGACTAGGTATTATATAATACAGAGAGCGAAAAAGTGGTAATAAAATGAATAAATGTAAAGTTAGTAATAAAATGAATAAATCTAAATCATTCGTTGTGTCGAAGGCGAAAAAAAGATTTACGGCTCAGGTTGTACGAGCGATACTAAATGATAGTGACGATGAAAGTGTTTTAGGCCTCGGCGATGATATTGTTACATCCGACGATGAAAGCGAAAGCGATGGTGAGTCGGCTGACTTTCAACCGGCAGGTGCTTGCATTCCGTCGACATCGTTTGCCTCTGGTGATGGTTCTACATGGAAGAAAGAAATTCGAATTTCGGCTGACCGATTTCAGCAGAATGGAAACTCTGGCGCTCGTAATGTACCGGCTAATTTTGGTGCTGACACTGACGCATTGGACTTTATGTCACTTTTTCTTACTCAAGAAGTCTGGAATCAGCTGGTCGAGATGACAAACCTTCGTGCTGCTCAAGTAAAACGCAGTAAGCCCAATGACTATTACGCAACTAAGTGGGATGATGTCACTGTGGAGGAAATGAAGGCATTTGTTGGTGTGCGTATCAGTATGGAATATAGTGTAATCAAAAGGAGGTTGGAGTTTTACTTCAGTCGGAAATCTGGCTCTCTCTTCGATACACCAGGTTACCGCACAATCTTTACCCGAGACCGGTTTCTGGCCATATGGAAATTCATGCACTACGTAGATGAAGAGAACCCGGCTACTAACAAGACGGACAAGCTGTATAAAGTTCGTCCTTTGATAGATTACCTATGTGAGAAGTTTCAATCACATTATGTTCCAAGACAGCAGATGTCACTCGATGAAGGGATGATACCGGCCAAAAATCGCACCACACTGAAGCAATATATTCAAAGCAAACCAGTGAAATGGGGAATAAAATCTTTTCTCCTCTGTGAAAGTTCAACTGGTTATGTTTATAACATTGAAATTTACACTGGAAAGACTTCAGGTCTCTTCCTACCACATCTCGGTGCAACTGGTAGCCTTGTTGTAAGACTGGCTTCATGTATTGCGGGACAGAATCATCAGCTGTTCATGGATCGCTATTACAACTCTCCGGCATTGTCAAGGCATCTGCTGACAATGAACATTCATACTTGTGGCACAATACAAACAAATAGAAAAGGCTTCCCAAAGCAACTCATACAGCAGAAGAAAGTTATGAAACGAGGTGATCACGACTACCTGTACTGTGATGGTATTACAGTTGTCGTTTGGTGCGATCGTGTGCCGTTATATTTCATAACAACATTTCATGATCTCAGTTCCATCAGTGTAGTCAATCGAAAAAACAAAGATGGCAGTGTTGTTCCAGTTTCATGTCCAAAAGTTATCAGTGAATACACAAAGTCAATGGGTGGCTGCGACAGAAACGACCAACTCACCAAGTTGTATCGAAGCAGGAAGCACTATCGATGGCCTCGACGTTTGATAATAAAGTGTGTACTGTGGAGTTTCTATAATGCATACATCATAAATGGAAAGTTCAAGCCTCACAGACAATCAGGAAGACGTCTAAGAACATTCTATGACTTTGCAGACGAGTTATGTGTGTCATTGATTGGCAACTTCCGAACCAACGGAATTCGTCGTCGGCGCTCCACACTTCCTATCATTGATTCTAGGCTGCATAATGTTGGCATCCACCATCCAGAAAGACCAGATGATGCTACTGGCAATCAAACATGTGTTGTTTGCCGTGAAAAGGCTAACAGATTTGCAGCAGCATATCCACAAACTTCGTCAAAGGACAATTCGTTCAAAAAGAGTAAAACAGTTTTCCGGTGTACTTCATGCCTGACATACCTCTGCATCAGGCAAGGAAGTACCTGTTGGAGTGATTACCACACCAAAATTCAATATTGGAGATAACTTGTAATATGTAAGTGAGAATATTGAACATAAATTCATTACTTACTTCATTAAAATTTGATATTATTTTGGTGTGTCAAAATTACCCATTTTCCCCAGGGAAGCCAGGGGACAGGGTTTTTTTCGCATGGGGATTTAGGGGCGATAGGGTTAAGCCAATGTAATGATTTTAGTATGGGTGAAAATATGGGAAAATTTAGGTGACTTAGTAACAGCGCAAGCTAGTGCATTTTGTATTGATTGTAATTTGTTGATGGAGGTTTTGGGAAGGTTATAGTAGAGGGAGTTACAATAATCTAATTTGGAGTGGACTATTGAGGTGGCAATTGGGGAGGCAGTTTTGGTATCTAGGCAAGGGCGTAGCCGCGTAGGTGGCGAAGGTCACGAATATGAACATAGCAGGTAATTAACCAAGCTACTGAAGAGAAATTCAGTACTTGATACTTAAACAATTGATGTTGGCCTAATATATCATTACGACGATCGGCAGTGAGGGAAGGAAACTTTGTTTAAATGTCCAATTTGAAGCAGAACACTACTGACGATTGCGATTACCGAGGCTACTGAAGAGATTCCTTGTATTGAGAATTAAACAACTGATGTTAGGACACAATTCAAATTCAAAATCAGTTTATACTCAAATTCACCACCAGCAGCCTCATTGGACTGTCATCAGTGTCCGTATCCATTTCACAACCCTCCCTCAATGGCTCGAGCGACAACAGACTGTAGCAAGGCCAGCGGTGTGGGTGGGGGAGAAGAGAGTCGCCCAATGAAAGCATGAGCGCACTGGGCTAACCGCCTCATGGCTCTCTCTCTCTGGCTCTCTCTCATTTCCCAAATTCCCAGAATCTTTTGGGACAAGTTTGTCAGGCTCAGGATGACTCATTGAGTCCAAAGTCCGAACTTGTGTACATTGCAATCAAATTGCTTGTTAATTACGTGATGTAATTATAGTTTTCTTCCAAATCAGTTGATTTTAAGCAGAGTAATTGGCTGAGATTATAATCAATTCATTCCTGATTTGATTTAACTTACCGACAGAATACTTCGCTGAAATAAATAGCATTTTTTAAAGCACTGAACCTCTGGATTTAGTGTTAGATAGTGCTATACCTCACTTTTTCTTCATATGTTGATCCTTTTTCTGTTTCACGTCGCCCTCCTTTGGTGTCTATTATTTTCCTATTATATACTGTATGTATATTTCAGCTCTTATGATTTGGATTGTCATGCTTATTTCAAATAAAGTTATTACTTACTTACTTATACAATTGTATTGTATTAACAACCTTTGGGCAGGTTTTGAGCTACTTTCTCAACAACACTCGCCGCGGGTTTTGAAAAAAGTATCTGGCAACATCACGAAACACGGGTAAAATCTTATTATATAATTCTCGATGTCCGTCCGTCCGACGGCAACACGGCTGGTATTGCAAGACGCTGTTGTCATTGACAACCAAATATTGTTTAATCAAAACTGTATTATTATCAACGGAGCGTTTAACGAAGCGTCTTAATTGCAGCTTAAACCCCTGTTCCCCTTCCCACACCCCATCCCTCTCCCAATCGTCCAGGCCCCAACCCATTCCCGCCCGGCTCCAAACCCCCTTTCCCCTTCCCTTTCCCCATCCCCCTTCCCTCTCCCCATCCCCTCCCAATAGACCCGGTCCCAACCCATTCCGGCCCCGGCCCCAAACCCCGTTCCCCTTCCTCTCCTCTCCCCATCCCTTTTATCTCTCCCCATCCCTCTCCAAATCGCCCAGGCCCCAACCCATACCCGCCCGCGCCCTGCCCGACAGGCCCCAAACTCCGTTCCCTTCTTTCTCCTCACCCCTCTCCCAACCCCGTACCTCTCTCCATCCCTCTCCCAATCGCCCGACCCCAACCCATCACCGCTCCGCCCCTACCCCACCGGCCCCAAACTCCGTTCCCAAACCTACACAACGCTGCTCTGAAAAACCCGCACAACCCACCTTCCTCCTCCCAAACCTCCCTTCCCTCTCCCAATGCCCTGCCCCATTATATATATATATATATATATATATATATATATATATATTATATATATATTCTTTAAGTTCTCTGCCCGGAAGCAGGTCCTTGTTCCCATTGGTGCCATCTATCTCTGTCAGCAGCTTGGGTCTTTAATCCTTTGTATCCGCCTTTTGTCATCATCCAGTGCAGTAGTGATGTACGTGGTCTTCCTCTGTTTATTTTACCCCCATGTGCCCTTCCAGTATTGTTTTGAACAACGATTCTCCTCTTAAAATGTGGCCCATCCAGTTTCTTTGCCTTTGTTATATTATATATATATATATATATATATATATATATATATATATATTCCTTCCTAGCCTCAATACCTATTTTTTAAATTTAACCCTCAAATGGGGATTAAATTTTCAGACATAAATCACCGTGCACTGGGGATTTAATTTTTGGAAACGCGTTCTTCAGAAATGATTGCTGTAACATTTTAAATTTCTATATCTCAGGCTATATAGGAGCTAAAAAGATGAGGTTTGCACCATTGTTTAGATTGTTTATTCCTCTTTCTAACCGTCCGTGCAAAACAAAAAAATTTGGGGGTAAAGTCCACTTTACGGCCTAAAATATCACCATCCCCCCAAAAAAAATTTAAAGCCCCCTAGCAAAATATTTTCAGTGGTAACCCCACTTTGGTCAGTGGCAAAGTTGTTAAGGGATGTCAGAGGAACAACATAAACCAAAACGTTTGCAAATCGGTTGACATTTGGTAAAGATCTATATCAATTCTAACCCGATGATCCCAATGTTTGAACATAAGTATTATCGGTGACTTTCGCGAAAGTTTTGAATTCTGAGAAAGTTTCCAATTTTTTGAATTTGCTATATCTCAGGCTATATAAGAGCTAAGAAGATGAGATTTGCACCATTGTTTAGCTTTTTTATTCCTCTTTCTAACCCTCTGTGCAAAACAACAAAGTCCAGCGTTCACGAGCTTTCCGACAATCAAGTGAGAATGATGAGCAGGCTGTTGCTCGGCGTGAAAAGCAGCACAGCAAACAAGAGAATCAAGCACTGCATGTCGTTCGACACTGCCAAAGCAGTACACTTACGTTGACTATCAAGTTTCAGAAAATTCATGCGAATGGGCGTTAACTCGGTTGAAGGAAAAGGCTATTGCATTTGCGCAAAATCGTGTGGTAAAACAGCCAATCTCTCCCGTCATAAAATGCTATTGCATTTGCACAAAATCAGGCGGTAACACAGCCAATCTCCCCCGTCATTTTTGACGGGTAAACACCTAGTGCTAGTAATAAAGTAAAACAAACTTCTTCTTTTGACTCTATTTCTAATTTAAATTATTTTTACAAGCCTCATGACACGCTAATTTAGCAGTTAGGGCATTGCTGGATTTATACCGGCAATTACTGGTAGAATTATTTTATGTTAGGGGCAGAGGCGTCATTTGGGGGGGGGGCCGTGGCCCCCCCCAAGGAAATGAAAATATTAATTTATAATGTATTAATGTGGAAAAATTGCCAAAAAATATCAAAAAATTGCAAATTTTCCAACATTGGCCCTAAAATTTGCCAAAATTGCTCAAAATTTGCAACAAATTGCAAAAAAATTGCAAAAAGCCTAAAATTTGCCAAAATTTTGCCCAAAATTTGTAAAAAATTTGTAAAAAATTTCTTATCCCTCCAAGAAAAGTGTGAAATGACGCCACTGGTTAGGGGGCCTCCTGCTATTTGTAAAAATGTTTTGTATAAGCCACTTACTATTATAGGCCGCATCAAAGGGTCTCTTGTAAAATCACCATTTGGCGTGAAAATATGGTATCTATCTATCTATCTATCTACCTACCTATCTCTCTATCTATACAGGATGATTTATACAGTGCCGTAAACATGATGAAGGCCAAAGACAAAAGCGCTTTGCAGTCAAAAGCAAAATTATACAATTCTTAAATAAGTGCGTCTTGAGCTTGCATGCAAATGTCCCAGCCGAGGTGGCCTTGGTCACATCGTCCGGAGAGCATTCCACAAGAGGGGGGTTCCTCTGGTCTGGTTACCAGAGACCATGGTACGGCAAGGAGGCATAGCCCTTGCTTTGGATCCAAAATCAGTGTCCTCATTGGTTGAGTGGAATCCACTCAGTGACTGTGTACTGGTAGCCATTCTTCGTCACACCCTAGGATTTCTGTTCGTGATGGTAGAGTATGCTCCCACAGAGGAAGCAATAGACCAAGAAAAAGATCTTTTCTAAGGGACGCCGGAAGTCTCAATGAAACTGGCTAAATCTTGCCAAGTTACTGTCTGAGTTTGTTACTTTAATGCAGTCTCAGGTACCCTCTAGACTGGGATATTAACAAATTCTGGGGCATTTTGTTAATGGGTCTCCTAATGACAACATAGAAAGGTTTTTAGCCTTCTGTTCTGGTTTGGGATTCAGAATCGGTGGCTCTTGGTTCAAACGGAAAGACATCCATCGTCTGTCTTGGTTCTCCAATGATGGAGTAACTAAAAAGGAGCTGGACCATGGGTACGCGGACTATTGACCACAGGACGATTGACCATAGGATGATTGACCATAGGACGATTGACCACTGGACAATTGACCACAGCGGTCTTTTGACCACTGGACGATTGACCACAGCGGACTTTTGACCACTGGACGATTGACCACAGTGGACTTTTGATCACTGGACGATTGACCACAGCCGTGAGTATCAGGCTTAACACGCTGCCTGCTGCATGCAAAAAAAGGAAACCAAATGCTATTATCTACATATAAACTGTATATAATATATATATATATATATTTTTTATGCCCTCGGTACTTCATTCCCGAGGGTCTTATGAGAGAAAAAATTGTCCGAGACAGAAATTAATGTGTGTTAACTCGTCAGGTTCTTGAGGTCGCCACAGAAAAGTTTCTCAAAACGATATTGCGTTGAAGCGCTGTTTGGCCATGGACAAACGCTGAAATAGAAAGCTTCCTTCCCTTTTGTCTCCGGAAGACTCTGAAATACGACGACCTAATTGTCTGATGAAAATCTGTGCGTCGAGACTTATTGATATATATATATATATATATATATATATATATATATATATATATATATCGACTCACTATTGTCCTTTTCATCATTCCCAGCATTTGGATTTGGTTTCCTTTTTTTGCATGCGTGCATGCATGCATGCAGCAGACAGCGTGCTAAGCCTGATACTCACGGCTGTAGTCAAACATCCAGTGGTCAAAAGTCCGCTGTGGTCAATCGTCCAGTGGTCAAAAGTCCGCTGTGGTCAATCGTCCAGTGGTCAAAAGCAACGTTCCCTCTAAGTGAGAGGTAGCAATGCGTGCTGCTCTAGCGGCATTGTGCAAGGGTCATTGTGTGTTGTGCAACATTTTTACAACATTAGGCATATATATATATATATATATATATATATATATATATTTATATATATAGTCATGGATAATTTAAATATTCTATTATTACCAGTCAAAATTAAACATGATGGTCAATCAGCTAGATACTTTTAATAATTTTAATATAATAATAATAATTTTATAATTAATAATTTTAATATAATAGATGCCAGCACGGTAGCACCGTTAAAGTTGTCTTACATGGTGCCTATGTGGCATCACTAGCCGTTTAGCATGGGACGTTCCTGGAGGCAGCAAATTTTTCCATAATCAAAGTTTGCTTGATTCCGAATCGCCGTGTGTCAAAAGCTACTCTGCCTACTCATATCGACAACTGACAGTAGTGATTGAGGTGGCCAAGAAAACATTGTCTATGAGAATTTTCACATGCTCACCTTTACTCATTTGGCGATCATTCACTTCAAATCATTTTTGTCGCATATCCTTTGACTCTGTGATCAGAAAATTTATCCAATTTCCACCTATCACAGGCTTTACCAGTCGAGAACTCGCCACTTGCTTTTGCCCAGCACCAAATTTACATATAACAACACCGCCGTCGGAAACTTTAACCGTCTTAATTATTAAGTTCTTAGCCCGTAAGACGTATGTTTGTTTGTAACTGAGTTTTCCATAGAAAATGGTAATCAGCAAGTGTGGCCTGGGGTCTAACGTAGGAAGTCTAGTTGACTCGTCAAAGCCTTCTTGGCTTCAAAGAGAGGTACCGCTAGAGTGGATCAATCAGAGTGCTAATTCACATACTGTATGGTAAAGGGATAAAGCGCACATATCTGATAATCTGATTCCAGCCACTTTGATTTTAACCTTTCTCGACCTTTGGTCGGGAGGAAGGTCGAGAAAGGTCCATCGCTTCACTCATCGCTTCTCGACCAAAGCGATGAATGCAATGAAACATCTCTATTCAAGTTCCATTTCTGATCACGATTTACAGAAGATTTAACTTTAACGGATTATGCCACAGAGTTTCAAACTGCGTTCCGCTAGGCTGATTATTTAACTATTCTTCATCTGCTGCGCTGGGAAGAAAGTAGCTGCGCGGGGATGCTGGATCAGCTGCGCGCGCGCAGCTTAGAGGGAACGTTGGTCAAAAGGCCGCTGTGGTCAATCGTCCAGTGGTCAATCGTCCTATGGTCAATCGTCCTGTGGTCAATGGTCCTAGAACCGGACCATGTCCTGGTTAACACCAAATGGTGCCTTCTCCAGAATTGTAGAGTGCTCAGAAGCCTAGAATATTACTATGACCATCGTCCAGTTGTAGCAACAATTGCCCTCAAGTTGAAGCAACAATCCCTGAGGACTCAACCAAATTATAATTATCAATAAAACAGCAGGGCTCGGAGAAATCCTGCTATTCATGAGGCTTTAAAACTGAAAGTACATGACTGTTTCACGGAGCTAAACGAATCCGATGGTTCAGAAGGGGTGGTATTCAGAGATGCTTTTGCTCGGGAACACTTAGGCATGAAGCTCAACCTTGTGAAGGAGTGGATCAGTGTGCAGCTGATCTGCAAAAAACAACAGGCTAGCTAGGTTACAAGGTAGAATAGATGAGTACAAGCAGCTTCAGAAACTATACAGAACTCACCTTCGGCATGCCCATCAAAAATGGGCAGATGATAAAGCGATGGAAGCCGAGACAGCCTTCGAGAGCAGTCAACTTAAAGATGCTTTTGCGAACCTCCTACATCTTCGCTCAGCCATTCCTTACAGATTCTGCCCAATTGACTCAAACAAAAGCTCAGTGACAAGAAGATGAAGCTAGAACACTGGAAGGAATATTACAAAAACTCCTTAACAGACCTCCACCACCACCACCACTATATAATGATGACCTCGTTATCTCTGCTGTGGAGGCAGATTCTATGATCAATATTGACCCTCCCACGGAACATGAAATTGCGGCTGCTATCTGGAGATTCAAAACCAGGAAGGCACCGGGTGTCTGCAGCATTAGTGCAGATATTCTCAAAGCAGGAGGTACAGCATGTGTCACTTGGCTGTCACACATATTTTGTAAGGTCTGGGACAATGGAGAAGCACCAGACGACTGGAAGAAAAGCATTATCGTTCCATTCTACAAAGGCAAGGGCAGTCGTCGGGAATGCAAGAATTACCGTGGCATTACACTGCTGTCATTTTCAGGGAAGATCTTCGCTTCAATCCTTTCAGGGGTCAAGAATCACCTTCTGAGCCACAGACGAACTGAACAACTGAACAGAGTGCCTCACTCCAGGTTGTTCTACAGTTGACCGTATTCTGATGTCAAATCTGTTGACTCAGACAAGGAGGGAGTTACATCAGCCTCTGTGGATTGCCTACGTGGATCTTAAGTCAGCATTCGACTCTGGATCATTCTGGATTTTGGAGACTGTTACTATCTCTGGGCCTTCTTCAGAAGGTAGTCGATCTGATGAAAGATCTGTACACCAACACAGTCAGTGTGGTACGCAATGATGGCCTGCTCTCCGGATGGTTCCAGGTCAATACAGGAGTCAGACAGGGATGTAGGATTGCCCCGACCTTACACCAATGGATTACATCATGAATAAAACAGTTCACCGTGGCTTCAAAGGGGCAACCCTTGGCGACGAGGTTTTCACGGACCTAGACCTTGCCAATGATGTGGCTATTCTGGCAGAGATGCTCAAAATAATTATACCTTCTCTGCAGTGTTGTTATAAATACTTAACTGCAGTATTGAAATACTTCTTGGTTCTCATGTAGTATTTAAATAGTATTTAAATACTCAAATACCAGAGTAAGTATTTAAATACTGGCAAATAAGTTTTAAATACTTTTTAAATACTTGATAATGCATTTGACACATGATTCGCCACAATTGTATTTTTGTGTAACATCTTTTAGTCATGACACTCATTATCACACAAATTATTACTGCATGAGCAAGAGCAAGAAAAAACAAACATATCGCCAGGCGTAATCAATGTTCCCTCTAAGGTTTCCTGGTTCGAGTGCAAAATCAAAAACTTGTGTGCAAGTTTTTACATCAACAATTTTTGTGTGCAAAATATTAAGAGTCGACATAAACACGGTAATTACATTATTTAAATTTAAAACTTTTACAAATTTAAAAAAACTATAAAAACTATAATTAATAATCATAAACACACAGGCCACAATAGGTCAATTAGGCCTACAGCTATCTTTTAAGAATGGTATGATAACCAAAACAAAATCAAGTTGCATTTAGATGCAGAAAATATTCTAGTTTACTTTTCTCTCCTTTCTTTTTCTGTTTTCCAAAATTTATAAACATTATCAAAATTAATGTTTTCAGTAGACATGTAAAATTTGATTCTCATCAAGTTCTCAAGGTGATTTCTTTCCAGTTTGATACAATTTCTTTTCTTTCACTGCTCAAAGCTCAGATTGTATGATAGTGCATTTAAGAGTTCGGTGCTCAAGTTAACTGGAACATTATACTCAGCAGTTATAGATAAGTCTTCTCAGGGCTTTTTGTTAAAAAATATTTTCCGGAACGGGGCAAGATTTCTGTTTTGCGCACCTAAATTTCGGTGATGAACTTTTTTAGTCACCACAGCTATTTTTTTAAAATACCAGTCTTCCGATTTTCCGGAACGCCGTTCCGCCTCGTTCCGGCACAAAAAGCTCCGAGTCTTCTAGATTGATTTATCAGTCTATTGATACTTGATAGGCTGTTTGATCAGCCTATATTCTAAAATTGACCAATAACAGAAGCTCAAGATATGTAAGCTGTTTTGGCATTATATAATGCAAACTGTGTTTGCCTTCCTATAGACAAAACAGCATAAATGCAAAGTGTCCATCTCAATCTATCAAAGGGTTGCGTAGATTTGAACAAAATATTTTAACTTCGTTCGCAAAGATCTACTGCGCTCATTGACGCTGGCCGTGGCTCTTTGCGCTGAAGTACCGCGCATAAGTGACGTGAATATGAATATTCATTAATGTAGTCAGGTCACGTGTGACAGAGGCACAGTCACGTGATTCATAAACATTCATACACCTTCTGCTGGTTTGCGGAAATTAACCCGGATTAGTAAATAACGGAAAGCTGTTGCAGGCTTCCGCGTGAATAGTCGCGCGTTGTTGCAGCGCTATAGTTTTAAAGTTAGCACAACGGCACAATTTGAGTGCTTAAATTCTTTTAAATTTTTTGTGCACTGGGCAGAAAATCTGTGCGCTACGAGCCAAAAATCTGTGCGCCAGCACACGCTAGCGCAGCTTAGAGGGAACCATGGGTGCAATGTGTCTGGGCTGTTGGGCTGCTTATGTTTGTATTTTGTGATGACTGACGAAATAGTAGAAGGTCTTGCACGTGAAAATTGCAATAAATCAAAAGTATTTAAATTTCTTAAATACATCCAAATACTCTATGGTATATAAATACTATTTAAAAACTTAATTTTGCATGGGTATTTCCATACTTTCTTAAATACTGGACAAAGTATTTAAATAGTATTTAAATACTAAAGTATTTAAATACTTTACAACACTGCTTCTCTGGATATTCTCAGTGAAGAGGCACGCCCATTTGGCCTCAAGGTCAATTGGTACAAGATCAAGACCCAATCAATTGATGTCCAGAGTAAATGTCCTTCAACCTTAGTGGTGGCTGGAAACCAGGTGGAGGTAGTGCAGTCCTTCAGCTGCCTGTGTTGCCTGACTGACAGCTCAGGAGGCAGTGAACCCGAAGTCTTCTAAAGGATTGCCTTATCTCACTACTACTTCAATTCTTTTGATAGATTCATCTGGCGCTCGAGTATCCGACTCTAGACCAAGGTCCGCCTCTACCAGGTCTATATACTTCCAGGGCTCCTTTATGGAGCTGAAGCATGGACTCTGACATCTTCGTTGAGCCAGGGACCAGAGACTCAATGCTCTCCACCAATGGTGTCTCCGACGACTGCTTTGTGCACCTTACACCTTGCACATGACCAATGCAGAAGACTTCCAGTACACGGACGTGGGTCCAATCTCAGTCAAAATTCATGCCAGTATATTGAACCTGCTTGGACATGTTGTAAGGTCTAAACAAGGCGAGGACCGCGTCAGGGCTGTACGCGCTACAATTTTCGGCCCACCTAACCACTGGAAGTATCCGGTGGTTAGGTGGGTCGTCTGTCTTCGTCTGTCTGGGCACTGCCAGTGGGCAGTCTGTCTTCGTCTGCTCTTTTTAAGTTGGAAGACCAGGTACCACCTGGTCAAGGACAATAGAAGCTCCCCCAAACCTTGGACTCTTCACTGCCTTGAGGCGAGCACAGGACAGAATGAACTGGTGATGTATCTTAGAAACAACTGTGCTCCAGAGGGGCACACTATAAATCATGATAATGATACACAAAATAGCACACAAAGACTTAAACATTGGGTGTAAAGTGCTATGGAGAAAATATTTCTAATCTAAAGTTTACAGATGACGTCACAAGAATCTAGGAAAGACCCAAAAGAACTGACAGCCAAAGTCAATATAAAGAGCCAAAGATGGTGGTGAGCAAAACAGGAGAAAAGAAGATGCGATTAACTATAGAAAGTACAGAAATTGAACAAGTCAACATTTTTACTTATGTAGGAGAACAAATAACAAGCAACAGAAGCCATCAAGAAGACAGCAAACAAACAATAGCAAAAAGACTACAAACAATGGGAAGAATTAAATGCATCTGGAACTCTAAAGAAATTAAAATAAACAACAAAATCCAAATCTTTAACACCATTGTCATTCTACAAATACTATATGGCAGAGATGTAGCAATTACACAATACTTCAAGTAGAAGTACAAGTACCTGACCTCCAAGTACAAGTACCAAAGCCTCAAGTACAAGTACTGATCTTCATAGCCAAGTACAAACAGCAAGTACACTCTACACTTTATTTATTGCTTGTCACAGTTATTCAATAAAATCGACACAATTAGCAACAAGGTTTAGTGACTTAGTCATAATATCAATTCATGAGTTCATTACAGTGATGAACAATAATATGACAGTTGTATTTCATAAAAATCAACGACGAGAGCCTTGCATCGGTGATCTTATCTGTATCTGGTGGCACGATCAAACCAGACGTGGTACCACATACAGTATGTCTGTAAATATCGCGAAAATGGGGACGATCAATCTCGTAGATCAATGATTATGAGTTCTGCCGATTTCAGCGTAGCTACTAACTATAACGGTGCATACCTTTCAGTTTCAAATTCAAAGGCCATGAAATTGGATGGTTAGGTCAGGTAAGATTGAAATTGGATCACTTGGTTTCCATTGTTAGTATGCAGTTGGTAAACAATAAGGGCTGAGTGTTGAACTAAGACCTGGAATGCAGTAGAGTCTAGAACAGTGTTTCTCAAACTGTGTGCCGCGGCACACAAGTGTGCCGCGCGAGATTATCAGGTGTGCCGTGGGATTTGTTGGAAATTTTATTAAATTTAAAATGTCAATGTTTTAAATATCTCAGATCAATGACTGTGCTCCAATACTCTGTCTTGTACGCATAGCCAGTGAGGGTCGTAGCGTCACCGACGAGTCTGATGAAATCTAGAGTCTTGATAATTCACCCCCTGGGACCTTGGAGGACGGGAAGCGCAGCATTGCATGCAAAGCCCCTTGGTATACGAGACGATGCTGGTATGGAGAGGGGTTGTGACTTTTGCAGTTAAAACTACATGGGGCCAAGTAGGCTAAGTCATTAAGATACAACCCCTGCCCAGTGTCTGGTTTGTGGCACCTAAGGGGGTGTTATCTGCAGAGCGACTGTGTGCCGGCAGAGAGGACTTGCATCTGAACCAAGCTAATCAAGTTGTGAACTTCATAAAATCCTGACCACTTAAATTTGACTTCTTTCAAAGCTCTGTGAGGCAATGGACTCCGAATATACATGCATATTGTACCCATAGAAGCCTAGGTAGAGCACCTGGAAGTGGAAGGTCAACTGCAGGCAACCAACAAATTCAGTCTAAGTTGGTCAACGATCTAAACCGCTTAAGAAATCAGCGGTTTTGCGTATTTTCACGTAATTTTAGATTGTTTTCAACTTGCAATTGTTCGGAAACTTTGAAGGCTAAAAAGACGAGGTATACCGTATTTGCACGATTATTACCCGCGGGTAATACAAGAATTTACAAACCGCAGCCCCCCCTTGCGGGGTATATTCGTATGCGGGTTATACTGGAAACTTAAGACTAGTAGGAAGTCACACAAATGCGGTACAAGACGATTGGGAGGCTTTACCGAATGAAAGAGCGACAGTGATCTAAGTTTATGGGACCTCGTCCAATGGTAGCCGGGATGCCATTAATTTAGTCACGTGACCAAGGGGAGACGCGTGATGATTGGCCATAGTGATAAAACCCCATTGACATTTCGATTATAAATATCTAAATAATTAAAGCAAAATAGATCTTAACTATTACAAATTTTGAGTCAGAAAGCCATGAAACTTTTGACTGATAGCTCAAGTGGGCCTTAAAGCTGCCTAGAAGAAGAGATTAGGCGAGCCGTATTTTAGTCAAACCACATTCACCACGCCGGTGCAAATAGGGTTATAACTGCTTAAATAATCGTTATAAAAATCTTATTTACGCATACAATTGCAGAATAAATGTCGGTGCATCGTTCTACAAGGGTGGATTTGTGCAGAAAGGTGCAATAAGTGCACAAACGAAGTGTTTTGAAAGCGGTCCCATGGTCGCATTATAAGCTTCATCAAAAATCAGTCATAACTCTTGAAATATACGACCCAGTGGCTGAATCGCCGCTTTCGCTCACTTCCTGAATTATTTAGGATCATATATAGGGGCTTTTATTGTTGGATGGCTGTTAATTATCTAAAAATCAGAGTTTTGAAAGCCTAATGGTAAGGATAGCATCTCCGGTAGACGAGCGGCCATTACGCCCATAGATTTCAGTAACCAGTGGTTTTCACACAGGCTTACTTAGCCTCCTAAACCACTTAAAATCACATTATTATTATTATTATTATTATTATTATTATTATAGCCGTATATTAAAAAATTCAAATTCTCCGCGTTTGCTTACTTACTTCAACTGGAGTTTCATAAAAGCGGACTTTCAAGATCATCATACGTTCGTCATTGACAATGCCGACGTTTTCAAAGCGCCTTTGGCCATGTTGTGGCGCTATAGAAGTCTCGGAAATAGGAATCTTGTTTGTCTGGCCATTCGTACCCGTTTGATGATGTTAATGACGACAACGGCGGCGACTACGATGATGATGATGTTTTAGGCTGACTAGGCTGGCTGATGTTTTAGGCTGACTATTAAATAATAGTTTTCTATGTCTGCCGTCAAATTATATAATAACCGTGGGAACAATGCTTGGGAGTATCGGAGTCGCCCTCCTTTGCTTGACCGTGAGAGAGTAATTGTTTTTTAATTGTTACTTAGGCTATTTATAAATTTGTTTGCTTGACCGTGGGAAAGTAATTGTGTTCAAATCTAATGTTTGTGTGAAGTTGCCAGTCTTCTGCCTCAGCGGTTTTTTTTAATTGGTACGAGGCTATTTATAAATTTGTGAGTACGTGCACGTATTCAGTAGACTCCTCCCCTCCCGCACGCAAAATCTCCTAAATCCCAAACCCCTTCCCCTGAGTGAGTACGTACTAAATGGATGGACCCTAGATGGCAGCAGTTACTTTATTACCGTGGTGTAGTATCTATGCGAAAATAATTAGTTTATGTGCAGCAACCTCTAATATCGCTCCTCTTATATCGCTATGGTCCATAAAATAGGCATATTATTGTCCAAATTAGAGCAAAGTAGGCTATTTTCTTTTAATAAAGAAAGTAAATATGGCACTTCATACGTCCATTGGCAAAATTTTTCCGTGCAACCAAGCATTTCGGTACAAATAATTCCCGTATCGTAAGAATTTTACTAAATTACACCGGTTAGCGGTTTATTGTCAGAAATAGATAGGAAAATACAATTTTAGAGTGTTTTACTTAATTTGGGTGAAAACTTAGGAAGGAAACATGGTGTGAGGCTCTGCCCTTCGGATATATTGACCGTTGCCCGTTAAGAAAAGCTAAGAGTATAAGAATAAGCAGCTACTGCTGTACTATGCCCAAAGCGCTATATAAATCCACACGATTTTACTTACCGGTACATGCCGTACATCATGGCGTCAAAACCTTCAAATGCCTGAAGACTAGTAAATGCGGGTTATATTCGCGTGCGGGTTATATTCGCGTGCGGCTTATGCTGGGACGTTGGAACATAATTCGTAATTTTCCGCGGGTTATACACGTATGCGGGTTATGTACGTGTGCGGGTAATAATCATGCAAATACGGTACACCAATGTTTTGCATTTTTATTCCTCTTTCAAACGATCCGTGCAAAAATTTTAAAAAAAATTGTGAGGGGACCACTTTCTAGTCTTAATACAAACCCTCCCTCCAAAAATTTTTTTGGGTTCCAAGCTGTGTAGCAAAAACGGTTGAGTGGTAGTCTATCTTAAATCTTTGGTTACGGCAAAGTTGTAGGGAATATAATTGGAACAAAATTAATAAAACATTTTGAAAATCGGACTGTATTTGGTTGAGATATCGTCTCCCTGCGCCGATCACCCTCTGTATAGTAACCATAGAAATTATGCTCATTGATGGCCTAAGTTAGTCAAATTCTTAAATTCTCTGCCCAACGTTGACCTTCCAGGTGCTCTAACTAGGCTTTTATGATTGTATCATACTGATGTTCACTGGCTTTAATGTGGCGTCTTTTCAAGTGTGCCGCCGATGTTTTCACGTATTTCTAGTGTGCCGCAAGACGAAAAAGTTTGAGAAACACTGGTCTAGAAAGCCATTTGAAAACTTGAGCTACTTGATAAGCACAGCAGATAAGAATCAGAGTTACCAGAGCTGTTTCAACTGCATTGGGGGTGGGGGGGGGGGCGGGAAAAAGATGAAGGATCTGGTGGGGATGGATTTTAAGTCAGTAGGGATGAGGTGAGGATGGAGAAACGCTTTGCGGGGATGGGAGGGATGGGGACAACAGTCAGTCCTCATGCACACCTCTACTTTGCACTCAAATGCTTTATCTTCAGTCATGTTAATCTTGTTATTGTTTGTCTATGCCACAGAATACCTGTATTTAATAGGCTGTGTTTAATTTTAATGCTCTGCCTAATCAACGGACAAGACCACAAAGCTCTTCAGCAACCTAGTAGCTGCCTGCTTAGTAACAGAGATGAAGCAAGCGGAGATGTAGCAAGTACACAATATTTCAAGTGAAAGTACCTGACCTCCAAGTACAAGTACACGCCTTCCAAAAACTTCAAGCACAAGTACAAGTACCTAACCTCCAAGTACAAGTACAAGTACTGAAGAATTGTACTCAAGTACAACTCGAGTACAAGTACAAGTACCAAGTACTACATCTCTGCTATATGGATCTGAAACCTGAGTCACAAAAAGAGAAGATGAAAAAAGGCTATTTGCTGCAGAAATGAGCTGCCTAAGAAGACTTCAAAAACTTAGAAATGAAGATATATGACAGCAAGCTATGCTAAAGAATACCACTATGGACAAAATCAGAAAAAAAGAGGCTAACATGGTATGGACATGTAAACAGGATGGAAGACTCAAGACTTACCAAAAAAGCACTTTATACACACAAGGAATGCAAAAAGGAAGAGGCAGGCCCAAACAATGGGTAGGCAACATAAAAGACCTGAAAGAAAAGAAAATGGACAATGCAGAAGTGAACTAACATCAGACAAAAAGGCCTGGAAATGTTTTCTGACAAGCAATTGCCACTAATGAGTTGACAGAGAGCAATGAAGATGATGTTTCCTTCTGGGTGTAATCAGCTATATGAACAGTCTTTGATGCTTAAACTTTAACCACTAATCATTCCAGTTAAGATTCAGACATTAAAGTGTTACAAAATTAATGGTCATACGACAGAAATTTTATTAGGTATCAATATTAGCTGGAATGTGGAGCATAAAATAGAAAACAATCTCCAATTTGTAACTATGACATTTACCTGTGAATTTGATGTTGGTATTTGTAATGCAAGGGCCATGCTGTTATGATCAAATGTTTCATCAAGTGCAATAAGTGCACCATGAACTCCTGACTCAATTAAATTATTTGCATAATCCTTAAGTCCAATTGACTGAACCCATTTTATCACTCGTTCATTTGACCAAACCACAATATCTACAATAAAATATCATTAGTAGAAGAAAATAAAAATAAAACTAGGTACAAATGGGTATATATTCTATTTCTTACAGATAACATCAATTTATCATCATTATCATATTTGCCTTCTGCCAGCTCCTAAGCAGCAATAACTAGACGCGAAACTTTTCTATTTATCTTTTCTCATTTTTAGTTTCTTTCTATCGATTACTAATATCTGGTATCTTTGAAAGTCTTTTTGATGTTATCTATTCACTTTTTCCTGGGCCTTCCTCTCCCCCTCTTGCCTTCCTTGTACGTGTAGAGTGCTTTATATGGAAGTTTGTTGTTTTACATTCTATTTACATGTCCATATAGGGTTGCCAACTTTCGGTGACTCAAATCCTGGACACTGAGCGACAATTCCGTCGAGTCGTCGACCTCAACGGCAGCAGAATTTGACCAGTCAAAATATAAAGTGTTGCGTGGTACCTAAATTTCATAACTTGGGCATTTATTAGACTTTTAACCCTTCAAGTGGGGATTAAATTTTCAGACGTCACCATTCTGGGTAATTAATTTTGGGAAAAAGCGTTCATATGAAATGTGAACATATACGTTTTAAATTTACTATATCTCAGGCTATATAGAAGCTAAAGAAATTAGGTTTGCACAGTTGTTTAGCATTTTTATTGTTCTTTCTAACCATCCGTGCCAAAAAATAAATTTTGGGGGTAGGGTCCACTCTACAGCCTAAAATCGGACCCCTCCCCAAAATTTTGTTCAAAGCTCAATGGCAAAAAATTTTCCGCGGTAACCCCACTTTGGTCAGCGGCAAACTTGTAAAGGGATGTCCGAGGAACAAAATAAATCAAAAATTGTAAAAATCTGTCAACATTTGGTAAAGATCTATCAATTCTAACCCGATGACCCCTATGTTTGAACATAAGGCTTATATTATCGGTAAAGCTTAGAATTTTGAGAAAGTTTCCTTATTTTTTTGAATTTGCTATATCTCAGGCTATATAAGAGCTAAGAAGATGAGGTATGCATCATTGTTTAGCTTTTATATTCCTCTTTCTAACCGTCCATGCAAAACAAAAAAATGTGGGGGTAAGGTCCACTCTATGGCCTAAAATAGCACCCACCCCCTAAAAAATTTTTCAAAGCCCTGTAGCAAAACTTTTTCAGCGGTAACCCCACTTTGGTCAGTAGCAAACGTGTAAAAGGATGTCAGAGGAACAAAATAAACCAAATAGTTTGAAAATCGATCGACATTTGGTAAAGATAGCTCAATTCTAACGCGAGAAAGTCGGAAAAGTCGATTCTGTAAGTTATTAGTCGCACCGGTATCTCCAAAGAGTAAATATTTTCTCTTTCAAAGAGATGATATAGCTGAAAAATAGGTGCCATCTATCAAATGGATGGGTACTAAAATGTTTCATAGCGTAAAATGTGTATGTTATATCGCATGGCGTTGACGAAACGCTACGGAACTTCATGACGAGCTGAGTTCGGGGATCCCATTTAGTGAAAGATGACGGTGGACGAACTGAGTTCGGGGATCCCAGGCAACGGGTTAAGCACAATGAAAAACATAGTTAGGTGTTTATTCACAAAATTTTAACCAACAGCCTATGTAGTCTGTAGATAATGTAGAGCACATTGCAATAGGCCTAAGGCAGTGGTCCTTAACCATTTTATGATTAAGTACCCCTGAAACAAGTATAAGAGAACAAAGTATCCCCTACCAGCGTAACTTATCCCAGGACAAAAGTTTGCAATATACTGAAAATAATTATAAACTGAAAATAATTATAAACTGCAACAAACATCTGTTACAAATTGCCAGAAAGTGGGCTTTTTCTTTAAAATTTCTAATTTAGTACTCAAATTTCTACAGCATTTGCATAGTATACAGGGTAACTTGTAACTGGGTAACTTGCAGTAAAAGTCTTTAAACCGAACTTTATTTCCGGATTATTCAGTACCCCCACAACGTCCTTCAAGTACCCACAAGAGGTACGAATAACCCCGGTTAAGAACCACTGGCCTAAGGTGTTGCTATGCTGTAGAGTGATGGACATTTATAGGCCATGCCTACTCTCCAGTAGATGAACACTTGAGCAGCTAGGCATATAGAAGCCAAATGAACAGTGCCAAAGCCAAATGAGTAGCATTAGTAGTAGTTGTTCTCCAGACGTTGATCTGAATACAAGCATAGTCATATCTAACTGTGTCTCTGATTGCTATAGTCTAAACCACTATAGGCTCTCAGTTATAGGCGTAGCTAAAGACGCCACATGGTGTCAGTTAGTTAAGAAAAAACAAAAGCGAACATTATCAACCGATTGCGAAAAGAAAAACTGTTGGAATGGCTAGTGCTTCTCACATTCCGTTGCCTGCAAAATTAAACTTAACTGCATCAAACATTGGAAATGAATGGCATCGTTTTAAAAGCCAGTGGTTGAATTTTGTAACAGCTGCGAAACTGGACCAGGAAACTGCGGAATGTCAAGCTGCAATATTGCTTGCGTCAATAGGAACCGAGGGGTATTGCGTTTATGAGTCTATGACTCTGATGGACGCTCAAAGAGCAAGAACGGCGGATCTGTTAGAAGCGTTTGAACAACATTGCGTCGACACGGTGAATGAAGTCTACGAACAATATGTCTTCCACAGTCGGAAACAGGGCAGCGGCGAATCTTTCGACGTCTTCTCATCAGAGTTACGGCGACTCGTTTGTTCCTGTGGTTTTGGTGACACCGAAGCATCGATGATCCGGGACCAGATCGTCCTCGGCATTGCAGACGATGTGACAAGGAAGAAGCTCCTGGGGACACGCGACCTTAATCTGCAGCGGGCCATTGATCTGTGTCGTGCGCAGGAAACGACGTCGAAGCAGTTTAAAGTCATGACTGTGCCTGAAGAGGTCAACGCTTTGAGATGGGAGTCGACACCTCGTCGTCATCGATAGGACAGAGCGAGATCCCAGAATCATCATCACGAAAGCAGGGACCAGAGTCAGCACCCCAGCCATCGCCAGAATCGTCCAGAAAAAGGTACGATGCACGATCGTGCCATTTCTGCGGTCGTTGCCATGACAACGGGCGAGTGCATTGCCCTGCTTTTGGCGCTGTTTGCCGTAAGTGCCAAGGCAAGAATCATTTTACTGCTGTTTGTGAAGGAAAATCCGCCTATCACGGCAGTGTCAGACAGCTTACAGACGATTTTTAATCTGTCCTGGTTCTAAACACGACAGATACAGGAGGCCGTGTGTAAACAAACCTCATGGTGAATGGACGATGCATCAACTTTATGCTTGATTGCGGAAGCACGGTGTGCACTCTTCCGAAGTCGATTTACGATGATCTACCGAATAAACCTGCACTTCATCCAGCGAAATCTATTTTGAAGATGTTTAATGGTCAGCAGTTAGCGACGGAAGGACTGACTGACGTTATTCTTACGCATCAGAAGACCGGTAAGCAGATGAAAGTTGAATTTTACATCACTGCTCATGACAATCCGATTTTAAGCATGTCAGCATGCAGAGATTTTGATTTGATTCGCATTGTTGAAGACAATATATGCACGATTGAAGCTGCTGTTCCGTCCATGATGGACCGTGCGTTAACTGAAGCAGACGTTTTCGCACAGCACAGCGATCCTTTCTATGGAAAACTCGGATTATTAAAAGGCACTTTTCACTTGGATATGGACATGTCATTTCGTCCAGTTCAGCTGCCACTTCGTCGAATCCCCATCACAGTCCGAAGCCGAGTTCAAGAGGAACTTCAGAAAATGGTTCAACAAGAGATAATTGTTCCGGAGATGGAAGCAACACCATGGATTTCGGCGTTAATGGTCACCATTAAGAACAATGGAAAACTTCGTTTGTGTTTAGACCCACAAGAACTTTGAATCCAACTTTAATTCGAAATAAATACTGTCTTCCTACTCTAGACGACATTCTACATCAGCTAACACGAGTAAAGGTTTTCAGTACAGATGACTGTGAAAATGCGTTCAATCTTTTAAAATTAGACGAGGAATCGAGTTTTCTCTGTACGTTTGATACGCCTACGGCCGTTTTCGGTACTACCACTTACCTTTTGGATTAAAGACCTCGTCAGAAATATTTCAATCACGGATTCATGCCGCTTTGTCTGGACTTAAAAGAATTTTCTGCATCGCAGATGATATTCTGATTACTGGTTCTTGAGATTCGCGTACGGAAGCTCTGAAGGACCATGACAAAAAGTTCATTGCGCTTTTAGACCATTGCAAACAGAAGGGAATTAAACTTAATCGACAAAAGATGAAACTCCATCGTGAAACCCTTACTTTTATGGGTCATGATTTGACCAAAGACAGTCTCAAACCATCAGCGTCGAAAATTGAAGCGATCGAAAACTTTGCAATGCCTACAGACAAACCTGCGGTTCAATGTTTAATCGGATTCGCATGTTACCTCGCAAGATTTTGTCCCCATTTCAGTGACGTAGTTTTGCCGCTTCGCTAACTACTCAAATCTGAAAATGAGCTCCGTTGGGATGAGCGCCATACTGCCGCTTTTGATAAATTGAAAGAAATGCTGAGACTAATGCCAGTAAATTGGGTTTGGGTGCTGTTTTACTTTAAGACAACAAGGTCATCGAATTTGCCAGCCATGCCCTCACTCCAGCTGAGATTAATTTTGCCCAGATCGAAAAAGAGACATTGAGTATTCTCTACGCGTTGGAAAAATGGAATTCCTATGTAGATGGCAGAAGAGTAATAATCGAGAATGACCATCGACCTTTGGTCTCAATCTTCAAGAAATCTTTGGCCGCCACACCAAAAAGACTTCAGAGAATGAAGCTCTGCCTTCAAAGATTTGACTTCGAGCTATGTTTCAAAGCCGGAAGGGAATTAATTTTGGGAGACATGTTGTCCAGGGCTTATGACCCTAAGGGCACCGAACAAATTTTCGACGAAGAGATCGCATTTCTTGCGTCAACGGATGCAGAACAGATGGTGGAGATTCGGATGATTGCCTCTCCAGCCACTTTGAAATTAATCATGGAAGCTGCCAACGATCCGAGCTACATTCATCTGAAACAGCAAATTATTGAGGGCTGGCCAGAGAATACGAAACATCTGCCAGACGATATTCGAGCCTACTCTACATTCGCAGACGAGTTGGCCGTTTCTCAAGGACTAATCTACAAAGGAAGTCGTCTGATCGTGCCAGCACCTGTCAGGTCAGAGATCATAGATCGTCTACATAAAAGTCACATCGGTCTGAATGGTTGTCTCAGACGGGCTCGAGAAATCGTATATTGGCCCAGACTCAATGCTGAACTCAGGGCAAAGGTTAAGAAATGTCCCGTTTGTAACCAATATTGCGATGCCCTACCATGAGAGCCTTTGCAGTCCTATCCTGTTCCCTCGAGGCCATGGGAAAGAATATCCTGTGGTATCTTTACTTTTGATCAGAAAGAATATTTAATTTCAGTTTGCCATTTGTCCGGATTCTTTGAAATAGGCAGCCTCCCTTCAAAGGCTGTAACTAACATTATATTCTGTTTAAAGAAAATTTTTGCAAGACTCGGAATTCCACATAAATTACACAGCAACAATTCACCATTCAATTCAATGGAATTTCGTCAGTTTGCGAATCAATACGAGTTCGAACATATTACAAATTCACCACACTATTCACAATCCAATGGCAAATTGGAAAACTCTATACTGACAGCTAAAAGATTAATGAAAAAGTCCAGAGCAGACGGATCTGATCCATTTCTTGCAATTTTAGAATGGTGTAACACACCGGGAGAAAATTCCCATCTGTCACCTGCGCAAATTCTTCTTGGAAGACGTACTAAAACTAGGATTCCTATTTGCGACAAGCTCCCAGCCTTGCCCTTTGCTGCAAGTGAAAAGGACACTACAAAATTCAAGACAGAAGCAGGTCGCTTATTATAATTTACATGCAAGAAATTGATGGAGACTAGAGAAGGGACAAGTCGTCAGGGTGAAATTCCACCCGTGCTCAGATCAGTGGCGCAAAGCAGAAATCGTGGATGTTTTGCCACATCGATCGTTCAACGTCAAGTTTCCTGATGGCATTGTAAGGCGACATATGTCCAAACACGTGAGATGGTCATCTGAACCTCCGATAGGATTTGTAGAAGAAAATGATCTACAACAATCGGGGAAAAGAGAGGAAAGAGGACATGTCCTTTCACGGCCACCGTACTTCTCACAGCGAGGTGAATAGCGAGGCGATTATCCAACCAGCGCTGCCACAGCCACCATCGCCGCTCGTTCAACAAAGTCATGCCTGAAGCCATCGTCATCTGGCTCAACTCAAATAACAGCCAATGAGCAGCCCAACACTACTAGAGAAACAACAGCGCCACTTGTGGAACTCTATAGAACTAGATCAGGGCGGATTGTTAAAAAAGCCCAGTAGATACAAATAGTTCTGACTTTAAACACCAGGTGTATTTTGCGGATAACAAATGATGCATTTTAGGCCTGAACTGCTATTGACATATTGATTAGTTTACCGGTAATTAGTGATTTATGGTATGTCATGCTAGATATGGGATTTCCAGCACATCTAGTACATCTTCTAATGAATTTGTATAAAAATCAAAAAGGAGCAATAAAAATCAATGACATAATAACAGAATGGTTTAGAATTAGAAAAGGTGCTAGGCAAGGTTGCATATTATCACCATTCCTATTTAACATCATATCAGAAATGATAATGAGAAATGCATTGAATGGATTTAAAGGAGGGGTAAAATTAGGAGGAAAAACATTCAACAATTTGAGATATGCTGATGATATAATCCTAATAGCAACATCAGAAGAAGAATTACAGCAACTGGTTGACAGAATAAGTTTGGAAAGCAAAAAACATGACCTACACCTTAATGAAACTAAAACAAAAGTAATGACAACAAATGGAAAGAAAATTAAGATTACTGTTAATGAAAAGAATCTTGAACATGTGGACAAATTCACATATCTAAGAGCAATAATCAGCAGTAATGGAAATCTTGAAGAAGAAATAAACTCACGATTAGGAAAAGGCAGAGAAGTAATGAGGAGATTAAAAACTGTCTGGAAAAGCAACAAAATCAGCATGAAAAACAAAGGAAGATTAATGGAATGTATGGCATGGAGTGTAGCAACTTATGGATGTGAAAGCTGGACCATCAAAAAGAAAATAAGACAAAGACTGGATGCCTTCGAAATGTTCTCTCTCAGAACAATGCAAAGAATATCATGGACAGAAAAACAAACAAATGAAGAAGTCATGAAAAAAGCAAATACCAAACGAAAATTCTTTCACATCTGCCAAAGATGAAAATTGAGTTATTTTGGTCATATACAAAGAAACAACAAAGATAGCCTACAGCAAACAATCCAACAAGGTATCATGCCAGGAAAAAGAAAAAGAGGTCGGTCGAACAGAAGATGGATGGACGACATAGAAGAATGGACTGGAATGGCTATAACAACAGCAATAAAAGCATCAAAAGAAAGAACTACCTGGAAATGCCTGATTCATGACGTCACCTCATCATCAACTATTGAAGGAAAGAGGAAATGATGATGATGATGATAATTAGTGATTAGCCTAAGTAAAGAGAGGGGGATGTAGAGTGATGGACATTCATAGACCACGCCTACTCTCCAATAGATGAACACTTGACCAGCTAGGCATATAGAAGCCAGCTACCAATTAGTGGTAGTTGTTACATTAGTTGTTACATCAGTTGTTACATTAGTGGTAGTTGTTCTCCAGACGTTGATCTGAATACAAGCATAGTCATATCTAACTGTGTCTCTGATTGCTATAGTCTAAACCACTATAGGTTCTCAGTTATAGGCGTAGCTAAAGACGCCACAGCTTATTCCTAGGCTTTTAATCTACGCTTGAAATAACTGTAGTGCCACAGTGTCATGCATCTCGAATAGGCCTACTAAATCGTTTATTTTACATTTTGATCCAAGATATTTTCACAAAAATTTATAAAATTTCAAATTTCGGCGAGATTAGAATTTGGTGAGATGAAAATTAGGCGAAATTGGAATTAGATGAAATGGGATTAGGCGAAATGGGAAGACACCACATTAGTTGGCAGGGTTACCGTAAGTGAGACGACTCAATGCAAAATGAGACCTGTACAGCTGTAGTAGTGTAGTTGTTGCTCTATTAAAACTATTACAATCAGCCCAGTCGGAACGAATTTTTAGCAGGGGGTGCATTTCGTTGGCCATTTGGTAAATTGATATGTTGTTAGCTGTTCCTTTTTATGAATCCGATGCAAGAGGATGAACTGCAGCCATATAGCTTTTGCCTTCCAGACAGTGCAGTGCACCCCATAAGTTTTTTCAGGGGTGCAGCTGCACCATCTGCATCCCCTAGTTCCACAATGCAAGACTTAGATGACTAGGCC
This sequence comes from Metaphire vulgaris, assembly GCA_018105865.1. NCBI lineage: Eukaryota > Metazoa > Annelida > Clitellata > Crassiclitellata > Megascolecidae > Metaphire > Metaphire vulgaris. The sequence goes on from CM030865.1 coordinate 7,900,801, forward strand.
CTACCTAAATACGCTAAATAGTAGAGTCACAATTCATCGATTCTGCTAACAGGCTCAGCAAATTTTGCCAACTCAGTCTATGAACTTATTTCCAAAAACATTTCCTCATTTCTTGCATTAGTTTTAATGTAATTGGAGCCTGCTGTAATATTCACTGACTACAGAGAAATCCTGAACAAATTCTACATTGTCCTGGACACTAAATACCCTTGGTAAATTCCTGGACTGTCCAGGTCAATTCTGGACAGTTGGCAACCCTATGTCCATATAATCTAATTTTTTTTCTTTTGATTTTATTTATTGTCTCCTGCATCACAGTCTTTTTCTGATGCATTCATTTCTTATTCTTTGTAGTCTGCTTACTCCCAAGATCTTTCACAAGCAGCTCATTTCTGCCGCTAGCAGTCTGTCTTCGTCTGCTCTTTTTAAGATACACATTTCTTATTCATATATGTATTGGTTGGCGCCTTCTATGGCGGCCAGCATGCGTTTGTGCATGCCATGTTTCGTCGTCGTTCTTTGCAATTTCTGACGCTCCGTGTGCGAATTTTGCGACAGAGATGAGGATTTCTTCCAGTCCGTCGGTTTTCTGAGGAATTTTAGCCGTCCTCTACTGTTTCGCATCATTTTGGAAGCCTCGAGTCGGTCTCACCGCTTCGTGCAGGACGTCACCATGTTGGCTATTGCTGTAGCACCATGCGACTGATCGACGGTTGTTCCGGACTTCGCTTGAGCCTTCATCTTCGCGAGGACTGCGTTCCGCTCTTCAGTTCCGACGTGTCTCGTGCTGTCCACCTTTCCACGTCGTTCTGGAAGTTCAAGTCAGTCGCCGTCCGTCGGGTGTGCGCCAAAGTCAGCCGTATTGGCTGACGCATGAAAATTTGGCGGATTTGCGGTTGGCTGTCATTCCAGACTACGCTGGATTTTCCATCTTCGTTGGATTTGCCGATTATGACGACGAACTATCTTCTTGTGGAAGACTGCTTCTTTAGGAACTCACCGATGGTTACATCAGCGTGGATAACTCCTACTACCAACTTGCGGACTCTTACACCATCTTCTGTTCTTCTTTGGCATGTCAATGGGGCTACAGTTTCTTTGAAGGACCGCTTCTAAAGGACCCTGCACCAGACTTCTTCACGGCAGCTAAGTTCTTTCCATCATCACAGTGGATTTTAACATCGCCAACTTCTCACCTTCATTGACATGTCAGCGTTGTCAAAGCTATTTTGATTTTGGATTTTAAACCATGCCTACCGCGCTATATAAATTGTCCTGGAATAATAATAATAATAATAATAATAATAATAATAGCATTTGTAATGCAATTATAGTGTTGAATATTTGAATTTTGGTGCTGATCTTTATTTCTTCTGCATTCCAAATACAACTAAGTCTTCCAATTGGCTGTAGTCCCTTTGCTGCTATCTTTTAAAAATCCTGTTCATGTCTTCCATTACTTGTAATTTCCTTCTCCGACATATGTAAAATTCTTTACTTGTTCTATGCTATTTCCTTCCAGTGATATGTGTATATATTTTCTCTCTCATTTTGTTTACTGTCATGGCCTTAGTTTTTTTGTGTTAACCCTGAGCCCAAATCTTCTACTTGTTTGCTTTACTTGATCTGTGAGCCTTTGCAATACTCGTGCATTATCCACGAGTAGGCTTACATCGCCTGCAAATTTCAAGTTTTGATATACTTTCTCTACTACAATTTACTATAGTATTTAGATCCTCAGTTGCTATTTTAAAGATTATTTCTAGTATTGCTATAAAGAGAGATGGGTATAGCACACATCCTTGTCTATTCCTGATTTCTGTCTTAACCATTCTGATGTCTTTAATCAACATCGGGTCGTCTTTAGCAGCACCTGGGGAGCGCACGTGACCCCCCTACTGCGCGATCAGCTGCACTGGCTTCGAGCCCGGGAGCGCATTATCCATAAGCGCTGCTGGCTCACCTTCCGAGCGTTAAATGACCCGCACTGTCCACAGTACCTGGCTAAGCTGGTCCTAAGATCAACGTCGAACGCACGGAGGTCGGCACGCCGCCCGCCATCGTGTCCTACTGCTCGTTCCGCCTCCGTCACAGACTTCGAAGTTCGGAGACAGGTCCTTCTCTCGTGGGAACCCATTGCTTTGGAATGCCTTGCCGACCGCAGTGACTGAGGCCAACTCTGCTGGACTGTTCCTGAGAGAACTAAAGACGTACCTTTTTAGTTTAGGTTATGGTTGACTATGTGTGTGCAGCGCCCTTGTCGTAGGCCTTAACCTAGTGCACGGCGCTATAGAAATTGTCTTGAAATAAATAAATAAATAAATAAACATTAATTGCACTTTCCATTTTCCTGTATATTGCATGATGGTTTATTAGTGTTTTCTCTATGTCATTATTTCTATGTCATTATTTTCTATGTCATTTTTCTATGTCATTATTTCTCATAGCATGCCATAAGCCTTCATGCCTATGCCTATGGCATGCATCTATGGCACCTGTAAGCCGTCAGAGACTGCCCAGCTACAAAGCGAAATATCTGAATGTGTTGACGACGTCGGTGCATGGATGCAATCCAATAGGCTAAAACTCAACTCAGCAAAGACTGAGGTGTTGTGGTGCTCGTCTGCCCGGTGCCAGCACCAGATTCCTGTGACTGGAATACGTGTTGGCAGGGAGGTCGTCACGCCGTCGGCTTTTGTCCGTGACCTAGGCGTCTACATTGACGCCGACCTGTCGATGCGGTCGCACGTCACGAGAACGGTGTCGAGTTGCATCGCAGTCCTAAGGCAACTACGCAGTATACGTAGGTCCATCACACCATCGGTGATGCAATCACTCGTTGTTGCATTGGTCCTCAGTCGTCTAGACTATGGCAACTCGACGCTTGCTGGCGTCTCCGGTCACCTGATTGCAAAACTGCAGTCAGTCCTAAACGCAGCTGCCCGTTTGATTTTTGCAGCTCGGAAATACGATCACGTGACGCCTCTTCTACGCGAGCTACACTGGCTTCGTTTCCCGGAGAGGATAGATTTCAAACTTGCTATGTTGGCATTCAAATGTCTCAATGGATTGGCGCCTTCATATCTGGCAAACGCTTTCGGCCGCTTGTCTGATGTCAAAACTCGATGCCACCTGCGCTCGGCGTCTACGACTGACGTTCTCGTGCCTCGAGTACGGCATTCAACGATCGGTGGCCGTGCTTTTCCGGTCGCTGCTGCTCGCGTCTGGAATGGACTTCCGCCTCACATGAGGTCATCAACGACGCTGGAGACATTCAAGAAGCACCTTAAAACTGAGCTATTCATTAGATGCTATGATGTAATGTGACCACCTCTCTGTACTTATATAGGCAATTTCATTTCTGTTTCATATTGTTATTGTTACATGCCCTTGCAGTTGTTAGACATTATGTCACGTTAATCTTGTCGTTTAATAATAATAATAATAATAATAATAATAATAATAATATAATGCCATACTGAGTCTGAGCCTGTTTGTAGTTTATGAAATTTATGCATACATTCTTATTTGTCTCTGCCCATTTTTCTTGAAGTAAAGATTTGGCCTATGGTACTTCTTCCTGGCCTAAATCCGACTTTTCTTCTCCTATTACCTTCTCTAAATAGCTAATGATTCTCTTTTATATAACCTTTTTGAAGACTTTTCATCAGATACTTAGCAATGTTATTCCTGTATAGTTATTGCATACTTCTTTGTCTCCTTTTCTTTGTACACTGGTATGATAATTCCTTTTGCCCAGTCATCTGGCACTGTCTCAGTGAAGTAGATCTTGTTAATTAGTTAATAAAGTTTTTCAGTAAGTTTTTCTCCTCCTGCTTTCACTAGCTCAGTATGTATATTATCAATGCCAGGGGCTTTATTTTTCTGAGTTCTTTAATTACTTGTTGTATTTCCTCTTTCGTGATGTTGGATGATGTCTCCTGAAGATTTGTAATCGGCACTTCTTGAAGCACTGCTGAGTCCGTCCCATTTTGGTGTGTGCATATTAATGGTTCTAAAAAAAGTTTCTTAATTGATAGATTGATTTATGCACATAACTTCTGGTCTTTCAGTTTGTTTTATGTATGACTCATCATCCATGTCTAACTTCACATATTACAGTAATTTAGACAAATTATCTACATATAAAAGTTAGCATATGGTTAACAACAAAATTAGCTCAAATTATTCTACAAAAGTTGCAGCAGCAAAAAAGTCAATGAAAATTGAGACCTTTAATTTCATCGTTGCTTCCTTCTCTTCGTCTTTCCAATTCTGCTCGATCATAATTAAGCCGTTTTAAACAACTGATGCCATACTGAAAGCTAGTCCTATCACACAATATAACAATATACAGTGTCAAAGCCAGTTAAACACTCTAAAGTAGTAGGCAAGGTATTCGGATTTCTAAATAATCTTTGCAGAAAATGCAATTAAAGATTCATTACTACAAGCAAAAAGTCACAACAAAGTAAAATGAAAAAATAGCATTCAAGGAAAGAGGGAAACTGATGAGAACTGGATCAAATAATGAACTGAGGAAAACAATTACAAAGGCACTGTCATGGAGTATGGTGTTACATGGAACTGACATATGAATTATGAAGAAGGATATCAAAGCACAAGAAGCATTTGAAATGAGGATCTAAAGAAGAAGAAAATCAGCTGAAAATAATGTGACAGTAATGTAGATGTTCTGAAAAGAGTAGTGGAAAAAAGAACACTGATGGGATAAATAAGAAAACAACATCAATGGATTGGATACATGCAGAGAGGAGACTCAATGCTGAAAAACACATTAGAAGGATGACTACTAGGACAAAAAAGCAATGGCAGGATCTAGCATCAAGCTACTAAGGAGAATAATGGATGAGGGCAATAGTAATGGCCAGTGATATTTCAGTTTTGGAAATAATTTCAGTTTCTATTCAGTTTCAGTTTTATGGTTGCCAATTTCAGTTTCTATACAGTTTTGGAAATAATTTCAGTTTCTATTCAGTTTCAGTTTTAGGGTTGCCAATTTCAGTTTCTATTCAGTTTCAGTTTTGGAAATAATTTCAGTTTCAGTTAACTGTTTAAAAATAATTTCAGTTTCTATTCAGTTTCAGTTAACTGGTAATCACTGTCAACGTTCAAGAATTGTGAAATAACAATTGTTCAGTTCAGTTAAGTAACTAAGTTAAATCAAAATGTGCATTTAATTCAATCGCAATTGTTGACGAGAGTTGATGTCAGAAGTCTAGCAGAAATCAGCCGACAGATGTGATGGCGCCAGACCATGAAGACACCGATAAGCAAAGATCGCCAATTTGTATTCAATTTGCTGTGGAAGACGAAGCCAGTGAAGTTCATAAAGAAGCAGTGTCATGTGATCTGGTCTTCTGGCTTGATAGACAAGACGTGCTGCTGTATTGAGGACAGCCTGTGAAGTCTGTCAGTCAGTTGCCTTGGTAGCCCAGCCAGGAGCACATTGCAATAATCCAGGCGTGGTATAACCAGGGACACCACTAAAGTCTTTACTACCAATGGTGGAATGGAGTTCTGAATGCTTCGAATTCTTCTCAGGATTGAGAAGCAACAGCATGCCGTTTTCAGAACATGTGTTGTTATGGAGAAGCAGGCTATTGGAAATTAAGAGTCACTTTAAATAATTATTGGGTGAAGCTAAGATTGACATCTTGCTAGAATGTCATTTCCAATAGCCTCCTTGCCATTTGATAAATACTATTATGCCTGGTTGTGCAATCTGAAATCACCTGCCTACCACATTTTGCAACCATTTTCTCCACCAAAACAGATGACTTTCTCAATTGTTCAACTATTCTCCTTGCGTTGAGAATCACTTCTCTATAGCAGTGAATCAGAGGTGCTGAGGCGAATTGGTGTTGCAAGAGAAAGTTTTGCCTCGCTGAAAAGAAATATTTGGCGCTCGAGTATCCGCCTCTACACAAAGCTTCGCCTGTATGCAGTTTATATAATTCCGGCGTTGCTCTACGGAGTAGAAACATGGACTCTGACTTCATCCACGATCAGGAAACTGGATGCCTTCCATCAATGGTGCCTGAGAATAATCCTTAGAATATCGTACACCTTGCATACAACAAATGAAGAAGTGCTCCGACGTACAGGAAAGGAACCCATATCCATAAAAATACGAAGCAGGCGTCTCCACTACTTTGGGCATATTACGAGAGCAGCCTCAAACATGGACCATGCGAAAGCCTTACACGAAGTTATTAAAGGCCCCCCAAAATCGTGGAAAAGGCCAATTGGTCGCCCAAGAACTACCTGGACCAGAACAATTTGATCTGACTTGGCTCCGTGTAACGTTGGACTTTTCACAGCCTGGAAGATGGCTCAAAACAGATTCTTGGAAATGTTTAGTGGAAAAGGCTACGCTCTGTCAGTGAGCTTGCCGATGATGATGATGAAGGGCACTTGGGGCCCATGAATATGTTAACAAGTACTTGTTACATATCCATAATGTCATTCTCAAGAAATTTAAAAAGTACATATTTATATCAAATTTATTTTATAATTATATACCATTTACAACAATAGTTAGAAGTCAATTTTTACCAATAACTCTAAATTCTGAAACCAAAGAATTAGAAATTTTGTAACCCTCTAAATGTTACTTTCGTAAATGATTACCCTAACAACAAGCATATATTTCTGCTAAACTAGATTTACTGAAGTACGTAAATAATATCAAAAGTGACAATATGCATATTGCATATTTCAAAATTCTAATATGTACTACACTAATTTGATGCCCTTAAACTCAGTCTTATATAAATTTTTATCAATTTACAGCAGGTAAATAGTTCTGATAAATGTGAGGAGCTTGTGGTAGCAATTTTTAATTGTGGGAGTCTTAAAGATTGACGAAGAATGAGTACAACTGTAGTTTTTTCCTGCAAGTGTCTGAAATGAATTGAAAGCACAAATTAAAAAGTTATACCAGGTTTGATGCCAGATGTAGATATTTATCTAGCAATGACAAAGGGCATGCTGGTCATGTAGATTGGATGTCCATAAATTACATAATGCAATTTTGGCACTTTTTTGACCCCCCCTACGTAAAGCGACGTAACAAAATGTCAGACCCCCTTAAAATATGACGTAACAACGAGCCGACCCCCATTTTCGTCTTCCAAAAAGTCTTGACAAGCAAAAAGGTAATCCTTGTATTTTTTCTCTCCAAAATCCCTGACAAGCAAAAAGATAATCCTTGTATTTTTTTCCTCTCCAAAATCCCTGACAAGCAAAAAAGGTCAAAGGTCATCACTTAAATTTTTTGTGTTACGGCACATTTATGGACCCCCCTGTTGTCACACTCCGTAACAAATGGCCGGACCCCCAAACCGCATTACGTAATTTATGGACGACCCCTAATGTGGTTTCAGATTTTCATCATTACGTTATAGGGTAGTTGAAGGGTTTGTGAGAATGTCAGATGCTGCAAGGTGAAGGAAATAGCGGGCAGACATTAAAAAATGTGAACATAGTAAAATGATCAGATGGAGAATTGGTTGGGTTAGGTTAGGTTAAAAAGTCAATTTATATAGCGCAAAAACCATGAACGAAAAGTCAAAGACTAGAGCGCTTTACACTAATACGATGTCTCGAAGAAATGAGTTTTAAGTTTCCTTGCGAACGATTCAAGATTGGACTCTCTAGTCACATGGCCGGGTAATGCATTCCAAAGAATAGGGTTTCCGCACTTGAACGACCTCTCACATAATTTTGCCGTTCGAGACGGAGGACGAACGACCAGTCTGACGTCTCGACTGGACCTCAGTTGCAGACGCCTGTCAGTAGACGATGGTCTTAGGACCAACGACGCCAGGTAGTCCGGGAAAGCTGGATCGTGCAGGGTGCGGAACGTGAGGATGCACCTCTTGTAGGCAACACGCTCCGGGATGCGAAGCCAATGTAGCTTCTCTTTCAGAAAAGGGGAGATGTGCTCTCCCCTTCGAACCCTGAAGATCATCCGGGCAGAGGTATTAAGAACCATCTGCAGACGATTGAGCTGGTAGTCGGGCAGGCTCCAGAGAATACTGTTGCAATAATCGACCCGATTGATAATGAAAGCACGGACTAGGAGAGTCGCAGCCGAGGTTGGTAGGTGACGGCGAATCTCCCTGATCCGCCGCAGCTGATAATAGCAGGACCGGGAGACGTTTTCAATATGAACGTCAAACGTGAGCGATGCGTCGAAGTGGACTCCCAAGAGGCGTACATCGGAGGATGGAAGGACGTGCTCTCAGTCGATCAGGAACGGGGCGCAAGTGATCAGGTGTCCCCTCCTCGGAGTCGTGAGCCACAATAGTTCTGTCTTGCGAGGATTTAGCGCAAGACGATTCACGTCAGTCCACTTTTTGATCCTGGTGACGCAGTCAGAGATGCGAGCACGAAGTCCCTTGGTGTCAGAGGGGAGGCAAAAAGAGTAAATTTGCACATCATTCGCGTAAGCGTGCGCCTCCAAACCGCAGGACCTGACTATGTCGCTAATGGTTGGTACTGAACACCAATTAAAACATTTAACCTATTACCAGCTGTCACGCAATATTGCGTCACAGCTCCACCCAGGGGCGGCTCGTGGGATAGGCAAACTAGGCGGTTGCCTAGAACGGCAAATGTCAAGGGAGCAGCAAAATGACGTCGCTAAAAAATATAGCGACGTCACTTTGCAGCCCCCTTTGATCTTGTGTTATTGCCGACTTAGTCAGAAGACGTTGTGACCCAGAAACTGTGAAAATTAAACAAAAACCTCCAACACCACGTGCTGCAAGCATCCTATAGCAAGGTCAGACAATGACGCATACAGCAGTGACGTCACAATATCGTGGCTACGCCGTAAATTAATTCTGGGCAATTGTTGAAGACAAAATTAAACTTTGAATGTTTGACGGTTGACACAGTTACAGACTTCAGGTCGGATTTACTTTGTATTAAATTTATTACAAGGTTAGAAACTTTAGTTAATTTTTTAATCAATCAGCGAGAAAAACTGTCCGCGCAGAGTATCGCAAAACGCAAAGCCCAGAGAGACTCGGGCATTAAAAAATACGAGTCGTAATAATATTATGTGCAAAATTTTTCAAAATTTAATATAATAAAGCTTAAATCATTCATTGAACACGTTGTGAGATGTGAGTCATGCGATGTTACGGAAGAGGATTACTAACATACTAAGCAGCTAAAATAATTAATTTTTGTTTAGATATTCAGTGTTAAATAAAATGTTGCTAATAAAGGAAATCTCACGGGAACAATTAAGTAATCTTATATATATATATATATATATATATATATATATATATATATACACATATACATACACACACATACATACATATTTTAAATTGAGGTCAGGGGCGGCCATGGACCCTGTTGCCTAGGGCACCAGAAACTCACGAGCTGGAGCTGGCCCTGGCTCCACCGCCAGTCATGCAATATTGTATTCTAAACTTTCCAGGCCACTAGTTAACTGGCCGTAATGTGATACTGCGTCCAAATGCTAAATGTATTGCTAAATGTATCATTGATATCATTCTCCTCAATAAAAGTAATAGTATTGTTGACTATTTGTGAAAAAATTGAATTTGTTTCACCCACCCTAACACATAGTTGAGCCCAGTGTTCTCCAAGTTAACTGTAACATTAACTGAAAACACTAAATAACTGGAAAAATGTCAGTTAACTGTAACTCTAACTGAAAAATGATTAATAACTTTTGTTATTACTGTAATAGAATAAAGTTGAAAAGTTAAGAAATAGAAAAGTTATTAAAACTGAAAAATAATTTTATAAGTATGATTGTTATCAGTAATACTGTACGGTCTTCTGTGTCAGCTGTACTTGTGGGTCATGATTCAGGACTATAGTTCAGACCTCATATAAACAAGGTTAATGACGGGTACCGGTAGTTAAATTCAGTTCATAAGAAGTGGGTGGGTGGATGGGATTTAAGGCCATTAGCTTTAAGTTCCATTCATCTTGAATAGTACAGTATCGGTACACAAAGTCAAATGAAAACTTATAAACGAATCGACAAAAAGGTTGTTATTGAGATAAATTGCACTTGGTGAACTGGACAAGGTCACGCCAGACTGCTGAATGGGCAAGTGGCTAGTGCACTAAGTCATGGAAGCCTAAATAGCTCAGCTCAACTAGTTTACGCAGTAATTCTTAATCAATTTTGCTTTTCTTACAATTAAATTTTAGTTAATATTTGCGCAAAATGTTTAGGCCGTATACAGTAGTGGGCATAGACGTGAAAGCGGCGTATGGAATTTCTTTACATATGAGGCATCAACTGACAAATCCAGATGCATAATAGATGATATCTGACTGATTTGGTAAAATGCCACAAGTATATTGGTTTGTATTTTTTATTAAATAATATGATATGGGATATGAGACTGAGAGAACTCTAACTGTAACTATAACAGAAAAATCATTAACTATTAACTGTAACTTTTAAAAAAATTAACTGTAACTGTAACTTAAACTGAAAAAAACAACTGAAACTGAAAATCCATAACTTAAATAACACTGGTTGAGACACTAGTGGCAGTGTCTTGGTGACCAAAGATTCATTGCTACGGGGCAGTATTCCACCAGAAAGTGGGGATAAATCACCCCAATTCAAAAAAAATTCTAAATAAATTTTGAGCGATTTTGAATTATCTGGCCATAGTAGAATGAAATTCTATGATGCTAAACTGGAGTTCCGTTGGTTCTAGTAAGAGGCCTTTTGGATAACATTTGTAAGGACTCATTTGTTGCCATGGGGCAATATTCCACCAGAAAGTTGGGATAAATTGCCCGTTCTTGAAAGAAAAAGCAAATCGAAATAGAACTAAGCAATTTTGAGGTTTCTGGATGTCGGGGTGTTTTTGATGAATAAAATTATTTAGGTTTTTATAGCGATGGTCAAAATTCTAGCGGGATAGTTTTAGAGGAAGCAGAGATTGAGGGGAAGAGAGTTTTCGCGTAAAGCCATGTTCGAGCGATTATTTTTGTTCTGTTGAAATGACAGGTTTTTCGTTTAAATTGTTATAATTCAGTTCAATACATCGTCGTTGTTCTTGGAATTCGTATCGTCATGACCAGGGTCACCGGTCAATCGCTGACATTTGTTGTCATAGAAGTGGATTTGAACTATTTAGTGTTGTGTTGAAAGCACAACACATGGCTGAGGACTAGAAACGCCGGTTTCAGTGAACATTATATGCGAGGAGGACAGCCCCTCAATAAACGACTCAAACATTTAAAGCGCTTCACTAAACCTGCCTCCTGCCTTAAAATAACTCTATATAAGTTGACATATTGATTGATTGATTGATTGATATTGACATCTTGATTTTATGAGGGGATGATTTTATGCGGAAAGAGTTACATGTTGAGTCCGCCAGGTGTAGTCGTAAGAAAGACAAAAGAGTCATCATACTGATATCACGATTGTGAAAAATGATTGTTTTCTGAGATATGTGGAGACTTCTGTTGTTGCATTTTGTATTGAACTAATCGGTGAGTAAAGTGGATGCATGCTTGGAATTTTTTGAAGGACAGTGGAAGAAATTGTCATTATTATCAGTGGAGGAAGTTGTCAATATTATCATTGGAGGAAGTTGTCAGATGTCTCCCAAAGTTAAAGCAAAATTATTTGAACATGGGTTGCCAGCAGGCCCGTCTTATAACTGTGTGAGTTGTGGATTGCAATTTCATTCAAGTCTACAGTGCAAACAAAAAGGTGAACAAGGAAATATTCGAAAAAGATGCACAAGGGATTCATTGAAACATGATACTAACAAGATTGATGATGACGTTAAAAGGATTCAAAAGAGTACAGTTGATTCATTCAGACATGATGTAAACAATGTTGTTGTTAAGTCTTAAAACACATGATGTTGCTAACAGTCATAAAATTAATACTTTGAATGTTGTAAGAGACAATGGATGTGATGTCAAATGTGAGGGTATGCATGTAAACATTACATCTGTCATTGCAAATGCAATTATTTTTGGCGATTGATGAAGCTGTTGCAAATGATGATGAACATTTATCGGTTAAAAATGATGGTGTTGTGACTACAAGCAAACTAGGTGTTGAAATGAAACCAGTTATTGGATGTAATAATTTGGCAGTTCATGATTCAGTAAACAATGCATCGATTCGCCATATTGAAAATGGGGATGAGTAAGAAATGAAGGAAAAGTTTTGGGATGAGTATAACTTGGATGGTTTGATGAGAGAATCTGATGAAAGATTTGTTAATGTAAATGTAATAGACTCAAATGATGATATTTAATCGATTGGATATGCAGTGAATAATAATAACCAACTCATTGTAACAGAAAGAGTTTTCACTTGTGAATTATCGGTTGACATTTTAATGGCTATGAAAGACATAGAATATGTGGCAATTGAAGGTGATATTAAGTATTATGATGTTATTATGATGTTATAAAATAACTAATGAAGAATGTTTGAAGAGAATGGAAAACAGAAAGACCCTGATGAAAGAAACTGCTAAAAGGAAAACACAGTATGCTGAACATATAATGAGAGGATCATGCACACAGCAAGCTCTAAATGTCTTGGAAGGGAAATATGAAGGAACAGCAACTAAAGGACGACCACGAAGAACATGGTTAGACGACATAAAAAGCTGGACTGGCATAGAAAATATTATGAGGAAATGAAAAGATTAGCTGAAGACCGAGACAAATGGAGACAAATCGTGACTTGCCAACCTTCGAATCGAAGATCGCACACCATGATGATGAAGTGATGATGGTATGATTATGGATAAACCTGAAATTCATGATGAATGTGAAATGATACAAAATATTTGGGAATGCCAGATAAGTAATGACAAGGATGGTGATTTTTCAGCCAACATTTTGAATGATGATGTGAATATGATGATTTGGTTGACATCTCAAATGACACAAAACATGAAAATATGGCATGTAATGATGTTGACATTTCGAATTAGGTGAATTCTTGTGAAAATAGTGAACGTGACTTCAGAATTCAATAAAGAGTTAATGCTTGAGAAGATCATCATCAAGTTCTCTGTCTTGGGACAGCTTCAGGGCTCCATTGTTTCCATTCCTCTTTGCATCTTGCTTGAGATGATAAGGGAGGTGAAAACATGTGTACATGTCATGTGTATTTAAAATGATGTATTGATTGATGATGGGGAAATTAAGAATAAGTTTGATGAATCAGTGACACATGTTGATGGAAATAATTATACATTAATAATGCAGATAAACATAGAAATGAATAATTACATTTTAGTAAGACTGATTACAGGTATTAAATGTACCGTATATATTCGTGATAAAGTCGAGAAATTTAAGGCCAATTCACAGGTTATATAACCTGACCTCGACTTATACGCAAAAATTTTGAAGATGGGACCCAATTTGGGGGAGTTATGGTGTTTCTACACCAGGAACCCGTTGCTCGGAGAAGTGAAATTTTTTGCGAGAATCTTGAAATCTGCAGGCTATATAGAAGCTACAAAGATGTGGTTTGCATCATTGTTTAGCATTTTTATTGTACTTACCATCCATCCGTGCCAAAAAGGAAATCAAATCAAATCAAGGAAACGTTTATAAACGGCGAACACCGTGGTGGAAGAGCAAAACAGATGCGCAACGTTTTAAAACGTCGGCCCCCGTTCGCATATGATTTCCGGGCGATGTTTTAAGACGTCGAACCCCCGTAATGGGTTAAATAACTGTAACTAATAATTAATAACTGAAATGCTTGGTCCAATAACTAACAAACAAATATAACTAAAACCTGTATAACTAATAATAACTGAAACCTAATAATGATAACTAACGATTTAAACATGAATGCCAGCGTAGCTTTTCACGCTTCGTTGCATCTGTCTCAACAGAATCACATTGCCAACATAGGCGGCACCCTTGCTTCGCGTACATTAAGTAATTGGGCTGCTGCAAACCCAACCCCCTCGTTGCCTTCTATATCTCCTGCCCTCGGCTCGGTGCCTAGTTGGCTAGTTCAGTTTAGTGTACGGCTGCAGTGGAAGCAGTGCATGGCTAGCAGGCTGCAGCAGCCATCATTTAATGCAGAATGCATGGGGCGAATTAGGCAATGACCAGCAGCCAGCTGCATTGACTGACTGACATATATGTTGAGTGAATATTTTCAATTTTAGGATACCTCACCAGAGGAAAAGGAATCGGGCAGAGGTCAACCTAGAAACCAGAGTGTTTCTGAAAATGAACAAAACACTGTGGAATCAGATACAGCTGTTGTGTGGCTATACTGTAACTGTCAACATTGTTTTAAGTCAAAGCTACAGATTGTTTCCGCACTTAATGGCAGTTACTATAGTAGTACTACTGTGCCTTTCTTTAAAATCAAGTGTACTGTACATTTTTTATCATTAACTATAACTAACTATAACTAAACCTTGACTAACTGTAACTACAACGTTTTCAAGTTATATTTACTTAACTATAACTGCAACTGTAACTAAAACTATATACAATAACTATAACTAATAGTAACTAAAACTAGGTTGGCATTAACTAATTATAACTGTAACTAAAACCAAGCAAATAACTAAAACAACACTAATGTAGGCTCAGGCTAGCTGACTAGCTGTATTACACAATGTTACCAAGCAGTAGTCTAGAACCCCAGTAAGAACTCGGGTGTACAATTTGCCAAATGGATTACCCTGATTCCTAAGTCCTAGACCTGCCCTAATCTAAACATGAGCCTCTTTTAAAAAATCTTGTCAACATCTGACATGCTTAAAAAATGTAATCTGCTTTCATTAACACATTAATGTTGCTGCCTTTCTAGGGAAGGAAGTTTTTGCATGGGTACAGGTAGGCATTTTGCTGTACCCGCACATCTCCAGAACATACCGTATTTTCACGCCAAATCGCTGCTTACGCTTACAGGCCGCTCGATGTTTACAGGCCGCAGAAATCCAGTAGCATGTAAATGTCTTCATAGAAAAGCCGCACACGAATATAGGCTGCATGCCCTGATGTTGCAGTATCATTATATATAGGTGCGGTTATTCCCAAACGAGAAAGAGAGAGACGGAGAGAGATAGAGGGAGGGAGGGGGAGAGAGAGAGGAAGAGAGAGATGGAGAGAAAGAAGGAGAGAGAGACGGCGGGAGAGACGGATGGAGGGAGAAAGAGAAAAAGAGACGAGGAGGATGGAGAGAGACAGAGAAAGAGAGAGATGGAGAGAATTATTAAACATAAGACTGAGAGAGTTATTAACCTCTTCCAAGAGTTAGCCGTTTAAAGACGGCGGCGGAAAACCATAGCCTAACGGTGTTCGCCGTTTTAAAACGTTGCGCTATATAAGCGACTGTGTACTGCGGACCTGCACGATTTTCAAAAATCCAACGCGGCAACCGATTTAGTTCACATCTATTCGATAGGCGGCAGCACCATTTTCGATAATGCTGACTATATATGCAAGGGATATTGACTGTAGACTGACCAAGGCTGGAAAATGTATAGGAAAAATCTTCAGCCGGAGGCTAAAAAGGCCATAACTACGCCAAATATGGTCCAATCTTCAAAATTTTTGCACTATTCTGTTCCAATTACACATCCCTACAACTTTCTCGCTCACAGTTGGGGGTCACCGCTGAAAATTTTTTTTATTGAGCTTTGAAAATTTTTTGTCGGACATGGTCCGATTTTGGGTTGTAGAGGGGACCCTACTCCCCAATTTTTTTTGCATGGATGGTTCGAAAGACCAATAAAAATGCTCAACAATGGTGCAAACCGCATCTTTCTAGCTTCTATATAGCCTGAAATATACTGAGTTTTTCGGTTTTTCACATTGAAAATCCATTCGCGTAATTTTCATTTCAGCCAGCAATTGACACTTGGGTATGAAACTTCATAATTACCCAAAATATGGTCCGATCTTCAAAATTTTTGCACCATTCTGTTCCAATTACACTCCTCTAGAACTCTATCGCTCACATTTGGGGGTTTACTGCTGAAGACGTTTTGCTATTGACCTTTGATCAAAATTTGAACAAAATGTTGGGGAGGGGTCCGATTTTGAGGTGTAGAGTGGTCCCTACCCCAACATTTTTCTTTTGGCATGGATGGATAGAAAGAGCAATAAAAATGCTCAACAACGGTGCAAACCGCATCTTTCTAGCTTCTATATAGCCTGAAATATAGTAAGTTTATAACGTATATGTTCACGTTTTCATACGAACGCCTTTTCCAAAAATTAATTCCCCCGTCGGGGTATGACTTAAAAAATTTAATTCCCGATTTAAAAGGTTAAACATAAATAAATCTTCTATCTTATCAGCATTCATTAGTATTTGTCATTAGTACGAGTATATGACTAAGTGAAGAAACTCAGTAAGAAAGGAAAAAGAGGAAGATCAAATGAGGTGATCAATGATAAAGATGGCATTTTATTGACGAATAAAGAAGAAGTCATGGAAAGACGGAAGCAACACATAGAAGAATTATATAACAAAGAAGAAGAAATAATAAAAGCAATAAAAGAACTGAAAAACAACAAGGCTGTCGGAGTTGATGAAATACCGGCAGAGATGCTTAAATGTCTGGGAGAAGAAGCAACAAAAGAATTAGTAGAGATATGCCAAGAAATTTATAAGACTGGGGAATGGCCAAAAGACTTCAAAGAATCTATGATACCTATAGAAAAGAAAGCAAATGCAAAAAAATGTCAAGACTTCCGAACAATAAGCCTCATTTGCCATGCATCAAAGATCCTGTTAAAAGTGATGAAAGAGCGAATTGAAGCAAAAGTAGAGGCTTTAAACCATCTGGGAGAGGATCAATATGGATTCAGGAGAGGAAGAGGCATGAGAGATGCCATCGGTGTGATGAGGGTCATAGGTGAAAGAAACATTGAATGTGGAAAAGATGGGTATGTATGTTTTGTTGATTACGAAAAGGCATTCGACTGAATGCAATGGCCTAAATTATTTAACGCATTGAAAAGACTAGGAATTGATTGGAGGGACAGAAGACTGATTAGGAATTTATACATGGAACAAACAATACAAATACGGATTGGGAATGATAACTCAGAGACTGGAGAAATCGGAAGGGGATCACGACAAGGATGTCCACTATCACCGCTGCTATTCAACATCTACATTGAGGAACTAATAAGAGAGGCACTAGAGGAAGAAAGAGCGGGAATAAACATTGGAGGGAAACTGATACAAGCCATATGTTTTGCAGACGATCAAGCGATGCTAACAGAGAGTAAAAGAGAACTACAAAGAATAATGGACAAACTAAATACAACATCAAAAGAATATGGCATGAAAATAAACACTCTAAAAACAAAAATCATGGCAATAACAAAGAGCAAAAGTCCACCTAGATTCACCATAACGGTTGATGGAACAGAACTGGAACAGGTTACACAATTCTGCTACCTTGGGAGCCTAATAACAGAAGATTACAGATGCCAGGAGGAGATAAAGTGAAGAATAGCGATGGGAAAACAAGCCTTTTTGGACAGAGGAGAAATGGTAAGAGGAGGCCTAAATAGAGAATTAAAGAAGAGACTGATAAAAACGTTAATATGGAGTGTCATTTTATATGCCAGAAACCTGGACTCTCCAAAAGAAGGACATACAAAAGCTGGAAGCATTCGAAATGTGGATATGGAGAAGAAGAAGAATGGAAAACATCAAGTGGACAGACAAGAAAACAAACGATGAAGTACTACAGATGGTGGATGAACAAAGATTGATAATCAGCACCATCAAAAAAAGACAGAGGAACTGGATTGGACATGTACTAAGAGGAAAATCATTACTCAAAACAGTCATTGAGGGAAGAATATCAGAAAGAAAGACAAAAGGAAGACCAAGGAGGATGCTAATGGACTGGATGATGAAAACAGAAACACAGCATCACAAGACCTATGCAGAAATCAAATGAGAAGCAAGACACAGAGAGGAATGGAAACAATGGAGCCCTGAACCTGTCCCAGGACAGAGAACATGATGACGATGATCAGCATTCATAATAAACTAGCTGAATTAATTAAACGGTCCGAGACCAGTGAAGTGAGTGGGGGAGAAGAGGGTAGCCCCAGTGAAAGCATGAACGCACTGGGCTAACTGCCTCGTGTCTCTCTCTCCCTCCCTCCCTCTGTGTCTTTCTCTCCCCATCTCTCTCTCTCCCCATCTCTCTCTCCATCCCTCTGTCTCTCTCTCCATCTCTCTCTCCCTCCCTCTCTCTATCTCCATCTCTCTCCCTCCCTCCTCTCTCTCCTTCTCTCTCTGTCTGTCTGTCTGTCTGTCTCTCTCTCTCTCCAGCCACAGAGCATTTTGGGACAAGTTTGTGAGCTTGGGATGACTGATTGACTCCCAAGTCCGAAAACAACCTTTGAGTGGGCTTTGGGCTACTTTCTCAATCAACAGCTGCGGGTTTTGAGAAAAGTATATGGCAACATTGCGAAACACAGGTAAAAGGTTAGTAATAAAGTAAAACAAACTTCTTCTTTTGACTCTTTCTAATTTTAAATATTTTTACAAGCCTCAATGATGCACTAATTTAGCAGTTATGGCGCTGCTGGATTTATAATTACCGGTATAGTTATTTTATGCTAGAGGACCCTCTTGCTATTTGTAAAAATGTTTTTGTATAAGCCACTTACTATAATAGGCCGCATCAAAGGGTCTCTTCTTGTAAAATCACCTAGAAGTCGCAGCGATTTTTTGGTGTAAAAATACGGTATATGTTCTATATCAGGCTGGTGCTTGACAAAGGAAAGTCAACATTAATTATAATTTTTATGGATATTAATTGGATTTATGGACTGAAATTTTGGATTGAAACTTACATGATGATCCTATAGATTTTGTGTATTGAATGGACACCGAATAAAGAAATGATAACTATAGTAATATGTACTATTGAGAACAGTTTCATTTCAGCAATTTGTTTTGCAGTGATGCATAAATTTAACTTAGGAGATCAAGTTTTTGCGTGTAGCCATGTTTGAGTGATTATTTCTGTTCTGTCAAAATTATAGTTTATTCAATTAAATCATTATAATTCAGTTCAATGCGCCATCATTGTTCTTGGAATTCATATCATCGTGGCCAGGGTCGCCGGTCATGCTGATACTGGCCATAGTAGAATAGAATTTTATGATGATTAACCGCGGTTCCCATGGTTCTAGTGAGCGGCCTTTTATAAATATAGCATTCGTAATTCTCTCAATCTCCGAGTAAAAATTCAGTGACTGATGTTGTAAACTGATAAAGGAATACTAAATCTTACTTTTATATCAATTTTTAAATGTTTCCTTAGCTTCTGAGTTTCAAAATCGGAAGTATGTAAATATTTTAAAGTAATGCGTTGCCATACTATTAAACAAATGGCTGCCATGGTAATGAATATTAAAATTTTAATTGCTGTCAAAGGGGTTAATGGAGAAGGTGGTACTGGGAGTCATATTTCAACCTTGAAATGCAACCAGTTAAGTGGGGCTCTCGGATCACATGTTGATCCACTGGTCCATCACAGTTTCTCGACCTGGTGTCGAGTACAAGACGAGGCTCCAAAGGCACTGGTCTACCTTTAACCAGGATCTGTTTATCCAGCGTCTGAAAGTGTTGGAGTTATGCTGTGAGTTGGACTCTCGAGGTACAGAAACAGCCACTGAACTTGCTGACCGAAGGGGTGCCAGCACCGGAGGTCCTTGATTGAGTCAGCCTCACAGGATACTGGCCGAATATCCGTCATAAAGAGTATCCTTGATGACATTGTGCCGGAGACCATTGTGACCATGCAGCATCATCCATTTTACGACCAAGAGGGTAGGCAAGCCGAATGGAAAGGATCTATCGAAAATGGAAAAAGAAAGGATCAGCAAAAGAGTCTGATGCTCTAAAATCCTGGTGCACGGCACTACGTGCTAGTAGGCGGTTAGTAAGAAAGAAGGGGCGCCAGCACTGGAGGTCCTTGATTGAGTCAGCCTCACAGGATACTGGCCGAACGTGGAAGAATGTAGACAAGCTAAGTGAGAAACATCGACAATCGTCCCAGTTTACCAGAGAGTTTCTCTGCCAAAGACTTCCATCAGTACATTGAAGACAAAATCGATGGCATCAGACAAAGAACGCCAGAAGCTGAATCTGCAGAGTATACTATATACTCTGAGGCTGCAATGAAAGAGTTCAACGCTTCAACTATGGAAGAGGTCATCTCGATTGTCCGGTCATCACCTAGCAAGCAGTGCAGTCTTGACCCACTACCAGTCTGACTTCTTAAGGACGTAATCGACTTGCTGGCACCTTATCTAGTGATTCTTTTTTCAACCTTCCTGAGGACAGGGGAAGTGCCATTGTCATGGAAGTCCGCGATCGTCCATCCATGCCTCAAGAGACTGGACTCCTCCCCTTTGGAGGTATCAAACTATCAAACTTTGATTATTGCACTGTATAAATTGTCTGACTAACTAACTAACAGTGGTAATTCATTTCGGGCAGCGCTATAGAAATTTTGCGTTTTACTTACTTACTTACTATCATGTCTAGAGTAAGGTCTCTGCGGTGAGCCAAGTGGACACATTTTTGGTGCTCAGTTGAGTTGCGCGACTTACCTGAACTGCGCTCATACTGAGCTGCCATTTTGAAGCCTAGAATGGTCGCTAGATGGATTCTGGTGTTATTCTGACGGGACTATTGCAGCACCACTGAAGTTACAACATAGTCAAAGATCCGTCTAAACCGAATGTAACTCAGATCGTCGACTTTATGAATTTCTCTGGACCTACACGAATTTCTCTGGAGCGAGTGGGCAATGGCCACCTCTACACGCGTCCCGAACTTGGACTGTCTTTGTGTGCGTCCCCCACTGCATTTATGTGTCGTTGACTTGACCATCTCTTTTCTAGTCAGTCGCCTCGGAGGGCTGACGGTTGTGGTTGTAGGGCTGGGCAGATGATACAAAGACCAATCGCAGTCATAACCTCCTACAAACATTGACATACCAATGAAATAACTACCTCCTTGGTAAAAACTGGCATCATCAACCCTCAGCCACCATTTGTGCATTCGAGAATGCGGTGCCATTCCAACTTTCAGGCGCAGAGACTCAGAGCTGGCCTGCTGAACATAAGTTCAATAAATAACAAGTTAGACAATGTTGAGGACCTTCTGAATGACTATTAGCTGAATCATTTGAATCTAACTAAAAAAATGGCACGAGAGCACAGATTGTGTCGTCATCAAAAGACTCAGAAGTCTAGGCCTGAACGTCATTGACGCTATGCGACCCATATCGAATAGTACTAGACAGGATAACATAGATTTAGTTAATCATGGAGGAATCATGGAGGACTAGCAGATGTCTCTAGACATGGGCATTAACATTGCCAGACTTGAGATTAAAATCAAACCGAAAACGTTTGAGCACATGTGTTGCCGAGTTGGGGGGGGGGGGAGATGCCGTTCATCTTAGCAGTTAGCAGCAATCTATCAACCGGGGTCTCATGGATAGGTCTCACAGTCAGTCTGTTGTAACAATCTAATGTTGGCTCCATGTCATGTTTTCAGTGGTGTGCCACAAGGGTCAGTTCTTGGACCCTGTTTATACTATACGTGACCTATGTCAGACAAATCATTAAATCTTTTGGTCTTGAATCGCGTAGCTATGCAGACAATGAACAAATTTACTCCTCTCGTCTACCTCCAGATATGGAGCAGCTATGGATCAGCATCATTGAATGTATCTCAAAGATTGAATCATGGATGGCAGCCATTCGACTAGTGCTAAACCTTGCAAAAATGGAATTTCTATAGTTCAGTACTTCTAGGAGGAAAGACCTGATAAGTCATGCACCGTTCGTGATTGGCAATGTGAAATTTATGCCTACTATGAGCACTTGTCTTCTTGGCATACTTCCGGATGAGATCTGTCAAAAGACCACAAAAGACCATTGGCCACATCAATAATATGACAAGAACCTGTCATTATTGACTACGCAGGATCAAAGTGATCTGTCATTATACACCAATGGCAGCTGCAATTCAACTCATACAAGTGTTCATACTATCTAGAATTGACTATTGAAATAGCGTTCTACCCGGCCTCCAAGACGGCCAGTTGAACCGCTTGCAGTCAGTACTAAACTACTAAATGTATCTGCCCACCTGATTTTTTGGTATCGCTAGAATGAGCAAGTGATGCCGCTCCTCAGGGCATTGTCTTCAAGTGTTGTTGGTTACATATAGAGCCTTACATGACCCGTTATGTCCAGACTACCTAGTTACGCAAGTGCATAAAACTACATCGATAGACCGTCACTTGCAGCTTTGATCTCAAGTAGTCATGTCCACTACTCATTCCTCCTCCGTCCAAAACTGCGAAGTTCGGCGACAGATCGGTCTCATGAAGAAATCTAGTCTTATGGAATTCTCTTCTTGAGAACATGACAAAAGCAAACTCTTCTGAACTATTTACAAAGAACCTAAAGATGCACTTGTTTAATAATGCTTACAAGTGATATGTGTTAAAGCGACCTTGACTTTGGTCTTAGCTATGTATACAGCACTATAAAAATTGTCTAAATAATAATAATAATAATAATAATAATAATAATAATAATAATAATAATAATAAAAAGTGAGCTAAAACTTAGAAAAGCTTATTTCAAGCAGTAAAACCACAGAGAAAAGTAACCTCTTAGAAGAATGGCTAGCAGTTTTGGCAGAATCATAGTTCACCATGGCATTCAACATTTCAAAAAGTAATTCTAACACAAGCTGATTCAAAACATAGTTTCAGCAAATGAAAGTGGCAAAAGCTTCCCAAAAGAAAAGACTGACCTGTGAAAACTGTCAACCATCTTTAACTGACCACGCAGGTCTTTTTTTGTGAGATGGTCAAGCATTCTAGCATCAATTAAGCACTCCATGAATAGACTTCTATACTGTGGCAACCCAAGTGCAGGAAGCCATTCATTGCCAATCCATTCATGATTCATTTCACCAAAAGCCAAACTCTGTAAAGTTCAAGAGATATTACCTCCAGAGCCACAAAAACAAACTGCAAACAGCACTATCATCCATCACCAATTGATACTCCAAACTAATATCAGCAGAAAACTTTTAAACACCATATCACAATGTTCAGAGAGTGTCTAGCTGAATGTGCACCTAATCCCGACAACACTTTGAAAAAATTGGCATAATTCATAAGTTGTACTTAGAAAATCAAATGATAGTCTATGAAAGACAAGCAAAAGCAAATAAATAATTCTTGAACCTAATCTTTAAAGATTACTATTACTATCACTGAACTAACAGTGTATACAAACACTGGAACTGAGTATGAGAGCCAGAGCTCCTATGTATGTGCAAAAAATTGCTGTCATGTAATGCAGTGCTAAATCTAGTGCAAATGAAAATCCAGTAGAATATTAATGGACTTAAACAATTCTCATAACGTTATATAATGACTTGATCATACCAATGTAATGCAATGTAGCATTTGTACAGTGCCTCTCAAATTTCTACTCAGAGGTGCTCCTGGCATTGGAGTCACATGATAAAGTAGTGAGACTAGCTTTCACATAGCTGGATATATAGTAAATTTTAAAAATTTGATTATTCAGTTTTGAGTAATTTCCCAGAACTTTAATGACGTCTAAAATTTAAATCCCCAGTTAAAGGGTTAAGCATAACATCTGAGATGCTAGAGTAGCGAGGAGCTTTAGCCACAAGACGAGCCACAGCATTTAGGGGCAGATTGCAGAGTGGAGAGCAGGTTTTTGGGCAGACCAAGATAAAGAGAATTGCAATAGTCTAACCTAATAGCCACAAAAGCATGAATCAGAGATTTGGCTGCAGACAGAGAAAGCAAAGAACGAACTACCCTAATTTGCCCAAGTTGGCAAAAACAGGATCGAGAGAGGCCCTGATGTTGAATCGAGGAGAGCAAAATGGTTTGGAAAGCTTTGAAAAATGGTTCGGAAAGTAAAATGCTCTTTGAATGTCAAGTTACTGTAAATTTGAATGTCATCAGCATAGAGGTGCACAGTGAAACCAAACGAGTTAATTAAAGAGCATAGGTCAGCAGTGTAAAGTATGTACAACAGAGGACCAAGCACCGAACCTTGGGAACACCAAATGGATGAAATTAACGATGAAATTTTGCACACTAGTGACAAATTCTGAACAACAGGGACATAAATAACTATAGAGCAAACAGCCATCACAGCTACACATGAACGACAAGTTTTATTATTTGTTGAATAGAATTTATTGTTATAATAAAAAATATTTTTAAAAGGGACTAAAATGTAATGTGATTGAAGAGCTATATCGACACCTTCTGTAAGCACACTTGTCTTTGGCTATGCTATGCTTACAGTGCTCCATAAATAGGCTTGTACACAAAAATACAGATACATACATTTGTAGTGTCTGCACCATGCAGGTCAACAAAGTGCTTGAAATCAGGTGTCTGTAGCCCAGAAACAATGTTAAAATCATTGAGTACAATTAGTTCATCATGGCGTGGAATAGATAAAATGATGATTGATAGCTGGTCATAAGACCCATCTTTCTCTGAGTCGTAGGCATCCTCTATGAGTCAGTACTGACAGATGACAGTCTATGTGGCAGCAAAGCATAGAGTAGTCTTGATGAGACTGGGTGCCAGGATGCCAACACCTGGTCTAATGGCGGCCATAAACAGAATGCAATTGATTAGTTACAGAACCAATCTCTGGCATCTCAGCCCTGCACTGGTGAAAGTAGGCTGAATGAATGATGCCTGTTTTGCCCTTTTGCCACTACTCT
Source organism: Metaphire vulgaris (assembly GCA_018105865.1). NCBI lineage: Eukaryota > Metazoa > Annelida > Clitellata > Crassiclitellata > Megascolecidae > Metaphire > Metaphire vulgaris. The sequence goes on from CM030865.1 coordinate 7,925,666, forward strand.
GGTTAGATAAACAATCTGGTCAGAAAAAAAAACATATAGAAGTCTTCTTCTTCAGGTGCTCTATCCAAAGACAGGTTCTATACTCCATGTCGCCACTCCTCTCTAACTTTAGGGCTGAATGCTTTTTTTTCTGTAGTGTCAAACATCCACTCCAGCATCGATGTCCTTGGTCGCCCTTTCTGTGCTTTCCCATTCATCTTTCCTTCTACACGGTGATCACGAAAATCGGGACCCCCTAGATTAATGAATATAACTCAACGAAAAGTCAAGTAATATTCAACAAAGTTGTAGTACGTGTACTTTAGATAGTTCTAATGATATTCCACTCATAGTTTGTGTTCAAACGGTCCGCCATTTGCTGCAATACACGCACGAAGACGCCTACGCAATTGCTTGAATGACGCATCTATGATGGCTTGATCAATCTCGTCCCACACTTGCATGATGCGTTGTCACAGGTCCTCAATATCACGGACTTTCGTTCGGTGAACGCGTTCCTGCATAACACTCCAAATTTTTTAATCCACCGGATTCAAATCCTGGCTGTTGGGTGGCCAGAGAGTAGGCGGAATGAAGTCCGGCGTTTTGTTACCTAACAGTTCAACTGTCTCTCGAGCTCTGTGTGCCGGTGCGCCGTCCTGTTGGAATGTGTAATAATCTGAGAAAGTTCGGGTGTCCGGCAGCAGTCCCTGAATCAGTAGAACGTCTCTGTAATACTCTCCGTTAACTTTCACCCCCGGCTCGACGAAGTGAATAGCTGTACGACCGAGTGCTGAAACACCAACTGATACAATTAAGGACTTAGTGAAAGTCGGACTTAGATAAAGTGGGAGAGGTAGCACCTTTCACTGTACGAAAGTACAGACACTGGTCCTCACCACTACCAGGGCAATCTTTTGCCAAGACCGTCCGTGCGTGATGAAGAATCACATCCTACTCGAGGTGTCACTGTCGATAACAAAACACGGCGGATCTAGACTTGACCAGTCGATAAACAGTCTCGGGTACGGGCAGCAGCACTACCCGGTTATGGACTGAGGCTATAGATTATTGAAATCAGCAAGGCTCAGTTCAAAGATATCTAGGGGCATGGGTGCAACACTTTTAATGGCCCTAGAACTGCGAAGGAGAAAACCTTAGAAAAACCGATAGAAGGTAATGGCAACCCACTGTCGTAGATTGCCGAGGAAACCATGGATTTTCAAAGAAAGCAGATTATAAGAAACGGCGTTAAGGAATCTCTGAGTAAAAACTCGAGCTTCTCGCCCGGTAGGGAAAGTCATGAACGACAGGTGACACCCGACCGTAAACCAGCTACTGTTCGAACTTCAAAACGAAGATATAGGAAGGAGACAGAGAAAAGAGAAAGAGTCAAAATTGGTACATGGAATGCTAGGACACTGTACCAAACTGGAAAACTAAGTAATGTGATAAAAGAAATGCAAAGAATGAAAGTAAACATATTTGGCATAGCAGAAACGAGATGGACAGGAAAGGGAAAGTTCACAACAGAAGGAAGGACAATAATATACTGGGGCAGAAAAGCATCAAGCAGGAGTGGCATTCATATTGGATAAAGAGACAACCAAAAGTTTACTGGGACATTGGGAAATATCAGAGCGAGTAATAGTCATCAAAATACAAGCCAAACCATGTAATATAAATATAATACAGGTGTATGCCCCAACAACAGAACATGACGAAGAAGATGTAGACAAATTTTACGAAGATATAGAAAAGGCAAAGGGAATATGCAGATCACAGGAGGTGCTAATAGTAATGGGAGATCTAAATGCAAAAGTTGGAAAAGGAAGAAGGGGAATGGCAGTTGGGCCACATGGATTGGGGAAATGAACGAACGGGGGAAAGATGGGCAGATTGGTGTGAGGAAAATGAGCTAATAATCACAAACACCTGGTTCGACAATCATACGAAGAAGGTGGACATGGAGGAACCCAGGAAGTACAGCCAAGAATCAAATTGACTACATTGCAATAAAAAGAAGATTCAGAAATGCAGTGAAACAGTCAAAAGCATATCCAGGAGCAGACTGCGACAGTGATCACACACCAGTGATTGCCAACATGTCGTCTATAAAATCAAAAAAGTTCAAAAAAAGCAAAGTAAGGGAACAGTATGACTGGAAAGCGATGACAGAAAGAAAGACAGAAGAATTTGAAATTAAACTACAAAAACAGGTTCCAAGAATTAGAGGAAACGAAGACATGGAGATAATATGGGAGAATTTTAAAACAACAATAATAGAGACCACACAAGAAATTGTACCTAAAAAGCAAAAACAATTCAAAAGAAATGGATGAAGCAGGAAATCCTGGATAAAATGGAAGAAAGAAGACGAACTAAGAACAAAGATGAAGCAAAGTACAGACAACTCAATAAGGAAATAAAAGAGGAATGCAGGAAGGCAAAAAAGAAGAATGGCTTAACGAACAATGCAAAGAAATAGAAACACAAAGGAATACACAGAATATGTATGACAGGATAAAAGATTTATCAGGAAAAAAGAGATCAGGTACAGGCAGCACAGTTAAAACAAAGGAGGGGAATGTAGTGGCGGAAGATAAAGAAGTACTGAAAAGATGGGAAGAGTATATAGAGGAACTATATAAGGATAATAGAGGGGCTAAACCTATAATGAGGAATAATGATGGACCTCCAATAACAAAAAGAAGAAGTAACAGCGGCATTAAGAAAAATGAAGAAAAACAAAGCCCCAGGACCAGACAGAACTAACAACAGAGATGCTAATAGCAGCAGGGGAAGCAGGAATACAGAGGGTAACAATAATAGCAAATGAAATATATGAAACAGGAAGAATACCAAAAGAATTATGTAGGTCAATATTCATTGCAATACCGAAAAAGCCAGGAACAATAGAATGTGAAGAACACAGAACAATAAGCCTCATAAGTCATGTAATGAAGCTTATATTAAAAGTACTTTTGAACAGGGCAAAAATTAAAATGAGGGAGAGAGTATCAGAAGAACAATACGGGTTTAAAGAAGGTAACGGGTGTAGAAATGCAATATTTATTCTAAGGATGATTGGCGAAAGATGTATAGAGATGCAAAAAGATCTGTACCTATGCTTTATAGACTACGAGAAGGCATTTGATAGTGTAAAACACGAAGAACTGTTCAAATGCTTAGAAAACATAGCACTAGATGGAAAGGACATGAGGATATTTCAAAACCTGTACTGGAATCAAGAAGCAGCGATAAGAATTGAAGGAAAAATAGGTAAGTGGATACAAATTTTAAAAGGGACAAGGCAGGGTTGTGGTTTATCACCAGATTTCTACAATGAATATGGGGAAGAGATTATGAAGGAAACAGAAGAATTGGAAGGAATAAAGATAGGAGGAAAAAATTTAAACAACCTACGATACGCAGATGACACAACACTAATGGCAGATACTGAAAGAAAACTACAAAGGTTATTAGACAAGGTGGCAGAAGAGAGTGAAAAGAAAGGACTAAGAATAAACAAAAAGAAGACGTACTGTATGGTAATTACAAAAAAGAAAGAAATTCCTAAATGCAGGCTACAATACAGGGGAATGGAAATAAAACAGGTAACACAGTTCAAATATCTAGGAAGCATATTCACAAGCGATGGAAGAAGTGAAAAGGACATTGAAACGAGAATAGGTATGGAGAAGTCAGCCTTCATACAACTCAAAAGATTCTCACAAATAAACATATTTCAACAACAACACGGCTCAGAATTCTTCACAGCTACGTTTGGCGGTTCTGATGTACGGCTCGGAAACATGGACGTTGACAAAAACATCAGAAAGGAAACTGGAAGCTGCAGAGATGTGGTTTCTCAGAAGGATGCAAAAATTTCATGGACAGAAAGAATAACCAATGAGGAAGTACTAAAAACTTTTGGTACAAAAAGAAAATTGCTAAAAACCATAAGAAAGCAGCAGCTTGAATTCTTTGGACATCTAATAAGAAAAGACGGATTGGAAAATCTAGCCATAACAGGAAAAATAGAGGGGAAAAGAGCAAGAGGAAGACAAAGAATAAAGTTTACGGACAGCCTAAGAGAAGCGACAAGAACTACAGACAACACCGAACTGATAAGGAAAGCCAGAAACAGAGAAGAGTGGAAATCCATGGTCGCCGACGTAGCAATACATGGCACATGAAGAAGAAGAAGAAAGTCGGACGAGCACGCAGAAGACAAGCGCCAGTGATGTCCTTCTTTCTTGTACCAGCTGCAGCGTAGAGGTGAAATATTTTTTGAGGATCGAGACTGCCTCCTAGGCCTACTATAATTAAAATTTCAGCATGATTGGTCGAAAGGTTGTTAAGTTATACGCATTAATTTAGGGGGTCCCGATTTTCGTGATCACGGTGTAGTACACTAAACATCACTCTACAGAAACTGTCCTGGCCTACATTTACGACAGACTCTTAACTGCTATCGGTCTCCGACAAGTCACTGGTCTTTGCCTCCTCGATCTTTCTGCCGCATTCGATACTATCAATCACAATATTCTACTCGAGCGACTCTCCCTCTGGTTTGGCATATCCGACAAAGCTCATCACTGGTTCAAATCTTACCTCAAGTCTCGTTCCTTCCAAGTTTCGTGTCTCAAACAAACCTCATCATCTCATAGCCTAAACTTCGGAGTGCCTCAAGGATCCGTCCTTGGGCCTGTATTTTTCAGTCTCTATACCACACCACTATCATCCTTAACCACTGGCCGGGGTTTGCCATCTATAAACGGCGGCGGAAAATCATATCCAAACGGGATAAGCCGTTTATAAACGGCGTGCCAGATAAGCATGTGTACCCCGGACATAAAATTTTTATATCAATCCAACACAACAATCGATTTAGTTACCATCCATTCGATAGAGGGCAGCACTGTTTTCGATATTGTTGATTATATAAGCAAGAGATATTGGCTGTATAGCGACCAAGGCTGGGAAATGCATTGGAAAATTCTCAAGCCCGGGCTAGAAAAATCATAACTACGCCAAATATGGTCCGATCTTCAAAATTTTTGCACTATTCTGTTCCAATTACACTCCTCTAAAACACTCTCACTCACAGTTGGAAGGTCACCGCTGAATTTTTTTTTATTGAGCTTTGAAAATTTTTTGTCGGAGAGGGTCCGATTTTAGGGTGTAGAGTGGACCCTACCCCCCAAAATTTTTTGTGCACTGATGGTTCGAAAGACCAATAAAAATGCTCAACAACGGTGCAAACCGCATCTTTCTAGCTTCTATATAGCCTGAAATATATTGAGCTGTTCGGTTTTTCAGATTGAAAATCTGTTAGCGTAATTGTCATTTCAGCGAGCAATGGGTACTCATCATCATCATCATAGTTGCTTTCTGCCAGCTCATTAGCGGCAAGAGCTAGACACAAAACTTTTCCATTTATCTTTTTCCGTTGTTAATCTCATTCCATCTATTATTGTCATTTGATATCTTTCGAAGTCTTCTTTGATGTTATCCATCCACTTTTTCCTGGGTCTTCCTCTTCCTCTTTTTCCTTCTTTGTATGTGTAGAGTGCTTTATATGGGAGTCTGTTGCTTTTCATTCTATTTACATGTCCATACCATCTAAGTCTTCTTCTTCTGATTTTATCTATTATTGTCTCTTTCATTCCCAGTCTTTTCCTGATGTCTTCATTTCTTATTCTTTGTAATTTACTTACTCCCAATATCTTTCTCAAACAACTCATTTCTGCCACCAATAGTCTGTTTTCATCTGCTCTTTATACAGTAATATCCACGTTTCTGATCCATAAAGCATTTGTGGAACAATGATAGTGTTGTATATTTGAATTTTTGTGTTGATCTTTATTTCTTTAGCATTCCAAATATGTCTAAGTCTTCCCATTGTCTGTAGTCCTTTTGCTGCTCTCTTTTTAATATCTTGTTCGTGTCTTCCATCGCTTGATATTTCTCCTCCCACATATGTAAAATTCTTTACTTGTTCGATGTTATTTCCTTCTACTGATATGTGTATCATATTCTCTCTTTTTTTTGTTGACTGCCATGACTTTAGTTTTTGCTGGATTAATCCGGAGTCCAAATCTTCTGCTTGTTTGATTTGCTTGGTCTGTAAGCCTTTCTAAACCTCTAGCACTCTCCGCTAGTAAGCTTACATCGTCTGCAAATTTGAGGTTTGATATATTTTCTCCACTACAGTTCACTCCAATGTTTAGATTCTCAGTTGCTATTTTAAAGATTACTTCTAGAATTATCATGAAGAGAGATGGAGATAGCACGCATCCCTGTCTATTCCCGACTTCTGTTTTAAACCATTCTGATAGGTCTTTATCAACTTTTACTGCACTTTCCATTTTCTGGGTACTAGGGTAAGAAAAATCATAACTATGCCAAATATGGTCCGATCTTCAAAATGTTTGCACTATTCTGTTCCAATTACACCTCCGTACAACTTTCTGGCTCACATTTGGAGGTTACCACTGAAGACGTTTTGCTATTGAGCTTTGAACAAAATTTGAACAAAATGTTGGGGAGGGTCCGATTTTAGGGTGTAGAGTGGTCCCTGCCCCCAATTTTTTTCTATTGGCATGAATGGATAGAAAGAGCAATAAAAATGCTAAACAACGGTGCAAACCGCATCTTTCTAGCTTCTACATAGCCTGAAATATAGTAAGTTTATAACGTATATGTTCACGTTTTAATATGAACGCCTTTTCCCCAAATTAATTACGCTGCGTGGGGACGACTTTAAAAATTTAATTCCCCCTTTAAAGGGTTAATCAATTCCCTCCACTTGAATCACCAACTCTATGCCAACAACACTCAGTTATTCCTGTCCTTTTCGCAACCTCATTTGAAACATCAATTACTGTGCTTGAATCAGCATTCTCGTCTATTTCTCCATGGATGTCATCTAACCTCCTTGCTCTTAATCCATCCAAGACTGAATTCCTCTTAATAGGTCTACCCCAACAAGTTAAAAAATTGACAGTCCCAAGCTAGTCCTGACTCCAGATACCACAATAACCCCTGCTCCAACTGCAAAAAATCTTGGTTTCAAATTTGATTCATCCCTAAATTTAGAATCACAGAGCTCCCAACTATCGAAATCCTGCTATGCCCATATTCGCGATCTACGTCGCCTCCGTCCTTGCCTTGACACCAAAACTGCCTCCACAATCGCCACTTCAATATTCCATTCCAAACTGGATTACTGCAACTCCCTTTACTATAACCTTCCAAACACTTCCATCAACAAATTACAATCAATTCAAAATGCACTAGCTCGAGCAGTAACCAAATCACCAAAGTTCTACCATATTTCACCCATACTGAAGTCACTATACTGGCTTAAAATATCCGAACGTATCCAGTACAAGATAATAACGATTACTTACAGTTCACTTCATTCGTCAAAACCGGTTTACCTTCGTAAACTCTTAACGCCTCAGCCTCCTGGACCTACACGATCGTCATCTCATCTCACACTTTCACGCCCGTTAAATCAGTCATCACTCAAAATCTGCGACCGCGCTTTCTCATACGCTGCACCAGAACTTTGGAACTCAATTCCAGCCTCCCTCCGCAGCCTACGACATGGTCAAACAATAAGCTCTGAATCCTCATTTCCTTTAATTCCTTCACTAACTCCTGAAGCCTTTAAGTCTAAACTTGAAACCTTCCTATTTGAAAAGTTATTTCCTCCATAGCAATAACAACCTGTCCCGCTGCCTCATAGATACACTGACCTTTGCCCGGCCAACAAACCACCTTGCCTATAGCTATCTCAAGAAAGATTAAGTGCATAAGAATAAGCAGCTACTGCTGTGCTGCTTTCCGGGGCGCTGTATAAGTTTACGAGATTTTACTTTACTTACTTTACTAGTACTTCTCTTAGTAGGTATGATTCTTCTATCAGAACATGCCCGATCCACTTCTTTTATCTTATACAAATAGTGTTTATTAGGCTTTTCTTCTCTTCTATCCTCTTCCAGACTTTTATGTTTGTTATTTTTTCCGTCCAGCTGATTTTTTCCATTCTTTGTCAGATCCACATTTCAAATGCCACTAGTCTCGTTATGTCTTCCTTTCTGAGCGTCTTTCAGCCGTCTTTCATACTTCCCTCAATTACTGTTCTAAGCAATGTTTCTCCCCTTAGTACGTGTCCAATCTAAGAGGAGAAACATTGCTTAGAACAGAAATTGAGGGAAGTATATCAGGAAGAAAGGCAAAAGGAAGACCAAGGAAGATACTATTGAACTGGATGATGAAAATAGATGCACTGCATCACAAGACCTATGCAGAAATCAAAGAATAAGCAAGACGCAGAAAGGAATGGAAACAATGGAGTCCTGAACCTGTCCCAGGACAGAGAACATGATGATGATGAAGTTTCTGATTCATAGAGTGTCACTGGCCAGATCAGTGTTTTGACCAATCGTTTTTTCAGATTTCGGCTACAATTCCTTCACAGTAGTTCTCTTCCGTTCATAAAGGCTTCTTTCCCCATGGCAATTCTTCTCCTTATTTCTTTATGACACTTGGTGTTTGTATCAAGCAGGCTTCCAAGATAGCAGAATTTTTCTACCTGTTCTATTTCCACTCCATCAGTGATTATTTTCATTTCATTTCATATTATGGAAGTAAAAGAATAAATTTCTACTCAATTTCTACTTATTTTGACAATTTATATAGTGCAATAAGCATGGTGAAGGTCAAAGTCAAGAGCACTTTACACAGGGCACTTGTAGGAGATATTGAATAAGTGCGTCTTTAGTTTCTTTGCAAACAGTTCAGAAGAGGTCACTTTAGTCACTTTGTCTGGTTATGCATTCCATAGGACGGGGCCCCCCGCGTAAAAGATCTCTCCCGAGTTTCGCCGTTTTGGACGGAGGGGGAACGGATGCAGCTGTTAAATAGTCGGGACTCAAAACGTAAGCCAGCATCGTTTAAACTTGATGTGTTCCGGGATCCACAGCCAGTGGAGCTTGTCTCTGAGTAATAAAGTCACATGATCGTTCGACCTGGCTCCGAATATCACACAAGCGGCAACGTTCAGTACCTTGTTCTAATCTTTTCTACAATATTATCTTTTAGCTCAATCCGTTGTCTGAAATCTTCATTTTATTATCTTTAGCAATCTGCTCACCCCAGTATTTGTCTCAATCAGCGCATTTCTGCCACCATTAGCCTTTTTTCATCCGCCTTTTTTATAGTACATGTCTCAGAGACAAATAGTATTTGAGGTACTAATATTGTATTGTATATTTTCAATTGGTTTCAATGGTTAAGTTATTTTTTCTCCATAATTTTTTCACCTTTCCCATTGTTTGGAGCCCTTTTGATATTCTTGATTGACATCTTCTTGCTGATTGCCATTGCTTTCAATCACCCATCCTACACCTCTGAATGACTTGTCTTGTTCTAATTTATGTCCATTCACTGTAATATTCATGGGTTTTGTATTTTGATATGGAAGAGATAGATAGATAGATAGATAGATAGATAGATAGATAGATAGAGAGAGAGAGAGAGAGAGAGAGAGAGAGAGAGAGAGAGGCAGACAGACAGACAGACAGTCAGAGAGACATCCCCCACCAAGAATTCCTGAAATTCCATTTAGAATTTGTGTGAAAGCATATCGATGGAAGGTTGTCTGGTCCAAGGTTTACCCTTTTTGCTGCTTCTCGATACGCCCTAGCCTTTTCTACTTTATCAACGTTGTTTCATATTGGAGCAATTGATGGATGAAATGCTGGAAATTTTACCCACCGTTTTACTTACTCCTTTCTATTTTGTTGCCATATCTGTTATTTATTTTTTAAAGTAACGGAGTACAAAATTCTTTTTAAATTCCTGAATTCCATCAACTCTGTTGCTTTTGTTTCATTTATTTGTAATCCAAATTCTTTGCTTGTATAACTTACAGAATCTGCCAGCCCCTGTACATCTCTGTGATTAGATTGATGTCATCAGCAAATTTGAAGTTATTCGGTTTTATCTCTAGCACAATGAGCTCCTACTTTGATTTTTCTTGTGCAATTTTAAAGATGCCCCCAGTACAATGTTGGTGATAGGATGCAACCTTGCCTTGTACCAATTTTAGTTTTTATCCATTCTGTTAGTTCATAATAAATTTCCACTGTGCTAGCTGCTTTTTCATATATTATTTTATTAGTCTTATAATTTATTCCCCTATGCCCAGGTTTCTCATGGCTTGCCAGAGACCCACATACCAAACTTTGTCAAAAGCCTGTTTATGGTCTATGAAATTCATGTATAGTTTTCTATTTGCCTCAATTATTCTATTCTATTCTTCATGACAATTTCTATAGCACAGTAACATAGCTAGGGCCAAAGTCAAGAGCGCTTTACATGGAACGATTGAACGAGATGTTAAAAAGGTGCGTCTTGAGTTTAATCGCAAACAACTCGAAGGAGGTGACGGTGGTCACCGAGTCCGGAAGCGAGTTCCGTAACAGAGGATTGCCTCGAGCGATGGATCTCTCTCCGAACTTCGCAGTCTTAGACGGAGGAGGGACGCACAGCACGGAGGGACGCACAGCACGGAGGGACGCACAGCACGGATCGCGTACTGGATCTCAGCTGAAGGCGTCGGTCGGTCATCGTCGGTCTACGCACTAGGGTCGATAAGTACTCCGGGCAGGTGGAGTCGTGAAGAGCACGGAAAGTCGTCCAACATGGTTTGAAGACAATGCGCTCTAGAATCCGGAGCCAGTGGAGCTTATCCCTGAGTAGTGGGGTCATGTGGTCATGCCACCTGATGCTGAAAATCAGTCGAGCGGACGCGATTGTAGGCAAGCCAGCTGGTAGTCGGGAAGGCCCAGGAGGACGCTGTTACAGTAATCCGTTCGCGAAAGGATTAAAGTGCATACGAGGTGAATCGCTGCCGATGTTGAAATATAGCGACGGATATCTCGGATCCTCCGGAGCTGATTGAAGCACGCTCGAGTTACATTGTTGAAGTGGCCAATGAATGATAGTGAGTCATCGAGGAGGACGCCTAGTAGGCTTGCCTCAGTGGATGGGACAATATTGACGTCGCCAATCGAGAACAGTGTACGGCTTATCAGATGATTCCTCCTTGGTGTACTGATCCAAAGGAGCTCGGTCTTGCCGGGGTTTAGTGCAAGACGATTGGCTGCTGTCCACTGCTTGATTTCCTGAATGCAGTCCAGAAAGCGAGTCCGCAGTCGATCAGTGTCCGAGGGTAGGCAGGAGGAGTAGATTTGACCGTCGTCGGCGTACGCATGCGAGGTGAGGCCGAACGAGTCCACAATTTGACCGACATCCACTACGTAGAGTATGAAGAGTAGCGGACCCAGGGCTGATCCCTGAGGCACTCCGCAGCGTACAGGATGCGAGGCAGACAAGGTACCCTCCCAACTGAGATCTCTCCCTGAGGTAGTCGCCAAGCCAGGATAGAGCTTGACCTTTGACCCCATAGAAGAGCTCAAGGTGACGGGTGAGAATAGCGTGGTTGACCGTGTTGAATGCAGCGGAGAGGTCGAGAAGACAGAGAAGGGCTAGTTCTCCGTTGGCTATTGCGTCTACGATATCGTTGAAGATCCTCAGGAGGGCTGTTTCAGTAGAATGGCCCTCCCGATAGGCCGACTGGTGACTTGGCACGAGTCCGTTCTGAGTCAGATGCGCAACGAGTTGCCTGTTCACCATCCTCTTGATTAACTTCGACAGAAACGGGAGGTTGGCGACCAGTCGTTAATTCGTGACATCGGTTTGGTCCAGGTCTGACCGCTTGAGATGCGGGCGGATAATAGCGTGTTTCCACGACAGTGGATGCAGACAGTAGCGTCGTCAGGAACGGAGCTAGCGTATCTATAGAGTCCTTCAGGAGCCACATTGGCAGTGGGTCCGATGGACACTGTTTGTTTGGTGACAACCTAACGCACGCTATAACGTCCGCTACCATTGGCGCCGAGAACTCTGATAAAGGTCCGGTGTGTATGTGAAACACGGCAGACCTGCATCCACCGTTCGGTCACGGATGTCTGTGACTTTCCTGTCGATAAACAAGTGATAATCCTCAGCAGAGAAGGTAGAGGGTGTACGAGAAGACTTGTCGCTTTTGCCAAGCAGACAGTTCAAGTGTTTCCATGTCTGCCTGGTGTCAGAGTAGACGGAGTCCAGCGCTTGCTGCCAGTATTGGCGACCTTTAGATCTTACTAGCTGCCTGCTCGCTTTTAGAGCCACACGCCACGAGGACAGTGCGTCCGATTCTGCGCTTGTTCCTTTCTTCTTATGGTACGCCCTCTCTAGCCGGCGTGCTTGCCGTCAGGCCCTCCTACAGTCTCCTACAGTCTCAATATACTTCTCTGTCAGCTGCCTTATTATGAATAGCTGATTTATTGTGCTTCTTCCAGCTCTGAAACCAGCTTGCTCTTCTATCACTTGTTCTACATGTTTCCTTAATCCTTAACATATACAAAGCAATAAATATACAATGTATGAATATACAATGCACTGAAACAAATTAAAAATGTATACGTACAGTTCTAGAAGTCTTTGGAGCTGATGGACTTGTTAAACTGACCATTTCCTGTATAGCAAGACGCAGTTTAAGTCGATGGAGTGGATTGCTAATTCCAATTTCTTGTTGAATTTCCTGATCAGATAAAGCCGACATAATGGCACCACTCTTGACATTGGCATGACATGCAGCTACATACCATGCAGGCATGCCAACCCAAAGCTGTTAATGCACAAAAACAAGCCCTCAAGTAAAATCAGAGTCACAGTGTTACAGACTTCAGTTAACCAGTATGAATTTTAAAGAACAGGTATAAGTATACCGGTATTTCTAGCAGTTTTGGAAACAGTTACAGCAATTGAGCTTTGAAAACTGATTTGCACATATCAAAGTAAAAAGAATTACAATAATCAAGCTACCTGATGACAGTGCATATGTAAGAGAAGTCTTATCAATGGGCAAACATGCAAAAGATTCGAAATTTGTCTAAAATAGAGTGTTGATTATGACATTTTATCATTGCAAAAATGAAACGATTTTTGTGCACTGAATGCCAATTTGAAGAACATCTCATAATTAATGTATGAGGGTCGTTTCATAAATAAGTTACAAAACAATGCAGTTTAGTTAGCTTTTACAATGAAACAAATCCAAAATATATGCTTTGTGCAGAATTTAATGACGAACAGAAATATTGTTGTTTCATAAATATGACATAATTTCTACGACATTACGTGCACATATAGCACAGTGAGTCTGTGAATTATTTTACTCAACAATTTTTCCATTACAAATGCTGCATTGATCATTTTCATCTAATGAACATCTAACGAATCAGTGAAAAGATGTATGAGTAAATGTTTTAGAGATAAAGTTTGAAATTACTGCTTCATTTTCGACATATCCGCCTTGCTTGTCTAAACATTTGTCCCACCAAGTAACAAGTTTCTCAATGCCCGCTGTGACAAACAATGCCAGCTGCAGCTTGAACCACCAACTAACGACCTTTTGTGCCTCCGCATTTGATGCAAATTTTAAGGCCTTCCAACATTTTTTCATGACACCAAAAGGATGATAGTCACTGGGTGCTAAGTCAGGGCTACATAAAGATGTTGTAACACCGCTAACCTCAGATTGTTAACAGTTTGCAATGTTTGGCGTTGTTCCTCGTGAGATGCATTTAATGGCAACATCGCCATACTCAATATTTATAGATGACATCACTGTGATGTCATCACGATAAACTTTGTCGAGGTTGTTCCAAATAAAATTTTGTTCAAAATATATATTTCAGATTTCTTTCATTGTAAAAACTAACTAACTAGTTCTTGTCGCCTGTATTGTGTTCATACACTGCATCATTTTGTAACTTATTTATAGAAAGACCCTTGTATATCAAATGCAAGCACAGTTAAGTAGAGATTAAACATTTTAAATAATGCTTACTTCTAGCCAAGCAACAATGGTTGGACCATTCCATAGGGCAAACGGAGTAGCAGCCTTCATTGCTTCTTCAAGAAGTTCGTTTCTTTACACAAAACAATTGAAAATATCATTTACATAGTACCCGTAATACAAGCATATAAACATCAAATGGAAAAATATTTTTGACCAATCTACATGCAGATTCTCATAATCAACATATTAAATTGATCCCTAAATAGGCAGAGATTCCAAACAGAGAAATGAAGCTGATTTACAAACTATGCTACAATCAATATGCCACAGTAAGAATCAATAAATGGATTAGAGATGGGTGCATTACATCACCTATGTTGTTTAATTTATACACAGAATTCTTAATGAGGGAAGCATTCAAAGATATTTCTCAAAACTCAGGGTGTGTATTATATGCGGCTGTGTATTACCCGGTATACCGGATGGACAATTTTTATCTCTATTAACATCTGTTAGATAAAAATTCGATTTTTTCATCACCATTTTGTGTATTTTTACATTTGTATATGAAATAGTGAGAATTTATTTTGTAATAGATATCTTAGAATTCAGTGTGTAAATGCGTGATTGAAATGTGGAAAATTCATTAATAATGATTTGTTGTAAAGATGTTTATAAAAATTGATTTAAAAAGTGTATCAAAATAGAATGAGACCAATTCAGCCTTCAGCCCATGAAGGATTATTATTATTAGCAAGACGACTTCTATAGTGCCATGGCAAAACAAAGATAAAAGTCAAGGGCATTTTAACAGATGCCACATGAATGAGGTATCAAACAAGTGAGGCTTTAATTAGTGAGTGACACTGTGTAATTGGGGCAGTATGGATCATTCAAGGCTTGGAATGTGAGCAGGAATTGCTTATAGATGAGGTGCTCAGGAATTCAGAGCCAGTGATTGTAGACAATTTATCAAAGTGGCTGGGAGGCCTACCACTGTTGCAGTAGTCTAGCCGAGACAGAATGAGGCATGCACGAGCTGAATGGCGGCAGATGTCGGAATGTAGCATAGAATAGATTTAATCCTTCAAAGTTGGTAATAGCAGTTCCTGACCAGGTGGCTAATGTGGCTGTTAAAGGACTCCTAGTAGATGAAAAACTTAGTTTGTTCCAATGTCTAATCCTCAGTGTACTCAGCCATAGGAACTCTGTCTTTGTGGGATTCAGGGTAAGGCAATTGGATGCCATCCATATTTTGATGCTCATGAAGCAGTTGATTGCCCAGGTACATAGCCAATCAGCACCACAGGGGGTGCCGTCATCGGTGTAGAAGCGTGCGTCCGGATCATAGGATTATATATTACTGGCATGTCACTGACGTCAACTACATACAGCATGAATAGCAGGGGCCCAAATACTGATTCCTGGTGACAGCTCTGCAGGACTTTTTTGTAAAAAGTAAAAAAAAAAAATTTCCGGAGCGCAACAGTCGGAAGTCACTTGTCAACATGACGTAGTCACGTAGCTATATATATATATATATATATATATATATATATTAGGGTGGAGTGAAAATATGAATGTTCGAATTATGAAATCTAATACCTTTCAAAAGTTGTCACTTACTACGAGTACTCCACATAAAAATTCGCAGTCTTAAATATTGACATCTTCTGCCCCCAACAGGAGCCAGAAGTTTTTATGTAAGGAAAAAACGCCAAAAATCCATATCTCAACGTTCCACGTGATCTAATTTTCAATTCACTACTGATAATGTGTAATTTTCTTACACATGTGCTGGCTTTATGTAGATTGCTATAATTTGAACGTTTATTTCTAAATAATGTTACAAAATCCATCAAAATATCCGATTTTAGGCAACCCTCTGCGAATGAATTTGAATATGTTGCCAACAGTGGAGGACGTGCTAATGGATTATCAGTGGGTAAGATCAGATCTTAAGACTAACAGTAATCCTAACAAAGAGCCAACTGTCCGTGCCCTCGTCTTAGCTCGAGTAGATTATTGTAATAGCGTTCTGCTCGGACTTCCTGTCAACCAACTAAATCGTCTTCAGTCGGTGCTAAACGTCTCAGCTGATCTGATCTTTGGCTCGAGTTGGAACGAGCACGTGACACTGTTTCTACGTGATAATCTTCACTGGCTCAGGATTCCGGAGCACATAGCCTTCAAGCGTTGTTGGCTAACATTTCGGGCGCTGTATGACCCCTTTTGCCCCAGCTACTTATCGGGCCTGGTCATCAAGTCTACGGCGGTCGATCGGTGATCGCGGCTTCACTCAAGCAACTGTCGTCAATTGGTGGTTCCTCCTCCGTCCAAGATGGCTGTCTTCGGTGACAGATCCTTCTGAAGGGGCAATCCAAGTCTGTGGAACTCTCTGCCGAAGAACGTGACAATTGTGACCCCCTCTGATCTGTTTATCAAGTGCCTTAAGACACATATGTTTAATATCTCTTATAATGTTCATTGTTAAGCACTTTTGACTTTAGTCTTCACTATGCTTACTGCGCTCTATAAATTGTCTTAATAATAATAATAATAATAATAATAATAATAATAATAATAATAATATAGGCCTTTCAGTTTCAAATTCAAAGACCATTAAATTGGACTGTTAGGTCAGGCAAGATTGGATTGGATCACTTGACCATGGACATCTAATGTTGCTATTAAGAAGTCCTTGACTTGACTTCCATTGTGAGTTCCCCATTGGTAAACAATAAGGACTGTGTGCTGAACTAAGACCTGGAATGCTGTAGAGACTAGAAAGCCATTTGAGAATTTGAGGGTAATTGATAATTAAGCACAGCAGGTAAGAATAGAAAACAGACAACTGAATTGAGCTCTAGTTCTGTTGATGGCCTATTGTTTTTGCATGGTCTTAAATAATGCTGGCTATGATTGTTATTGATTAGTTACACTTGACTCGAAGTACTATATTTAATTAAATGTTCTAAATTTTTCATCAGAAGTCTACTGCAGTATAACAGTAAGCATGTTGCTACTTTATTTCTGTTGAGGTAATAATACACTTGGCTGGCATGGTGCTTCAGAAGGATATAAAACTGTGGGGCTGAGGATGAGGATTGACAGTGGTGTAGCCACGGGGGGCTGGGAGTTAAACCCCCCTTGGACGGCGCAAAAAAATCTTGATGTATTCCCATGCAATTTTTATTTTTTGAGGCGATTTTTGGGGTGAAACCCCTTGGCGGTTATCGACGACCTTTTTTTCAAACCCCCTTCCGGAAATCCTGGCTACGCCACTGGAGATTGATATAAAACTGCACCGGGGACGGAGACGGATACCAAAATGCGGGAACGGGGATGGATACCAAAATGCGGGGACGAGGATGGGGATGGGGAAATAAATTAGGGGATGGGGTGGGAATGGATCTTAAGTCAATGGGGACGGGGTGGGGATGGAGAAAAGCTTTGCGGGGACGAGAGGGGATGGGGACAACAGTCAGTCCCCGTGCACACCTCTATTTCAAAATAAACCTCAGTAGTTTAGGATATTAGATTGGACGGAAACAACAGTGGTTCTCACACAGGGCAGTCCCTACTGAACCACTTTAAACCTTGTTATCTATAATATTAAGATCCTTGTTCTGTATGTCTGTTACCTTCAAGCGTTCTCATTGGTTGACGAAGAAGCGTTTGACGAAGCGTACGTTTAGCACGGTTTAGTCGAGTCATTGCAGCGTCAGAGGGGTGGGCGTGCGACGACGTTGCTATTGGTAACAATTGTCCGTAGCGTGCGACGACGTTGCTATTGGTAACAATTGTTCGTAGCTTGAGGAAGTTGTGCAATTTTAACGTACATTTTAACATACACAAAAAATACGTGTACAGTGTCACAAATGGTCACAGTTGAGTGATTTTAACGTGCATAGGCCTAATTATTACGTGGCGCAGAGCTTGGCTAGGTGGCGATCATTGAAATGTTGTTCAGCATGAATTCAATGATTGGGTATTAGGTATAGGTATTGGATTAGTATTATCCTGCACAGCGAGCGAAGCGAGCATATTTCTAGTATTATATTATAATGCTTCACATATAATGCTTATACAACATAATGAAAGCAGTATTGAGTATTGCTAATTGAAAATTACAAAACCTTCAAAAAATAAACATTACTTCTTCTTTTTCCTTCTGTCAAATTCTGCTTGCTTTCCAAGACCTCCTAGTCCTAATGTCTCAGATGTGCCAACGTCTGGACCTACTTCAACATAAGGATTTATATCTGAAATCATAAGTACCATATTAAGTGACATCATAATAGGTGCAGTGCTATACTATTATTTTATTATTCACCGAAATAAGAATAATAAAAAACATTTGATAAAATATGAATCAAAGACTAACAATAATCATTTAATTCAATAGGCAATTATATTTTCTAAGGCACCTTCAGAATTAGGGGATCTGCACAGGAGCATCAGAAGCTCAGATGCACAAGAGCATAGTGGCATAGTGGTAAATATTGAGAAATTTGCTCATTTAAGTGTGATTTCTGTAAAAGCAAGAGCTGCATTTATAATGTTAGAAGATGTTGCAATGATGGTGTAGTGAAATTCCAAAACCCCAGGGGAGTTAATTAGAATTTAGGCTGTCGCAACTAGGTCCCCACCCGGTTCTGACGTGGCCTTGCTTGTGAGAAGACAACACATATGATTTTACCATTCTTTATTATAACATAAACCTTTACAACAACATCGAACAATTATGCAATCACAAGTAACTAATATGAAACATTTCAGCAACATATCATCACATATATCTTCCATTAACAATGAGCATTTTTCACTGTCATTAAAGGTCGCTAGTTAATTGTCACACATGGCAGAATAAACATCCTTCATCCTTAGTCCTATGAGCAGCAACTACAATCAGAACTAGAGTTCACTTATTCATACAATCAACAATACAGGCTATATCTTAGCTAATCCCAAAATCTAGCAATGCAAAATGTCACAGCCATTAAATAATGCTACAATCTTATATTAACTACGCATTATATCAACAGTGCATTATACAATCTTAAACACATATTCAAGACAACCAAACGCAGAATAAATCCCACGGCAAAACTATTATTGCAAGGACTAAGAATCATCGGATCGCACCTTACTGGTCACTCCGACTATCCCAATCCCAAAATACCAGTCAAGTCGTAGTAACCTTACTAGTCTTCTACGACAAGCCAGTGTAGCCACTATATTGCAGCTGACTGTGAAGACTGCAGAGCTGCTCAAGGCTCCAGAAACCTTACTAGTTCTAGGAGTATGAGCTAACACTGTAGGGATCAAGTATTAGGCCGGTTAACATGGCGCGCTCTCGCGTTTATATAGTTTTCTGAAAGGAGAGCCGGAGGAAGGGAGGTTCAACCAATCAGAATCCACGTAGTGAAAGCTTAGGCTTCCCTAACCAATAATAACCTACGTTACTTCTCCTATTCCTTCCATGCTAACTTCAAAAGCGCTTAACTATTAATTTATACTTTAATAGATTATACCAATTATACCTATCGATGCACTAAAAAATAAGTTTCAAGCGAAACCAAACCGGACTTCTGTAGCGCCTATAATTATGGAGATATGCGTCGTCGAATAGGCCTAAAATTTAACATGGAGCCTATGGACGCAGATGCAAGAATCAGCGTCGTACGAAACCGCTTCAAACTTAACTAATAATCGTCCAAAAATTCTCCTTTTACGATACGCTTACAGTATTAATATTTGTGACTCAATAATTACGAACAGAATTGGACAAAAGTATGGTTTAGTATCAAAACGGAACATTTCAAAACCGTAATGGTAAAGATATTCCTTGCCTACGTGACACATTATATTCAGTAGATATGCAGCGTTATTAATCGTAAAATCTCGTAGCCATACTAAAGCCGATAATGTAAAGCAGCATTCAACTGTTCATTACAACAATCATACAAATTGCACAAATTCTTCACAATGGTATAGCTTCAGAATTTGGCAATTTTGAGTCTGCTATTTGATTTTGTTCATCATCATCATCATCATCATCATCATCATCATCATCATCACCACCATCATCACCAGCGAGTGGCCAGCAGGGCCCGTTGCGTCACCCCTAGACCATGACCCCGCCGGATGGTACGTCTCCAGAGAGCTGATGGAATCTCGCTAGTCTGGTTACGGATGTGGTCAATCCATCTTTTCCTGGGATGACCAGGACAGTGCTTCCATGATCAGTCAGGTGGACAACCGATGGATAGGTCGACGTGGCAGTGGAAGGCTTGATGAACAGGAACTGTCTCTCCAAGGCAGGCTGCATGTCCGAAGATGGCAAGGCGGCGACTACTTATCAGTTCACTGAGTGATGGTAACCCAGTATGCGAAGATATCTCCACATTGGTAATGAAATCGCACCAGCGAACTCCAAGGATCTGACGTTGGCACCTCATATGGACTTTTCACTGCCTGGAAAACGGCTCAAAACAGATTCTTGGAAATGTTTAGTGGAAAAAGCTACACTCCGTCAGTGAGCTTGCCAATGATGAATAATTCTATTTTCTCTAATTTATTGAAAAATCTACTTATATGTCCATATTTTCACATGTATGTCCCAGAGTTGTCCATGGGTCGGTTTTATGAACCATCCCCAACCCACCAAATTTCCAACCCAACCAGACCCACCTAAAATCCCTATATGCGGACCCAACCCATCACAACCCGACTCAATGAAAATGTGAAAGTACGATCACCGTTTTAAAAACCTGCATATATTCAACTAACTTAAAACTTATCTCTTTGTCAATATGCAGTAATTGCAGCGGGAGTGCTTCCGAGTGATTCTTCAGAAGAGTCGCTATATAAAATATTTTGTTACATTACATCAAACCGATGTCTGATAAATACCCGACGTTCAATTTTCTGATAACCAAAAGTTTTCAAAAATGAACTTCATTCAAGCTTATAAAGAAAGTGTTTATTTAGACTCACTGCTGCAGCAATCCTGTACGTTCAACATCACTTGCCATTGCCATTTTTGAGTGTATAATGTACTGAATTATAACACCAAGAATTATCAAATTCCACGAAAAGATCTTACTATTTTGCCTATTGCCACCAGCCGTGCCGTTCAAGGAATGTTTTCAGAGTCAATAACAGAGGTCCACATGACTTGCTCAATCTGAATAATTATGGTCCAGTTTGTACTGACTATTGAATGCTTGTTTGCGTCGAATCTAGGCCAACCTACATGGCACCAATAGTGCATGCAGTCATATGACATAATATAAGAATCTGTCAAAACAGTATACAGAAAACCTATATTTACATGGTCAACAGGTACAGATTCACGAAACCCAACCAACCCATTATTTTCTTCAAAATCTGGCCCCAACCCAACCCATGGGTTAACCAAACTACCCATGGACAACTCTGGCATGTCCATCAAAACATGACAAATAATTTAGGAAGACCGAGAGTTTCAATGTGTTTAATCGAAGATCGCTTTATGTGGTGTTTGACTTTTTAAAGTTGTAATTTTTCAGTTATTTTAACTATTTCAGTTATTTATTTTTTCAGTCACAGTTGGTATTTTTCAGTTATAGTTACAGTTACCTGATTTGTTATTTTTCAGTTAACTGATATTTCAGTTACAGTTACCCGGTAACTGAAACCACACTGGACTACAGATGGAGCTTGATGGCCAGAAAGAGATGCCTGTCCTGCCAGATATTATGCAGGAAGAACATGGCTGTAGAGGCTATATTTTGTTGGTATTGTGCATTTTCATTTAGTATTGTGCATTTTCATTAAGGCGTGTTAATATTTGGGTGTGCTAATATTTGAGTCCGACATGAGAATCCAGCAACATTCCCTCTAAGCGATCTAAGCGAGAGGCACCAATGTGCGCTGTGCTAGCGACATTGTGCAAAGGGTCATTGTGCGTTATGCAATATTTTTACAACATTATATATCAAACGTAGAAATGCAAAGAAATTTTTGCATAGCCTAGACTTTATATATATATATATGTATATATATATATATATATATATGTTATAGTCAAAGTGTGAAATCAGGCAATGCAATGCATTGCCTGAAATTTTTAGGCAATGTCAACATAAGCCGTTTCACTCGGGCACTGTCGACATCGACTGAAATTTTTAGGCATTGTTTAACAATGCCTGAAATTTGCTCAAATTTTATACACACTTTGCCTGAAATCTTTATGTCATGGAATAGCATAATAAGCTTAACTTAGAATTGAACATGTCACGCAAATGTATTGTTAGGCCTATATGCTTGAGACCAGAATCAATTGTACCGGACATTTTCGGCCCCGCACCATCGAACTGGACTTAACAATAACTGAGGGTACGTTGTATAACTTTGGGCGGTCTTCTTTAAGCCCCTGTCATCGGCTAAAAATTGAGTATAAATTCTTAATGGGAAGTGCTATTTATTTGTTCGTAAATGCAAAGTATACTTACTACGGAGTTATACGGACTTAAGAAGAACTGATGCTTCTCTGTATCCCTGTAGCAGTGAATAACTGCGGGAAGTCTTCTTCAAGCCCTGTCATTGGCTACAAATTGAGTACAATTCTTTGAACTCACAGGCATTTATGATTTTTACCATAAAACCAGTAGGCCTATACAAGAATAGTCGTTGCCTATTCTGATTTTGATAGCACAACCAGAAGCACTATTCTCTCTTTCTCTATTGTTGTTAAAATAATACAAGCAAACCTCGACAGGATGTAATACTGGCGTCTCGATTTCTTTGGAACATCATTCGCCTCCTTCAATTCTTGGATTAATTCGTGATACTCCTCTTTTCGAAAAAGAGTAGTATTTCCCTTCTTTTCATTGTAATCATCGAGAAGCTGTCTTCCGAATTCGAACTCTTGTGTTATTTCTTGATCCTCCATGCCTATACTAGCTAGCTTATTTACGTATCAAGAGCCTACTCTCTAATGCCGAATATGTCTACTGTGCACTGCTCAACCTTTTCTACTAATCAGGAAAACCGGATCCAGACAACTGGGTACCGGCGATTGGGCCCTGGACAACTTTTGGGTAACGGGACATCTGGGCCTTGGACATCTCGGCCCCGAACAATAGAGAAAGAGAGAATAGTGCATCTGGTTGTGCTATCAAAATCAGAATAGGTAACGACTATTCTTGTATAGGCCTACCGGTTTTATGGTAAAAATCATAAATGCCTGTGAGTTCAAAGAATTGTACTCAATTTGTAGCCGATGACAGGGCTTAAAGAAGACTTCCCGCAGTTATTCACTGCTACAGGGATACAGCGAAGCATCAGTTCTTCAGGTGTCCCGTTACCCAAATGTCCCGTTACCCCAATTGCCGGGCCCAGTTGTTGACACTTCGACAGCGAGGGGTACATCCAACAGGTGACTCCTTGAAGAAGACCCCGCAGTTCCTGTACAATTGATTCTGGTCTCAAGCATATAGGCCTAACAATACATTTGCACGACATGTTCAATTCTAAGTTAAGCTTATTATGCTATTACATGACAGATAAAGATTTCAGGCAAAGTGTGTAAAAAATTTGAGCAAATTTCAGGCATTATTAAACAATGCCTAAAAATTTCAGTCGATGTCGACAGTGCCCGAGTGAAACGGCTTGTGTTGACATTGCCTAAAAATTTCAGACAATGTCAGCATTGCCTGATTTCACACTTTGACTGTAACATACATATATATATATATATATATAATATTAAGATCCTTATCTGTATGTCTGTCTGTTACCTTCAAGTGTTCTGATTGGTTGACTATTGGTAGACGATTTAGACCGTTTAGTCCTTACGTCGCGATGCGTTGGTGGGCGAGCGTTGACTATTGGTAGACGGCTTAGTCCTTACGTCGCGATGCGTTGGTGGACGATGTTCGAAGATGACGTTGCTATTGGTAACAATTGTTCGTAGAATCGTAGTTTAACACAGTTTAGTCGAGTCATTGCAGCGTCAGAGGGGTGGGCGTGTGACGACGTTGCTATTGGTAACAATTGTTCGTAGCTTGAGGATCTTAACGTACATTTTAACGCACACAAAAATACGTGTACAGCGTCACAAATGGCCACAGTTGCGTGATTTTAACGTACATAGGCCTAATTATTACGTGGCGCAGAGCTTGGCTAGGTGGCGATCATTGAAATGTTGTTCAGCATGAATTCAATGATTGGCTATTAGGTATAGGTATTGGATTAGTATTATCCTGAACTGCGAGCGAAGCGAGCGCTAGCGAGGCGAGCATCTTTCTAGTATAATATTAAGATCCTTGCTCTGTATGTCTGTTACCTTCAAGCATTCTCATTGGTTGGCTGTGTGAGCTTTCTGATTGGTTGGCTGTGTGACGTTCTCATTCGTTACCTTCAAGCGTTCTCATTGGTTGGCTGGGTGAGCGTTCTGATTGGTCGTTCTGGAACCTTAGGAAGCCCGGCTTAACGGCAACACGGCTTAACGGCGATGCAAAGTGAACGCCCGCCGGCTTAACGCCACGCTGAAGCGTTTGACGGCGTATGTTGCAGCGTCATAGTGTGTACAACTCGCTGGTTTAACGGCCACGCAAAGCGTTTGACGAAGCATACGTTGCAGCGTCATAATGTGTACAACTCACGGTTAACGGCACGCGAAAGCTTAACGCCACGCCGGCGTTTGTGGCGTATGTTGAAGCGTCAGAGCTTGGCTACGTGGCGTATGTACATCATTGAAACGTTGTTCAGCAGCATGAATTCAATGATTGGGTTTTAGTATTATCCTGCACTGTGAGCGCAAGTGAAGCGAGCATCTTTCTAGTATATATATAAAATCATCGATTGATTGAAATATTCTTATTATTGTCAGTAAAAATTAAATATGACGATTAAATCAGCAACATAATTCAACAGTTTTAATAGAAGCTAGCACAGCAGCACCATGAAAGTTGTCTTATATGGTGCCTATGTAGCATCACTAGCATTTTGTCTTCTGTTTTTGTTACCTTGCAAATTTGTAAACTCGTTCCAGATCCTCAGTATGTGTTTTTGTAGCAATGCACCCAAGCGTTTTGTAGCAGCGCTCCAAAACTTTTTGTAGCAGTGCATTAAAACATTTTGTAGCAATGCTCCAAAGCGTTTTGCAGCAGTGCATCACAAACTTTTGTAGCAGTGCTCCAAAACCTTTTGTGGCTGCGCTCCAGAACCTTTTGTAGCAGTGCAACAAAAACATTTTGATCTTAATCTCTCTCGACAGAAGCTCTATTCAAATTCCATTTTTAATAACAATTTACGGAAATTTGAACTTTTAACGAATTATGCCTCAGAGTATCAAACTGCATTAAGCTTGGCTGATTTCTTAGTTATTCTTTATCTACTGCGCTAAGAAGATAGTTGCTGCGTGGGGATGCTGGAACAGCTGCACGCGTGCAGCTTAGAGGGAACGTTGGAATCAAGTGTACTATGCTGGCCTGGATAGGATTTGATCAGGCCAGGCATGACTGATGGTGAACGTTCCATCTAGTTAACATTCGTTCATTGGCCAAAAAACTTAACGATCTGCTAGCTATAAGTCTGGTCTGCCGAGAACAGACTGAGTGCTGTTTGTGAGATCTGCCATAAGTTTGATTCTGTCTGGATTGGTTGCTTGAAATCAGATGGATTTCAGATTGAGGGGTGGACATGTCCCACTCAGTTGCCACCATTATTGCCTTGTCACAAAACATGGCGGAGTCACATCATCGCAACACCCGGTGTTCATTTGAATGCAGCAAGGATGCTAGTCCTTGGCTTTGGTCCTAGCCCTAAGAACTCCTTAAGGACAACTTACAAGTCCTTGGTCCTGGCCTTGAGGGTTAAGTCCACATCTTGTCCTTGGAATAAGTCCATGACTTTGACCAAAAACACTGCAGTTCTATTACTAGATATAAAGGCAATGGTGACCATTAATGTTAGAAAAAATGAAGTCCATTAAAAAAATTGAATTGTTTTACAAGCAAATCACTAATTAGTACTTAAAGTGCTTTTGAAGAGAATAAAGAATAAATTAAGACATTATATGGAATTGCATTCATGAAATAATTGGTATTTACAATTAAACCATCAAAGCAGTGAATTTTTAAAAGTAATAATACTAATAGTACTAATAATACTAAAAGTAATACTACTTTTCTAATACCATCTGATTTACAATATTTATGATAGAGAGAAAACAATTAAAATATAATTTGCTATAAATGTAATGAATTCTGATTGAAAGCAAGAAAACAGATTTGTATCATTGTTGCCCAGTTAATTTAAAAATCTATTGAATCTTAATCTAGTTAAACGCTAGGAAATCATAATTAAACAAAAATCTATGCAAGTGTTGACACATTTTGAGATGGGTGATATCAAACAAATTCCGTTAGAGAGCAAATTGTTGGAGAAGAGGACAAATAATTTTATAAATTCCCTAAAGCCCTAAAATTTATTAAAACAGGCTTTTAAAAAGGTTGTCTTGAAAACTTTCAATAATTCTTAAATGGTGCTTCCCTACACAATTCCACTTCAACTGGATAAATTGACAAAAGAAGAATCCCTTAACACAGCGGTTCTCAACCTTTATAGTGCCGCGACCCTTTTAATTCAATTCCCCATGATGTGGCGACCCCCCAACGGTAAAATTATTTTCGCTCACATTGTAAACTGCTAAAAATAATAATGCTAAGACAATCAAAATGTTCGAAATCGTTATTATTAATTGTCTCCATGTCTATCGAATGACAATTATAGTAAAACAACTAGTACGTCGTAACTACCACTGAGGAAACTTTGTACAATAACAAGAAAAGAGACAACCCCATATTTCTGATGATCTCGGGCGACCCCTGGCAAATCTTAATTCGACCCCCGTGGGGGTCGCGACCCACAAGATGAGAACCGCTGCCTTAACAGAATTGAGCATTCAGACTAGGCTCTCTTTCTGGAATGAGCCAACTCCGTCAATTCAGGCCTTGCTTCTTACTTCTTTACTCAGTTCCATGAAAACCCTAAAGACTCACTTTTTTATCATGCTACTCCAAAGCTGGGAGTCCCTTTCAGTAAAAATAGACAAGGCACCATATAAATACTACCTTAAATTATATTACATTACAGAGAAGTCAAAACTATACAATGAAGAAAACAGTCATAGGGGTCAAATCTTTGGCTAAGTACTACTCACAATCTCATATACTATACAAAGCAAACAATATACAATCTACTGCAGAGCCTCTTAACTGCTATTGCTTGCACCCCTTGGGGTGTGGAAAGGTAATCTTGTGGTGCAAAGAACAGCATCAAAATTAACCCGTCAAACAGGCGCGACGTATCCCATACGTCCACCGTTATCTTACCGTATTCGGGCGCGACGTATCCCATACGTCCAGTCACTTTCGTAGTGGTTCCTGTGCCGGGCGCGACGTATCTGATACGTCTTATGCTATAAATCGCTTTAGTATCTATCCATTCGATAGATGTCACCTATTTTTTAGCTAGATTTGCTCTAGTTGAAAAGAAATATATGTTTTTTGGACCAAGGGGGTCAGTAATTGGGACAAGTTTAGTAAAAAACTACGAGTTTCGGCTGAAGGTTTTTGGCGTTTGTGGTCCGATTTTCAAAATGTTTGATTTATTTTGTTCCTCCAACATCCCCCTACAAGTCTGCCGCTCACCTGATTGGGGTCACTGCTGAAAAATTTTCGCTACGGAATTTTGAAATTTTTTTTTGAGTGGGTGCTATTTTAGGCCATAGAGTGGACCCAACCCCCAAATTTCTTTGTTTTGCATGGATGGTTAGAAAGAGGAGTAAAAAGGCTAAACAATGGCATATATCTCATCTTCTTAGCTCTTATATAGCCTGAGATATCGCAAATTCAAAAAAATTACACAATTTTCTCAAAATTTGTAACCAATACTTAGGTGTCGACACAGGTGTCCAGGTGTCTTCATGTATCTTCACCAAATGTTGACCGATTTTCAAAGTTTTTGGTTAATTTTGTTACACTGACATCTTCACCAAATGTTGACCGATTTTCAAAGTTTTTGGTTAATTTTCTTACACTGACATCCACCTACAACTTTGCCGCTCATCCAATGGGGGTCACCACTGACAAATTTTCGCTACGGAGCTTTTTTGCCTGTAGAGTGGACCCTACCCCGAAATTTCTTTGTTCTGCATGGATGGATAGAAAGAGGAGTAAAAAGGCTAAACAATGACGTATACTTCATCTTCTTAGCTCTTATACAGCCTGAGATAACGCAAATTCAAAAAAATTACAGTTATCATTTTGGAATAACGTTTTTTTTCAAAAATTAATTCCCCGGTACAGTTACGGTGTCTAAAAATTTAATCCCCGGCAGAAGGATTAAAGTTCCTCTTTTATTGACTGCACATTTGTTGTCAATTTTTTAAATATCTAAAACAGTAAATGTTGACTCATTTGTAGCACATGGATTTACATATACCAAAGAAAATGATTGTCGACAGAAGGCAGAAGCCACAAGATTAATATATCAATATAACTGATGCAGCCTAAAACCAGTAAAATGCATATCACACTGTTGCTTCTTTAGAAGTAGAAAAAACACATAAACACGGTCAAAGATACTGGAGTGTTCATGAAGAGTGAGAGGTGGCAATGTTTCGATTTATGGGGTACAGCTCCAGAAAACAGCTAAGCTATCTACTGTAAAGTCAGCCATAGACAAACAACAAGCCAAACAAATTCTGGTACTAACTTGCAACATCTGGTGGTGGAGGAGCTGCTTCCCGAATATCACCACGCTGTAATGCTCCCAAGTCTTTGCGACCTTTCTCCTTCTTGCTAAATATCCGTCCCAAAGAACTTTTAATTCCGCCACCTTTTTTCTTTGGCTGCTTGTGAAGAGAATCCTGACTTGAATGAGTACTGCTTAGAGGACTTGTAATACTGTGAGAACTTTCTATAGATCTATATCAGTGAAACAAGTTAGGCACTATTAGCAAACATGACGACCGCATGCATACTTTTATACTTTATAAGCCCTATAGTACACACTACACACACAATAAATGTGCAAAAAATATATGCCATTGCAGATGTTTTCTTCATTGCCACTTATATAAAGGGTGCCGTCTTCACTGCAAAACTATTAGGTGTTTTGCCTTATGCACACTAAGCCAGATTGTCGCCAGTAGCAACAATGCTATACCATTATACTGCTTAATAGTAAGACTACATCAACCAGTGTACCGGTAATTAGACATTCTGTTTTTGTGTAATTAGACATTCTGTTTTTATGTGGTTAATTGCAAATGATTGAAGATTTGTTGATTTTGCGATTTATATTACTAATACTGTAATTTGTATATAATGATGCAAAGAACATGGGAATACTGTAAATTAAAATAAGTTCACAAATTAAAAATTAATCTGCATTTTTTTTATTAATCTGTAAACTTGGAACTTTGATAGGATAGAGGAAATGTCAGGGCGTTTATTCTGGCATTAACCCCTTAACCGGGATCCCCAAGCCTAGCTCGTCCAACGTCATCCTTCCTTATTTGGGATTCCCCGAGCCAGGCTTGTCATGTAAGTTTCGAGGCATTTCATCAAACACACGTGATGTATCAGAGACATTTTATGCTACAAATCATTTTGGTATCCATCCATTCACTAGATAGCACCTATTTTTCAGCTATATTGGCACTATGAAAGAGAGAATATATATTCTTTGGAGTGAGGGGTTAAACTAATAACTTCCAGAAAACGACTTCTTCAGGTTAGAATTGATCTATCTTCTTGATAGATATTAATGTTGACTGATTTTCAAACTTTTTGGTTGATTTTGTTCCACTGACATTCCCCTACAAATGTGCCGCTGACCAAAGTGGGTTTACCACTGAAAAATTTTAGCTACGGAGCTTTAAAAAAAATTTATGGAGGGGGTTTCATTTTAGGCCGTAGAGTGGACCTACCCCCAAATTTTTTGTTTTGCACGGATGGCTAGAAAGAGGAGTAAAAAGACTAAAGAATGGCGTAAACCTCGTCTTCTTAGCTCTTATATAGCCTGAGATATAGCAAATTCAATAAAATTATAGTATTCATATCTTTGAAGAACGTCTTTGCCAAAAATAATTCCCCTGTATGGTGACAGCATCTAAAAATTTAATCAGGTGTCAGTAAAGGGGTTAATAACTAAATTAAAATATTGGACTATACCTTTGTTTGGGTTTAAATAAAATTACAATTGGGCATTATATATATATATATTTATTTATTGACAATTTATATAGCGCAGTAGACAAGGCTAAGGCCTACAAGAGCGCTTAACACAATTCATATCCAATATTAAATAAATATGTCTTCAAATTTCTAATGAAAAGTCCAGCTGAGACTGCTCCAGTCACATTATCTGGAAGAGAGTTCCACAGGGCAGGATTCCCTCGCGCGAATGATCTTTCCCCAAACTTAGGAGTCTTGGATGGGGGAGGGACAAACAACTGCACTATCCGACTGGACCTAAGAACCGAACTCCTCTCGATCACAGTTGATCTCCGTACAAGTATAGTTAGATAATCAGGACAGAACGGATAATGTAAAGCCCGAAACATAAGCCAACAGCACTTGTAGATAATGCGCTGTGGGACAGGGAGCCAGTGGAGTCGATCTCTAAGGAGAGGAGTGACGTGGTCACCCCAGCAACAGCCGAAAATCACTCAAGCAGCCTGGTTCAGCACTGATTGTATGTATATATATATATATATATATATATATATATATATATATATATATATATATATATATATATATATATATATATATCCTTAGAGATCGACTCCACTGGAGCTGCTCCAACTCTGACAGTGAACAAGATGAATAAATTTGCCCGTTGTCTGCATATGCATGAAATGACAGCCCAAACGACTTCAGTATTGATTATTATTATTATTATTATTAATTTAATTTTATCGTCCGTTTCAAACACATAGGTGTTCATCGGGGACGCCTCAGACCACAAACCACAGTGCTCATCGGCAGAGCAGACTGTAGCTGAGGAGGGTCGGTTCGGTCCAGGTCAAAAACCAAAAATCAGTCAGGGCAATACCAAGACTTAAGGAGGAAATAAATATGTCTTAAGGTGACGCCTAAAAATATCTAGAGAAGAGGCCATCTGAATATCAAGGGGAAGGGAGTTCCAAACATATGGAGATGCATAACTAAAGGCCCTACACCCAGATTTAGTGCGACGAAAGGGAATTTCAAGAAGGCATTTATTTGCAGACCTCGTGGATATATATGGCTGATGATATAATAGCATTTCTCGAAGATAAGTGGGATGCTGATTTCTTAGTATCTTAAAAGTGAGGGTAGCAATTTTGAATTTAATACGTTGTTCAATGGGAAGCCAATGCAACCTACGAAGGACAGGGTAATGTGATCAAATTTCCCCGTTGGAATTACAATTCTCGCAACAGCATTCTGAATAGTCTGGAGACGTTGGAGAGAACACTTTGGCAACCCGAAAAAAGCGAATTACAATAGTCGATTTTAGACGAAATAAATGCATTAGCTAAGATTATTGAAGACCTTGTGTCCAATGTCTTACGAATCCGTCTAAAGTGACGCATGAATGCGAAACAAGACTGTGACAATTTAGAAAAATGTGACTTGAACGATAAATCGGTATCAAATAATATACCTAAGTTAGGAACAGATTTAAGTGGAACCTAGACTGCATCTCCAAAAGATAATTCTAGGGAGTTTTTTGGTAGCTTCGTCGTTAGGGGTTGAGTACCTAGAATCATGAATTCAGTTTTTGAAGGATTGATGAAGAGACGATTAGAAATAAACCAGTCGCGAGCTGTAGTAAGGATGTTTAGTAAATTAGCGAGCTCAGGTGAAACAGAGTCCGGGGAAAAGGACACATACAGCTGGGTATCGTCAGTGTAAAAGTGAAAATTTACAGACTTATTTTTCAAGACATGCGCAAGTGGAGTGGTATAAAGAGTAAAAAGCAAAGGACCCAAAACAGAATCCAATGTCTGCCACATAAAGAATAAAAAGCAACAGGCCCAGGACTGAGCCTTGCAGGACACCCTGATAGACGTTTCCCATTTTCAGAACCGATCAGGGAGTGTCTCATTTGTCACTGCCTTCAGGAGTGAATTCCACAAAGCAGGATTCCCGAGCCGAAAGGATCTGTCTCCGAGACCCACAGTCCTGAGAGGAGATTGGTGATGATATATCATCATCATCATCATCATCATCATCATCATCATCATCATCATAGTTGCTTTCTGCCAGCTCATTAGCGGCAATAGCTAGACACAAAACTTTTCCATTTATCTTTTTCCGTTGTTAATCTCATTCCATCTATTATTGTCATTTGATATCTTTCGAAGTCTTCTTTGATGTTATCCATCCACTTTTTCCTGGGTCTTCCTCATCCTCTTTTTCCTTCTTTGTATGTGTAGAGTGCTTTATATGGGAGTCTGTTGTTTTTCATTCTATTTACATGTCCATACCATCTAAGTCTTCTTCTTCTGATTTTATCTATTATTGTGATGACATATATATATATATATATATATATATATATATATATATATATTTATGCGCTAAGACCAAGCTGCAGAGAACGACAATTTTTCTAGGCATGCGAATGCACGTGGAAGACAGAAAGCGTCATAACGAAATATTAAATTAATTAAGAAACAATATGAACAACAAATCTTACTCTTTTATTTCAACAATTACAAAAAAATTTGTATTAAAAAATACATCACACTTTTTTTTTACAAAAAGTAATTATTAAAAATCATTTAATAAATCATTATTTTAATGGTGGTTATACAATTCTTATTTTAATATCACTTTTTCCCAGATGATTGAATTTCATTTGTAGCTCTTTGTGTATTCATAGTCTTTGGTTGGCTTAGCTTTGCATTATATACCGGCATATCTTACCTTTATGGTTTTATTCATTTCATTCTATTTCCGGTGACACTCTTTATACTAATATTGGTAAGGAACTGTCATGTTAAATAATTTTTATATACCACGCACTCGAATATACTGTGCGGCCCCCATCGCAGTTTGCAAAATCGCATATACCACACGCGATATATGCAGTATATGCGATATATCCAAGCGAGCCAGTCTTCTCCCATTTATTTATTGACAATTTAAATAGCACAGTAAAAACAAAGCTAAGGCCTACAACAAGAGTGCTTAACACACTTCATATCCTATACTAAATAAATGCTTCTTTAGATTTCTTAAGAATAGCCCAGCAGAGTCTGCTCCAGTCACTTTGTCTGGAAGAGAGTTCCACAGGGCCAGGTACCTCTGCATGAATGATCTCTCCTCAAACTTAGAGGTCTTGGATGGGGGAGGGACCAACAACTGCACTCTCCAACCGGACCTGAGAACCGATCTCTCATTCACCGTCAAGCTCCGCACGAGAATTGTTAGATATTCCAGACAAAATGGATCGTGTAAAGCCTGACACATTAGCCAACAGCGCTTGTAGATAAAGCGCTGTGGAACACAGAGCCAGTGGAGTCAATTTCTAAGGAGAGGAGTGACGTGGTCACCCCAGCGACAGCCGAAGATCACTTGTGCAGCCTGGTTCAGCAATGATTGTAGGCGGTTCAGCCTAGTATTCAGAAGTCCAGAAGCACATCGTTACAGTAATCAATTCGTGTCAGTACCAGGGCCCGCACTAGCTTGATAGCCACGCTCACTGGCAAGTACCATCGAATTGACCTCAATCTCCGCAGTTGGTAGTGGCAGGAGCGTATCAGATTGCTAACATGCGCATCAAAGATATAGTCTTACCAAGGAGCACTCCCAGGAGATGTAAGCTCTCGGAGGCAGCAATGGTTGCATCTCCCACCACGAACGGAGCGTCACTTAGCATATGCCTTCTCCTGGGGCTGCTCATCCACAGAAATTCCATCTTGGTCAGATTCAGTGCAAGCCGATTCTCTTCCGTCCACATAGCAATCGTCGATATACAGCCAGTGAAACGAAACCATAGTCGCTCCACTTCTGAGAGTAAGCATGACGAGTAGATCTGTCCATCGTATGCATAACTTTGTGGTGTAAGACCAAAAGCCTTGATGATGCGATGGACATCTGCTATATACAGTATGAATAGCAAGGGGCCTAAGACTGATCCTTGCAGCACACCGTGTTGTACTTGGCGCTCCGAAGACATTTGATTGTTCCACCATACTGCCTGTGTTCCATCGGCTAGATAGCTCTTGACCCAGAGCAGTGGAAGGCCATCCAGACCATAAGATATCTCCAGTCACTGGTGGTTCACCGTATCAAACACTGCAGAAAGATCTAGTAGGCCAATTAAACATGGCATTATCGTGAAAATTAAACTTTGAAAACATCAAACTGATCATAAAGCCATGTTCCAATCAAGGACAACTCATTGGACAAACAACTAGAACATTTACAAAAATGAAATATATCAGAAAGCGTTTGGCTGAATAAAACCGGATAGAAAAAAATGCCTAGCGATCTCGTCATTTTTGACGGGCAAATAGTTTGAATGTGATTTTGAGATTCTGCAAAGTCACACGAATTGCAGAAACAATGCATATGCTTTTGCCGCCCTGTCCCTATGGAATTCCCATAAAAAATAGTGATGGAATCAATACCGGTAATTGAATACAAAAAGAAACTAGACATCTCACATGAAACATTATTAAAAGTGTACAGTCATCATCTACGTGTAGCCAGTGAAAGCCATAACATCACCGGTCTATCATGGTCATCACTAGATATCACAGGGAGGCAGGAGTGGCACAATTTTGCTGCGGGAGCTGGTCGATCCATCTCTTTCTCAGGCGGCCGGCTTTGCATTTCCAAGAGTTGCTGGGTGGGTTGCCAAAGGCTAGATCAATGCAGCAGGGAAGAATCTGTCTTGGTGGTATGGTATGGTCATACGGGCCACTGTACGTGCCAGAAGAGTGCTAGGCAATATCTGCAAACAGAGTGGACGAGTGGCAGAAGTCCGGCTTGGAGGACGATGTCAGAATTAGTGACATGGTGGTACCAGAGGATCCCATGTAGAAGGCTTTTGCAGCAGTTTCTCACCTGCCGACAACAGAGTCCAAGTCTTGGCAATGCCTAGAAGTACCGATCGGATGAGCGATTGATTATTATTATTATTATTATTATTACAACGTACTGATTAATGTGGTAACTCGTCCTAAAAGAACTGCGTGAACACATACAAAAACACAAGAAATCACAAGTAGCTCCTGCGGAAAAGCCAGGTTTTAAGCTTCTCTTTGAAGGTGTTGAGAGAAGGAGAGAGCTGCACAAATGGAGGCAGACAGTTCCACGCTCTCGACGCGGCCACAGGGAACGCACGATCACCGACAGTTCGAAGGCGCATCCTTGGAACGACCAGTGAGGTGGAACGGGCGGATCTCAAGCGTTGCCGACCTTCCAAGTTAGCCACTCGTACCAGTTCAGTCGCCAGGTATGCAGGGCCGACACCATTCAGGCATCGGTAGGCTAATAACGCGAGCTTGAAGTGGATTCTTTCTGTCGCTGATAGCCAGTGCAAATCACGAAGCAATGGAGTTACGTGTTCACCTGGTGGAATATGGCAGATCATACGAGCAGCAGCGTTCAGAACGGACTGAAGACGGTTGAGAAGGTATTTCCGTATTCCGGCGAGAGTAGCATTGCCATAATCTAATTTGGTCAACACCAGAGTGGAGACCAGTGTTTTGAGTGCAGTGGCTGACACTGAGCGACGAATACTTCTAATCAGCCTGAGGGCATTGAAGCATCCAGCCACAGTCTTCGAAACGTGTGTCTTCATTGATACGGTGCTATCCAGGAATATCCCGAGGTTCCGTACCGACGACACCGGCTGCACATCAATTCCGTCAATACGTATGCAGGTAGACGGCATCAAATGCTTCTGTCTTTCAGCAGCCAACCAAAGAACCTCGGTCTTAGCAGCATTGAGCTGTAACCGATGCGACTTCAGCCACTTGGACAACTCTGTCAAGCACAGCGTGATTCTCTGCTGGAGCAGTTCGGTTGTCGCAGGGGAACAGCTCCCGTATAACTGTGTATCATCTGCATAGAGGTGAGCATGCAATCCAAAATGATAGATGTGACTTTTGAGAGGCAAGGGAGGCACTTGTCTTTCCAGATTCTGTTCAGTGAAAACATCACTGAGGAAGCAAGGTTAATGTCTCTCTTTAAGTCTGGGCAGCAGTAACCATCAGGGCGTTTTTCTAGAGTATTCCAAAAGTGGCTAAATGGGATATAATTTAAGTCTAAGGAATGGTACCAGAGGTATGTTATATTAAAGAAGTGCCTGGCATGTCTGTAAGTTGAGTTTAACTAGGATTGATAAATCACTTGCTGTCGGGACGTCACCACAATTAGATGAGATGATGCTGCTTTAAAAAAACATTATTCATTTATTCATTCCAGAGTGTATTTCTGTCAGAGATGTATGGATCGCTGACAAATCCACAAAAAGATTCAGATTCGCAAGGATTTAATGGATCTGCGAACTTCAGTGGACCCAAGTATCAAATAACCTGGTGGATGTGAATTATCTGTGGACCCTGACAACTGGCAATGCACACAGTGTCACACACATGCAAACACACACACACAAATACATACACATCATGCATTGCTACCTTTTCAAATTATCTCCCTGAATTGTTTGGCTATGGCATGGCTTCCACGGATCAAAGCGGTAATTAATGTCTTGATCAGCAGAAACGCTAAGTTTGGAGTTAACATCAGAGATCAGACTCACTCATGGGAGACAACTTCAGACAAGTCCAAAGTCCAGACAACCCGCACCATCTGTGCCTGCTGAATGGGAGTTTTAATTACACGTCATTAATAGCTATATGACACCCAACACTTTGACAGTGCTGTAGGTAATTTGAAACGGTATTGGAGCTCCTTGTTTATGAAGTAACCAATTTATTGCTTAAATCTGCTTTGTACTGGTCAAGGTGTGATGATTACTCTGTTGTCCAATATACATTATTCAGATATGAACGACTGAACGTACATATAGAATCTGGATACATTCATCCATAGTTTACGTTCCTCACAGTGTACACTGTACTACTAACTAGCTGTCTATTTTTTAAATGTAACCGACTACTGTTCGCATAGTTGGTATATTATGTCAATCAAAAACAATTCAGACCAAATGATGGATAAGATTAAAGCTGGAGAACTGAGTGACAAGACTTAATTAAGCTCAAATCCAATGTTTACGAAAGCTTTACGATACTTTTTGATAAAGACAAGGTGGTATAACAGGGTTATGTCAGAAGCAAAGTGCTGCTGTGAGTAAAATTGATCAAGCACAACTTTTCAAAATCCAGCACAAGCCACTTTGTCGACAAACAGTAGCGCTTCTTATAAAATGAAAGCGTTTTAACTAAATTTAATGAAATATTTAGGAAATATTCCATGCCTGCTTTACATATAGCGTCTTCTTTATTATGACCATTTATGCGTATTGAATATGACATACTCGAGCATACCTGTAGGCACATAATTTTACTGCTTATTGATGTACATTAGTATAGGCTTGCAGAAATTATGAGGGTGATAGTTAGTAAAGCACCAAACTTATTTACTACCTGCGGATTCAGATCCTCCGTGGTTCCTGATAGCGGAAACGCTCACGGATTCTGATCCTATGTGGATCCAAAAATTGTGGATATGGATTATCTGCAGTCTAAAATTCTTTGGATCTGCGCATCTCTGATTTCTCTATGCAGCCCAGATTGGTAAAGTTGTGGGGTGATTTAATCATTGAGCCATTAAAGGACACAAAAGTGGGTGGAGGACCCGTGCCTAAATTCTGTACCTTGGTCTTAGACCAGGAGGATGTCAGTGCTCTTGAAAAATTTATAACGATCTAGTGCAATACAGAATAGAATAAAATTAAAATAATAATAATTCCAACAGACAGTGTTGAAATTTGCAATGACAACTTAACTTGCAACATTAAAACGTTTTTCACTCACAGTGGAGATATAGAAGTCTTTATTTATAAAATGTTCAATTTTAATTAACATAATAGACCTGACAAACGTGGAAGAATGCTGTTTTTGTAATTCACTGCTTTGAGACAAGGCTTGGGTTACTCGTTCCAACCTCAAGGATCGTAAAGTTGGTGGACTGAACTCTTCTTTTGCACTATGATGTAGGACTTCTCGTACTCCAACTGCATTGTCAGCTGACGTCTAGAATTAAACATAATTATGTACTAAATTTCTATACTAAATTTTTTTAATATAAAAACAAATCCCTCTAGCACATGCCAGCAATCATAGTACGGACACTAACTGAAATTTAGTACAGAGCAATACATTTTGGCGTGGATCAGGGTGTTGTTCTAGAATATTCCAAAAAGTGGCTAAATGGGATAATTTAAGTCCAAAGAATGAGACCAGGGGCATGTAAAGGAGTGTCTGGTATGTCTGCAAGTTGGGTTCCCGGAACATTCGGTACCGGAACATTCGGTACCGGAGAATTCGGTACCAAAACTTTACTTGTGGAAGATTCGGTACCGGAAGATTTGGTACCGGATAATTCGGTACCGGTTCGACATACACATAAGATGACGCCTCACCTGCTGCTGGTATTTGTCCGCTTTAACTGTCGCACGTCATTAGCGGACACCCCGCGTTCAGGCGCGCTTTTGCTCCCCCCACCGGCTTAATGGATGTAAACAGATTTTAAACTCGCAATATGTGCAGGGAACTTGAGCTGTTTAATGTTACCTTCTAGAAAAGGCCCAAAATAGATAGTTATGCTACGGCAGTACGTTTTACATGTACAGCAAGGCAGGGTTTAAGCTAGGCCCTTTCCGGAGGGAAAATTGACCTGATTCAACGGCTCCCGGACCGCTCCCACCCGCCATGCATTATTATCGTAGCTCGCCGTTATTTCCCTTCCCCGCGTTAGAACGGACTTATCCGCCCACCCCACGGGAGGCAATAAGGTGGCCTGAGCCCCAGCGGGCCCTGCGCACCCAACGGTACCGAATCTTCCGTGACCGGTAACGAATTTTCCGGTACCGAATCTTCCGTCCCGAATCTTCCGGTACCAAATCTTCCGGTCACCTGCAAGTTGAGTTTAACTAGGCTAATATCAATCACTTGCTGTCAGGACATCACAACAGTTAGATGAGAGGATGTTTTAAAAAACATTATTCATTTATTCATTTCAGAGTGTTGGGCAGAAGTCAAGAAAGTCACTAAAGAAACAGTGACAGCATGGCCCTTCTATTTGATATTTGAAGAATACCTGCTGCTCTCACAAAATTTTTGAATCATCGCAGTGCTTATGAAATCTGCAACAGTCAAGCCATGCCATGTTATATCACACACATTGTCACTCAGTGGCAGTTGGCTGTGCAAATGGGCAAGCCCTCTATTGTTTTATATTCTGAACTGTGCATAGGTCAATTCCAGAAAGGCCACTCCACGTAGTGATAATATATAACCAAGGTACTTTTGCTCTGCCATGTTTTCTTCTGCCTTCAACTAGTCATGTCATAACAGATCCTTTTATGGTGTCTTTGAGGTTTCATTACATTACAGTTTTAACAAGGCTTAGTAATTCGAAATTGGTATGGGCCATCCTGTAGAGCACTATATTTGTGACCTTTCTACCTACAGTTTTCTACTATAACAGCGAGACATTAAAAGCATCTTTTGAATGCAGAAGTACATTTTAACAAATTAAGTAATAAGTGCATGATATTCAAAGAATTCACCCATGCTCTATGATTTTTACAATAATACCTAAGACAATGTTAACTGTTCAAAACCTCATTGAAGGTGATAGGTCACTTGTTCTAATTTTTGCAGCATCACCACTGCATCACTACAGCAAAGTGTATAGAGGTCTAAGATGAAAAACCATTCCCAATTTCATTGTGGAACAGCCCAATAACCATTATTTTGCAAGGACATAAACTAGAAGAGAGTACAATTGAATATAACAGCAAATACCTGAGAAACTGCTATACAAGGTGTATCAGAGCCAATTACAGCCAAGTGAGGACTTGAAGTAGAGTATGGATAAAGATGTTGACTTATGACACCTACTGACTGTAAAAAATAAATCAAAATGTTAAGATCAATCAAATTAAGTGATGCACTGGGCAAATCTGAAACCTCAGGTAGTTCACTCAATAGTGCATCAACTCTATCTTAGATAAGCCAACAACAAGAGTTTGACCTTAGAGAATGGAAAGCGTGTATCACATGTCCACCACCAGAGTGAACAATAATGTTGTCTACATATCACTTTAGGCTTATGCAGTTTTATCAATGCACTTTATAAGTGGAATATTTACATTTCTTATTTTTTACATTTCAACTAATACCAAATTGTCATTGCAGATCTATATGTATGGTCTTTAAATCTCAAAATATATCCCTATATAGCCCCATCAGATTCCAATAAAAATTCAGGCTGTCAAAAACTATGCATATGCCAACATCATGGCATTTTCAGATTTCATTAAAATTCAAACAATTGATAAGCAAATGCATATATATAATGTGCAGATTGTCCTAAATTAGTTGAATTGTTATCCAATCAAATCATGTCTTCCTCAAGCAAATCACAAGTTAGGACAAATCATTAAAAAAATTTTGATTCTGTAATTCTGACTTCAAATATTCCTTTATCAACATGGAACACGGAATGATACACACCAAATAAGCTTACAATAACCTATGTCTATCACTTACACTACTATTGAGAGTATGATATTTTTGTACATAGTCTCTAGATTGAAGAGATGGACGAGGAGATGGTGTTGATCGACCGCTCATTGGCGGAGATGATTTTTCATACATTTGGTCATGTTGCCATC
The DNA here is from genome assembly GCA_018105865.1 of Metaphire vulgaris. NCBI lineage: Eukaryota > Metazoa > Annelida > Clitellata > Crassiclitellata > Megascolecidae > Metaphire > Metaphire vulgaris. Next base: position 7,966,509 of record CM030865.1, read on the forward strand.
TGTGGGACATCAACGAATCCAATCCACCACTAACTGCCTGATTTTCCAGCTCCTCTGCTCGTTGTTCAGCTGTATGTTTTTCTTCCTGAATAATTCTGTATCAGTGGGTAAAACATAATGATAGCAGACAAGAACATTTTAAATTTTATTTTTCTTTTACTGTAAATAAGTGTTATTATTATTACTATAATCTTTGACAATTTATATAGCGCTAGGCCCAAGGCGAAGCCTAAGTCGAGAGCGCTTCACACCTAACAATCGTACGATGTTCTAAACAAATATGTCTTAAGGTTCTTTGCAAACTGGGCACTAGTGTTCGAATTAGTAACATAGTCAGGGAGACCATTCCAGAGGATTGGATTCCCAGCGTAACCGAAATTTCACCAAGCATAGCCGTCTTTGAAGAAGGCGGGATAACCAGTAGTACATGATGGCTAGACCGAAGCTGCTGACTGTCTGCAGGCATGAGGCGACGTCCTACGAGAGACGTCAGATAGTCAGGGCAAGTGGAGTCATTCAGTACCCTGTGTGTAACTCAACAGCGCTTGTAGACTATGCGCTCAGGAATCCAGAGCCAGTGCAATTTGTCCTTTAGCAACGGGGTCACATGGTCGCTCCACCTGGCTCCATAAATCAGTCAGGCAGAGACATTCTGTACTGCCCGAAGGCAACGCAGCTGACCATCCGGAAGTCCGAACAGGATACTATTACAGTGATCTACCTGTGACAGGATTAGTGCGCGCACGAGAAGGATTACGGCCTCCATTGGCAGGTAGCTGTCTAATCCTCCGCAGGTGATGATAGGAGGTTTGTGTCATGTTGCTTATGTGGCCCGTCAGCAAGAGCGTCTCGTCTAGAAGAACACTTAGAAGTCCTAACTAAGAGGATGGCGCCACGTCCACTTCCGCAATAGAGAGTGGAGAGTAGCTAAGCAGGTGCTTCCTTCTCAGTTAGCAGACCCAGAGAATCTCTGACTTCCCCGGGTTCAGCGCCAGTCAATTTGTCGCCATCCACTGGTTGATCACAGGCGGTAATCAGTGATCGCAGGTGCTCCGTGTCTGATGGCAGGCATGAGGAAAGAATTTGCATGTCGTCTACATATGCATAGGCAGTCAAAAGATCGGATAATCCTTCCGACGTCAGCCACATACAGTACGAACAGTGGGCCTAAGACAGACCCCTGCGACACACCGCTATCAATGCTCTCTCGATCTGAGAGACAGTTATTCCAGAAGACGGTCTGCGATCTAACCCGAAGGTAGTAGTGTATCCAGGAGAAGACCTTGTCCATCACCCCAAAGGTAAGCTGGAGGTGTCTGGTTAGAACCTCATGGTCAATGGTATCAAAGGCTGCCGAGAGATCGAGCAGGCAAAGGAGGGTCAGACGGCCATTGGCAACTGCATTGACGAGGTCGTTGAAGATCCTCAGGATCACCGTCTCTGTCGAATGGCCTTGCCTGTACGCATTACCGTATTATCTTGGGTATAGTACGAACCTGCATATAATATGCACTCTTGGTTTCTAGAGCTATCATAATGTAAAATTTTTTAATACCTATGTATAATATGCACCAGAAATTTCATCCGGGAAATCTCTATTCAGTAACCTGGATAACCACCACAATTATCTTTCAAATTCTGCTTAAAATTGGAAGTGTAGACAAAGTTTCCTTCTGCCAGTGGTCGTCCTAATGACATAATAAGCCAACATCAATTATTTTAACCCCTTAACCATGTATTTAACTGTAACTCAATGTAAATGGACGGATATATCCGGGGATCCCCAGTTAAGGGGTTAACTATCGATTACGAAATCTCTATTGTACACAGTGACCCAATAAAGAATAAGCCACTGTATATTTGTCCATAACTTTGGCAAATGTGAACAGATTTTCAATTTTTTCACTATTTCACTCCGAAATAAGTGAGGAACAATGTCATATATATATACACACACACACACACACACACACACACACACGTGTGTGTGTGTGTGTATATATATCTATATATATTATTTACTGTGCCATCAACGTGTAGTAGCACCCATGCTTGGTTCTTAGGTCCAGTCGGAGAGTGCAGTTGTTGGTCCCTCCCCCATCCAAGACCCCTAAGTTTGGGGAAAGATCATTCGTGCGGGGGAATCCCGCCCTGTGGAACTCTCTTCCAGACAATGTGACTGGAGCAGTCTCAGCTGGACTTTTCATTAGAAATTTGAAGACATCTATTTAATATTGGATATGAACTGTGTTAAGCGCTCTTGTTGTAGGCCTTAGCCTTGTCTACTGCGCTATATAAATTGTCAATAAATAAATAAATAAATAAATAAATGCCTAGTCAAACTAAATATGTGGTAAAATAGTGAAAACTGTCACATAAAGAACATAATTCTTAATTCCTAATTGCTCACAAAATGTTCTGAATTTAATAAATGAATTAAAGCAAAGTTATAACAAGTCAAAGCTCAAAGCAAATGCTTGAAGTGTCCTCCTCTTGCGCGAACACATGAACACAGTCATTTGCGCCATTCATCAATAGCAACACTGATGATGCTTTGTCCCAACTTGTCCCAGACGGTGATCAGTCGCTCCTTCAGTTCACTGACCTTGCAAACTTTGGTTTGGTAGACCCGTTGCTGCATTTCTCCCCAAACTCTTTAGTCCACGGGGTTCACATCTGGACTGCTTGGGGGCCACAGTTCTTATGGAATGAATGCAGGTGACTTCTGTTGCAGCAAGTCTGGAGCGCCTTGTGTGCTGGAGCACCATCTTGATAAAAGATGAAGTCGCCTGAAATGTCCCATATCACAGGCATAGTAAGTAAAATCTCGTGGATTTCTATAGCACCTTGGAAAGCAGCACAATAGTAGCTGCTTATTCTTAGGCGCACAGCCTTTCTTAAAATACCTATGGGAAAGGTATATGATCAGCCAGGAAATAGTCAACATCCAAAGGGCAAGGAGGCTAGGTTGTTACAGCTATGGAGGAAATGATTTAATATAAAATGAATAAATTATAGTAGCTCCTGCAACAACAGCACATCAAGGTAATAGGTGCCAGTGACCTTAACTCCAGGCTGCACATTCATTCATTCATTCATAAGTTATTACAGGGCGCAATTAAGACTAATGCGCCTCGGCTGATTCACTAAACAAGTATGTTTTTAGGCGGGAAAGAAATATTGATCGCGATTGAGTTTCATCCCGCAACGATGACAGAGCATTCCATAATGCAGGGACAAGCGCTCGAAATGAGCGATCTCCGATCCTGGTATGAGTACGAGGAGCCCAGAGGATCCGAGTCGAGTTGGACCATGTGTTAGTTGGTCGATTTCGGTTCCGATCACGTAACAGCACATAGATGAGGTCAGTTCATCAAGTTTCGATACGCCAACGGAAACCATTAGTGACTGACAGAATGTCGAAGGCATCTGCAGCAGACGCTCTGTGCCTCCCAGGCATGGTTACCATGAACACCCTTTCATCAGTAAACCAAATGAAGACATTATATGTGCTTTACATGACAAGGATTATATGTGCTATACATGACAGGTTATTGCTATTTTACCACTTATTATAGTTATACTGAGGTATGGGTGCTACACATTTTATATATATATATATATATATGACATTGTCTCCCATTTATTTCTAATAGCAACAAGTTATATATAGTGTGTAAAAGTAAAAAGAGGACCAATGTTTAACATTTAATATCACATCCGCGTGTGTAGTGATTTCAATAAAATTTATAGACCATATACCCGGGAATGTGTCTGATGTAATTGCCAAATTTCATGCTGATTAGTGTTGTTCTCGTTAACGATAACGATAACAAAAATAATCGTTAACGGAAACTAAAGATTTTCGTTAACGATAACTGTAACTATAACTAAAACACCTCAAAATAACTATAACTAATAATAACTGAAATGCTTGGACCAATAACTAACAAACAACGATAACTAAAACCTGCATAACTAATAATAACTGAAACCTAATAACGATAACTAACAAATTAATTATTTCAATTAAAGTTATTACGTACTTCCTTACTTTTACAATTCTGAAGTACTAACAACCTTTGGGCGGGTTTTTGGCTGCTTTCTTGGCCAATGGCTGCGGGTTTTGAAAAAAGTATCTGGCAACACGGCACTGTGCAAAAGTCAAAATTCTAAAATCTAAATATTTGAGGCATAGGCCTACAGTTCGTGATTTATCTGATTTACCGTAGGTTTTTTTTACCGTGATCCATGACAAAGGTTCCTAAAGAAATAAGCGGCGGCCGGCCGAATTCTAGCGTGATTTGGGACTTTTTTCAATATACAGTGGGCGAGAACAGTTGCGAATGCACAGTAGATGTAGAAGCGCACGGGAAGCAAAAACGTTGTGCTGCTCTGTTGAGTGGGAGAAATCCTACCAACCTCAAAAATCATATGAAATCACATCATGCCAAGGAGTATGCCGAGTTTACTTCTCGTGTATGTTTTTGCACATTCCAAAGAAGCAGTTTGTGTCTTCAGTTTTGGAAAATGAGCAAAACTTTGCTCTTTCAAAAGTCTGGAAATTCGGGGAAAACAACTGAAGCTTCACTTGAAAAGACTGGACCTTTGCAAAAACTATAACTAACTATAACTAAAACTTGACTAACTGTAACTAAAACGTTCTCAAGTTATATTTAGTTAACTATAACTGTAACTAAAACTAAAACTATATACAATAACTGTAACTAATAGTAACTAAAACTAGGTTGGCATTAACTAATTATAACTGTAACTAAAACCAAATGAATAACTAAAACAACACTAATGCTGATATCTTTAGTGTTTGCTGAAATATGGCCGAAAAACTAAACAATGGAATATAACAGCAGACGTTGGATGCGACGCTTGACTGTAACCAGACTTAAGGTCTTTTTTCACTAACGAAACATCCGACCTACTTGGCGCTGTGTGATCGGTTCCCGTCAGAACACTGAAGTTAAGCAACGTCAAGCACGGTTAGTACTTGGATGGGTGACCATTCCGGGATCTAGCCATGGTGCCGGCAGCCAACCAAGCCATTCATCGCTTAGGCATCGATAAATTGGTAGCAGCATTAAGCTGCAAAGGGTAAAACGTGGGTCTAGAAAAAGTAATGGCAACCTACTCTAGATTAATGGCACAAGCCATCTGCGTTGCTGCTTGCCTAGTAACCGGAGAGCAGCACAGCCCCTACACTCGAAATCGAGTATGGGACTACCTTTACCTTTTTTTACCTTAAAACATACCTGTTTGATTTGGCTTATCCCCCTTAGATTGTTCCCACGCTGTTCTGACTGATTTTATGGACTGACCTGGCTCTAATTCAATTTGGATTTGGTGTGCCATCTGCTGATGCCCTGGGTATTATGATAGTGGCACCATAGAAGTTTATTGATTGATTGAATATGGCATCTTGCTGCTCCAAAAAGTGAAGACAGAGAAAAGAGTGACAGTAGTAAGTACACCTGGGGAGATTATAGAGAACAGGTGTTGCATACAGTATTTATAAGGCACAAACATGCACATTGGATCATCTGCGTGAACGATCCTTATGACAAGCAACATATAGCATTAAAGACAGTGAGCGATTACTATGACAGAGGAGTCCGTCAATTAGGAATGTGAACATGAAGTCTCATGATAACTATCCAGCAATCACAGATTTTCAACTTCACCTTGGTAAATCTAATGAAATTCGCTTGCAAACTTTTCTGCTATCCGGATTCCAGAATATTGGAAAGAAATCTGCTGTCGAAGTAATATATTGTGCTGGTGAAAATGCAAAAATCTAAGTACAGGACAGTGCGCATCTGAATTGTCATGTTTCCATGCAGAGGCCAGTGTTGTAAAGTATTTAAATACCTTAGTATTTAAATACTATTTAAATACTTTGTCCAGTATTTAAGAAAGTATTGAAATATCCATCCAAAATTATTTAAATAGTATTTAAATACCATACAGCATTTGGATGTATTTAAGAAATTTAAATACTTTTGATTTATTGCAATTTTCACGTGCACGACTTTCTATTATTTCGTCAGTCGTTTTTACATTTTCTTGTTGAACATTAATTAGACCTACATTGACATTGGTAGAAATAATTTTAACTAACATTTCTTTACACAAAAATACGGTTGTGGCGAACCAAGTGTCAAATACATTATCAAGTATTTTAAAAAGTATTTAAAACTTATTTGTCAGTATTTAATACTTACCCCAGTATTTGGGTATTTAAATACTATTTAAATACTACCTGAGAACCAAGTATTTATGAAAGTATTTCAATACTTCAGTGAAGTATTTATTACAACACTGGCAGAGGCTGATACTGCAATGTTTTACATATACAGTGTTATACGTTCAAAGGGCTACACTAGAGCTGCCGTTCTTGATACAGGGGATGCAGATAATTATGTTCAAGCAGCTTATGTTTCCTTCCAGATATCAGGAGTGTTGTGTATAAAGAGAAAAGTGCAAATCATAGATGCAAAATCATTATGCAGCAAAGACATGGCAACCTGCATTATTCAACTGCACGTGATCACTGGATGTGATCATAACTCTGGTTTTTACAGCGTAAGCAAAGCAGTTGTTTCATGTCGAATTGAAAGTTGTAAAGAGGCACGTGACCTGTTAGCATCATGTGACTTGCTGACTTGGAGAAGTTTGTAATGTGATATGTGTACTGTGACACGAAGAGAACTTTTGCTAAAAAGCGAGCAGCTAAATGGAGAGCGCAGACGAAGAAATGTACCAGTAGACTTCCTCCGGACTCTAACAGTCTTCAGCTCCACTTGAAATGGACAAACTACCTCAGTTTCATATAGAAACATCCAATCAATCAATGTCATCCTTCACCTCTCTAACACCGATGGAAATTGGTTGATGGCCTGTGTTTGACAGTCCGCTATGACCAACCAGCTCTTCCTTTGTCACTGCTACTTGTTTGTGTCAACACAATTGACAATGATGAACAGAACATGGACAGTGACTCTGATGATGAGAATGAATATGTTAATGTCAGTGATTGTGACTCGATGGATAACAGTTATGCAACAAATTATTGATAGTGAAAACGACACTTAATATTATAACCCAACGCTTAATCATTTGTGTAAATATGCATTATGTTGTTTCATATGACAACAATGTTAACGCCTGACAAACTATTTTTAAGATGTTTCTCTGGCACTGGTTTTATGGTTGATGCAAAAAATCTAATAAGGCGGGCGGCAACCTTTTTGAAATGTAATGTAGCAAAATTTTGCATAACCATCTTATAACAAGTGTTATTGCTAACCTCCATGCAAATTTGATCAAAATTGGTCAAAAATTTTCAACAGTTATTTAACTTAATCTTTCGGTATATATCCATTGGCGGACATCTTGGATTTTGGACTCTTGCACAGTTACGGTAGCTGCCAAATTTGAGAAGGACATAAGAGCTAAAACTTCTTCTAATAGTCTAAGGTACATGAATCAACAATAAAAAGGTAGGAACAAAATGGTCATGGATACCATTTAAATGGCTTTCAGACGACTCTCTGATGAGTCAAATAGTGAAACATTTTGAAAATCAGTTCACATTTGAAAAGTTATAGACAAAAACACAGAGACATGATTTTTATTGGGTCACAGTGCATAAACCTAAACCGGGTATCTGGACGTTTCATCACAGGACGATTCATCTCAGGACGATTCATCTCAGGACGATTCAACACGGACGATTCATATCAAGAACTATTCATCTCAGGACATTTAATCAGGACTATTAATCTTAGGACTATTCATCTCAGGACTATTCATCTCGGATAAAGTTACAAGGGTTAGAGTTATGAATCGCCTTGAGATGAATAGTCCAAAGATGAATAGTCCTCCTGATGAAACGTCCGGAGATGAATCGTCCTTGATAAGAATCGTCCTGAGATGAAACGTCCAGGGGTGACCAACAGGTGCCAACGGAATGTGCCTGGCAGTGTTATTTAAGTTATGGTTTTTCAGTTTCAGTTGTGTTTTATTCAGTTTAAGTTACGGTTACAGTTTACTTTTATTACAGTTACTGTTAATAGTTAATGATTTTTCTGTTATAGTTACAGTTAAAGTTCTCTTAGTCTCATATCCCATTTCATATTATTTAATAAAAATACAAGGCAATATGCACCAATTTGCACCATATGTTAAAATTTGTTTCCGGTTGCTACTTGCTTTCTGTATTTATAAACATAGTACTCAGTCAATTGGAACATGTCCATAGTTAGTATAAGCTTACTGGTTCACCGGGAAAGCAGGCCTTGAACAGAGAATATTTCTCTTCTCCTGCTTCTCCCTTTAGTTTCCAAATTATTTAAATGTCAACATTTTTCAAATATTACTATTATGATGTTATTATTACTACTATGATCTTTACATGTAACACTGGTCAACAAATTTTATGCAAGTTTTTGTTTCCTCTACAAATTTTGGTGAAACTAATAGATTTTGACTTGCTGAACACAAATATGTAATTAGAATTTCTGTATCACGTAAGGTTTTTAAGAAATCGACAATTTAGCATTTAGTATTGTAGCGTCTTCTGCAACCTAACCCTACAGAAGGATCTAGGCAATAATGACAAGACATGAGAAAATTAGAAATGTTTTGCTGTAGATTTTCGTTTGTAGTCACTGTCCTGTGCTTCACGTATCAGTGACCAACAGTAGTCTCCGAGCATAGACGGTCTCCACTTTCCCTGGTAGCGTTTCTCGATGCTGGCAATGTCTTTGTGAAATCTTTCACCATGTTCATCACTGACGGCGCCGAGATTATCTGGGAAGAAGTCCAAGTGAGAATGAAGGAAGTGTATCTTCAGTGACATGTTGCATTTCATTGCCTTGTAAGCTTGTAGCAGATTTCCAACTTGTTCAACATAGTTTGACGCCTTGTAGTTGCCCAGAAAGTTAGCAACAACATCCCTGAAGGCTGTCCAGGCAACATGCTCGGCACCCTGCAGAAGGCCCTCAAAGTGGCTGTCCTTGAGCATCTCTCGAATCTGTGGGCCAACAAAAACGCCTTCTTTTATTTTAGCATCACTGGTGCGTGGAAACCTTTGTCGTAAGTATGTAAAGGTTTCACTTTCTTTTGTTCATTGCTTTGACAAAGTTTTTCATTAACCCAATTTTGATGTGCAAAGGTGGGAGATAAATGTTCTTCGGATCAACGAGAGGATCATGTTTAACGTTCTTCTGTCCTGGAACCAAGTCCCTGCGAGGTGGCCAGACCTTTCTCACATAATGTGAATCTCTAGCTCGGCTGTCCCACTCGCAAAGAAAGCAGCAGTACTTGGTGTAGCCTAGCTGCAGACCGAGTAGAATTGCAACAACTTTCAGATCTCCACATATATTCCAGTTGTATCTCGAGTATTCTGTGTGTTTCAATAACAGCTGCATGTTCTCATATGTTTCATTCATGTAAGCAGCATGCCCAATGGGTACTGAAGGGTATGAATTGCCATTGTGCAGCAAAACAGCCTTTAAACTTAACAGCGAAGAATCAACAAAAAGTCGCCATTCGGATGGATTGTGCTTACAGCCGAAAGCAGAAAGCAATCCATCGATGTCAATGCAAAAAGTAAGACTGTCGATTTTTTGAAGAATCGAGTCAAGTCTTCATGCCGCTTTCTTAAATACTGAAATTTTTGTACCTGGAGAGAGCAGATTCCATCCTTGCAACCTAGATCCAAGCAATTCTGCTTGATTTCTTGACAAATCTAAGTCTCTGACCAGATCATTGAGCTCTGCCTGAGAAATCAAATGAGGATTGCTGGATGTCGATGGCTCAAACTCTGAGTCTTCCGTAGCTGAATCATCAACTATCTGCAGCATTTCATCTGTCTCTGCATGCTCGTCCTCGTCCTCCAGTGTCCAAAACTCGGGGGGTTGGAACAAGAAGACTCTCGGCGTGTGGAACTGGTCTCATTGCCGAGGCAAGGTTAGGATACTCAATAGACTTCCTATTCTTTGAAGAAAATCCTGTAACATTCGTCATGCATAAATAGCAATCCGTTACATGATTATTCTGCTCCCTCCATATCATTGGTATGGCGAATGGCATGGATGGACGCTTACCTGCAAGCCAAGCTCGCAGACTGGTAGCACAAGATGAACAACATATATGAGGTGCCCATACTTTGTCCTGGTCGCCAATTTTGCATCCAAAATATAACTCATATCCTTTCTTTATGATTGCTGTCATACTCCGCTTCTGTGATTTCAACGTAAACTCTCCACAGATGTAGCAGAACGTGTCACTGCTATTGCGACAACGACGCGACATTTCAGAAACTTTAATTAAATTAGTTAATATATTCAATTCACAGCCTTTAACTAAACAGTTAAATCTCATCAAATAGAAAGACTGCAGCTGCTTCCTAGTGCTGCTTGGTATTTATATAGGACTGCGTAACCATAGCAACAATACATGCTAGGCGTGTAGTCTTGAAGACAGGTTTGGGCGCGTCTGGGCATGTCTGGACATGCCTAATTATACTAATTTTCAAAATCCGTGTAGTTAAGTTAGTCAGGAGTGCATATTACATCTGTTATGGCGGTCACATAAGATTCTTGCCTAACCTGAATACCCATAACTCAGATAACTCTCGAAAACCACGATTTAAAAATTCTTATAATTTTAAAATTTAAAATCAGCTTTTTCTCAAAAAACCTACGTGATAGGAAAATTTCAAAATTATTCCTGTAATCAGCATGACAAAATCTACCTGGAACACCAGAAATTGCACAGGAAACAAAAACCTTGTTGACCAGTGTAATCATTGTGATGATGTTATTATGCACTTATTTGGAAAATAATAAACTAATTTTGATTTGAATTTGATTTGAATATACTTGTGGAATTTCCCAAATCAGTCAGATCAGCGTGAACAATGAAATGTAGACCACTTAGACTAGTGCACTTGCCCATTCAGCAGCCTGGCGTGACCTTGTCCAGTTCACTAGGTGCAATTTAGCTCAATAACAACCATGTTTATATGAGGTCTGAACTTTAGTCCTGAATCGTGACCCACAAGTACAGCTGACACAGAAGACCATACTACTGATAATAATCATACTTACTTATAAAATTATTTTTCAGTTTCAATAACTTTTCTATTTCTTAACTTTTCAACTTTATTCTATTACAGTTATAACATAAGTTATTAATCACTTTTCAGTTAGAGTTACAGTTACAGTTAACTGACATTTTTTCCAGTTATTTGGTGTTTTCAGTTAATGTTATAGTTAACTTGAAGAACACTGGTGCGCACCCTACTCATGATGATACGTATATTGTGACAAACCACGGCGGGGTGTGTCTCTTCTATCGTGCGACATATAAAGCACTCAAAATCGACACCCCTGTCTACCCGACCTTTAAACACCTCTGCGTCCACCTTGGCGGTGGTGGACTGAACCTGCTCATCATTGTAATGTATAGGCCTGGTTCTCAGCGAGCAACTGATAGCTCGTTTCTTAACGATATCGCCGACCTGCTAGAGAAAGTCATCACGTTCATGGCGCCACTGATACTCCTTGGCAACTTGAAGCTTCACCTCGATATGCCAGGCAATCCTCTGTCGGCCAAATTTGTTTCGCTTCTCGACATATGCGGCCTGAAACAGAGGATCTACTCACCGACACATTCTGCGGGACATACACTTGATGTCATCATCACCTGACAGGACGTTGATGTCCTAAACTTATGCGTCGATCCACCCGGGATTCTCTCATATCATTCTCTGATCACTGCTGCATTATGCCGTTCTGACCGGGACAATCATACAAGGGTACACTGCGTTCAACGTCGCTCATGGCGTTAATTCAACATCGATGCTTTCTCCTCTGACCTTCATCAGCTCGTCGAATCGGTCATCCAGTCCCCCGTACCTGATGCCAATGGCCTCTTCTCGCTTTACGACACTGCCATGAGAAGTCTGATTGAGAAACACATGCCACTTCGAAACGTCCAGACATCCAGACATCACTCTGCTCCATGGTTCAACAAAGATTGCCGCGCTGCTAAAGCCAAGTGATGCCAGCTTGAAAGACATTACAGGCGACTCCTGACGCCTGATACACTGGAGGCTTGGCGACTACACTCAAGAACAGTCCGGCAACTTTTTCAAGACAAGTTCAAGCAGTACTGGATGCGGGAAATTCAAAGCTGCAGAGGAAACAGTCAGGCGATATGGGTTAAAGTCTATCGGTTAGCCAAACCGCCTCTGACCTCTGTATCACACTTCAAGGTCAACGACTTTGTCACCTATTTTACGGATAAGATTGCTCGAATTCGTGAGCAGACAACTAATGCACCTGAGGTGGAGATCATTAACCCCTTAACTGGGATCCCCGAGCCCAGCTCATCCGTTATCTGACGTTATTTGGGTCCAAAGTCCGGGACATGTCCTGGAGGCTTCTTAGTGGTTCGTCAATAGTGGGTCAACGTATCAGATACATTTTATGCCAGAAATCTCTTTAGTATCTATCCATTCGATAGATGACACCTTTTTTAGTGTCAGTAGGGCTCGTATGTCCCAAGTAATAGGTACTCTTTGGGACCAGGGTGTAGAAAATACCGCCGAGAAAACCAAGGTCTGTTCGGTTTAGAAGTAATATACCTCTACCAAATGTAGTCCGATTTTCAAAATTTTTGATTTACACTGACATTCCCCTACAACTTTGCCGCTGACACAAGTGGGGTTACCACTGAAATATGTTTGCTACGGAGCTTAGACAATTTTTTGGGGGGGAGGTGCTATTTTGGGCCGTAAAGTGGACCCTACCCCCAAACTTTTTTGGCACAGATGGCTAGAAAGAGCAATAAAAAAGCTAAAGAATGGCGTATACCACGTCTTCTTAGCTTTCATATAGCCGGAGATATAGTAAATTTAAAAATTACTTTATTCAGTTTTCAATAATTTCCCAACACTTTAACGACATCTGAAATTGAAATCTCCGGTTAAGGGGGTTAAAAGACACACCCGGCCTTTCTCTTTCTATCCAGTGACACCAACTGATTCCGGTGGGCGCCGTCATGGCTGCCCCGCGCACGTTTGTGTGCGCTTTGGATTTTGTCGCCGTTTTGGTTTTATCCGATGTTCTACGAGCGGACTTTTGCATCGACTCGTTGGTTTTTCGAGGGTCTTCTGCAGTTCTTCGCTTTTTAACGTAGTTCTGAACGTTTCGAATCGGTCATCGTTCGTAGAAAGCTCGCCAAGGTCAGCCGCTAATGGCTGCCGCGTGGTACAGCGCGACCGAGAAGGGATGTTTTCCGGACTTCGTTGAATCAATCTTCGTCAGATTCACTGATATCGGCGACGAAACATTTCTCTCGGAAGACCGCCCTTGGATTTCGCCGCCAGGGAATACTTCTGACTGATTGGGGCGTCCGTCTTCGGGTCCGCCCATCACCGTCGGTCTCCTTGCGGGAAATTCTTCTATCAATCTCGTGGACCAACATCTTCCGTTCTGCGCTGACGTCGTGGTGGTTGCAGTTCTCCAGTGAAAGACTGCTTCTTACGACTGCACCGGACTTCTCAGTCGCGAGTTTTGTTTTTCTTCATCCGAGCGGACTTCAACATCGCCATCTTCTGTCCACCATTGACATGTCAGCGTTGTCAAAGCGCTTTTGATTTTGGTACTTAACCATGTTACAGCGCTATAAAAACTGTCTTAGTAATAATAATAATAATAATAATAATAATAATAATAATAATAACTGAGATCAAAGCTCTGTTATCAAAGTTGCCAAACAACCAATGCTCGTTTGATCCGCCTACCTGGTTGTTACATGAGGTTGCCGATGTCATCGCTCCTCTCCTTAGTGTGATGTGCAACACTTCTTTGGACAATGGAAACTGTGCCGATGCCTGCAAATCGGCTACCGTCCTTCCCTGCTTGAAGAAGCCAACATTGGATCCAGGAGATCTGAAATCTTTTCGAGCAATTTCCAACTTGAGTTTTGTGTAGAAGCTCGTGGAGTGAACAGTCGTTGCTCGATTTGCTGAGTTTTCCGAGCACAATCACCTTTTACCAGTTCATCAATCTACATATCAGCAATTTCACAGCAGAAACAGCAGTGATCAAAGTCCACAACGACCTCGTGCGTGCCATAGATGATGGCAAGGTCACTGCACTTGTACTACTTGACCTCAGCTTGGCTTTTGACACGGTGGACCATGACACTCTGCTTCATGTCCTGGAGAAACGTTTCTGAGTCAGCGGAGTACCCCTTAGCTGGTTTCGTTCTTACCTCACTGGACACGAGCAGACATTTCACCACCTCAATGATTCCTTACGAGCTTTGTCTCTTGAGTGCTCTGTGCCCCAGGGCTCGTCTCTGGGACTGATTGCTTTATTTTGCCCTTATATTTCAACGCCACGATCTTCGCCATCATATATTTGCTGATGATAAACAGATACACAACCATGTGGACGTTAAAGATGTTGGTCTTGCACTTGGTCGTCTCCAAAATTGCATCACAGAGGTTCAAGGGTGATGTTCCTCACGACGATTGCAACTTAATGCTTCCGAGACTGTGCTTGCATGGTTTGGCTCGGCTCACATGCTAACATGCTTAAGCTGTCTAACGCCGATTGCAGCCTAGCACTTCAGGGCTCCATTGTTCGCCCTTCTTCCATCATCAGAGACCTCGGAGTCAAGTTTGACAATGAATTGACCATGAAGCAACCTGTTGGACAGTTAGCCAAGAGCTGCTTCTATTACATATGACGCATCCGCCAGATTTGTAGAATCGCTGGTAAAGAAGTCACCTCACAACTGGTTTCCGCGTTTATTCTGCCCAGACTAGGCTATTACAATTCTGTTCTTGCCGGCCTTCTAAAGTCTACACTGGCCGACCTGCAGAGTGCAGCACATACAAAATGCTGCTACACGTCTGGTGCTGGAACTGAAACCTCGAGACCATGTCACTCCGGCGCTTCGTGAACTTCATTGGCTTCCAGTCCAGTCACGGATACAACACAAACTATGCATGCTGATGTTCTGTGCACGGAATGGTCTTTGTCTGACCTATCTGGCCGATTTGCTCCAGCCAACATCAACTGCCAGTGGTAGACCAGACCTACGATCAACCATCATCATCATCATCATCATCATCATCATCATCATTAGAAGCACATGGTCGGCGGGGGCCGTTGCGCCACCCCTTGACCATGACCCCGCCGAATGGCACGACTCCAGAGAGTAGATGAAATCTCGCTGGTCTGGGAACGGATGTGGTCGATCCATCTTTTCCTGGGACGACCAGGACAGCGCTTCCATGATCGGTCAGGTGGACGACCGATGGATAGGTCGACATGGCAGAGGAGGGCTTGATGAACAGGAACTGTCTCTTCGAGGCAGGCTGCATGTCCAAAAATGGCAAGGCGGCGCCTACTTATCAGTTCATTGAGTGATGGTAATCCAGTCCGCGAGGATATCTCCGCATTGGTAATGAAGTCATACCAACGTACTTCAAGGATCTGACGTTGGCACCTCATATGGAAGGCTTCCAACTTCCTTACTGCCGAGGCGAGTAAAGTCCAGGTCTCGGCCGCGTAAAGTAGGACAGACAGAACAAGTGTCTGGTACAGACAGAGCTTGATGGCCAGAGAGAGACGTCTGTCCTGCCAGATATTATGCAGAGACAACATGGCAGTAGAGGATAGGGTGATGCGTCTGGTCAGATCTTGATGACAGTGTCCATTGGAGGACTGCACGCTACCAAGGTATGTGAAACTGTCCACTGACTCAACGCACTCCCCATCAACCACGATAGAGGGGGGCTGTGATCCACATCCTAGGTTCTGTAACTTGGTTTAGTCCAGGAAACCTTCATACCAAGTGGAGCAGAAGCATGGCTGAAACTAGAGAGGTATTCAGAGGCATTGGTAGCAGAAGGTAGAAACAGAGTTGTATCGTCTGCATAGACCAGGTCTGTGAAGCGGTGTGACCCGACACTAATGCCATGGTTCACAGACATGTGATCTAAGAGCCAGTCGATGGCAATGCAGAAGAGGATTGGTGCGAGTATACAGCCCTGTCTCACACCAGATGTAGTTGAGAATCGAGCAGAGAGATTTGACCGACCCGGATGCTAGCTCCCGTATTCTGGTGCAAATCTTCTATCAGATGGAGCAAAATATCTGGAATTCCTTTGGCGCGCAATGCTTTCCATAAAGCGGTCCGATCCACGGAATCGAATGCAGCCTTAATGTCCAGGTAGGTTACATTAAGAGGGCAGTCAAACTCCGGGTGTAATTCAACCTCTACCAGCCAATACCAGAAACCTCATCTTCGGACAGTCATGGGGCAACGAGCCTTCTCGCATGCTGGACCACATGCCTGGAACGCCCTTTCACCAGCACTACGGAACACAAAGTCGTACGTTGCTTTTCGCAACCAGTTGAAGACACATCTGTTTAATCTTGCTTATAATTAGATATATAATCATTGACATTGTAATGCGCTTGCTAATATTAATTGATTAGACGCAATATAAATAGCTAATTAGATTAGATTAGATCTTTCTAAATACATTTTATTGGTCTTATTTAAGCACACTAATATTGAGTCCTAAGAAAGACTCTTACTTTTAGTCCCTACGCTTAATTTAGTAAAATATTAACTCATTTTATGCTGTTTAATTGTAACTGTTACCAGTTACTACCAGTATGTAACTGCAGTGACTGCACTACTACTGTTGAAAACAATGATGTGCAAAAGGCACCAAAATGCTGATAAAATTTATAATGGCCCGCTTGTAGCTGATTACGTGACCGAGGCAGCCTCAGCCGAATCTTTCAGCAAGAACCTAAAAACATATTTATTTAAGATAGGTTTTGACTCCACCTGTTAAAGCGATCTTGTCTTCGACCTTAGTCTTGTCTATTGCGCTGAAGAAATTGTCTGGTAATAATAATAATAATAATAATAATAATAATAAAAGATTGGCCATCCCTGATGTAGAAAACCACAATTAATTTTCTTTCAAATTCTGTCTGGAAATTGAAGTCTAAACAAAGTTTCCCTCCACTGTTGACCTCATAGGTAAAAGTCCATATAACACACCTGTTAGTTATACATGTGAAAATATGGTAAATTTAAAATTATGTATGTTTATTGTACATAAAATTGCATGCATATAAAATATATTCCTATATGCACCAATACTTTGCACTGATTTTTTAAATGGAAAACAGTGCGTATTATAAGTAAGATAACAAGGTAGTTGTGATTTTATCTTTCACTTTCTATAGGCAATGAGCAATAAAAAAATAATTAACGAAATCATAATTACATTAATAGATAAAATAATAGATAAAATAAAGGTCAGTCATGCCTGATTTCATTATTGATGGCATCCAATTGTTCTTGAAGCATTAGTGCAAGCGTTTGAGCATTGGTATGACCTGAAGGAGACAGAACATCTATTCCTCCATACACATCGTCTTCAACCATCTCAGAATCACTAGCATCAAAAGCTTGCTGAACATTTGCTAGAATGTGTGCCTGCTGAAGGCGCTGCCATTCCTGTTCATTCAAAGTATTTATCTATCAAAAAACACATTTAAGTATAATATACTAAAAACACATTTAATTCAAACAAGATTGAAGATATTAAGCAATTCCAAAAATAATTTAATAATTAAATATTCAAAAACAATATTAACACATCATTCTTTCCTTAATTTTGTTTCAAAAGTCTGCCAAGTAATTGGTTGTACTGCATATATTGTGAAAAGTTGCACAAGCAAGAGATGCCGCTCTTAAATGACTAGATAATTGAACAGCATAGGTAACGAGATAGACATCAAAGATTTGTTAGAAAGACATAAAAGATTTTATTCTAATGTACAAAGTATTGTTAATGTACCGTATTTTCGCGCATATAAGACGCACCCGCGTATAAGACGCACCCGCGTATAAGACGCACCTGCGTATAAGACGCACCCGCGTATAAGACGCACCCGCGTATAAGACGCACCCGCGTATAAGACGCACCCGCGTATAAGACGCACCCGCGTATAAGACGCACCCGCGTATAAGACGCACCCGCGTATAAGACGCACCCGCGTATAAGACGCACCCGCGTATAAGACGCACCCGCGTATAAGACGCACCCGCGTATAAGACGCACCCGCGTATAAGACGCACCCGCGTATAAGACGTGGGCTTTGTTGATTTGTGTTAAAATAATTATGGATAAGACGAACCCGCATATAAGACGCACCAAAAGGCGCTCTCGGCGACCCGTCGGCGCTCTCGGCGACCCGTCGGCGCTCTCGGCGACCCGTCGGCGCTCCCGGCAACCCGTCGGCGACCCCTCGGCGCTCCCGGCGACCCGTCAGCGTCCCAGCGACCCGTCGGCGCTCTTGGCGCTCCGTTGGCGTCCCTGCAACCCGTCGGCGCTCTCGTCGACCCGTCGACGCTCCCGGCGTCCCGTCGGCGCTCCCGGCGACCCATCGGCCCTCCCGGCAACCCGTCGGCGCTCTAGACGACCCGTCGGCGCTCTCGACGACCCGTCGGTGCTCCCGGCAACCCGTCGGCGCTCCCGGCAACCCGGCTGCGACCCCTTGTCGCTCCCGGTGACCCGTCGGCGCCCCGTCAGCGTCCCAGCGACCCGTCGGCGCTCCCGGCGTCCCGTCGGTGACCCGTCGGCGCTCTCGGCGACCCGTCGGTGCTCCCGGCAACACGCCGGCGCTCCCGGCAACCCGGCCGCGACCCCTTGTCGCTCCCGGTGACCCGTCGGCGCCCCGTCAGCGTCCCAGCGACCCGTCGGCGCTCCCAGCGTCCCGTCGGCGCTCCCGGCGCCCCGTCGGCGCTCCCGGCGTCCCGTCGGCACTCCCGGCAACCCGTCGGCGCTCTAGGCGACCCGTCGGCGCTCCCGGCGCCCCATCGGCGTCTCAGCGACCCGTCGGCGCTCCCGGAGTCCAGCCGGGATCCCGCTGGCGCTCCCAGCGCCCCGTCGGCGCTCCCGGCGCCCCGTCGGCGCTCCCGGCGCCCCGTCGGCGCAGTTATTCATGTTCCAAAAAATTTAGATAAGACGCACCCGGGTATAAGACGCACCAAGGGGGCTAATTGTGTAAAAATTCGTATAAGCCGCGGCTTATATGCGCGAAAATACGGTATATAAAAGAGTCACCGCAGCAGGCAGGTAGACTCCACCTTATCTCAGAGCTACTGGCAGTATCCTGCAGCTGCCATCATTGTGCCATTATTGTGAATCTCTCTCCTACACAACTTTTCCAATTGACTCCATTTTCATTTATTTACTACACACTGGTTGCAGTGAAGTTAGAGCAATGAAGGCTATGCAACCCTCCTTCACTCAATCGTTCAGCTTTAGCCTCTATTTATTTCTGATGCTCAGTTTTCTTAATAAATTCTATTTACAACTATAATTAACAATTACATCATGAATTATAGCTATGCATTAATTCTTACTAGTATCAAACCACTTCTAGAATTCAATCACTTCCCACAACATTCAAATTTCACTGCAGGTCAATCCAAGATAGATGCCATAATTGCTCTAAGCTGGCTATCAGAGATCCAGAAAGAATTAAATCACCTGTTGCTGTTCACAACATATCTAGACATCAAAGCTGCCTTTGACTTTGTTAATTGTCATACACTATGAAAAATCTTATGCAGCAAAGGCATTCCTCAAATCCTGATGGACCTGATCATAGGTCTACACAACCATATTGGTGTAACCATTCAAATAAATGGGAAATTGCAATCGTGCTTCAGCGCCATGTAAGAAGTCAGACAAGGCTAGTAGAGAGCTGCTAGAGCTATATATGTTACAGTCAAAGTGTGAAATCATGCAATGTTGACATTGCCTGAAATTTTTAGGCAATGTCAACGTAAGCCGTTTCACTCGGGCAATGTCAACATTGACTGAAATTTTTAGGCATTGTATAACAATGCCTGAAATTTGCTCAGATTTTCTACACACTTTGCCTGAAATCTTTATCCGTGATGGAATAGCACTGTATATGGAGCTAATCACGCACCAATGTGTAACAGAACAAAAATTAGATCAGTTGCAAATTAGGGGCCGTCCATATAGTACGTATGCACCGAGTGGGAGGGGGCTTAAGATTTAGGCGATTTTGCGTACGGAAGCGTACGGTTGAGGGGGTCACGACTGAATTTGTATGTATGCACATTCAAATTTATAAATAGATAGAAGGATGGTATATTCACACAAACATTTGATATGAACAAAATTACTTTCTCACGGTCAAACAAAGGGTCCCAACTATTGTTCCCACGGTTATTTAAATATTAAAAACTTTTAATTTAATAGCAAATAAATGCTTTTTGGCTATGGCTAAAAATTAATTTTCACCGTGCAGGGAAGAGAAGGGGGGGTTTGCTAATTTGTACATATGCATAGGAGGGGTTAACCAAAATGTACGGTGTGCAACGGGGAGGGGGTTGAAAATATGACTTTTTGCATACATACTATATGGATGGCCCCTTAAACGTTGCAAGCAGTAATATAAAACAGTTCTGAGACATTAATAACTGCATAACTTCAACTGAAATAAAGGAACAAGTAGTAATATAAAACAGTTCTACAACATTAATAACTTCAATAACAGTCTAAACTTCAACTGAAATAAAGGAACAAGTAGTAATATAAAACAGTTCTACAACATTAATAACACACACACACACACATGTTACAGTCAAAGTGTGAAATCAGGCAATGTTGACATTTCACACTTTGACTGTGACATATACATTTTGGATGAGAATACTTGGGTTGCCGGTTAACAAATGGTTCATAAAGTCAATGGTGAGTATTCTCGTCATCAGTGTTGGGTACGAGTTAACTCAAGTGAGTTTAAATTAACAAAATAACTCGAATGTAGTGAATTGTAAGTTTGAGTTAACTCTTTTCAACTTTCATGAATTACGAGTTTGAATTAATTCATTATTTCTGTGATTTTGAGTTATATATGTCTTTTTAAAACTCACAAATTAAACTCATTTGCAAAATGATAAACTGTCTCACTTAAATCATAAAGACAATCAGTTATATCTGTACAACAGAAGATATACGATGGCGCTGATCTATGGTGGCGCCTATCTACGGTAGCCTGCACATGTTGTGTGTGCCTCGTTTCGCCGTCGTTTCTCAGCATTTGCTGACGCTCTGTCCATGAATTTTGCGCCGGACATGAGGACTGCTTCTCGTTCATCAGTTTGCTGAGGAGTTTTAGCCCTCCTCTTCTGTTTCGTGTCATTCTGGAAGTATCCAGTCAGTCTCACCGCTGCGGGCTGGATGCCGCCATGTTAGCTATTGTTGTAGCACCAGGCGGCTGTGATCAACTGCGTTCTGGACGTCGCTGGAGCCTCCATCTACGTGAGGGCTGCGTTCCGCTCTTCAGTTTCCGACGTGTCTCGTGCCGTCCTCTACCTTCCACGTCGGTCTGGAAGTTCAAGTCGGTCGCTTCCCGTCTAGTGTGCGCCAATGTCAGTCATTATTTAGTGGCTGCCGCGTGAAAATTCAGCTGATTTGCAGTTGACTGTCGTTCTGGACGTCGTCGGATTTTCCATCTTTGTCGGATTTGTCGATTTCAATGACGGAACTATCTTCTTGCGGAAGACCGCTTCTCTAGGAACACACCAATGGTTACATCTGCATGGATAACTCCTACTACCAACTCGCTGACTCTTGCATCATCTTCCGTTCCTCATTGGCATGTCAATGGGGCTACAGTGTCTTTGAAGGACCGCTTCTAAAGGACTCTACACCGGACTTCTTCGCGGCAGCAAAGTTCTTTCCATTATCACAGTGGATTTTAACATCGTCACCTTCTGACCTTCATTCACATGTCAGCGTTGTCAAAGCGCTTTTGATTTTGGATTTTAAACCATGCGTACAGAGCTATATAAATTGTCCTGGAATAATAATACAGTAAAACCTCTTTAGCTCACCACCATTTGTCCAAGATCAAACTTTGGCGAGAGGTGAATTGGCGGCTTAACAAATACAATACTCACTACTGAAACTACAGTAGGTTAGCCCCCCAGGGGGGCGGGGATGAGAATTTCAGGTGCCTTACGGATACCAGTAGGGACGGGTCAGCTCATGAACAAATGACAAGTTGCTACACTTCGTTTCACGCATAGACGGCAGGTCGGCCACGAGAAGCTGTAAACTTGTAAAGGGAATGCCTCTAAGCTAGTAGGCTGCATCTGTGTTTCATAATGTTGATGATGAAGACCAGAGAACCTGCTGCTGATGTAATACATCATCATATACAGGTGAAAAGTTCTGAAAACCGATCTGCTGCCACAGGACGGGCAGGGTTGGCCGTTGCAGAGTGGGGCGAGGTTGGGGGAGCGGGGTTGACTGTCGCGGGGAGGGGTAATACCCATATATATACGACCCCTCCTCGTGCACACCTCTACCACAATCTCTTCACCAGTCATTAGCTGACAGGTTGATAGTTGATTATCAACACAGATGTATTCATCGGAGAGGGTCATTAATAGTGTAAACATTAGGTTAGGAGCTTGGCCTAAACAGTCAAACAGGTAACCAAAGTTGCAATGGCAAGCTAAAGAGGTAGAAATAAATAGGCATGGAATTCTGAAAGTTGTGGCAGGTGCGAGCAGCGAGTTTGGCGACCTAACGAATTATTTTACATGAGTGGAAATCCGTTCTTGATCCATCAATGGCGAGAGGGGAGTTTGGTGACCTAAAGAGGGGCGAGCTAAAGAAGTGTTACTGTATAGTTGGTTAGTAATTAATCAAAGTTATATGGGTATGACTAGTCATTGGATCGACAATAATCTTGTGCGACATTTAGTAGCACTGTCATTTAGACATTTCATAGGTAGTCACACATTCAGGGCCTCCGAGAGAGGGGCAGGGGGGCAACTGCACAGGGGCCCGGCGGTCTGGAGGGGGCCCGGGCCGATGATGAATATCTATAATTAACAATAAAATGAGTAATAACACTAAAGAATGGTTAAGATGTTAGCTCAGCACAGGGGCCTGGCGAGCGCACAAGGGGGCCTGGGACAGTGCTACTAAAAAAAAAAAAGGTCGTCAACACTTCATAAACGCCTGACAAGCAAAAAAAAAGGCCGTCAAGAAATTAATACTTCTCAAGGGCCCATCGCCCATTCTGCACAGGGGCCCGGAATTTCTCTCGGAGGGCCTACACACATTTGCCACAATTGCCGATGCTATCACTGCAGTCTATCAGTTGAGTACAAATTATTTGATTGAAGTTTCAAAGCTGACAAATGACATAACTGATGGTGACAGTAATTTTTTGAAAGCAGTTGAGGTTTTTCAGGAACATGAAGAAGATGAAATAGAGTTGTTAGTATTGACTCTATTATTAAAATAGAAGAGTATGACGATGCTCAGGATTCAGAATAGAATGTTAGAGTACTTCCGAAACAACAGAGATGTTGTTCACTTGCCCTCAATATTGTTTCATCTGATGCTGATAAGGCAAAGTCAACTCCACCGTACAGCAAAGTGAGTAGACAGTAAAATTCAGTGATGGCTAAATGTCAAGCTACCTCAATGTTAAAACAGCTTCCACTATTGCTACTTCAATAGTCCACTCTAAGTTGTCTAACTTAGAGTGAACTACTTTTTTTAGTTGAATTGCAGTAGTCTTACTGCAACTCACTGTCTCGCAATCTTCCAAAAGCATCCATATGTAAACTCCAATCAATTCAAAGTGCGTTAGCTTGTGCAGTTACCAAATCAAAAACTTCCGTCATATTACACCATTACTCAAATCGAATCTATGCACTGGCTGAAAATAGCAGAATGCATCAAATATGAAGTTACATTGATGACTTATAACTCACTTTATACATCAAAACCAGCCTACCTATGAAATCTACAAATAATGCCACAACATTATCGATTCATTCAATTTTCTCATGTAACTCTACTTCGTTCTCTGAATCAGTCATATCTCAAAATTTTCAACTATGCTTTTTCATATGCCACGCCAGAACTTCAATCAAAGAAAGGAAGCTCCAGATGTTTGGCCATGTCAGTCGAATGGAGGAGAAGAGAATTCTGAATGTTGCAATGGAGAGAACAATGGAGGGAACACACCCTCCTGGAAGGCCCAGAAGACGATGGTTCAACGACATCAGAGAGTGGACGGGATTAAATCTTGGAGAGGCAATACATGCGGTACTAGACCGCGAAAATTGGAAAAGAATCGTTCAGCATGCTACTGGTCTCGACGGTTCCTGAGGGGACTATGAGCTGATGATGATGATGACACCAGAACTTCACTTCTGGCTACAAGCCTACAACATCTCAAGTTTTTCTATCTAAACTGAAAACATTCCTCTTCAAAACATCATTTCCTCCATAGCTGTAACATCCCAACCACAATGACCCTTTGGATTAAATGACCCTGTATAAATTACCCCAACCTTTGGCTATAGCTACTGTAGGTACTCGCGGTAAAGTCAACCTCACTAATAGGTCGACCCTGTTTTTTGGTCAAAAATTATGTAATTTGCATGACCCACGTATAAGTCGACAAGGAAATTTAGGAGCTTACAGATATGTTGAATTATCTAAGAATAGCCGATCTGCACTGAAATTGAGTCAACAAACGGATGAACAGGTCAAAAGTAGGCCTATTTGCAGTACACAGAGGTCGCCTGCGCAGTCAAACAGACAGCCGCTCTCCTCACCTCCCCCTCCCAACGTCTCCATGCTGTTTACAGGTCAGAAGTATGTGTTACACAGAGGCCAAGGTCGCCCGCGCGGTCAAACAGACCGCTGTTCTCCTCACCTCTGCCCTCCCAACATCTCCATGCTGTTTACAGGTCAAAAGTATTTGTGTTACACAGAGTTACACAGAGGCCAAGGTCTCCCGCACGGTCAAACAGCTTAAACAAACAGACTGCCGTTCTCCTCCCCTCCCCTCCCAACGTCTCCAATCTGTTTACAGGCAAACGGTCATTGGTTTGAGGTATCTGTTGTCCACAATGTCTGTTATACTCTGAACGGAATCTGATTGGCCCAATCTATCACTGCTTAACAGTGCTCAGTTGAGAAATAAGGAGCCAGATGCCCACCTCCGTTTGACTGACGCGTCTTTAAATAGATACAGCATGACTTGACACTGTAATGCATTAGGAATTGTGTTTCTTCACAAAAATTCTTTGGAAAATTGCATTGACTCACAGATAAGTCGACTTGGTTTTTTTTGTTTTTTTGTGAATTTTAAGGCATAAATTACTCGACTTATCCGCGAGTATATATGGTACTTCATACTAAGATTAAGCACCTAGGAATAACAAGCCACAGTGGTGCTGCTTTTGAAAGCGCTATAGAAATTCATGAGATTTTATTTACTTACTTACTTAAATAATGCTATTTACTTATATTTCATGAGTAAAACTATTTCAACTGAATTACGCATTACCATTAAAATAACATCAATAACACCAAATAAAATTAATACTCTACCTTTGTTGGATCTTCATGAAGAGACAAGTCGCGACCTCTCTGCATCCGACGTAAACTGCTACTGCCATCACCTTCATCAAGAGCAGCTTGGACAATTACGCTTGGCATGCCATAATATGGTTTCTCAGTCCTTCCCTTTTCAGTAAGTTGCTGTTCTCTTACTTCATTCATCTCCATTTTCAGTTCTGTCGTTTCCTTTTTATAAGATTCCAGCTGCTCTTGCACACTGCTCTAAATCGTACATTCATAAAAGAAAAGGAACATTTTCAGAATAAGAGACAAATGCAAAGAGATAATTCAAACTGCAAAAGAATGAAAATGAGCTACACAAATAGATGAGAAATTGGAAACAAGAAGCTGGTGTGGCACACTAACTATGTTTACAGCCTACCTTACTCTAATGATGAAGCAATCTAGTGAAAAAAGTAGGTAGATATGCACACTCACAAGGGCACATTTCAGAGGACTGAATACAGTACTACAATAAAATATTGACTACTGAATACTGTACTTAAATCTCATTTAAAGCGCAACACTTTAATGTGTGGCAATAAGAAGGGGCAGAAACGGGACAGCATGCATCTCTCAAAGCCTCTACGCCTCAAATGTCTACTAGGCCACTTACACTTACAGAGTGCCTAATAGACAGCCGAGTACCCGCCGGCAAAAGCGGGGTCCAACCGGGCAAAGAAACAACCAAGGATGCGAGGAGCATTGGGTGAGGGAGAGGACTAGTTGACCATCCTTCACACCACTGACTATGAAACTTCAACTGTGGATACACAAAAGGCAGCCACCAGACTTACACAAGACCGCACTAGATGGAGATCCATATCGAGGTTGTCAAGGCATGCAGAAGCATCGCTACGGCATTGATGATGAATAAGAAGTCATCCTCTTTATAAGAAATCAATTTTATCATCAAAATATCAAAAGAATTTGTCAGCGAGTCTATCAGTTAAAACTGACTTTAAAAAATTAATTTGATGCAACTGAAGGCAAAGTCCCATATTGATAAATAAGCTGACATAATAGTATGTGGCAGAAGTCTGACCAACCCTTTCTATCTGAACTTCTTCAAGAGTTCGCTGAATTTTTTCTAATTCAAGTGACAGTTGGTTCTTGTCTTCAAGTGCTTGCATCCGTTCCTTCAAATGAAGTTGAAGTCTCTCATTAGATTCTGTAAGTAACTTATCCACAGTAGCTGATAACCGCATATTGTGTTCTTCGTTCATTTTGTCTCTCTTTCGACCCTAAAAAGAAAAATATATCAAAACTGAAATGCATAATATTCATTCAAAACTTCATTCATTTTCCTTAGCTATATCTACCTATTGCCTAAAATAAGCTGGCAGAAAGCATGATGGTGATGACGATGATGAAGACGATGAATGAACTACACAAACAATAAATTTAAGACATTAAAATGAACAGGAAGGTGTCCCATTGGTGCCAATAGCCAAATTTTTAGGGAAATCAAAGATAACTGCACAAAATGATAAGTTTGATACAAAAGAACGCAAATTTTAAACTTGACTTTAAAGTTATCTAATTATTTAAATATTTTAACTAACATAAAGTCACATTCAAAGGACTGTTCAAATTTACCGTATTTTCACACCAAATCGCCGTGCCTTATAGAGGATTTTACAAGAAGAGGCCCTTCGATGCAGCCTATAATAGTAAATACAAATAGCAGGAGGCCCTCTGACATAAATAATTCTACCGGTAAGTATAAATCCGACACAGAGAGAGAGAGAGAGAGAGAGAGAGAGAGAGAGAGAGAGAGAGAGAGAGAGACAGACAGGAGAGAGAGAGACAGCAAAGAGAGAGAGACAGGAGAGAGAGAGATTGAGGGAACATTGTGAACCAGCCTCTCGGACCATTTAATTAATCCAGCTTTTAAGCAAGATTAGAAAGTAAGTAATTCGGATCATTCATTTAATGTATTTCTCACGCCCTGGGCTATAAAAATACTTGATCTAAATTAAATTTCTTCTTTTGTCTTCCTCTCTCTCCATCTCTGTCTCTCTCTTTCTCTTTCTCCCTCCTTCCCTCCGTCTCTCTCTCTCTCTCCTCTCTCTCTGTCCCTCTCGCCCTCCCTGTCTCTCTCTCCCTCCCTGTTTCTCCGTTGGGAATAACTTCATGTGTATATATAATGATACTGCAACATAAGGGCATGCAGCCTATATTCGTGTGCAGCTTATCTATGAAAATATTTACATGCCACTGGATTTCTGCGGCCTGTAAACATGGAGCGGCCTATAAACGTAAGCGGTGATTTGGCATGAAAATACGGTAATGATATTAAATTGAGTCTAACTAACCAGAGCTGAAATTCAATATAAAGGTCTCAATGCTCAGTCTGACAGTTTCTACAGCACTTGAGAAGCAACAGAGTCTATGCACCGGGTGTTTGAAAAGGGAGGTGCTATAAGATAATTTTTGGTGTCCATCAAAAGAAAGAAAACTGCTGTACTTTGGCCACATCATGAGGAAAACAAGCACTTGTTTGGAAAAGGAAATTATACAAGGTACAACTGATGGAAAAAGAAAACAAGGCAAACCCAGGAGCAGATGGACTGATGACATCATGCAATGGACTGGAAAGACAATGGAAAAGGCAATCCGAATGACAGACAACAGAAGAAAATAGGGCAAGCTCATCCGTAATGCGGCCTACCCATACAGCGAAGATGGCTGAAGACAAGAATGCTGCTATCAGACCTTATAAAAGGCACTAGCAACATTCTTCTGGAATGTCTGAAGGAAATGGAAGAATCTGCCAACAGAAGGCAGAGTTAGAGAGGATGAGTGTGCTACAGATATTTATTACAAGGAAGATGAAAGAAGACTGTGGGAAAAAACACAACACCAATGTTGAATTTAATAATTTTCAAGCAAGTGCCTAATGTCAAATACAAAGCAGCAATCTATGACAGAAGTTAAAATCTACTATAAAAAAATAAGACTGAAGGTAGCACTTTCCTCCCTCCCTCCTTCCTTCCCTCTCTTTCTCCTCAGAAGCACAATAACTCAGGATCAAGATATAGTTTAAAACTGACAAACAACAGGAACAATGAACAGAAAGACCACTAAAATCTTGTCTTTTCATTCATTCATTCATTCATAAGTTCATTTAAGGGTGCTATTAAGACTAATGCGCCTCAGCTGATTCACTAAACAAGTATGTTTTTAGGCGTGACAGAAATGTTGATCTCGATTGAGTTTCATCCCGCAACAATGACGGTAGAGCAGTCCAGATTGCAGGGGCAAGCACCCAAAACGAACGATCGCCAATTCTGGTATGTGTACGAGGAGCCCAGAGGATCCGAGTCGAGTTGGACCGTGTGTTAATTGGTCGATTTCGGTTCCGGTCACGTAACAGCACACAGTCTCTAGTCAGGTACTCTGGTGCCTCTGCCTGTAGACATTTATCAACCAGAGAAATGATCTTGAACCTGATACGTTGTGTCGCAGGTAGCCATTGAAGATCTCGTAGTACTGGAGTGATGTGCTGCCGTGATGGCGTTCGAGTAATCAAACGTGCGGCAGCATTTTGAGCAACCTGAAGCCTCTTGAGTTGGTTGTGTGTAATAAGGGCTAGAAGGCTGTTGCAATAGTCTAGACGTGAAGACACAAACGCATGAACGAGAGCTTGAGCTACCTCCGGAGTTAGAGGGTCGATAACAGCACGTAGCTGACGCAGCTGATAAAAACTGCTCGAGACAACTTTGCTAATATGGTCTGATATAGTCAGATTCTCATCCAAAATCACTCCAAGATCTCTAACGGCACATGATCACTTGATGCTAACTTTACCGAGAATTAGCTCTTCGACATTAGCTTTCGCTGTCTGTCTACTGTGACCTAATATAATGAACTCGGTTTTTGATGCAATAAGTTTTAGCTGATTTCATTCAAGCCACTTTTCTATATCGGCTATGCAGTTGGACAGTAGCGGGACGACGTTCTGGAGATTGGCTGCATTGCAGCTGAGAAAAAGCTGGATGTCATCAGCACATAGATGGAATAGCAGCTAGTGGCGGTTGATGACTTCTTTTAGCCAGCCAATGAACATTATGAAGAGTAGTGGGCCAAGGACGGAGCCCTGAGGTACTCCGCAGCTAACTGGCCGAAGGCCGGACAGCTGGCCTCCAAAACGGACCTGCATTTCAGTCGGTAAGATACGATTTGATCCATATGAGGGCGGCTCCACTGATGCCAAAACAATGCTCTAGTCTTTGGAGAAGACTGTCGTGGTCGACACAATCGAAGGCTGCAGTTAGATCCAGAAGGACAAGTGCAGTCACGTGCCCTTGATTGGCAGCTTCAAACACTTCAGACAGGATGCTGAGCAGGGCAGTTTCAGTAGAGTGATGACATCTGTAAGCTGATTGTTCGATAGGCAGAGAATGGTTCTCGTCTAGATGGGATCTTAGTTGATTTGCTACGATCCATTCGATGATCTTTGATATAAAGGACAAATTTGATATAGGACGATAGTGTGATATTTCTTGAGCATCAAGATTATGTTTCTTTAATTTCGTCGTGATGATCAAGCGTTTCATGGTTCTAGGGACCAATTCCTGGGCCAACGATGCATTCTCTATCGCTGTGATAGGTCCTAGAAATACGTCAATTCCCTCTTTAATAAGGAAAGTTGGGACAGGATCGAGCTCGAAGGACTTCATAGGAGACTCCAAGATAATTCGTTTTACTTCCTCCGTGGATACAGCTGAGAACATTTGTAAAGTATTTTCAGCGACATCTTCGTCATCTTCTTCTTCCGCTTCAGGTGGCGGACGGGATTCATCAACTAATCCATGGACTTTCTCAACCTTCGCCAAGAAGAAATCAGCAAAACTGTCGGCTGAAAAATAGAATGGTCTTGCTCTAGCATCGTATTCCGTGCAAGTAAATGCGATAGCAAACTCCAGAGCTTGGCTGGCGATTTGCCTTCTTCCTGGACGCGTCGTGCCCAGTAGCTGTTTTTCTTGGTATTGAACAGTTCTCGTTTGAGCGACAAAGCAGCAATCCATTTATCTCGATCCGCATCAAGTCTTGTGGAATTGAATATCCTCTCGAGGCGACGAGTAGTACGGCGTGCCGCAATACAATCATCATCAAGCCATGATTCAGGCTTGCATCGCCGTATGCATATGGTGTGCAGGGGTGCAAACCTGTCCGCAAGCGCTCATAGAGTACTATTGTACAATTCAGTCATATCCTCAACTGGCTGATCTGAGCTCAAGTTTCCAAGAGCGCTGTCTTTGATGGCCTGAAAAAACATCAGACGGTCGACCTTCCTCCAACTCCTGACCTGCCTGTATGTCATAGGCATCGATTGTGATGGAAGGTCTATGATGGATGTGATACAAGCGTGGTCAGAGATGATAGCAGGGGGATCGACCTCTAGTTCTACCTTAGGGCCATGCTTGTAAGTGACAACCACATCAAGGGTTGCCTGAGCCCGGTGCATGGGTGCATGTACCCATTGCACTAGCCCGAAAGTGCTAACGATCTCCTGAAGCTTTTTGTTATCTGGATCTCCAGGATCCTGAACATGGATATTGAAGTCACCTCCTACAGCTGTAGCGGTTGAAGTACTAGCTCCTCGATTACTGAAGTAAGTTCATCATAGAAGACCTGTGTAGGTCTATAGACTAAATGTATAGCGAGAGGGCACCTGCCTGTGTTTAGACAAATGCAAACTGCCTCGAATGCTGTTGTGTAGGATACGTCGATTTCCGTGGTTGAGTAATGCAAGCGTAGGAAGATTGCTACTCCTCCCCCTTTGCGTTCAGATCGTGCTTTCTCGAACGTAACATAATCAGAACTGCAGATCAACCTTAAACTGATATCGTCCGATTGATGGTGCCATGTCTCTGAGAGAGCGAGGATATCATAACCTCATTCGTCGATCAGTTCACGTACGGTTGTAGTTTTATTCGTCAGTGATTGTACGTTCAGCCATCCGATCTTAACTGCAGACGTGGTCGACTGACGAGAGCTATTCCCATGAATAGACAGTTTGACCTGACCTGCTTCTGCGCTCTGTTTGACCTGATGAGTCATGTGTGTTGGTTTAGTCCTCATCCATTTCGGCTTCCACAAGTTCAACGTGAAAAGTGTATGCCTTGTGTAGCGATCAGGTGGTCGTAGATGGTTGCACGCCATAAGAGACTCTTTTGTATACACCGATAAATCCATTTCGACGATAAAGACGATCAAACACTGAAAAATCTGGATTAAAACTCAACGAATATGATCCCCTGAGTGTTGCACTACAAGTTTAATGCAGAACTTTGATTAAACGGAAGCGTAAAACCAACATTTCAAAGATAAAAGTCCTAACACCAGCCGAAACTACTCAACACATTTAACGGTCTTAAAACCATTTCAGTCTAACAGGCTCCAGCTCAATGTCGCCAAGACTGAGGTCCTCTGGCTCGCCACTGACCGGCAACAACAACTGCTGCTGAGTTCCGGCATCAGGATCAATGATCTCGAGCTACACCCAGTCTCCTCCGTACGGAATTTGGGCAACTACCTTGACAACGCAGTGACGATGAAGCTGCACGCAGCTAAAACCGTTGCCAGCTGTTTTGCTTTTCTCCGGATGATCAAGAGTCTACGTTGGTCAGTCTCCCAAGCCATCCTTAAGACGCTCGTCGTAGCTCTAGTTCTCAGTAGACTCGACTAGGGCAACACCGTTCTCGCCGGAACGCCTGCCTATCTACTCAGACGGCTACAGTCAGTCCTGAACGGGACTACTCGTCTTATCCATCAGTTAGATCGGTGTGAGCACGTCACTCCGTTACTTATTGATCTGCACTGGCTGTCTGTGCCAGAGCGCATTAAGTTTAAATTATCAACTATCGTTTATCGTTGCCAGCACGGGACAGGACCGAGCTATCTGTCAAACGAGTTGCGCAGTGTCTCAGATCTGGAAGGCCGGAGACGACTGAGATCCTCTACCACGGCCGAACAATCATCCCTAGGACGCGCCTCGTCACTGTCGGTGATCGAGCTTTTCCGGTAGCTGCTGCGCGCGCTTGGAACTCACTTCCTGCTGACATCCAAGAGTCTCCAACACTCGATACATTCAAGAAGTGTCTTAAATCATGGCTATTTAGAACTAGTTATTTAGTTATTTAGTCATGTAATGTGTTCACGCAGTCTTTCGACTAGTCACCACAATAATCTTGACTTTACTCGCTTACTTACTTACTTACTAATCCTAGGCTTGAACTGGATCTAGCAGTTTATTTTAACCTCTTGACTGCGGCATAACGAGTGTCGTACTGTACCGGTAATGGTCTATTGGCCACAGTAGTGAATTGTCTGATGTCTGCAGTATTCCAGTTCTCTGGAACTCTCTTCCCGCCTCAGTGACATCTATCACATCCTTCGAGGTGTTTGCGACTGCCCTCAAGACGCACTTATTTCGCGCATCTTATGAACATCTGTAAATCGCTCTTGATTTTAGCTCTAGCTATGTTATAGCGTTTAATAAATCATCTAGAAATAATAATAATAATAATAATAATAATAATAATTAAATAGATACTTTTTGACAACTGAGCAGTGATGCCTGGCTGGCAAGTTTTGTGCCTGGATGTAAGTAGGGTAATCTACCAGCAGTGAATAAATCTCCTTGTTGTAGTCAAGGGTTTAAACTAAATTCCTCATATTGACACAAACAATGGGACTACATTTTTCTAGCAAGAGTAATGGTATCATACAGAACTACAGTAATAGAGTTGGATAGTCTCCATTCTGAAATATACCTAATGGACAGTTTAAATTTTGAAACCATTCCTGAAACCGTAAAAAATAAAACAGAGTTTTTGATTATTATATATATATATACATTTTTTATACATTACATATTTTATACATTACATTTTATACATTACATTTTATACATTACACATAATATATATATATATATATATATATATATATATATATACTTTTTTCTCATAAGACCTTCGGGAATGAAGTACCGGGGGCTAAAAAAATATATATATATAATGCCAATCTGTATACAAGAATCATGATAGGTTGGGTGATTTCGCCAAAGCACATCACTTTTGGGACTGGAAGATGACAGATTGGTAACAAGCTGGAGAGGCATGCTGGTGAAACGGTATCAAGTCCCACTGGAGCCCACAGGGTTGACTCAGCCTTACTTGCTAGACGACAGTGGTAAAAATGAGGAGCAGTGCTAAGCTGTGAAGTAAAAACGGGGGTCTGGAGAAAGCAATGACAAATGACTCCAGATTAGTAGCACCAGACACCTGCATCGCTGTTTGCCCGACACCAGAAATCAGCACCTGGCCCAGCACTCAAATTCAAGTATGGGCAAAACCTTTATATAGAAATTTACATTCTTGCAGAACATAGAAAAGATTTACAGATCATTTAATTTCACAACTGCATAATCAAATCAAATAATCAATCAAACAAATTGCAATAGAAGAGTAAGAGAAACTAAAAAGCTGAGCACTAACTCTCTGAATCTCAGCCTCTTTCTCCTGCAACTGCAATTCTAATTCTTTCAATCGTTCTTCTGCTGATCCATGTCTTTCCTCAGCCTATACAATCATCATTTTTAAAAAATCACATTTTAACTAAGAAAAATAGTATAGCAAAAGGATAAAACAAGATTTTGAAAGAGAAGACAACTTTAAAGGTGGGTCTTGCAAGCTGTTTCACTCAGATATACCAATAAACAACATATATGGCTAATCAAACTGTCTTCTCAACAGCAGCCAAACTTCTTCCCCAAACTGTCGTTATATATGCATTTTATAACTACCATCAGACAAACTAATAAAAAAGGCATTTTAATAATGCATGTTAATCATTTACAATGACCTCAAAAATTCTTTGCAAAATAATTGCAATTCAAAGCTTCAACGATTACCTGAATTCATCATCATCATCATCGTCGTCATCGTCATCATCATCATCATCATCATCGTTGTCCTCATCAACCATAGTCTCAGTGCTAATAGGTGTCTGTTGTCATATAAGAGCTTGATCCCATTCTCATCTTTGATTTAACTGTTGTAGACTGCCTTCACTTGTGTCATTACACCAGGGTTGTGGTTCTCGAGATTTAATTCTCGGTCTCAAGACACAGCCTAGAAAGTCTCCTTGCATTAAAAAATTTGGTTTATGGGTCTAACCTATTATCAGATGTTACTCAAATTCTTATTTCATTTGATAACTCTTCATCAGAATATTATCAAACATTCTCTATATTAAGTACTGGATATACTCTAATAAATTTTTTATAAATCCAGCCAACATAGTGAGTATTGTTCAGCAGTTTGGACTGCATACACACCTCCGTGCCGATGATACACAGGTCTACGGAGGCTGTTCCCCTGCGACAACCGAACTGTTCCAGCAGAGAATCACCCTGTGCCTGACAGAGTTGTCCAAGTGGCTGAGGTCACACCAGCTACAGCTCAATGCTGCTATGGCCGAGGTCCTGTGGTTGGCTGTTGAGAGGCAGAAACATTTGATACCCTCCACCTGCATACGCATCGACGATATTCATGTGCAGCCGGTGTCGTCGGTGCGGAACCTCGGGATATTCCTGGATAGTACTGTATCAATGAAGACACACGTGGCGAAGACTGTGGCTGGATGCTTCAATGTCCTCAGGCTGATTAGAAGTATCTGTCACTCAGTGTCAGCCACTGCACTCAAAACACTGGTCTCCACTCTGGTGCTGGCCAAATTAGATTATGGCAATGCTACCCTCGCCGGAATACGGAAAAACCTTCTCAACCGCCTTCAGTTTGTTCTGAATGCTGCTGCTCATATGAACTGCCATATTCCACCAGGTGAACACATAACTCTGTCACTTTGTGATTTGCACTGGCTATCAGCGCCAGAACGATTCCACCTCAAGCTCTCGTTATTAAGCTACCGATGCCTAAACAGTGTTGGCCCTGCATACCTGGCGACTGAACTGGTACGAGTGGCTGACTTGGAAGGACGGCAATGTCTGAGATCTGCCTGATCCACCTCATTGGTCGTCTGGTCGTCCCAAAGATGCGCCTTCAAACTGTTTATTTATTTATTTATTGACAATTTATATAGCGCAGTAGACAAGGCTAAAGCCTACAACAAGAGCGCTTAACACAGTTCATATCCAATATTAAATAAATGTGTCTTCAAATTTCTAATGAATAGTCCAGCTGAGACTGCTCCAGTCACATTGTCTGGAAGAGAGTTGGTGATCGCGTGTTCCCTGTGGCCTCGTTGAGAGCATGGAACTGTCTAGCTCCATCTGTGCAACTCTCTCCATCTTTCAACACCTTCAAAGAGAAACTTAAAACCTGACTTTTCTGCAGGAGCTACTCGTGATTTCTTGTATTTGTAATGTGTTCACCCAGTTCTTATAGGACGAGTTACCACAATACTCAGTACGTTGTAATAATAATAATAATAATAATAATAATAATAATAATAATAATAATAATAACTCTGAATTGTTGCTTTTAGGTACAAAGTCTCAACTTGAGAAATTTTAGACAATCATCTCTGTTAAACTTAAGGACTCTGTTATCCTCGTAAGCACTTCTGCACAGGATCTTACAGTCATTTTTGACCACTCTTTCCTTCATTTTCATATAATATGCACCCACACCTTGTACTAATTTTTAAGAAAAAAGTGCATCCTATATGCGAGATAATATGGCATATCATATTAGGAATCGAATGTGTTTCAAAGATCAAATTGTGGATGGCAGCTAATCGCCTCATGTTAAATCCAACAAGGACCGAGTTTCTATGGCTGAGCACATCTAGAAGGAAACATATGATAAGTAGTGAACCTTTTATACTCGACGACATTGACACTGCGCCTACTACAGCTGCTCATCTCCTTGGTGTCCTTATCGATGAGACGCTTTTCTTCAACAGCCACATCAGCCATTTGACTCGAAATTGCTATCATTTTAGTAGGATCAAAGCCATTAGCTGCTACATGCCAACTGCAACTGCAATACAGCATATAAGCGCATTCATTTTATCTAGAACTGACTATTGGAACAGTGTCCTATTCAGCCTTCCAGACACTCAACTGAATCGCTTGCAATCAGTTTGAATGTATCTGCTCGCTTGATCTTTGGCTATCGTTGGAATGATCACACAACATCGGGCTTTCTTAGTGGCCACCCCCAAACTCTGGAAATCATTGCCTCAGCATGTGCACATTGCAAATCCATTAAACATTCTTAGAACAAGATTAAAAACGCATCTTTCTGACATGGCTTATCCACCATATAGACTGTCACTCATTTGTCCGGCCGGATACACTGGATTTGACCTGGAACTTTAATGATCTTGATTTGGTGTGCCATTTCCTGATGCTCCTGTGCATTATGAAGTGGCGCTATAGAACGTTACATTATACGTCGACAGAGCTGCTGGCTTGTTCTCAGTCCTCATCCTGCGCCTTGCGTCATTGATACACTATCTGAATTCAGGATTCTCAGACTCTGTGAGACCTATACGTGTAAAGCCCATCGCCATCACGGAAAAAGAGGAGGAAGATGACGATATAAACCACTCCTGACAAGGGCAACGAACGGAGTATACATTGTAGCTAGCTCAGTCAGAAGCAACCCTCAGATACATGAGCATGTTCAACCTAGAGAGCTACAATCAATTCACTGTCACCGTCTTTCACGTGGTGCAAATAGAACTCTAAAATACGGTTTGTTAAATATCCGTGCAGTAAACCATAAGCTAAATGACTTGCTAGAACTGAGTCGAGACTCGGAACCCAGGTTTTATGCCTGTGTGAGACCTGGCATGACTCAAACTCAGCATGCATCGGACGACTACTCCTGGATGGATATACAGTCGTCGAGCAACCTCGCAGATGACTCTCTATGAGAGATAGAGAAACTGACAAACCAATCACGGTGGAGTGGCGATCTGCGCCACATCTGGGATACGTATGACGAGGATGGAAATCCTGATGATCGTCCAAACCTTCGAATCCATCTGTGCGCGTCACCTGTGTAATAGCGTGTCACCTGTGATAGCGTGATGTGTGATAGCAGTAATATACCGACCCGGCTCAGCAGCAATATCTCATCTGCACCACATCCGGGATACGTATGACGAGGATGGAAATCCTAATGATCGTCCAAACCTGTCCAATCCGTCTGTGCGCATCACCCGTGCGATAGCATGTCACTTGTGATAGCGTGATGTGTGATAGCAGTAATATACCGACCCGGCTCAGCAGCAATATCTCAGCTATTCTTCGCGGAGCTACCTGAACTTCTGATCCACCTGGCCTCGCTTAATCAATCTATGTAGCGGGGGACTTCAACGCGCGTCTGGACAGATCAGAAGACCCCACAAGTACACAACTAAAAGAACTCTTCAACACATACAATTTCATCCTTAACCTCACTAATGCAACACATGCCGCCTGAGGGGTCCTCGATATCGTCGCTGTCTGTGGAGAAACCGTTCCGCCACCGGTGCCAGTGGCCAACACCGGACTCTCGACCATCTTCTACTGCTGTGGGACGTAAAGCTCGCACGCCCTAAACCCGATCTACGTTTCAACCACTCGTCGTGCATAGAACAAGCTCGATTCACACGCCTTTCAGCGAGAACTTGAGCTTTCCGCGCTCTGTAATAACGAAGCGTGGGTGGAGATGGACGTGGATGAAATGGTAAAACTATATAATAAATAGATCATTACAGTATTAAACAAACTCGCTCCAGCTACAACTGTTATGCATCGCCAACGCCCCTCGGACCCCTGGTTCGGCGATGAATGTCGGGAGGAAAAAAGGGTGTTGCGAGGAAAAGAGCGCCTTACGCACGGGCACAACAATCAGAAGGCCAGGAGGTTACGCAAAGCTGGGAAGCGCAACGTCAAGAATACAGACGACTTCTCCAACGAAAAAAGAATTATTCTGGAATCGAAAAGTGGAAGTTGGGCAATCCACACAGCAATGGCGGACTCTAGACTAGAGGTGTGCACGGAAACTGACTGTTGTCCCCATCCCCGCAAAACTTTTCTCCATCCCCACCCCGTCCCCATTGACGTAAAATCCATCCCTACCCCATCCCCTAATCTCTTTCCCCATCCCCATCCCCACATATTAGTACCCATCCCCATCCCAGTTCCCGCATTTCGGTGCCCATCACCGGTGCAGTTTTATATCAATCCCCGATTCCCCATCCCTATCCCCACAGTTTTATAGCCTTCTGGAGCACCATGCCAGCCAAGTGTATTATTACTTCAACTGAAATAAACTAGCAACATGCTTGCTATTATACTGTAGTAGACTTCTGATGTAAAATTTAGAACATGAAATGAAATATAGTACTTCAAGTCAAGTGTAACTAATCAATAACAATCATAGCCAGCAGTATTTAAGACCATGCAAAAACAATAGGCCATCAACAGAACTAGAGCTCAGTTCAGTTCGTCTGTTTTCTATAGTTCGACCAGCAAATGAAAATGATCTTTCTGATGACGTGCTAGTAGCCAGAACTCCAAGCAAGGCACGAGCTACACAATTGAGTCTTGGCCAAACTCTAGACTTTGCTGCCAGAACTGAGAGACAGTTATTTGGATTTTTTCAGAGTTAGACAAATAACTGTCAACTTCGTCAATTACTGGCTCTTCAACTGGGGTGCTCATCAATTACCCTCAAGTTCTCAAATGGCTTTCTAGTCTCTACTGCATTCCAGGTCATAGCTCAGCACACAGCCCTTATTGTTTACCAACTGCACACTAACAATGGAAACCAAGTGATCCAAACAAATCTTGCCTAACCTAACAGTCCAATTTAATGGCTTTTGCTTTTGAAACTGAAAGGTGTTAGTAGCTATGCTAAAATCGGCTGAACGCATGATTGATTTACGAGATTAATGGTCCCCATTCCCTCAGTATTTACGGAATTTTTCAAACCGCATCCGCGGTACTACCGTCAGCCTGGATCCCGTTACTGAGGTACTACCGCCATAGTTTTTACTGTCCCCATTAATATTTCGGTAAAATTACAGGTTTTAACCTCGTTACTGTGGTAAATCCGCGGATTACCGCAGTTTCACCGCGGTAGCCATTAACGTGCACTCATCTACTCTAGACACACTACTCGGACGTGGACATACACAAGCGTCCGACTCGATTAAAGCTGAGCTCTTCGCAGAGTGTATCATGGAAAAAAGTGCGGGAATAGGCCTTGCCACTTAAATGTACGCTCCACCAACGTTCAAACCAGCAAATCCCCTTCACCCTTTCTGCACCATCCGAGCGCTAACGGTAGAAGAAGTTGCCGCAAGCATATGGGCCCTCCCGGGCAAACACTGCTCCTTGGACCCATTACCAACTACAACCAGTCTACTCAAAGAAAGTGCTGGAATTTTAACTCCGTTTATCACTGATCTCTTCAATTGCTCGCTCTCCTCGGGAACAGTGCCCACTATCTTTAAGACCGCTTATGTCTTTCCTCGGATCAAAAAATTTAACTCTGACCCCTCAAACATCAAATCATATCGACCATCTCCAACTTAACGGTTCTTTCTAAGATACTGGAGCGCCTCGTAGCAAGTCAGCTCAGCTCAACCAATATCTAACGACTCACAAGCCTCTTCCAAGTCTGCAGTCGGCCTACCACACCTCACACTCGACCGAGACAGCGGTCCTGAAGGTAATTGCAGATATCCTACGTGAACTCGACACCGGAAAGGTAGCGGCACTGATACTACTAGACCTGGCTTCAGTGTTCAATACTGTCAGCCACGACACTGCTAAAGAGGTTGGAAATAACTTACGGAGTTAGCGGCACCGCACTTGCATGGTTCTCATCATACCTTACTTAACCTTAACCAGTGCACCTACTCTGTACGCTGCGCCAACTCAACATCGGAGAATTACCCAGTCACGAATGGGGTCCCTCAAGGTTCGGTCCTCGGACCCATTTTCTTTGTAAATATTAAGAAAGTTACATCACTTCAAAATCTACCAGGATTTATTGGGACACACTGTATATAGACATAGCTGTCACCTCAACTTCAGTTCATAAAGGAACAAGAAGAAGAAGAAGAAGATGATGATGATTTATACATATACCTAGCACTTTTTGTCATAGAATGATTGGTCCCAAGTTCTCAGTGCACTTTGGTCACACAGACAATTGGTTACATGGACAATTGGTCACAGCGACAACTGGACATAGTTTTGTTATCATATCATGATAACAAAACTATGAAAGCAAAACAAAATTATTATATATCCTTTTTGAATGTCCTTCTGTAGCAGTCCAATTTATAAAATAAGAGCAAAAATGTGAGCAATTACTATAAAAAGTGCTTTTTATTTTTTATACTTATACAATGGCAAAAGGACTTTTAAATTATGGCCAGTGAAAAGAAGCTGCTATAGAATCTGGTCCTTCAAACTACAATTTAGCAGACGTATGTGCTAGAGCAAAAGTTACTAATAGTTTTTGGCACCAGGAAAGAAAAGGCTAAATATGAAGAGATAACTTATTGAAGTTTCTAAAGTCACTGAGGTTCAGAGATGAATTTGCCATGAAACATCAATTATTGAACAACTGCAGACAGACACTTTCTACCAAGGCTTTTTTTGTAAAAAAATATTCTCCTGAACGCAATAGTCAGAAGTCAATTGTCAACATGACGTAGCGGCCAAACAGTTACTATAATGATTATTATCAATACAACATTAAATTCATACATAGGAAATTTCAAACTATATCGGTTCTAAATTTTCTATTTATGAATTTAATGTTGCAAAAAATACCAGTCTTCATATTTTCCGGAACGCCGTTCATATTTTCTGGAATGCCATTCCGCCTCGTTCCGGCACAAAAAAGCCCTGCTTTCTACAGAGGCAATCACTACCTCTGCTAGTATTAGTTAATTTTAAACCAACAGAGGAATTTGGTATCAAAATTTCTTCTTCTTCGAAGTGCCATGCAGGTTGATTGCGTCGGTGATCATGGACCTCCATTTCCCTCTATCTTCTATATCTCATCTATATCTTCAGAAGATAGAGGGTATCAAAACACAAAGTAAATAAACTGAGCTTCATATAAATCATTTGTAAATACATTGCAGTTTAACCTTTGATAATGCTTCAAGACGTTGTCGAAGTTCTGCTTCTAATGTAGGTAAAGCTTCAACTTTTGGTAATGACTGCTGAAGCTTCTGTTCAGCAACATCAAATTTTTCTTTCAATATCCGTAACTTTTCTTCACTCTACACAAATTATTAACCATCACAAATATTCCACTAGTTCAATGAAAAAATTGAGCAATTTCATAACCTTAATTTTCAACAAATTACATAAATGGGTGTAAGTTGGAAAGTTGTTATGTGTAGACCTGGGAGAAACTGATGAACTGGTTGGTTAAAGGGCTAATGATGATTTGGTATGAAGGAAATGCATTTACCTTTTTTAACCCTTTAAAATCAAAACCGAGATCGGCAGTAATTACCCGTTAACACCGAAGCTATGATTCCCCTTTAACACTGAAACCTCAATTAGCACTAAAGGATTTTGCAGGGTGGTAAATGTGCACTACCTTCTCATATAATATCTATATATAATACCCCCCTCAAAGTCGACCACACCTCACAGCGGTGAGGGGTGTGACAAAGACCAAGTAAGGGATTGCCTGCTAGGACGATGCCATCAGGGGTGAAAGTGCTTGCACTGAAGTACCCCTTTGGGTGCTACACGAGGTGAACAGTAGTAGGAACTCTGAAAACGGTCGGCGAACATGGGCTCTGGTGAAGACTCCAAAGGAAAACTCCAAATTCAAACCCGAGCAGAAAGTGTTCATCAGCCCCGGAAGGCAACTGTCCTAGGAGAAGACAACTCTATACAAATTATGATCAGAACTGGGGAAGCAGCCCAGCAACGCGAGTACTGGTGGAGGGACACCTTGCATCTAACGTTTCATGCCAAATCGCCGCTTACGTTTATAGGCGGCTCCACGTTTATAGGCAGTAGAAATCCAGTGGCATGTAAATATTTTCACAGATAAGTCACACGCGAATATAGGCCGCGTGCCCTGATGGCGAAGTATCATTATATCCACGTGCAGTTATTCCCACTTAAATCTTAAACATAAATAAATCTTCTATTTTATCGGCATTAATAAGACAAAAAAGAAATTTAATTTAGATGGAGTATTTTTACAGGCCAGGGCTGTGAAAAATACGCTAAATGAATGATCCGAAACAGTGACGCCAGTGACCCCGGCTGATCTTGCTGAATAGCTGGCGTGTGGATTAATTAAACGGTCGTAGAGGCCGTTTCACCAGCAGAAGCAGCTTCGTTGGACCGTTTTAAGCTATCGCATTTCATAACCCTCCCTCAATGTCTCAATCGACAACGGCCTTTAGTAGGGCCAGTGAAGTGGGTGGGGAGAAGAGTGTCGCCCCAGTGAAAGCATGAACGCACTGGGCTAACCGCCTCCAGACCCTCTGTCTGTCTCTCTCGTTTTCCAAATTCCTACACTTGTCCGGCTCAGGATGACTCATTGACACCGAAATTCGAAATTCTGTACATTGCAATCAGATTGCTTGTTTAGCACGTGATGTAATAATAATTTTCTTCCAAATCAGCTGATTTTTAATCAGTGTAATTGGCTGAGAGCATAATCAATTCATTCTCGATTTGATTTAACTTATCGAAAGAATATTTCCCTGAATTAAATATATAACGCTTTTAAACCGCTAAACTTTTGTGTTCTAGTGTTAGGTGTTGATCTTTTTCTGTTTCACGTTGCCCTCCTTTGGTGTCTATTATTTCCCTAATTAAAGTTCTTTACTTTCTTACTTACACAATTTCATAGTATTTTATTTATTTATTTATTTCAAGACAACTTCTATAGCGCTGTGCACTAGGCTAAGGCCTACGACAAGGGTGCTGCAAACACAGTCAACCATATCCTAAACTAAAGAGGTGCATCTTTAGCTCTCTCAGGAACAGCCCAGTTGTGTCGGCCTCAGTCACTGAGGTCGGCAAGGCGTTCCAGAGCAGCGGGTGCCCGCGTGAGAAGAACCTGACCACGAACATCGGGGTCTGAGACGGAGGCAGGATAAGCATAAGCAATAGGACACGATAGCCGGAGTGAAGTGCCGACCTCCATGCGTTCGACGTTGATCTTGGGACTAGCTCAGCCAATGCGCTCCCAGGCTTGAAGCCAGTGCAGCTGGTCACGCAGTAGGGATGTCACATGGAATCCCCAAGGGCTGCTGAAGACGACCCAAGCAGCTGTATTGAGCATGGAATGCTAACAACCTCTGAGCTACTTTCTCAACCAATGGTTGCAAGTTTTCAATAAAGTATCTGGCAACACCGCGAAACACGGGTAAAATGCTACTAATAAAGTAAAACAACAAACTTCTTCTTTTGACTCTTTCTAATGTAAATTATTTTTACAAGCCTCATGACCCACTAATTTAGCAGTTAGGGCGTTGCTGAATT
The DNA here is from genome assembly GCA_018105865.1 of Metaphire vulgaris. Lineage (NCBI taxonomy): Eukaryota > Metazoa > Annelida > Clitellata > Crassiclitellata > Megascolecidae > Metaphire > Metaphire vulgaris. The sequence continues at coordinate 8,010,584 of CM030865.1, forward strand.
TATAATTGCCATTAGAATTATTTATGTTAGAGAGCCTCCTGCTATTTGTAAAAATGTTTTTATATAAGCCACCTACTATAATAGGCCGCATCAAAGGGCCTCTTCTTGTAAAATCACCTATAAGCCGCAGCAATTTGGCTTGAAAATACGGTAGTAATTAAATTGAAATAAACAATGCACCAGTTGCAGAACAGACTTCCAGAATTTCAACTAGTGACCACGTATAATATTATATAGCACATGTGTCATCCATTTCAGTCAACTTTAAACAAAAACTTGTGATGTTATCACTTTCAAGCTCAGTTTTTTAAAGTTTCTTTAGAGAAATATGAGGCGATTAATTATATTATGATGCGATTAATTTTTTAATTGCTATTTTAAAAAATTAATCACAATTAACAGATTAACACGTTAATCGTGTGCTAATCGCGATTAAAGGACAACACTTGTTTAAATTAAAATTAATCAAAAATACAAATATATATCATTATAATTTTAGAAAGGCCAATATTATAAATTCTTCTTTAAAAATAACAAAATGAACCCTTTTCCTTTTCTACTAACACTAGGATTGCTAACCAAATTATGCTATTCTGTGATTTCCTTTAAATTTAATCAAAAATCTTATTTTTAAAGAACAAACCTATAACATAATTCTGTTCATGTAGTTGCACACAGCTGTGCAATAACATTCATTTCAAACTGTACAAAAACACAAATCATATTTTGTTCAAAAGACCGTTAATCTCTGTAAAAATTTCCTTCCTAGATGGCTGAGCCTTCAAGGTGATATATTTGACATTATATCGATCAATTGTAAAGAATTGTAATTAAGAGATTCTGATGTGATATTCTATTAAATTAGTTTTTAGCTTTCAGTTTATCTGCAACTACTTTGTTTAACAAGTCCCAGCAATTGGAAATGAAACACTATGCTGAATTTTGAAATTTGTGTGTCAAAACAGATTAAATTAACTAGTCATTATTTGTGGTGAGTCTGTTCAATCAACTATCAAGACTAAGTGAATTTTGTTTCTAGCACTGAATATTGTTTCTAGCACTGTCTAACTTCATTAAACAAGCCAAATGCTCATTAAGCAAAGCAAGCATTCTCATACACTGTAAATGTCAATCTGTCATTTATGACAAAACCCTCGCTAACAACATCAAATACAAACCATTTTGAGATGAGCATCTTTTGTTACAAGTTCTGATTCCAATTTATCATTCAGATCATGCAGTGATGTAGATTCACGCTGAGCATTAAGGTACCGCTTCTCAAGGGTTGCAATCCTTGCTTCTTGGTCTTCTTTTTGAGCAACAGACTAGAAAAGAAACAAACAAGAATAAACATGATAAAGAATTTGATACTTAAATCTATAAAAATTAAAACTCCTCTAATACATAAACAATTTTAACTAAAACACAGATTCCTTCCAAAGCTTACCGTATATACTCGTGGATAGGTCGATCTTGCAGATAAGTCGACACCGTTTTTAGATAAAAAATTAAGGAAATTTGTTATGACCCGTGTATAAGTCGACAACGAAATTTTAGGAGCCTACAGACTTCTTGAATTGCATAATTACACCTGATCTACATTGAAATTGGGTCAACAGACGGACACTCTATTCCCCAATTCCGGCGTCTCCAAGCCGTTTGCAGGCCAACGTGGCTGGGGTGTTGTTCACTTGCTATAACCCATAATGCCGGTTTGGAGCCCTCCAGCTGCTTAGTATGTGTATGCGCATGCCTCGGGCAGTCTGCCGGCATCTTGCGCTGGGTTTCAGACCTAAATTTGTGGAGTGCGGACTTCTCATCGTTTTCGTGGGGTCCTCTTCACCTTCTCCGGGTAGATTTAGACATCTTTGGTCGTTTGCCGTCGAGTGTCTGGACCACCATCTTGGACTGGCCTTTATTCCATTGACGTTAGTTATAGGCTGATTTATATAGCGCTATTGTCCTAGCAGACATGGCCAGTAGAACTCTATGGTAGACTCAGACGGGTGCCTCCAAGACTAGTTGGAACGACTGCCGTCTGCTGTGAACGTTTCTTTTACAAAAGACCGCTTTCTATAGAATTCACCACCGTATTCGTCAAGGCAGAGAATTCCGTCATTCCATCAAAACAGACTATCAAGATCATCATCCTATGTTCGTCATCGACATGCCAACGATGTCAGAGCGCCTTTGACTGTGGCTTTGTTATGGCGCTATAGAAGTCGGCCCGGATAAAAATAATAATAATAATAATAACAATAATAATAATAATAATGCATTGCGAGTACAGTGGGCGTTATGATTCATCTGGACCCCCGGCACATTGTTTACTAGACCAGAATGCATTGCGCATCGTGATTGTTGCCTAGAGCTGGGCTGCCGACCGTAAAACTGGGTCATAGCGGGACTTTACAAAAGACACCGGGGTGGTCCCAGCCAAAGCCTGTAATGCCTTAAGGGCAAAAGCATTAGTTAGCAATAGTTTTGTTGGCATGTCATTAATTGTAGGGACCAACTGGAATTGCCTCGGACATTCGCCACAGCCGAATATTAGTTTTTGGGAAGTATTTTCCTCAGCAAATAATACATACACAATTAGTTAAAAATGGAAAAATTAAATCAAACTGTTAATAGGTCTATAAAAATTTCATTTCATCTAAATATCTATGGTTTCCGCCGACCCCTGCCGTTTCTGTTTGCGAATGCAGCCGCTATTTGAATCTGCAGAAATAAAGTTAATAAATATCAATACTCATTCTAGAATGTCTAATCCGAAAATAAGTAGCAGGATTTGGAAATTTTTAATTTCTCTCTGGACTCGGAGATGCCTCTGCTAGTACTACTCAGTTCGTACCCGGTTCCAGCAAATGGAACATCTCGGATTTGGTACTCAGTGGAAATTGTTTACCTGGTTGGTCCCTAATTAATTGATAGAATAAAGATAACTTGCATAGAGCGACGGTGCCTACTTAAGAAAAGATCCAGACATCCAGCGTATTTTGATGGAAGAGTCTTTAAATATATCGGTAGACGCAACATGGCTTAACGTTGTAATTCATTAGAAATGCGTTTCTTTCCCTAAATTCTTTGGAAAATTGCATTGACTCACAGATAAGTGGACTCTGCGTTTTTAAGCGAATTTTTAGGCAAAAATTTCTCAACTTATCCGTGAGTATATACGGTAATTGAAATTAAATTGTCGTTTGCTTGCACTCTTTTACTCTGCAGATGTACATCTTTATCTCTCATACATAAATCGTCTGCATGCCAAGAGGCCTCATAGTATATCCACTGCACTAATTTCTGATAGTCTGTGAGCAACTGAGACAGCTACAAATGGCACATTTGAAGAGAATCTGCATAGCAAAAATGCAGATAAATGCGGCATGTCTCAATTTTTACCATGGGCAGAACCATTGTGGCATGCCAACACCTATAATTGTTATCAATTACTCACACAGTGAACTCTTTGCTCTTTGTGCATTAACCCGTTCCAGGGGGAATTAATTTTTTCAAGTCGTTCCCATTCGGCGCAATTAATTTGGAGGAAAGGCGTTCATGTGAAAATGTGAACATATAAGTTTTAAACTTACTATATTTCAGGCTATATAGAAGCTAGAAAGATGCGGTTTGCACCGTTGTTTAGCATTTTTATTGCTCTTTCGAACCATCTGTGCCAAAAAAAGCAAATTTTGGGGGTAGGGTCCACCCTACAGCCCAAAATAGGACCCCTCCCCAACATTTTGGTCAAATTTTGTTCAAAGCCCAATAGCAAAAATTGTTCTGTGGTAACCCCCAAACTGTGGGCGAGAAAGTTGTAAAAGGGTGTAACTAGAACAGAATAGTGCAAAAATTTTGAAGATTGGACAAAATTTGGGGTAGTTATGATTTTTCAAACCCTACTACTCATTGCTCGAAGAAATGACAATTTTGCGAACAGATTTTCAATCTGAAAAACCGAACAACTCAGTATATTTCAGGCTATATAGAAGCTAAAAAGATGCGGTTTGCACTGTTGTTTAGCATTTCTATTGCTCTTTCGAACCATCCGTGCAAAAAAAATTTAGGGGTAGGGTCCACTCTACAGCCGAAAATCGGACCACCCCCCAAAAAAATTTCAAAGCGCAATAGCAAAATTTTTCAGCGGTGACCCCCCAACTGTGAGCGAGAAAGTTTTAGGGCAGTGTAATTGAAACATAATAGTGCAATAATTTTGAAGATCGGGCCAAAATTGGCAGAGTTATGATTTTTCAAACCCCAGACTTGAGTCGTTTTTGAGGCATTTCAATGCAAAATCCCAGCATTTGGACGATCAACAGCAAGTTTTCTTGCTTATATAGTCAACAACAACGAAGAAAGTGCTGCTATCTATCGAATGGATAGTAACTAAATCGAATAGTCGCTTTTGGGGCGGTTTAAAACTTCAATGTCCGGGGTACACACATGCTTATGTGGCGCACCGTTTATAAACAGCGTTCCCCGTTTGGATATGATTTTCGGGCGCCATTTATAGACGGTGTTACCCGGGAACGGGTTAAATCTCCCTTCCAAAGGTTGCATAACGCATTGCAAACAACTTGGCATTTTAAAATTTCATGGTACATCTTCTGGTCATAGAAAAAAATCAAACTCATAAAATCATGCAAATACGGTATATATAACTATATAAGTGTAAACTTTGTCGATTTTCATTCGCCCCAAGATCTTGCTCGATTCAGTCGTCAATATTGTTGACATATATTCACAGCACATATCATCACTCAATGAGATGGGGCATAAGGACTCAGCAGCCATTCTGAAAAATGATTGCAAAGCATAGGGTTCTTTGTGATAGAGACAGCACATCAGTCAAAAGCCAAGTGACAAGAGTACCACATACACTCGCAGATAAGTCGAGAAATGTATGCCTTAAAATTCACTTTAAAATGCAGTCAACTTATCTGTGAGTCAATGCAACTTTCCAAAGAATTTTTGTAAAGGAACACACTTTAACCCCTTAACTGGGTATTTAACTGTAACTCAATGTAAAATGGACGGATATACCTGGGGTCCCCAGTTAAGGGGTTAATGGGCAAATTCCTCAGCTTGGCCAAAAATTCCACAGTCCAACTTGAATCTATGGACAGCTTGAATCTATGGAATGACTGCATGATGAATTGCATCACGAGTAGCTGACAAGCCCAATAAAATAGGTGTAACAACTTTATCTTCATTCATAGCTGACAACATAAAATTGTGAACAGACAGGAGTTTCAATGGAATGAAATTTTCAGCAAGCAGATTTTTTAGGCAATAGCAGATTGTGCCTTGAGAGGTGTTTATTATTCAACTAAACCGATGTTTTTCAAACTGTGTGCCATAGCACAATAGTGTGCTGCACAAGACTCCCAGGTGTGCCATTTTTAAAATTTCTGCACAGATGGTTAGAAAGAGGGATAAAAATGCTTTACAAGAATCCAAACAATTGCAAGTTGACAAAATTTCCAAAATTATGTGAAAATATGCAATAACGCTGGTGGGCAGGGACTTTTCAAAAAGTTCCAGGTTGGCTGGGGTTTTTCCATTTGGAGGTACCTGGTGGTTAAAGGTTAAGGAAGCAGCTTGACCAATATCAAGGGGCCATTAATATTCCTCATTGCAATCAGGCCATAACATAAGTAAACAAAGTAAAGTCCTTTCTGAGCACTCAAGGCTAACCTCAAGGCTCATAGGGCGGTGCTGATCTCTATTTCCAAGGCCCTCAGCCAGGCGACTGGTACAAGTTACATGATACAAGGCCAGTGTTCTCACGCAACACGCCTGTTTATTCTGCGGATAAATCCGCTACTCATTTGCAGACTTGGAGTCAAGGCCACAACTTTCTAGGCCAACTCGAGGCCAAGGACTTGTAACACAAGGCCAAGGACTTGTAACGCAAGGCTAAGGCCAAAAGGGCCGAGGCCAAGGTCAAGGACATCAGGTCCGAGGCCGAGGACCTCACATGTAGACCTTTACACTACAAAGTTTGATTTCTTGCCCCCCAGAAAATGAAGAAATAATGTACTAACTAACTAAATATATAAATATGCAAACAATCGCCAAAAACTGCCAAAATTTGCCCAAAAATTGCCTATAGTGTGAGGGCTTGCCCTCGAGTACAAGGCCAAGGACTTTACTCCCGAGGCCAAGGCCAAGAACTTGTATCGCGAGGCCAAGGACAGCGTCACTTGACCTTGAGGCGCCTCGAGGCCAAGGCCACAGCCTCGAGGACTCCAAGTCTGCTCATTTGCCATCGCCATCTGGCAAAAGAAGGCTGAGTCGACCTTAGAGCGCATGCGGGAGTTGAATCCGCGACCTTCTGCTCCATCGTCCAACGTTGTTACCACTCTGCTAACAGCCCAGGCCATAACATAACAGCAAGACATCTAAAGTAAACGAAATCAATGGTGAACTGAACGGACACCACACAGCAAGGATCAACTGCGGAGACTTTGTTTACCCTTCCAATTGGAAGCATAATTTGAAAGACAATTGTGATTATTCAGGTAACTGAATAGAGGTTTTGTAATTGATAGCTAAACAATTCATGTAGGTCTATTATGACATTATGAGGGTGACAGTGGAGGGAAACCCTTCCAATTCAAAACAATCTCTCTCCCTGCCTGCCTGCCTGCCTGCCTCTCTCTCTCTCTCTCTCTCTCTCTCTCTCTCTCTCTCTCTCTCTCTCTCTCTCTCTCAATATGTGCAAAAATGAAATGATAAAATTAAAAAACCACTGCACTAGAGCAAGGGTCTCTAAAGTACAGCCAGCGAGTATCTGACCCGCCAAGGCCTTTAATCCAACCCGCGACAATAAATGAGGAACGGATTACATCGCTTCACTTGTCTCGAGAACCACCTCGAATGACTGTCGTTCTAGACTTCGCTCACGGAGCCACGAGCAGTTAACTGTTCCACCTCCAGCCAAGGCCGCTAAATTCGGAGACAGATTGGCTTCACGTGGTAATCTGATTCTATGGAATTCACTGCCTGTGAATGTCATGAAAGCCAATTGCATCTTATCATTTTGGAAGAATCTAAAGACTTACTTGTTCAACAAATCATACAAGTGACATTTGTTAAATCGCCCTTAACTTTGGCCTCAGCCATGACCACAACACTACATAAGTTGTCCTGATAATAATAATAATAACATGCACAAATCTCTTTTTTCACCATCTGTGTCATAGAAACGTAGACTTTAAAGTATAACTTGCTTCAACTTTTAGCTGCCTTACTCTTTGCTATAGATGTATGTTGTCTCATTGACTCAGTCATTGCCATTTTCTTGATTTCTTGATGGAAATCAAATCTGAGTTTCCAGACCTACTTTACCATACTTCAGCGAGATGGTTTAGCTGTGGAAAAGTCCTGACTCGCTTTTTTGATCTTCAAAATGAGATTTAAATATTCTTAAATGAGAGAAACCGCTCACTGGTGTTGCTCACAGAAAATGAATGGTTTTGGAAATTAGCAATTTCAGCAGATCTATTATTGCTATGATTTGAACTCCAAGGTTAAAGCGTTCCGTCAGAAATTGGCACTTTTTGAGAATCATTCATCAAGAAGCTGCTTTAGTTGCGTATCATATTGTGACAAATATGCCCAAGAAATTGTTACTCTTTTAAGTTTGAAAAAACAGTTCCTGATCTGAATGCATGTTCGTTGAAAATAAGACTCTGAAAATCCTTTTGACTGTCTTTGAAGACTTGCCTTCTGATTTCCAAATGGAAATTACTGACTTGCAATCCAGTGATATCCTCAAGGACAAATTTAAAGAAGGAAATTTGATAGAATTATATCAATGCCTTCCATGTGATCAGTTCATTCATTTAAGCAAGTTTGTTTGTGAATTCCTTTCTGCTTTTGGAGCTACATATTTGCATGAAAAGACAGTTTCTTAGATGAAGTATGCTAAATTCTACTGCAGATCAGCATTATATATTGAACATTAAAAATTCCTAATATTATAGTGACTACCCGGTACACACTTTCAACCACAGTTTTAAAGTAATTTTATCAAAATTCCATCAGTTTCATCTATCTCACAATACAGTAGTTAAAAAGCGTTTCAATTGCAACTGACATTCTGCAGTCTGTATTATACACTGCATCATAATTCAGCAATAAATAGTCTGTTATTGTCAGTTATTCATTCGCTGTATAGTGTATTTTACTAAATTTAGTTTCTTGTGCAAGTGGCCCTCAGCGGCAAAAACTTTGGAGACCCCTGCACTAGAGCATAACAATTTTGATTGTAAAATCCTAATTGCAATCAAATATCAAAAAGCAGCAAATACCACACCTCCCAAAGCAACTTTTCTGCAATATTAACCCGTTCCAGGGCAGTGCCGTCTATAAACGGTGGCCGAAAATCATATCCGAAAGTGTAAAGCCGTCTTAAAACGGTGCGCCACATAAGCATCGGACATTGGAGTTTTAAACCGCCCCGGGACTCTTGGAGTAACTTTTCGATTTAGTTTACTATCCATTCGATAGATGGCAGCACTTTCTTCGCTGTTGTTGACTATATAAGCAAGAAAACTCGCCATTGATCGTCCAAATACTGGGATTTTGCGTTGAAATGCCTCGAAAAATCTCAAGTCTGAGGTTTGAAAAATCATAACTCCGCCAATTTTGGCCCGACCTTCAAAATGTTTGCACTATTATGTTCCAATTACACCGCCCTAAAACTTTCACGCTCACAGTTGGGGGTCACCGCTGAAAATTTTTTGCTATTGCGCTTTGAAATTTTTTTGGGGGGAGGGTTCTGATTTTTGGCTGTAGAGTGGACCTACCTCCAAAATTTTCTTTTTTGGCACGCATGGTTCGAAAGAGCGATAAAAATGCTAAACAACAGTGCAAACCGCATCTTTCTAGCTTCTATATAGCCTGAAATATACTGAGTTGTTCGGTTTTTCAGATTGAAAATCTGTTCGCAAAATTGTCATTTCTTCGAGCAATGAGTAATATTGTTTGAAAAAGCATAACTACTCCAAATTTTGTCCAATCTTCAAAATTTTTGCATTATTCTGTTCCAATTACACCCCTTTACAACGTTCTCGCTCACAGTTTGGGGGTTACCGCGGAAAAATTTTTGCTATTGGGCTTGGAACAAAATTTGACCAAAATGTTGGGGAGGGGTTCTAATTTGGGCTGTAGGGTGGACCCTACCCCCAAAATTTCCTTCTTTGGCACGGATGGTTCGAAAGAGCAATAAAAATGCTAAACAACAGTGCAAACCGCATCTTTATAGCTTCTATATAGCCTGAAATATAGTAAGTTTAAAACTTGTATGTTCACATTTTCACATGAACGCCTTTCCCCCAAATTAAATACCCCGATTGGGGACGACTTGAAAAAATTAAATCCCCCTGCAACGGGTTAAGAAAGTATAATGTCCAGCGACTCAAGCACAAAGAAATCAAATATAGATCCTTGTTGAAACGTGGAATGATTACACAATACCAACCTCTCTTATGTCTCGTTGCAATTTCGATGCCTGCTCCTGTGATCGAACTAGATCTTTCTGAGCCACTGACAGATTCTCTTCCAATTCAACAATCCTCACATTTAACTCTGCAATCTTTGCCCGCAGTCCAACCAGTTCCGTCATTTGCTTTGTCACGGTTTCCTGCAACTCTGATGCAAGTTGCATATCATTTTCATGGTTAACGGGACCATTTGAAATAGACTGAAAAAGAAAACCAAGTGCAAATTACTAACAGAAAAACTATATAGATTATAGAACCACAAAATTATAAGATAAAATAAATAATTACCACAAAATCCATTGTTGTGCTGTTGCTTAAGGGCTGCAACAAGTATGAAAGTTAAGCCAGAAAATTTTTGAAAATGCCCCCCCACAATGTGACTGAGAACTTAACAAGTAGAGTAAAAAATATAAAACTGGTTGCCTCCCATAAACATTTTTTATTCATAAGTCTCAAACTTGTTCATTAGTTCTGCGGTAAGCCTTTTGGGGGCAGTACATAATCAGGTAGGTGTTATGACACAATGGTACCAGGTGCTGATACTATGTATGGGAATAAAGCAGAGCCCAGACATGAAAGAAATCTGCCACACATTTCTGAAATTCATTGCAGTTCTATATGGTAGATAAGTAAGTAAAATCTTGTGAATACCGTATATACTCGAGATAAAGTCGATCCGAGTATAAGTCGACCCCTAGATTTTGGGGATTTGAAGGTGTCTAAAGTCATTGACCCGGCTATAAGTCGAAGTGACGTCACCGCGGCGAACCCTCTTGAGGTGATAGTGAGAGTCGGAACAATGGCGGACGCGAAGTGGACATGTGGCGGCAGCGGCGCCATTGTTTTGATTGAAAAACTGCGTTTAGCTTTGAACTATCGAGAAACTGAACGATTTTGACATTCCCAGATTGATTCCTGACGATTATGAAAATTTTAAACCTGCTATTCGCTCATTCTTGACAATATAAAAATCTTAATTACCAGTAATCTTGAATTTTTTTATATTTATGTAGCGCCAATAATTAATTAATATTTATGTGGCGCCTATAAATTACCAATCTTAAAATCGCTGATGTCAACTTTTTTTAGATGACGTAGCGTATGTTGAAAATAATTAATTACGCAAAGAGTTAGCTAAATTAATTATTTACGACATCCTATGTATGGAAACTTTACCCAACAGTTAGTGCCTCGCGTATAAGTCGAGGTCAGGATATATAACCTGAGAATTGGCCTTAAATTTCTCGACTTTATCACGAATATATATGGTACATACAGTGCTTTTGAAAGTAGTACCACAGAGAACTTTGGAGAGGTGTCATGGAGAAGTCAATAGCTGGACACAGCTGGAGGATGAAGACCTGACCTGACCTGAATTGTAAGATGCATGTCATGACGATTTATGTAAAAAATTGTATGGATCAGGTCAGGTCAGGACTTCTTCCTCAAGCTGTGTCCAGCTATTGACTTCTCCATGACATCTCTCCAAAGTTCTCTGTCCTTTGCTATTTCTTCCAAAGTCATTTGGTGTCTTCCGTCAGTTTTTCCATTGAGATTCAGCCCTGTCATGTGCAGATCCTCTTCCTATCCGTCCACCCACCCATCGTCTTTTCGGTCTTCCTTTAGATCTTCTTCCCTCTGGCTTGTAGTTGAAAATTCGTTTTGAATTTCTTATTCATCATTCATTCATTCATTAGTTCACATGGACGACGGAGGTCTGTTGTGCCAATCTCGTCTTGTGCAAGTTGTGACCGCGACCGATGGCTGAGTGCCATTCATGAAGAATTGCGGAAGGAAGACCATCGCCGATCTGCTGGGGCCATGTACAGCGTGGTCTGCCAGGAGGTCTTCTCCAGCTCGGAGGAGGACACGTCTCGGTGTGTTGAACAATAGCGCAAGCGACAGCGCGGTGGGCCAGAATGTTGTTGTCCTGGCGAGCCACATGACCGAAGAGACAGACGGCGTCGCGTGATAATTTCTGTCACCGGCAGGAGAGCAGTCTGTTTGGAGACTGTTTCATTGGTCACAAAGTCAAACCAACAAATGCAGAGAAGCTGTCTCTGGCAGCACATATGAAATGCCTGTAGTCTTTGAGAGTCTCATATTCTGCAGAGTCCAAGTCTCAGAACCATATAGGAGAATTGGCAAGATGTAGGACTGATAAATATGGATCTTGGTACAGAGCTGTATCTGTCTTTGGCGCCATAGATTTTGAAGAGATCTCATGACAGATGCAGCTATGCCGATTCTACGAGTAAAGTCCCGCTGACACCTGCCATCAGAACTCTGGACACTGCCAGGTAGGTGAATTCTGACACAATTTCCACTTGGTGTCCATTAACATATATGTCTCCTCCAGAACCCAGATTCTGCAGTTTGATTTTTGTCCAGGACACATGTAGCCCTAGTTTGGAGGCTGTCAACTCAATCTGATTGAGTGATGTTTCCATGCCATGCAGATATGAAATATAAACTACTGACTGCCCCAATAATGCAATTCAGAACAAAAATTCAATATAAGCAGCCATGAACCTATATATTATAAGCTGCCATATGATACCACAAATTACCGTATTATCTCGGGTATAATACGCAGCCGTGTATAATACGCACCCTGAGTTTCGAAATTTATCATAATGCAAAAATCTTTACACCTATGTATAATACGCACCTGAAATTTTGAGAACCAGCGGTCAACTTTCCAGTTTGAAAGAGGCAAAACGGACCACCTTTAATCATATACTCGAGTATAAGTCAATCTCACAGATAAGTCGACCCCCAGTTTTAGGTCAAAATCTAAGAAATTTGGTATGACCTGCGTATAAGTCAACGTGGAAAATTTAGGGATTTACAGGTTTTTAAAATGCATAACTATGCCAGGTCAACAGGAGCAGTCGTCCACACAAAAAGTGTAGAAGCCTCCAATTTTATTGTCCTTGACTTGCAGAAAGGGTATGAGCAAGTTCCATTGGACCCAAGTACAAAAGAGAAAACAATATTCCTGACACATTCTGGTCAGTACCAATTTTTGTGATTACCTTTTGGCTTGTGTAATGCACCTGCTTCATTCATGAGCATGATAGTCCACATTTCGCTGTGGTGATCCTCTGTGGGAGCAGTCGTCCACACAAAAAGTGTAGAAGCCTACAATTTTATTGTCCTTGACTTGCAGAAAGGGTATGAGCAAGTTCCATTGGACCCAAGTACAAAAGAGAAAACAATATTCCTGACACATTCTGGTCAGTACCAATTTTTGTGATTACCTTTTGGCTTGTGTAATGCACCTGCTTCATTCATGAGCATGATAGTCCACATTTCGCTGTGGTGATCCTCTGTGGGAGCAGTCGTCCACACAAAAAGTGTAGAAGCCTACAATTTTATTGTCCTTGACTTGCAGAAAGGGTATGAGCAAGTTCCATTGGACCCAAGTACAAAAGAGAAAACAATATTCATGACACATTCTGGTCAGTACCAATTTTTGTGATTACCTTTTGGCTTGTGTAATGCACCTGCTTCATTCATGAGCATGATGGCCCACGTTTTCAAGGGCATGACTTATCAATATGTTCTATGCTACCTGGACGATATTTTGGTCTTTAGCCCTGATGTCAATACTCACCTCCAACATCTTATATATGGGTGCGTCTTATCCATAATTTTTTAAACACAAATCACCAAAACCCGCATCTTATACGCGGGTGCGTCTTATATGCACGAAAATACGGTATACTTAATACTACATATCTAACAATAACGGGAATGTACCATAGCGTTGCTTCTGCATTTGACTGAAGAGTGAAAAAAATTTATTCCTATGCATAATACGCACCCAGACTTTTTAGCATTTTTTTTTGAAAAAAAGTGCGTATTATACCCGAGATAATACGGTATTGATCCCTTAAATATTGAAATTCATGTAACCTTAGCAAGATAGTCTTTTGAATCGCCATCACCAGATGCTGTGATCTCCAATGATACAGTTTTACTAAGTCTAACATCTTCACTACTTGGGTATCTCTTTTTTGATGATTCTCTCTCTCGCAACTGAAACAACTAAGAAATCAATTAACAATTAGCATCAACATTTAACTAGCAATGCAAAATTGAGCCTGAAACAATTTGAGGTTTGGGGAATTCGGGTGGGGTCGAGGTAGGGTGGGGATAGTTAGGAGGAAGGGTGGGGATGGGTCAGGAGGCAGGGTGGGAAGGGTTGGTGGAGGAAGAGGGGAAGGGGAAAGAAGGGAAAGCATCAGTGGGGAAAAGCATTGTTGGCAACCATCAGTTATTGGTGGAAAAAGCAGCTGTCTGCTGATCCAATTTCAATTAATCAAGACGGTTTCAACACATACAAAGTCTCAAAATAATATACATTAACAAGGTTGTTAAAACCGCTGGTTTTGAAGAACCGGTTAATCGTTGAAAAAAAAACGGTTAACCGGTCGTTAGCAGTAGCAGTGTCTTGAGCTGCTTACATTAAAGTGCTTTTGACATGACATGACATCTTTATTTCTTTCTCCATAATTTCTTCACAACTTACATAAAATATGAACAAAATAACATGTACATAAGCCTATGGACTTATCTAATAATAACATTGTAACTAATCAGAAGGTTGAGAAAGAAATAACAAATGGTTACTAAAGGGATCATGGATCCCGCATGAAAGTAACCAGATCATATGAAATGTTATAATGATAGCAAACACAAATTAAGAAATTAGTTTCATAATTTGAATTTAAGTCAAATTAACAAACATAGATTATAAGTGTCTGTAACAAGGTAGACTATAGATTAAATTAAAGTTTAAAAAATTGTCTAATCCTGTAGAATTATTTGTTTAAGTCTCTTTTTAAACAGTGTTAGGTTTGGTATATTTTTAATCTGAATAGGGAGATTGTTCCATATGTGTGGGCCATGTATTTTTATTGTAAAAAGCCTAGTGTTAGTCCTTGCAAATGGGATAGATATTTTATCACAATTGTTTACATTGTACATGTTTCTTTTATTAACTGTTTTAAAATACTCCTTTATATAAAATATTTTGGATAGCAGATTATTTATGTATTTGTACATAAAGATTGCACTTTGATGTTTATAAATATTAGTGACATTCAGTATATTTAGATTTTTATAAAGATGACTAGCATTTGAATACCTATTTGAAAAGGTTATTAACCTAATTGCTTTATTTTGCAAAATTTGGATTTTTCTATTAAATATTTATAAGTATGATTCCATATTATGTTACAATAGGTTAGGTAGGGGTGTATCAGAGTGAAATATAATTTCAATAGAGTTTTTTTTATTTACAAATTTCATGATATGTCTAATAATATTTATGTTTTTGGATATTTTTGAGGCAATTTGATCAGTTTGATTTTTCCAGCTAAGCTTTTGGTCCACCAATACTCCAAGAAATTTAGTCACTGTTTTTGTTGTATTTCAATATTATTTATTTTTAATTTCGGAATGTTTAACGGTATAATTTTGTTGCTATTGTGGAAGATGATAAAGTTAGTCTTTTCAATATTCAATAACAAATTATTTTTATGAAACCAAGCTGATATTTTTATTAATTCATCATTTATTTGAGATATCAAATCATTGACGTTATTGATACTTGCTATTAAATTTGTATCATATGCAAATAATAAAAATTTAAATAAAGTAGAGATATTTTGTAGGTCATTTATAAAAATTAAGAATAGTAATGGGCCTAGAATAGAACCTTGAGGAACTCCATAATTTATTTTTAATCTTCTAGACATAGTAGAGTTTATTTGAGTAAATTACATTCTATTGTCTAGATAACTTGAAAACCATTTAAGGGCTACTCCTTTTATTCCATAGTAGTTTAATTTATTTAGGAGAATTTTATGGTCTATTACATCAAAAGCTTTGGTGAGATCTAGAAATAATCCAATAGTAAACTTATTTTCATCAAAATTAGAAGAAACTATGTCTACTAAATTTAATAGTGGCATATATGTGGAGTGATTTGGCCTGAATCCAAATTGCGAATTAGAGAGCATTTCGAATTTGTTCATATATTTAAGTATTCTGTCAAACATGGCCTTTTCAAAAATTTAAAAAAATTAAAGTGCTTTGATGTTGCCGATGCTCGAGATAGCATCATTTATAAGCCTACCTGAAGCTCAAGTGTATTTTGGGCCTGTCCATATATGGCCTAGTACATACGCAAAAAATATTTTCACTCCTCCCCTGTTGCTCACCGCACATTTTTGGGACCTCCTCCCCTATGCGTACATATAAATTAGCTACCCCCCACCCTGGTGAAAAATTAATTTTATATCCATAGTCACAAAGCATTTGTTTTACATAAAAATTGAATTATAGTTTTGTAATATCATGTTTCTAAAGTTTACGTAATAAAGAAATACAATAGAACATTCAAATGTTATTATCTTGAACACTGCCAATTATTTAACCGTTTCACCCCTATGGCTCCTGTGCATCCATTCTCTCTCTGTCTCCTAGGCTCCTGAGGAAAATTATATGGTTGCTTAGGGCTCCCACATAAACTCAAATATCTTGAGTAAACGTTAACATCGAACAAACTCTTTTCACCAGTTTCCTCAAATTGAACTGGCAATGACAGCAGGCACTGTGAATACATTACAAAACAGTTTCCAGATGAAAATATAATCATTTAATGATAAAATATGTGACAGTTCACCATAATGCAAAAGTGAAGCACTGTCTTCATGCATTTTTGTCAAAATAGAAAATATTATGTAGTCTGTAACCTTATTTGATAGTCAACATAACATCAAATAATCAATCTAGAAATACACCAATCTGACTGCAGTACAAAAATCTGATATGTTCGAGTTTTATCACCAGAATTCCTTTTTCGTATGGTAATGCTTCAAGCATGTTGAGTCTTCACAGACACATATTTATTATTAGGGCCTCCTTACATAACTTAAAATATGGTCGCCTACGAACTGTGTTTACTTCGAGCATAGAATATTTAATACCATGAAGAAAATCAAAACCAGCCATGCGGGGATGAGAAAAAGACGCAGAAAACGCAAAAGTGGCCTACGGGAACTGGTACGGGGAGCAAAAGCCACTTTTTTGCTGCTTTGCGGGGTGAAAAGGTTAATAACCATGGGAACAATACTTATAACCGTTTGTTTGACCATGAGAAAGTAATTGTATTCAAATCTAATGTTTGTTTGAATAAACCAGTCTTCAATTTGAGTGATTTTTTTAATTGTGATGTAGGCTACTTATAAATTTGTGCGTACATACCATAGACCTCTTAAAGGACTGACGCCTGCCATGCTCGGGTCCGCGAACTTGGGTCCATTGAGTTTTTAACACCATAGCCTCTCTTAAATGCTGCAAATGGAGTTTGCACAGTGATACAGCTACGAAATTTGGTAGTCACACTGAGAAATGAATTCTCTACGCATTTCAAGTGACCGGAAGTTGATGATGTCATTACATTGCGAAACGCATTGATTAAAAACGATATCATCTTTTCGTGTAAACGGTCCTTCACTTTGGAATTCTCTACCGCCGTACATCAGAGACGAATCACTCACTCGCTCAACTTTTCTAACATGTATCATTAAAAACATATCTGTTCGATATATAAGCCGAGGTGCATTAGTTCCATTATGCACCCTGAAATGTTTATGATTATGATGATGATGATCTTAAAATCAATGTATTTGGCATATATTGGATGCTGCTGATCTAGGCAGAATATATAGTAACTAGCACCAGAATCTAGTAGGCAAGAATTCGGCTTTATATGCATTGAGTAGGATCGCAACATCATTACCAGGAATATAGTCCAGTGGCATAGCCAGGATTCCGAAATAGGAAGGAATATGTAGAATTTCTGGTATAAAAGGTTCATCAAGGAGTTATCCCCAAATTCATGTATTCTTATCAATCATGCTACCTACCCCTCCTGGAAATTTCTCAACGATTTTGCCAAAATCCCATGGCTGGGAACCCTTCCAGAATAGGGGCCGATACCTCCACGTGGCTATGCCAATGATATAGTCGAATGGTTGTCTGGAGCTGATCCTCGTTTTATTCTCCCAGTTATCAGCCGCTATTGAACCCAAGGGCAGAGATGGCCATGGGTTGGGTTAACCAATGAGTTAGGTTGGATTAGGTTGGATTGGGTCAGACCTGTTGCCCATCACTGATAATAACCCCTGTTCCAACTGCAAAAGTCTTGGATTTACTTTCAACTCTTTAAGTTTCGAAGCTTTTGAAGTGGAACTGAACAAATGATTGTTTGCCGAGGTTAGTGATTCTCTATGAGGTTAGTGAATAGAGAATCAATACTTGATGCTTAAACAATTGATATAGGCCTATTATAGCTTTAGGACAGTCGACGGTGGAGGGAAATTCTTCCAATTCAAGGCAATCTCTGTCTGTCTGTCTGTCTGTCTGTCAGTCAGTCAGTCAGTCAGTCAGTCAGTCAGTCAGTCAGTCAGCAAGCGAAGCGAGCCTGAGTTTCAGTATAAAATGAAAAGCAATATTTTACTTATTTTCCTATCAACGTATCATTGTGCAGTCTGCAAAGATACGAATCAATCTAATGATCTAATAATTCTAATCTAATGCGGTGGATGCAACTGAATGCTTTTAATTAATTTCTCAATGTCTGGCTCTAGTTCAGTGGAAGTTAAGCTTAGTCGCAAATTAGTCTTATTCAGGTTCATGATCGAGAGTCTGCTCACACAAAATATGTACTCGCGAACACTGATATCGGAACTTTGCTGAACGTGTTCTTTTCCATGACATATTTCTGTCCAGATGTTTAAGAGACATTCACGAAACAAATTTGCAGCCTGAGAAAGGCCGTGAAGACATGGCAATTATCTGGACACTTAGTAGTTGGCCCGTGTGAAACACTTGAATTTGCCAGCCTTCTTGGTAGAAAAACTTTGTTTAACCGACAGTCTTTTTTAAACTGCTCAATTTTTTGTATTCTTAATTCACCTTGCAAGTCACTCATTATAAGTATCAGCATGTTTTGTTTCATAATGGAACCTACATTTGTATTCTTCAATGACACTGGCTGCTTAGTGACAGATCAAACACATTAATTTACTGTTAAGCGAGCCCACATAATACTGATGTTTACATTCATCATTAAACTGTCGTTTATTGAAATCTACTTTGCACTTTTTCGCTTCGGCCAGAGATATCTTCAGTAATCATAGAAATAGATATTATAATTTTTAGAAAAGCACGTGTTCAAAGATCGTTTTAAGGCGTTTATTATCGCCCACCTACCGTTACCAACGTGTCCTGTTGTTAGATATTGCACAAAATTTTTAATAGCCCAATGGCCCATGGATTGTAGTGTATTAACAAAAATTAATGGTCATGATCTATATTTTCTACAATGAATTTTAGTGACGGGCCTGTTTCTTGTGCTGTTCGAAATTGTTTCGCGGGCCGGATAAAAATCCTTGGCAGGCCGGACTCGGCCCGAGGGTTGTGCACCACTGTACTAAAATAAATGCTAGAAGGAAAGATGAAAGGGAAAGCACAGAAAGGGCAACCAAGAACATAGATGCTAAAGAGAATGTTATTTTATAGGTAGACATATCTTCTGCTTGTGATGAACAGGCAATGCATGTCTAGTATGTCAGATATGACATCTTCTAGCTGCTCAGTGAAGGAGTTGGCAGGTTTCTCTGGCTAGTATACAAAACCGACTGACTGAGGCCCCCCTTTGAAACTTGTCCAGTTGACCAGCTTCAGTTGCCGAAAACTGTACGTTGACAGCTGGCAAACAGGCTTTGTCTTGAATGTCAGTCCTCAAATAAGATTAACAACTTGTCCAAGGTCACTACCCAATGGCTATGGTCAAATATAAACCTGAAAATCACCAATTGCAAGGCAAGAACCTCCACCACTAATCCACCATGCTTAAAAAAGATAATACGCGTACGAGTGGTTGACTTGGAAGGTAGGCAACGCCTAAGATCTTTCCGATTCACCTCACTGGTCGTCCCATGGACGCGCCTTAGAACTGTTGGTGATCGCGCATTCCTTGTGGCTGCGTCGAGAGTGTTGCACTGTCTACCTCCTCTACCTCCATCTGTGCAACTCTCTCCATCTCTCAACACCTTCAAAGAGAAACTTAAAACCAGGTTATTCCGCAGGAGCTACTCTTGATTTCTTGTGTTTATGTAATGTGTTCACGCAGTTCTTATAGGACGAGTTACCACAATAATCAAGTACGTTGTAATAATAATAATAATAACAATAATAACACAGGTACCTCCTGATTGGTAGAAGCAAGCTCTTCTTCAAGCTGAGTTGATCGCTCAAGAGCAACACGAAGCCGCTCACGAACCTGTAACATGAATATAGATGCAGAATCCAATTACTAAAATCACAAAATAAGCAATTTTAAAATTCCTGATTACATATACTATTAATCAAGTGTAAAATAAATGCACACAGTATTTTAGTAACAATGCACATATGTATCCCAGTCACTTCACAAACTGGTCAGTCACTGAAACAAGACTTTAAATACAAGACATAGTGATAATCACTTTTATTGTTCATAGTTTTAATATATATAGTAGTATAGTGTCAACAAAAATGTGTAAAAAAATTAGGGCTCCAAAAATTGAAGATCAATTAATCGATTGTTTGATAATTTATTCTAACAATTAATTTTTTTCATTAACGATTAATCAATGTTTCTATTGGTCAAGACTGTTCTGTGCATACCAGCAACCTCAGTTCTGTGTGAATGACTATTTAGCTTTGCTGGCTGCCATATTTTCATGCATATACCATGCACATGCGCATACCACACACACACGTATAACGCACGATTTTGAACAGTTTATGTTTTTAAAAAGTTGTATAGCGCGCATGGCAGGGGTATAAGTCGCTGCTGTGTATTGGTCACAGGTACTAAACATTGAAAAAAATGTATATAAATTTCATATATACCAGTAAGTCGCTGCCGAGTATAAGTCGCGGCCTCAACTGGAAATCACCGGTAACCTCTTAGTAAAATGGGTTTCAAGTACTGACTGCGCTAAAAAAGACGCTGTTCAATGCATATAATGCATAACAAATTGTGTAATAAATGAAATACAAAAGTCTGGTGTTTGGTGGTGTTTGTTTTATATTGCATATAGCACTCTTTCATTAACAATTCTAGTTATTTAGCTCTTTTGAAGTGAATTCGTTATTTAGTACACTTTAGTTATTAAATTTTTATTATTTAGCGTTCCTTCATTAATGAATTCTAGCTATTTAGCACCTTCATTACAGAATTCATTCTTTAGCGTTCTTTCGTCAGCGAATTTTAGATATTTCACGCTGTTTTGTTAGCAAATTCGTTATTTAGCATTTAGCCACCTAATGCTCTTTGCTTAGAAAATTCGTTATTTAGCGCTCTTCATTAGCGAATTCAAATTATTTAGCGCTTTCATTAGCGAATCCTAGTTATTTAGCTCTTTTAACACCAAATCCGTTATTTAGCGAACTTTCGTTCGCAATCTTTCATTAGCAAATTCTGTTTAATGCTTTTCGTTAGAGAATGCGTTATTTAGTGCTTTCGTTAGCGATTTCTACCTATTTAGTGCTTTCTCATTAGAGAATTCGTTATTTAGCTCTCTAGTTATTTACTGCTTTTTTGTGAGAAAATTCTACCTATTTAACGCTCGTTAGTGAAATCGTCATTTGACGTTCTTTCGTTAGTGAATTCTAGATATTTAGGGAATTCGTTATTTAGCGTCTAGCTAATTAATGCTCCTTCGAAGAATTCTTTATTTAGCGTTCATCAGTGTTGGAGTTGTGAAATTTTAGCTGGGGGTTGAGATTTTCATTAGACTGAAATTCAATGAATAACAGAAACTGCATGTGCCCGATATGCGATTTTTGAGAGGGTTGCAAAGTTAGCTGGGGGTTCAACCCCCAATCCCCCGGCAACTACAATCCCCCGGCAACTACAACACTGGTATTGTGCTTTCCGGCTGCCTTGCACTTGCCTCGGAAAATCGTCATTCTTGGCAGTTTGCCGGCATCTTGTGCTTGGTTTTAGTGCTAAAAGTGCAGACTTCTCGTTTTTGGTGGTCCTCTGCTCTTTCTCTGTATAGATGGGGTTATAAGTCGCTCGATTTTACATCAGATTTTCAAGCGGCGTCTTATACAAAGAGGCGACTTGTCTATCGAATTTTCATTTTTGGTCTGAGGCGTCCCCGATGAACACCTATGTGTTTGAAATGGACGATAATATTAATTTGAATTGAATCATGGAGATCATAGGTAAGCCATTTGTAAATAATCCATTACTTACCACCATTTAATCTGTGACACATTAAGCAAAAATTTGCTAATTGGAAAAGAGCTAAATTGCTATAATTCGCTAATAAAAGGCAGCCGGAAAGCGCAATACCGAAAAATTAACTAAGAAACAATATGAACAATAAATCTCATTCTCTTATTTTAATACCGTAATTAAGTTTCAATAAATCATAATTAAAATGCAATCAATAAATCATGAGGAGCAAAACAAAAGTTCATCGGTACTAGTGCCTCTCCTGCATACCTTTGCTTTACCAACGCTATGGGAGGAGTCTATTTCTCTTTCATCAACTTAGAATGCTGCCCCTACGTGCCCAATTCATACACTACTGGCATGACAATGCTCAGACTCTACCAGTAAAGGGGTACCGTCTTCAGTACCATAAGCAGGCAGTGGCATATCTACTGGGTAGAGTCAACACGGAGCCCAAGTATTATTATTATTATTATTATTAGCTGGACGATTTCTATAGCGCAATAAGAGTGGCAAAAGTGGCAAAAGTCAAGAGCGCTTTACAAAACTACGTATACCCGATGGTGAATAAGTAAGTCTTAAGATTACGTAGAAAAATTCCAAAAGAGTCAGAGTTTGTGACATAGTAGATGATATACCCCAGGCAGCTGACCTACCCCAGGTAGCTGACCAACCCAGGACAGCTGATCAACCCCGGGCAGTTGACCAATCCCGAGCAGCTGATGCCCGTCTACAGGTACTCTGATGGCATTATGGTAAACAAAGAAAGCACTGGGTACAGAAATGACAGAGACACTTAGGCTACCATGACTGATAATAAAATTATCATACAATGCATACATTTAACATTCTCTCTCTCTTAACTCTTTGGCAACCAAGTTGTTTTCATAGAATTTACCCTTTAACCCTTTTACCATCCATTAAAATTTTTGATGCCGTCACCGTGCCGGCCACTTATTTTTGGAAAAAGTCCTTCAGAACCCAATATTTAAATTTACTATATCTCAGGCTATATGAAAGCTAAGTAGGCGAGGTATATACCATTGTTTAGCTTTTTATTGCTCTTTCTAACTATCCATGCAGAATTTTTGGGGGGTACGGTCCACTCTACAGCCTATAATAGCACCCCTCCCCAAATTTTTTTCAAAGCTCATCAGCTAAAATTTTGGGGTGGTAACCCCACATGGGTGAGAGGCAATGTTGTAGGAGAGTGCCAGTGGAACAAAGCAAATCAAAAATTTTGAAAATCGGACAACATTTGGTAGAAATATACGAGTTGTAGCCGGAGCACTCTTTTTTCGGAACAAAAGTCTTAGCAATGAATTTTTGTAGTTTGCAAATTTTCCAAATCTCAGGCTATATGAAAGCTAAAAAGATGAGGTATACACCATTGTTTAGCTTTTTATTGCTCTTTCTAACTATCCATGCAAAAAAATTTGGGGGCAGGGTCAACTCTATGGCTGAAAATAACACTGCTCCCCAAAAACATTTTCAAAGCTCACCAGCTAAAATTTTTGACTTGTAATTCCACTTAGGTGAGCAGCAATGTTGTAGGAGAATGTCAGTGGAACAAAATAAACTAAAAAAATTTGCAGATCGGACAACATTTGGTAGAAATATATGAGCTGTAACCGGAGCACTCTTTTTTCGGAACAAAATTCTTAGCGATGAATTTTTGTAGTTTGAAAATTTTCCAAATCTCAGGCTATATGAAAGCTAAAAAGATGAGGTATACACCCTTGTTTAGCTTTTTTATTGCTCTTTCTAACTATCCATGCAAAAAAAATTTTGGAGCACAGGGTCAACTCTATGGCCCAAAAATAACACCGCTCCCCCCAAAAATTTCAAAGCTCGCCAGCTGCTCGCCAGCTAAAATTTTTGGCTGGTAATTCCACTTACGTGAGGAGCAGCAATGTTGTAGGAGAATGCCAGTAGAACAAAATAAATTTAAAAATTTGAAAATCGGACAACATTTGGTACAAACACACGAGTTGCAACCGGAGCACTCTTTTTTTGAACAAAAGTCTTAGTGATGAATTTTGAGACAATTTTGTTAGCTTGCAAATTTTAAAAATTAATATATGTATTGTTTGTATGGTCTTCCATTTATGATTTGGTGCCATGAATGGTCTGGTTTGTCTTTCTTTTATGATTTTCTGGACTGAATTGTCTGGTTCATACTCCTTTCATGATTTGGTGGTCCTGAAAAGGGCCATTTAGTCATGGCTGTGCTTAGGATGTCAGTAACTCGATTTGGTGTTATATATTTCAAAGCACGGTGCAGGACACAAGGCTACATTGCACTCAGCACAGTAGTATTTGGTATCCGTCCTTGTCTTTTCCCATCATGACTTGGTGACTGCATACTACAGACTTTGCAGCGCTTTCTTGGAACTGCATTACCTGCAGTCAGTGGAAGAATTTTTGGAAAGTGTCGTCCAATCAGCCTCAGTGGAGTTGAATCATTCTATGGTTTCAGCACTGGTCGACCTTTCTTTGATAGACGATCCAAATTGATGCATTTCCAAAAGTCTTTCCACCAGTTTCACTCTGAATTCTAGGTGATCCATTTTGCTTGAAGGATTGTCATTCTGGAACAGTATGTATGTGTTCAAAACGATTTGATTCAGTATGTGGCAGAAATGTTTCTTATACCAGATCTTTTTTCGCTTGCGTTCAACTGGGTATGTACTCAGCATCTGATCGGATGAGTCTACAGCTCCCATATTTTTGCTGTACATGGCAACAGCAGTTGGTTTTATTTTTTCACCTCGATGGGTTTGGAGAAT